>CANTUZ010000001.1:23655476-24306726 GCA_947846985.1 Fratercula arctica | reverse complement strand
TGTTCTCCAGTGTATACCTGGAAAGTAGTGTCTTCTAATGGTGTAATTTCTGTTCTGGGGTCATCAGAGGTCACTGTCCAATGCTAATGCTAGAGATCTGTAGCCTATTTTCAACCACGTATTCCTTCAGAATCTCTTGCTGCTTCTTGCCCAAAGTAATTTTGGCCAAAACAGATTCTCTTTCTTTGTTACCCCTTATTTCTTTGGATGTCTCACATCTTTAACATTGCTGTACTTTCCCTCCCGCCCCGCCTTTACTTGACCAGGAATACATTACTAATTCTGATTAAGGTTATTCTATGTCTGTGTCTCCGTAATACCCAGTTTCATATTTTGCATCAGTAATTAAGGTTCCTAGCATTTGTATGCAAATAACTCATTTTGTTTCTTGCTAGTGTGTGCTCACATAAACTAGCTGATGCTCGTTTAATTCCATCTCAGCTTGATTGAATAGAATATTTGAAGTCTATTCAGTACAGTAGTTGCATGTTAAAAGACTTGCAGTGAGCAAATGTATTCGTCAAGGGGGACGAATAGATACAATTTTTAAATGAGTGCTTTCAGATAAACAGTGTGATGTCTCGTTCTCTGGAAATAACTTCCCATTCTCACCTGCTTTCTTCAGGTTCCATCATTTTTCACAGATGCTGAAAGGAGGTCCCTTCTGGATGCAGCTCAGATTGTTGGATTAAATTGTCTTAGATTAATGAATGACATGACAGCAGGTATGTAGGGTAAGGTATCTGTTTCTGCAAATTAAAGGTGTGATAGAGGGTGTATTTAGTTACTCTGACATGGTTGACTTGAAAAATCAGACATGAGACATAAATGTTCTAAAAACTTGTTGCTCTTCTCTTGATTTACAGTCTTTAATGTTTTCTGTGTGAAGGGGTAGAAGAGATGAAGATTTGGTGATAGTTATCTCCCTGAGTACTTAGGAGTCACCACATGTGCCCAGACTACTTGTCCATTCAGTTTACCGTCCAGATTTCATGAAAGAAACCTTATGGTGCAAACTTCGTAGCCATAAAGGAAAACAAAAAGTTTAGCACTCAAAAAAAAAAATAATTTCCAATTTTAGCAAAGAGTATTATTCCAATCCCTTTCTGTATTGAAGCAGAAGTGATCCTTGACACCAAATTCAGATTTGACCTCTCATGATATAAGCCAACTAAAGGCCTTGCCAAAAAGGCATTGTCACTTCCTTTTGTTTGTTTGGCAGAACACATCAGCCCTGTCTTTGCCCATGCAAGAACTTGGAGAGCTTTTCAGAACATCTCAGCAAGGATCAGATAGCTTTCATCCCCTTAGCAGCACCAGCTATGTGCATAGCGCATAGCACTTCTAATTTCCTTGGTTTTACCTTGCAAGGCTAGTGAGTACTATCCAAGTTTTTCTAATGTTCTAAATGTAAGAATCTTTGATTATATCTTTGGGGAAGGGGTCCTGAGGTATAGTAGGGCAGAAAAAAAAATAGTTTGTTTTGGTTTTTTTGTAACAAAAGTCAAATTCTGCTGTGATTTATCAAGTTTTCTTCATGAATTTTTTTGCTTAGAAACAAGGGCGATGTGTTCAGTCTGCTCAGAAATACAAATGTTATGTGTCTGAACAGACCAATTTCAGTCAAATGTAGATCAATATAACAGATACATTTTGTGAAATAGAGTTTTTTTTTTTAATTAACTACCTCTTAGTGACAGCTTATTGGAGTACTGGTATTTGATTTTTGTAGACACCAAAGAATCCACACAGGTGAGAATGAGTGCACCAACTGCAGGGAAACTTTATTAGACGCCAGACTCCATAAATCTGAAGTCTCTGAGCAGTGGGAAGCTTGACTGTCCTTGTTCCAGGTGGTCTGGAACTACTGCTTTTGATGTGAGAGAGGGAGTTGATTTCCCTTTCTCCTCAAGTGAGAGGATGTCAGTGTGAATATAAAACATTACTTTTCAGACCATGTATTCCAGGCCTTCCTTTACCACCTTCTCTAATGCCCTAATTCTCTTGCCTGATAATCTGTCTAGTATCCTGGCTGTTATCTTCATGTTGGGATTTTTCATCATATGCAAATGTACGTTTTTGCACATTTGATCTCATGCCAAAATCTCAGCCTTTCCTATGTAACTGTGTAGCCAAGGGTCTAGGGTTTTATTTATCTTCACTTACAGTATCAGCCTCCTGGCTAGCTTTGACACTGAGATCCATCCAGAATGAACGTTGCTGCAAAACTGTGTTCTGTCCTTTGACTTTGTTATCTTGTGTCTACATGCCCCACTGGCTTTTTTTACACTTTTGATGCACTTCGCAGACTGTCTGTTCCTAATATTCTGTATAGACTGAGATTCTTCCCCTTTGCAATCTCTATTGACCATTTATACCATTCTCAGACAAAGCCTTCATGCCTGGGAGTTACTTCTTGTAAATACAAAATTGGGTTTGGATTTTGTTGTAAAGATGCTCTGTGTTTTTGATTCCTATGCAAAGAAAAAAAGAGTAGCTTAAATAAACAGACCAAGGTAGGAAACTCCCGAACAGGGTTGTTGCTTCTTAGGTTTGCGTGTTTAAACACTTAGAGAAACATATACATGACTGAGGAAGGATGTTTTGCTTCTCAGATCCGACAACATCAACATATGCTAGTGGAATAAAGCTTCTGTGTAGTTAAGACCTTGCATAGGTGTATGTCTGGAGTTGTCTTGCTGCTCTTGATGCTAAGCTTAATATTCACAGGGATGTGGTGGCATGCAGTTGGAGACTCACTAGAGATTGCATTGATGATACCTGATGCTTGTTTTGCAGTGGCTTTGAGTTATGGAATTTATAAACAAGACCTTCCAGCTCCTGAAGAGAAGCCACGGATAGTTGTGTTTGTTGATATGGGACATTCTGCATTTCAAGTGTCAGCCTGTGCATTCAACAAGAGTAAACTAAAGGTAGTAAGACTGAATGAAAATAAGGGGTTTTATAAGACATTAGAACGAAATAGCCTGTAAACCTGCCATGTTTTTAAAATTCTGAAATAATGTTAATGCATGGGAAGTGGCAATGAGTCAAAAGGTGAAGATTTTTGTCAGTGTCCTTCATTTCATTGGGATGGTTTCAAATAGAGGCTGTAAATTCCTTGGAATGCACCAATACAAGATACACAATACAACTGCTGTCTTTTAGCTTGTTTTATCTAAATGGATGTGTGTATGGATTAAAATTGTGAATGCTTAGGACTGTCACCTTGTTACTTAGTCTTGCTTCCACTGTAAAAACAAAGAGCAATTTATGGCTGATGTATACTTAAGTCTGTGCAGTGGAAGATGGGCTGACTTGTCAACGGCTTTTTTTGAAGCAAAGGCTTGCTCATACTGGAGGTCTGCTATTCCATTTGATTTTTACCAAGTGTAAGACTGAATAATTGTTTTCTTTCAAACCAGGTACTTGGCACAGCATTTGACCCTTTCCTAGGTGGAAGAGACTTTGATGGAAAGCTAGTAGATTACTTTTGTGCAGAAATAAAAGCGAAGTACAAACTGGATCCAAAATCAAAAGTTCGAGCTCTTCTTCGTCTGTATCAGGAATGTGAGAAGCTAAAGAAACTGATGAGTTCAAATAGCACAGACATTCCCCTAAACATTGAGTGCTTCATGAATGATACTGATGTATCTGGAAAAATGAACAGGTGAGTTCTATATAAGACAGGCAGTTCCTTCAGTGATTGTATTTCTTAAGTGTTTCTTTCAGTGTTTGAAAGAAACTTAATGTGCTAAAAGTAAGCGCCACTGATGAAAAGCTGTGGAATTTTAATAATGCTAGAATAACTAAGGCTGTGAAATGTGATCTTCAGCTACCTGAACAATGTTTCAGTGTAACAGTGCGTGCATAAGAAGCTTGGATTCTTTTTGTAGAATGACACATTCTTAAAACCATGGATTGATGTATGCAAACCAGACCCAGGGGGGTTGGCTGCATATTTAGGCCTCCTGCATATTTTAGGTAACCTAAATCCCATACTGCTCTTAAGATAGCAACAATTGAAGCTTTGTTCCTTTTGTTCTGTTCTTACTGTACTGTGGATATTGGCAGAGAAATGGAGGACAGAAACAGTGCTTGTGGGAGGTGATGTGACTATGGCCTGAGTGTAAATGAAGTCTGTGTGTCTCTCTGTCTCTTGCTCACACTCATAGGTGCAACTTAATTTGCAGTCACTGTTAGTCCTGTAACTACTGCCAAGAGCATTTAGGCAACAGCTTTTCGTTGTAAAGAACTGTAACTGTTTTCTGTATTCTTATCTGTAACCTCTCCTGAGAGGCAAATGTATAGCACCTGCCCAAACAATACCTTTATCTTATTTAACTACACTGATAGCACAGGAAAATCTGTAAGCAGCTGTACATGTACTGCCTTCTTTATGGTTGTCACTTCAGCCTACTCACAGGCATTTAGCTTTAAGTCTCTTCGCAGTCTAGTTAACAGACATAGGCAGCATCAGTTTGGAAACAAGAATACCAGGAAATCTTCATGGTGGAACAGGCGTTCTTTAGTTAATTCCATTTCTTTCCTTAGGTCACAATTTGAAGAGTTGTGTGCAGACTTGCTGCAAAGGATAGAGATGCCTCTGCTTTCATTAATGGAGCAAACACAACTAAAAGTGGAAGATGTAACTGCTGTAGAGATCGTGGGAGGAGCAACCCGCATTCCTGCTGTCAAAGAGAGGATTGCTAAATTCTTTGGCAAAGATGTCAGTACAACATTGAATGCAGATGAAGCAATAGCTAGAGGTTGTGCTCTGCAGGTATAGTAACTGGCAACACTTGATAAGCTTAAATGCTTCTTGAGAGCACTTTTTTGAAGAATTAGCCAAGCAGTTATGAGAAATGGCAGAAGGAGTCAGTTTTAAAGTACGCAAGGGAACATATGTGTTCGCTGTGTCTTTTTATGGGACCAGAGTACTCTGTGGTGCAGTACTTCACTGAAAATGTGGATACTGGGTGTATTCTGTAAGCAGTCCGCTCTTGTTCAAAAGAACAGCATCTAGGTATCTTTAAAGAGAAAAATTTAAGTTGATGTCAAGCTGAGGGAGAGATTTTTTTTAATTATCAAAGTGTATGAGATATAGAGAGCCCAAAACGCTGCAAGCTTGTATCTTCTGGTATCCAGCTTCCATCAATGTGAAACTTTTATTCCGTTTCCCCCTCTTGCCCCATTTTTACAGTTTCCAACTAGTGAACTATATTTTACAAGCAAACTACTCATTCTGCCTTCTTTTCTTCTTTATTACTTTCTTATTTCACCGTCTCTTCTTTGACTTGTTTCTTTACTCCATCTCACTAATTGCTTTCCAGTGCTAGCAATCAGTTGTCTCCACAGAAAGAAGCAGGACTTGCAAAATAAACACCCCTTCTTTTAGGACTAAGTAATGCAGCACTTGTATTCTTTACAGTCCTGGTACTCGTTTAGACTGTTAACCTTTTTTTACAAGCTATGGTAGGAATAAGGCCAAAAGTCCTGCTTACCCAAAGAGTATAAACACTTCTGTGTGACATTTGTTTTATTATGCTCCATTGAAATAAAGAAATTTGCCTATCTCCATTTTAGTAAAGACAACACAGTTCTCTTCTTGTTTAAAGATGTTTAGTGATCTTGGGCCGGTGGAGCAGAGCAGTTAACCAACTTTAATGCATGTCTGTTTTTTGTTTAGTGTGCAATTCTTTCTCCAGCTTTTAAAGTGAGAGAATTCTCTGTGACAGATGCTACCCCATTCCCAATATCTCTGTTGTGGAACACAGAAGCAGAGGATACTGAAGGGTAGGTAGCTCCAGTTACAGTTCTGTGAGGCTTTTGTGCTTCCTAATTCAAGGACAATGTTATTAGTTGCATTTAAATTAGGATTTGGGCAAGCCAATGCAGAAAACTGCACCTGTAGACTGTACCAGAGATGACTTGACAGTGGAGCGTGTAAAAGCGTGTGTTGAAATTTTAGCCGTAACTCCTTGTGTTTAAAAAAAGTTGCGATTGAATGAGCTACCAACCAGTATATTCTATCATATTACCCTTACCAGGTTGTCAGGTCTCGAAGTACGAAATGGACAAGAACAACGGCTGGATCCACTTTTCCTTTCTGGCTGTTTTTTAATCAGGGTGTTCCTAACACCTCTCTAGATTCTTGTTTTACTAGGATCATTATGCACTATGTAAATATTCTAAACTTACACAGATGCTATTTGTATGGCTAAAAACAGAAGCAAGAGTTTAACCTCTAAGAGTTTTGTAAGAGAAATATCTTGAAATTGCATTGTCTTAAGACTGATCTCTCTGCTATTAAGTGCCATGCCTGTGGGAAATGCAGTTGCTGTCTAGGATGTAAAGAGGTCTGCATTTAACTTTTGGGTAGTTAGGAGTTCTACAGGGACCTGTTCATACCTTTCTCATATTCTTTGTAATTGAGGCTTTTTGGTTTTGTCTGTCTTCTGTGGAGATGCAGAACCTAACTGTTCTGTCACAGGCTTCTGACTGCAGCCTTTGGGTTCACGTTGTAGGTGAAGCTCTTTTCTCACTTTCAGGTTCTTAAATGAGATTCTTCCATACCTAGGAGACAAAACTTAGTTGGAAATTAGAATCAGACTGGCATAATAGCGGACAGACGCTAGAGGGAAAACACAAAATAAAGCTAGTTGTCTTTCTGTCATATCAAGGAATTAATAATAATCTGGTGTCAGGGTTCTCAGCTGAGCCACAGAAAGTAAATGAGTAATGAATTAACAGGGCTATAATTAGCCTTTTGAGACTGACTGAGGAAGGGTGCAAATTATGATCTAAATTATGCTCTTTCAAGCTCAGAATGTCTTTGCAGGAAACAAATTCTGGAGGTCTGCTGATAGTGTGTCACTGAATTGCCACCTACATCTAAACTTACTTGCTTCTGAGGCTCAAAATTAGTGGAATAGGACAATTTCTCACTACAGTACACAAGTCTTTTATTTTCCTTACGGTAGTGAAGTATCTTCCGTGGAATTGTTCAAAATAGTAAATGTGTCAAAACATGGTGATGTTTTTGTGAAGAGTTCTGACCCTAGATCAAAGCCTTTCAGCTCAAATACTCTGCTAAAAGTGATCTTTTTCTCCTAATTATAGGGTTCATGAGGTCTTCAGCAGAAATCATGCAGCACCTTTCTCCAAGGTTCTTACATTCTATAGGAAAGGTCCATTTGAGTTGGAAGCTTTTTATTCTGATCCTAAGGGAGTCCCATATCCTGAGTCAAAAATTGGTAAGTAATTAATTGTCCTGGAAATAGTATTGTCTCACATTGTTTGGTCTTAAATCAGTTCTGTAACTGTGTTGTGTTACAGTATGGTTATCATGGAATCACGGAATTTTTCAGAGTTGTAAGGGACCTCTAGAGATCATCTAGTGCAACTCCCCTGCTAAAGCAGGATTGCCTGGAGCACATTACTCAGGACTGCATCCAGGCGGGTCTTGAAAGTCTCCGGAGAAGGGGACTCCACAACCTCCCTGGGCGGCCTGTTCCAGTGCTCTGTCACCCTCACTGTAAAGAAGTTTTTTCTCATATTTGATCGGAACTTCCTATGTTCCAGCTTGTGCCCGTTACCCCTTGTCCTGTTACTGGGAACCACTGAAAAGAGTCTGGCTCCATCCTCCTTAAACCCACCCTTTAGATACTTGTAAATGTTAATAAGGTCTCCCCTCAGCCTTCTCTTCTCCAGGCTAGAGAGTCCCAGCTCTCTCAGCCTTTCCTCATAAGGGAGATGCTCCAGTCTCTGAATATATGACATCTATTTGACATATATTAAGGTTTTGTATCTGGAGGACTGAATTTTCAGTTCTTCCATTCCGTAGGGAACTGAATTTTTATTTTTTATTTTCCTAGCTTCTAAAGTTGCTTTGGCCCAATGAAGAAATGAGGGGAAATTACAGCCAAATGACCAGGACTAGAACGGGGCTATTACTGCAAAACATAACTTTAAATTTCTTTATTGTTCTCTTCTGCTTATCACTAAAGGAAGCTATGAATAATTGAAAAAATATCTCCTGCACATAAAAAACTGAAAACATCTTGAGTAACTAGTTGTTGTGTTTGTCCTACACTTTGTGTTTGACATGATGCTGACTAAGTTTTAATCAAGGCATCCTGAAATAGTGGCAGCTACAAGACTACAGCATTGATTTGAATTGTCTAGGTAACATTTATAAGCAGCTCTTTCATCCTTTTTGACAAATTACAACATTGACAGTGTTGACACTTAGAAAGAGTCTACGATGTGGTTGGTTAGAAAACGATTGTGATGGTAAAGACAGGACAATTAAATAATTGCTCTTGAGTTCTAAGCGTGCAATTAAATGTTGTATGTTTTCATGTGAAATTAAGATAAAGCTATTACTAGTTGCTAAGTAATTGCTTGGTTTTGTTAGAAAGCTCAACTTTTTTTTCTTTTCCCCCAGAGTGGTAGAAGAAATGACAGTTGTATTGTCAAATACTTAACCAAAATTCGTCCTGTTGGTTAACCATACACTTAAAATACAATGTCACTAGAATTGTAGTGTTAAAGATAAGCTCTATAAACATTCTTAAAATGGGCAGGAGAATACATAAGGCAAAAACATCTCCATCTGATTTACCAGTATTTCAGCTGACACTTAATGCACTACAAAGTTACCAAAAACTATTATCCTAACAGAAAACGTCAGTTATTTTCTCTACTTCAAAGCAAATTATGTGGTTGTTTCACTGAGAGTCACAAAGTTCAAATACCATATGTCTTAGATACCAGCACAGTATTTTGCAGTTACAGAAACAGCAGTCTTCCTTTTATTTTAACTCTTACCATAAAGACTGATGGTGGGATTTGTGGCTGTTCAATTTATATGGCATTAACAAATGAGAAAGTGTTTAACTGCTCTTCTGCAAACTGCTAAGAATAGAACTGAAAATCAAACTGGTTTCAGCTCACTGAGGGTTTAACTCTTTGCTCGGAGCAGAACTGGATGAGTTGCTAGTTCTGATGAGACTACCAAAAGGGAGGACAGGTCACAACTCCAGTGTTACGAGAGGGGGATTACCTTCTTTAGCCTATGAAGTAAGCAAGTAAAAGCTTGTATGCGTATGGTTTAGATCTGTTAATGAAGGGATAGTGTGCATGAGCATGTGTATATTCAGGCTGTGATGAAATTGGTGAACTTGGACTTTGCAGCTATACAGGCATTGTAATCTCCAGGTTGCTGTTTTGGTGGTACACATATAACCATGTAGTAAGCAGGAAAAATATGTCTGCTTTTAATGGCAAGAAGATCTGATTTTTCATGTACTGTTAAACTAGCTGTCTCTTGTTTCTTAGTTTCACAATGCTTCTTTCAAGTATTACAGGAGTTACAAAACTGCATTCTACGCTAGAGTAAAAGGTAATGGTGGACTTACATGCAAGTCAGAAGCTAAAAACAACACTTCTAGAAAGACTGTTTCTAAGTCTTTGCATAGTTTTCTTTCATCCCACTGTAGCATCACAGATAGCACAGGTAAGGGGGAGTGAGCTTTTAATTTTGTATTTACTCTGTATCACTAGCAGCATGGGAACCTACTCTAGCTGATGACAATAAATGGTTCTCCCTTTTGATTTGTAAGGTAAAGTATGCTGAAAAACAGCATACTTTTTTTTTGTAGTATTTGTTTTGTTTGGGGGAACCATGAGATCACCACACAGGTTTCATCAAATATTTACAAAATGGACCCTCTTTCCTAGAGGGAGGTGTTTTCCTGGCTCTGTAATATTACCTGTTTAATTCCACTGTGTGAGTATTGATTCTTTTGTTTTTAGGTAGGTATGTTATCCAGAATGTGGCAGCCCAGAAAGATGGAGAAAAATCTAAAGTCAAAGTGAAAGTCCGTGTCAACACCCATGGCATTTTTAGTGTGTCCACTGCATCCATGGTAGAACCAGTTAAAAGTGAAGACAGTGAAGATGTTGGTGTTGAGACTGAAGTGGAATCTCAGGACCAGAGGCCTATTGAAAACTCAAGTGATGTAAGTTGACCTTTCTTGTGTGTGAATGTTCTTACTGATGAAGGTGTGTTCTGTTGTTATGTACTCTGGAAGAAAAATACCTTCTAAGGAACCAAAATGAGGTTAATTTTGAGATGTGTGTAGCTGTCAGTAAATATAATGTCTTTATTAAGAACAGGAGAAAATTTGTGCTGTCTTGAAAGTGTGTGGATTTTAAAATCAGTTATTGGGCAAAGGGCCAATTAGCAGCAGGTGGGTTGCTTGAGGGTGGGGTTGTGGGCTGCCACAGTTATCAGACTGTTCCAAATAGGAAAACTTGGTTTGGATTATTAGTCATCCATGCTCTCTGTGTTAAAAAGGATTTGTGCATAATCCTTTGTTTTGGTAAAGGTGTGTGGTTTTTTTTTTTTTTGAAACTTCCTGTGGAAGGCAAGGCTGGATTGTTTTCTACACCACTGAAGGGGAGGGGAACACTGGGGAATAATGCAGCATTGTTACGGTGTACTTGATGTTTTAATAGATTTCTGAGGGGGAAAAAGGCCTTAAAACCTATGACTCAATAAATTAAAAACCAATTTTTGTAAGAGAAGGTGGTAGCATATGCACACGAGTATTATGCTGGAAGCCTGGCACTGGGAGCATTTTCACTAACTCCTCCTAAACTCGCACCTAGTCTGTATCTCCGTTAGTTAAAGTGTGTGTGTTTCTGCGTGTGCACAGAATGCTTTGTAGGGCACTTTGTACAGTATGTGCATCAGAAGTGAAGTGCCCTATAACTCTTAATAAATACAAGCGCACATGCCTTCTACATCCTTTGTGCCTGGGCTTTCATTTCAGAAAAATATCCAGCAAGAGAACAGTGAGGCTGGAACACAGTCCCAGGTACAAACAGATGGTCAGCAAACGTCACAGTCTCCCCCTTCATCAGAACCTCCCTCTGAAGAAAACAAAATCCCAGATGTCAAGAAAGTGAGTGACCCTTTAACTCTGTTGAAAATGTTATGCTCTGTAATGGTGGCATTTAAAATGGTACTGTATTCCAGGAAAAAGTAAGGAACTTGGTACTCGGAACCTTTTTCATTTTTATACCTTTTCTATTGTGAAAAATAATGAATGTATCTCATGATGACTTTTGTAAAGAGTTTGCAAAAGAATTCCTGCAAGAAGTCCCTCTCTATCACTTCCTTGTCTTTATGTAATGTTGTACAGCTAATTTGTTTGGGTTACAGACAGTTCAATTTGTTTAACAGCTGTTAGAGGCCAAGCTTATTAGGCCTGCTGAGAGGAAGTTGGGGTCAGGAATTCATAAACCTAAGAGGAAATAATCTCTGGAAAACATAAGCCTGTGTGATATTGCTAATAGTTTGCTCTTTCATCTGTATAAGATGAAAAAAGTTTTGGGGTAAAATCTTGCTGCTGTCAGCATCACCAGTGAAGTGCTAAGCTGCACATAGGCACTTCTGGAGAACCTGCAGATACACCATATAGCTGAGAAACATCCTCCATGGAGCTCAGTACTTACTGTCCATGAAATGGACTGTAAGCAGACTAGGATAGGAGGTGAAGGCCACAAAAGGAAATTACGTTTTGAAGATTCTGAAAGAACACAGAAAATCTCTGCATGTTCTTCCTGTTAATGTTTATTTCATTGTAGTGCTACTTAATCAGAAGAAAGTCAGAAAAATTATCATATTTCTCTTCTCTCCAACTCAGACAAATGAGAAGAAAGGTGATCAGCCCCCAGAAGCTAAAAAACCCAAGATAAAAGTGAAGAACGTGGAACTACCTATTGAAGCTAACTTGGTTTGGCAGTTAGGAAAAGATCTCCTCAATATGTATATTGAAACAGAGGTGAGTTGGCGTGTGGTTTGGGCTTCCTTGATTGCTGTTATTAACCATTTGTCTGCTTTTTAAAGCAACTCCTTATCTTTAACTATAACCCTGAAGCGTGGACTCAAATGTACAGTGAGCTAATATACAGTCCAGTTTTAATACATAACTGACAAATGTTAATCAGAAAGATTGAAGTGTGGTTTATAGTGGTAGTATCAGAGCACTGATCCATGGAATGACATCGCAGATTGGTTCAAGCTGTTGTAATCTAGATAAGTGCATCCCATTTCTTCATGTGAGTCCACTTCATAGCAATGAGTATTCCAGCAGTTACATGAGTCAAGGCCTCTGTGAGATTACTGTGTTTTACAGGAACTGTGCGTTGTAGACTGACGCTTGAACATAGGTATTTTTTAATTAAAATATATTCTGTGGTTATACAGGGAAAGATGATTATGCAAGATAAACTGGAGAAAGAAAGAAATGATGCCAAGAATGCAGTGGAGGAATATGTGTATGAGTTCAGGGACAAGTTGTCTGGACCATATGAAAAGTTTGTTTGTGAAAAGGTACGTAATGGATTCAGCAGCTTCTCTGAAAATGCTGGTACCAAATATCTGTTCTGTATTCCTTCGTCGAGCTTTCTCACAGCCACCCTGGCAATAGTTGAAAACCATAACTCATTTGAAGGATGGCTGGGACTGATCCAGAATTAGGTTCAGGCTTAGCAAATAGTACATATCCCTGAAAACAGATTTTTATCATGAAGGGGGTAAAGTTTTGATTCCAAGTAAAGTTGATGTCTATAAGGAGAAGCTGTGTTGCTGCATCCATAACCAAAAACATGAATTAAAGCCACAACCCAAGCATTGGCCTAGTCATGGACAAAAGGCTCCGTATAGTGTGTGTTTCCCAGTTCAGAAGCTGGTGTGGTTTATCCGACTTGATCAGGCAAAAGATGCAGTAGAAATGTTATTTTGATGTTGGAGGCTAAGAATTAATGTATGTATTTACCAGTGTCCTGTTACTGCAAGACACACTGTCAATTGATCCATATTTTGGTATTTAACACGTTGAATTCTATCAATATGTAGGATCTGCAGGGATTCTCTGCACTCCTGACAGAGACAGAAGGCTGGCTGTATGAAGAGGGTGAGGATGAAGCTAAGCAGGTGTACGTAGACAAATTAGAGGATTTAAAGGTAGGTCTGTTAGTATGCCCAAATTGCAAAGTTTCCAAAATAAAATGCAAAACAATGTTAATGAATCACATAACGCGTAGGAATTACTTTTTCTAGAAATTAGGTACTCCAATTGAAATGCGCTATCAAGAGGCAGAAGAACGACCAAAGCTGTTAGAAGAACTGGGACACAGGCTCCAGTATTATGCCACAATAGCTGGGGAATTCAGGAATAAAGTAAGTGGCCTCAAAGTACCTTTATTTTACCACATAGTGTTTCACTGACACTCACCAGCTGGCAGAGGCTTCAAATTCACTTTAAGGTGAGCTGCAATCTACTGTTATATAGGTCACAAATTTAACACCACAAATGTTTCCCAGTACTCAAAAAATCTTGCCTAGTGCGTTATATCTTCAGTTGCTTGATACTGCTGGATGTTTTCAGGCCAAAAAGGACGTGCTTATAAAGAGTGAGGGTTAGGCTGTGGTCTGATTCTTGACCTTTTAAAAGCTTATCTGACTTTTTTTTTTTAAAGTGTGCTCTTCCTCCAGTTCTTTTGTGAACAAGAATTGTGCCATGGTCAGAAGCATTAGTGGTAAAAGCTATTCAGGATAAATTAAAACATGTAGTGTTTTTTATTATATATGGTGTTTGGGCGAGCTTTGCCATTGATATTTGAAGATTACTTTTTTGATAAACATTCCTGCCTTTTGAAAATTTACTCCTTGGGTTTCAGTTTAATGAGTTTCAACAGGGAAGCTCATAACTCTCAGGCTAATTCAGTTTGAGACTTGCATCAGAAACAATTATGTCCTCCCAGCTATAGATGACAAATCTTGTCATTATTCAGTGAAGTCCTTCAGTAGTATTACACAGTCTTGAAATACCTAGCATCATTGAAAGCAGTACGTTTAAGACTTGAATCCATATTTAGGATTCTTAACCAAAATAATAGGTTGTGTTGCTGGGTAGGTCCTTTTGCTGATATCAGTTAATTGTGTAACGATGGCATTGTAGGGAAGGCTCTTAAAGTTGAACAACTGATTCTTTCCTTTCTGTGTACAGCAGAATTGCAGTCTAAACTACCTTAGGCCCATGTAAGACTCCCAGGAGGGAGGGGATGTTTTTTTTATCAACCCTGTTAATGTTATATTTTATTGTGTGACCTGTTTGTGAAACCTCTATTCCCTCTGTGAAATAGGTTTTTTTGTTTGGTTATTGGGCAAAGGAAGATTTATTTTGCCTTGTCTCTTGCTGTAACAGATCTGGCTTGTTGCTGATATCTATTTATTTTCAAAAATCAGTAAAGATTATAAGTTGAAAATAATTGGGATAGTCTTGGTATAACTTGATGACAGTAAGTTGGACATTGACTAATACAAAATGTTTGTGTTTGGGCAGGATGAGAAATACATCCATATCGATGAAATGGAAATGATGAAAGTAGAGAAGTGTGTTAGTGAAGTGGTGGAGTGGATGAATAATGCTGTGAGTGCACAGGCTAAGAAGAGTTTAGATCAGGATCCAGCTGTGCATTCAAGTGAAATTAAGGCAAAGCTACAGGTAAGTAGCACCAGCCTCTAGAATTAGTTCCTTATGGTAAAGTTAGGCTGATAGCTGTTCCCTTCCTTCTCCCACAATTTCATCTTACTGCTCCAGTGTTCTTAAAGGGTAGTAAGAAACTAAGAGAAGGAGATTCAATAGAAAGCAGAGGAGCTCTACTACACTGTATACAATTCTGGGAGCTTATTGACATTTTATATCTTTCAGTCACCTTAAAAACTCAGGTGGTTTTTTTAGTGTTACTGGTAGGCACAAAATCGTCTTGAAAAAAACCCACGTGAAATCCAAAATATTAAGTTGAAGAATTTTGCCCACAGAACTTCAGAAAGTAGACCAGTTAATTCATTTCAGGATACTTTTCAGTTTGGATTTAGGAAACAAATACAGAAGCAAATTTCAGTCTTTTGGGCCAGGACTGTTCACAGTAGTGAAGCTGGTGAGTCCTTAATATAAATCTTCTGACCGCATCTTTTGCCTTTCTTTTAGGAGTTAAACAACGTCTGTGAGCCTGTTGTGACACAACCAAAACCGAAAGTTGACTCTCCTAAGGAAGAAAACCCATTAAATGAACGGAGCGATTATAAAACTGAAGATATGGGAGAAGATGACAAAAATTCTGAAATGCCTCAACAAAATGGTGAATGTCATCCGAGTGATCAAAACACCATCAGCATGGACTTGGACTAAACCACTGCACTTGCAGCAAGTTATTTCATCCCATGACAGAAAATATTTTTGCTGTCGTATGTGACGGGGGGGTGGGAACGCATTGTTTTGGGAACTATTTATAAAATTTTTTTCTTAAGACTTGTCTGGGATATGTTGCGTTATGGGAGGAAGAATAGTAATAGTGTTGGTCATGACTATCCTAAAAGGAAAATTGCCTTGGTAACTTTCAGATTCCTGTGGAATTGTGAGTTCATACTAAGCTTCTGTGCAGTATTTAACCATTTGCATCACTCGAGATGAAAAGAAGCCCTTGCTCTGAAATAATACTGCTCCTTCAAAAGGTTGTAATCAAAACCTTCGTAGGCATTTGTAGATGCCAAGGTAGTTTTCTTTTGTCTGGACATCTAATTGGGTATGTCAATAAAAAGCCAGTGTCTGTCCCGTTCATAAGGACTTTCTAGGAGAGATCCTTCTGTTTTAAGGTTTTTGGTTATTGCAGTCCAAAGCTCTTACCAGATAATAAGATGGTGAAATGTGTTAGTAGCATGCAGAAACGCTTACGTTTCATCTCTTGCTAAACAATACATTTTTCATGTGGGGTACATAAAATGAAGGAAATGCTAATTCTGTTAGTGTTATTGTGAAGCTTTTTAATAAGCTTTAAAATAAAGTTCATTTTACTGGTATCTCCTGCCTTGTTGGATTTAGCTGTTTTCAGTGCTTCTGGTGTAAGTGCTGCCCTTTGCATGCTTTGTGACAGGCCGTTGCTTTGTGTTCCTGTGCATGAGAATCATAAAAAGACTTAAAACTCTCCCACTTAATGGAGAACAGTTGTGTGGTAAGTTGAAAGTAACTTGGCTGCTTAACGAGTTATGCCTCTTTTCTTTGCTCCAAGAGTTGTACACGCCTGAAAGAACCTGGAAACTTCACAGATGTTAAGGCACAGGACAAAATTTGCAATGCGCAGAACCCTACAGCTTAGAGTCAATAATCTGCAGTTCAGAATAAGATGTTAAAACCTGACTGGATACTTAAGCTAGGCTCTGCTGCCTTTCATTACAGACTAAACTGAATGGTAAAATGAGATTTTGGTCCATTCTGCTGAGCAAGTGGCTCTTGTGAGACCTGGGGAAAGGTTTTAAAAAAATGAAGAATTCTTCAACTAAATCTCCATGGTCTACTGAAGAAGCCTGTTTTTAGATACTTGGGAGCTGAGGAGAATGCTGAAAGAAATTGTTTGTATCCTTTGCTTTAGACATCAAACTATACTAATGAATCAGGCACCTGAAATATTGAGGGAAGGATTTTTCTTGGAAGCATATTCCAAAGGGTGTTATCTCTACTGATCCATTGGAGGATAAACCCTGTATATAAGCTTGTGGCAACAGATGCTGGAAGATCAGTGTCACTAAATGCAAAGGGTTGGGTTCTTTTTAAGGAGTTAGTGTGGTTCCAGCAGTGTTTTGTCTGCAACAACAAAACCAAAAGGAGAAAAGAGAAATTAGTCCCCCTGGAGCTACCAAAGGGAGAGTACAGGTTGGACTGGTGGTTTTTAGGGCCAACTAATCGTACTTGTGGCAAGTGTTTTTCTTCTAGTTACGGCTTTTAGCAGCACCCTAAGTCTTCTCACAGCCCAGGTGCAGGAGCAATACTGCAGTGTGTGCAAGTGCCCACAGTAGTGCCCAGTTTTCTGCATTGACTATAAGCAACTGGATTATCAAAATACAGATCCCTGTTACTGGCTGCTTTGAGCTGCCTGTTCTTTCTTTACCTCTGTTGATCCATGAGACAATTATGTACAACAGGCAACACTAGGAATACTTTGATTGTTCCCTATCCTTTTCCTAGAGCTAAAAAATAGGAAGTCAGACCAGATGTCAAAACCATATTTGGAGTGTGGAAGAGTACTTCTGTGTTGGTACTGGTAAAATGGTAGCATCAAGGGTTAAGTTTCTGTAACAGGCTACTGCTTGCTTAGATTCTTGCTGAAATGGAAATTACCATTCTAGCACCATAAAAGATATGAACCTATATTGCAAAATCAGTAGGATGCTATAGCAGGAAGCTTAGCCTGATCAGAAGAAAACTTTGTAGACATTTAAAGTAGAATTCTGTCAGAACATCTAGTCCTGGATCTACAAAAAGAAGCTTTACTGGCCCTGGAGTGATGGATTGTCATGTGTTCACTTACTTCTGTAGAAGGTACTGCTCTAATTTTCTTTTAATGAACCTTCATAAAAGAAGTCTGCAGTAAGAACAGAAAAATCTGGGATTTTTTTTCAGGTTTCTGGAACATTAACTATTTCATAGCAGCTAATGGCATGGAAAGTGATTGATCCCTTATGATTTAGTGGCTTATTTAAATTCTTACGCTGCTTGTGCTTTAACCTGGGGAGGGCAGAATGAAAGCAGCCATCAGTGATTGAATTTTTCCTCCTCTCCCCTCCCCCCAGTTTAAGGAATATTTTACTTTCTAATTTACCTTTTACCAGGCATCTGTGAAAATCATGTATGTGTTTTTAACTTTAATCTCAGCATGTGTCATAGGAAAGTGAGGACGTTCAGGATGGTGGTTCCCTTTATGCTGCAACATACAAGAACACTCAGCAGAGCAAGGCATAGAATTAGAGAATGGTTTGGGTTGGAAGGGACCTTAAAGATCATCCAGTCCCAACCCCCCTGCCATGGGCAGGGACACCTCCCACTAGAGCAGGCTGCTCAAAGCCCCATCCAGCCTGGTCTTGAACACTTCCAGGGATGGGGCATCCACAGCTTCCCTGGGCAACCTGTTCCAGTGTCTCACCACCTTCAGAGTGAAAAGTTTCTTCCTGATATCCAATCTAAATCTACCCTCTTCCAGTTTTAAACCATTACCCCTCATCCTATTGCTACCCTCACTGATAAAGGGGTCCCTCCCTGGCTTTCCCATAGGCCCCCTTTAGGTACTGAAAGGCCACTATAAGGTCTCCCTGGAGCCTTCTCCAGACTGAACAACCCCAACTCTCTCAGCCTGTCTTCATAGCAGAGGTGCTCCAACCCTCTCAGCATCTGTCAAAGGTCCTAGAAACATGTCTAATATATACAAACATTTATTTCCTATCCAGAAATCTGTGTGAAGTATACAAGGAGGTCAAATTGCCACTAAAAATAAATGGGATATGAGAGGAAAATGCTGAAAAATTATTTATACTGCCTTATTAGGTCATTATTAGCCTTAGTTATGTATATAAATATTCCTTAACCGTCATTATCTTGCCATCATGAAGACTTGTGAATAACTTTGTCTTTAAAACAAAGTTTATAACCTCACAATACACATCAAATTTCCCTGAAATTCAATCTTTCTGTAATTCTGAATCTTAGATGATGCGAAGTTATGTAAAATACAGGAGACTACCAGAGATATTGTATCTTGCTCTTCTATTATGCTTTTTCAAAAGGTTTAGTGTAACTAAAAATTGTGAAATGATGCACACTTGCAGAAATTACGTTCTAAAAATTAGACTTTTAAGTATTTTAAGCCAGTAAGAGTTAGAATCACAAGAGGATAAGGACAAAATAAATAAAAAGTAAAATCTTAAATTTAGTTGTAACTGCTATATAAGCTGTCATAAAGCTTTGCTCTAGCACATTTTGATGGACTAAGTGCATAGGCTGATTGTTACTAAAGTTCAAATTATGCATTTTATCAGTTGATCAGGTATCTTGCTCCTCAGTGAAATGTTCCTTCTGTTATTATTGCTTCTCCCATTTTTGCGATAGCTTTTACTTTCTTCCTGGATGTGTGTGATGAAAACGGTGGAGCCAAAATAACATGATCTAGTACCTGGTCTAGTGGGAGGTGTCCCTGCCCATGGCAGGGGGGTTGGAACTGGACGATCTTTAAGGTCTCTTCCAACCCAAACCATTCTATGATCTCTCCTGTGAAGAGAGCACCTCTCCTACGAGGACAGGCTGAGAGAGCTGGGGTTGTTCAGCCTGGAGAAGAGAAGGCTCCAGGGAGACCTTATAGTGGCCTTCCAGTACCTGAAGGGGGCTACAGGAAAGCTGGGGAGAGGCTGTTTGCAAGGGCATGTAGCGATAGGACGAGGGGCAATGGTTTTAAACTAGAGCAGGGTAGGTTTAGATTAGACATTAGGAAGAAGTTCTTTACAATGAGGGTGGTGAGACACTGGAACAGGTTGCCCAGAGAGGTGGTGGAGTCCCCATCCCTGGAGACATTCAAGGCCAGGCTTGATGAGGCTCTGAGCAACCTGATCTAGTTGAAGATGTCCCTCCTTACTGCAGGGGGGTTGGACTAGGTGACCTTTAAGGGTCTCTTCCAACCCAACACGTTCTATGATCTCTCTGGAATACCAAATACACTTGCTGCATATGTAATGAAGTTTTCATTTATCAGACAGTAGTCTAATACATCTCATGCAGAATTTCATCCTTTTGTTCCTCAGCCTGCTGTAGGAAATGTGAAGACATGCACTTAGAGTGCACCATCTTGTTTCCATCGCTTGTTTGAGTTTCAGCCTGGAGAAGAGAAGGCTTCGGGGAGACCTTATAGCCCCTTCCAGTATCTAAAGGGGACCTGCAGGAAAGATGGGGAGGGACTCTTTATCAGGGAGTGTAATGATAGGACATGGGATAACGGCCTCAAACTGAAAGAAGGGAGATTTAGATGAGATATCAGGAAGAAATTCTTTACTGTGGGGGTGGTGAGCCACTGGAACAGGTTGCCCAGAGAAGCTGTGGATGCCCCATCCCTGGAAGTGTTCAAGACCAGGCTGGATGGGGCTTTGAGCAGCCTGGTCTAGTGGGAGGTGTCCCTGCCCATGGCAGGGGGCTTGGAACTGGATGATCTTTAAGGTCCCTTCCAACCTAAACCAGTCTATGATTCAGTGACTTGCAGGACAAAAGATCTTCCTCCTCGCACTAGGTGAACGGACAGGCCTTGTGGGTCTGTCAGGATTTTGTAGGGAACTCGCGTGTTTCCAGGAGGCATGAGTGGAAACCTCCCAAGGTTCAGCCTGGCCAAAGGTCCTGGGGCGGGAGGGAAGGTAACCATGTGAAGAGCTGCACAAGGAGGACTCATCTCTCAGCTCAGGGTAATGCCAGCTGTAAAGGTGGTAGAGGCTCTTCAGTTAACGTCTGGGGAGAGGAGGAGCAGAAAGCAGGATCACAACATACACGTAACAGAAAGCTCAAACAGAAAAAAGTGTCTCTGTTTTAAAGAAGCTATAAAGGAAGGAGAGACTTGAAGCATTGCTATGACTGATCTTTGGCTCCTGGCTCTTTATTCATGTGAATTAGGGCTACTGGTTCTCTTAATTCTGTAGATGAGGATACTGGACTGCCGAGTTACTAAATTTGAGTGGAGGTTTTAACTTGTCTCTTACAGCTGAGCATCTGATTACCAGGGTATCTACTGCTCTGGTACGTATAATGTTTTTGTCCTACACATATATTTCTGTATTTTGTATCTCCCTGTGATTAGGCCACAGCACAGCTCTTGGAAACATATTCAAAAAATAAATAGATACATGTTTATGTAATTTTCCAAGTCAGATGTTATTTATTGCATGGACCTTGATCAGTGCCCCAGACTGGTATTGATTTCAGTGGATATTAATTCAGATAGCTTTCAGCTGACTTGCAAAAGTGAAGGAGACAAAAATGCATAGAAGAAAATACGGTTTAAGCATAAAATTTCCACAGAATTTTTTTCTGTTAAAGAAGCATGACAGATATAGTAAAACCTCTTAATATCTGCATTTTTAGATTTTGAAGTGTCTTTAAAGCTGGCTTCTAGTTCTTCTGGCTGAAGGAAGTCAATTTTAAATATTGCTTGACCTCGTTCTTCCTCCACAGAATGTAGGATGCATATGGGAAAATAGAAAAAGCCCAAAGGCATTCCCTGTGGAACGAAGAAACCCCCATCCTGTCACTCAAATGTTGCCCTTGGTGATTTAAAATACAGATGAAGACTAAAGCAGAAGAAGCAAGACAAAAGTAAAGGTGTAAATGTTAAATGCAGTCAATGAATCTATGCTGTAGGAGAATTGAGGGATCAGGGTACCGAGGGGCTGAGGGTACCAGCTTGAATTGAGGGATCGGGCTGCCGAAGGGCTGAGGGTACCAGCTTGAATTGAGGGATCGGGCTGCCGAGGGGCTGAGGGTACCAGCTTTCTCTGAGCGAGGAGCTTTGATGGACGTACGGTCCCTGCGCCCGGTGCTAATGCTGTAACCCAGCTGCTTGTGTCAAGGCACTGAGGCTCCAGGGGGGATCAGACACATCCCAATGATGCTGGAGTAGAAACGGCACCACCAATGGCACTTCACGTGATTTGAGAAGTGCATGGACCATGCAGAGGGCAGAGCTGAGGTTTCCCCTGCTGCCAGGGGGGATGGTAATTAAGTAACCTAATCACATCATTGCCATTGAAAAGCAGCTGGCTACAGGCCTGTGTACTTTGTGGATATTTCCACAGCCTCAGCTGAGCTACGTAAGAACATACTTACGATACAACCCTGTCGATGTGAGCTTGACAATGATACATATCTACAGCAAAATTAAGAATAAATCTGTAACATCCCACACGATTTGCAGTAATACACAGATACAGGTCACGAAAGAAGAATGCGTCACTGAACGACATTGCAAAGAGGCCACATTTTGCGCAGGGCCAAACACAAAGCCCAACAAATGAAAACTAAGTGTGTGCCTCAGTAACGCTGTTTTAATGCAACAAAATGTTAGAACAGTTTTCACACAGAGTGTGAAACAGACCCATCCGGGTAAATAGCTCCCACTAAACTGCAGGGATGTGAGTGTCACAGGATGCTCTGCCACAGTCCTTGCTCAGATTTTGCTCAGTCCGTGCCTCCTACTGAATTCAAAGTGGGTTTGTCAGCGTCTAGCCTATGGGCCATTAAATTCTTTTACTTGAAATGCTACACAGGGGCAAACTTAGCCGTGCTGAAAACAAGCCACTGCAATACCAAGGGCAGATTTATGAGAACGTACGAGAGGAGAAAAGAGATTAATGTGAAGGAGGAGAGGGGATTTTGATTTGTTTGGTTTGTTGATTTTTCTTTATATAGCTACAAATCATAGGCAGGACTTTGCTCATTTAAATCCTTATTTTCTCTTATCGTGTTTGCTCAGACACACACACTTGTATGTACAACTCCTCAAACAGTTTATCTAGGTAGGAACAATCCATATTACGTACGTGGCGGTGGCTCCCGCTCTGGATTCCCAAGGGCATAATCCTTGGTGCTGTTGGCACAACACCCATCGCCATCAGCCCCATGCAGAACCTGCTCATGAGGAGCGACACCATGCCATGGAGCTGCCGCGGAGCTCCAGAGCAAGACAGGCATACAGACCAATCGTATGATTAACTGGTAATTTACAGTCCATGATAATACAGCACAGGCTGTATTAACGGCCATACACTCCATCATGGTACCAAACCCAAAGAGGGGATGCGTGTCGGCAGCAGCTCGTCAGAGAGAAGATGCTCTTCCTCCCTCCCCTTCATGCATGGGTTGTCTGGAGCTGGATGAAGGGTGCCGAGCTCGGCTCTGCGTGGTGTGGACGTGCCGGCGGGCGAGCTTACAGGCACAAAGCTGAGTAGGCTCCAGGAGCAGAAGGAACTCGCAGAAAAACAAACGGTGGTGGCAAAACCATTTCTCAGTAATGGCGGAATGTGAGTCTGTTGGGAGAGGAACACACAGGGGATGAAATTAGAATTAGAAGCAGTGATCCCATACCTTCCTCCACTGATCACCTTTTGCCCACAAGGTATTTATTTACTAGTGCTCTGTAACACGCCGGCTTTCTCATTTTTATTATTCACCTCAAGTATTCTCTGGGTATTTGTCTTCTGAGCAAGTGATTACTTTCATTCAAAACTTTTAAATAAAGAAAGGGAGGAATCAATAACATATCCACACTTAATGAAAAAAAAAAAACCCCAAAACAGTTAAAAAAGATCAGAGCAAGTCCTACCGTCAGGGAAAATCAGAGCTCTCCCGCGGGATGGATCACCACGTCCTGCCAGGGCCAGAGCTCCTGCAGATTTTGCCACGCAGGAGAGGCATGTTGTGCTGTCATCAATTTAAGGGATTTACTTTAAGATGCTGAAAAATCAATAATCTGCATCTACATGCTCACGGATTAAAAGCTGAGGGAGAGGGAAGATTAATTATGACTGCAAACTGACAAACGGCTAATTCATGGTTTTCTAAAAAAACACAGGCATAGTCTTCCCCCCCCCCCCACTCCCCCCCCCCAATAAAATCCCTGTACAGATCATTTAAAAAGCCACCCCATACACCACAGAGCTGTGACACGTGCTGGGATGTGCACCACATCCCGGTGTTAACTCCTGCCCTGGGGCCTGTTGGAAATCAGTCCCTGCTCCAGACCCCAGCGAGCCCGTAGAAACGTAAGCCTGCTTAAATGTGAAAGAATTTACGAATTACTTAAATTACAGAATTTGTAATTACTTTTCTATAACAAATGGTGTCAAATGAATAAAATACATCATGTTGACACAGCAAGATGTCTTTGTTGCTGTGTTGAAGTTATAGTAACAACCGCCCCACACACCTTTGCCTTCTTCCAAAGCAGTTGTAACACATTTATTCAAGCTGCCCCTTCACAGCCTCACAAGGCTGCTATTGGTATCAGGTGTCACCACTGAGGGCTTTCAGCAGAGCCGGTCAAAGAAAGATGGAAACATTTTGCACTGGAAAACTTGAGTCTACAGAACTGCAAAGCAGTCTGCGGAATGATGCTTTTACTCAGGTTTCACTTTGGGGAGAAACCTTACTAAAGTCCAGCAAGTCTCTAAAAGAGACTTTTCAGAACACAGCCAGTTTTCCTTTAGAAAAACACTTCAACTTCTGTTTATAATCTGTAAGATAAGTATATGGCAGAAGTAACCCCACAAAAGACAAAGCCAACCATTTCAAACTAGCTTTAATCCTTTTCTGATGTTTCCTTTGCGAAGGTTTTTGAAAGCTGAGCGATGCTCATTGTTTTCCCAAGCAGCACTTGCCTTTTCCGCCAGCGCAGTCGGTGGGAAGCGGCATGTGAAGTTTGTGGCGGTCACAGCTGGAGGGCACGATCCAAACCACAGTGTCACTTCCGTAACCAGCTGAGGCAAGGAGAGTTGGCAGACAGTGACCATCACACAAGAGCTCTTTGTGGCCACGGGGCTGGGTGGAAGAAGAGAAAAGCCATGAAAGAAACCGTGTTCATACTCCCCTCTCATTCAGCAGGTTCTTTGGTTTGGTCAGACCGTACACATAAGCCTGACCCTGCCAAAGCTTGGTGGCACCTGATTTCCACCTCCCATCTCAGTTCACAGCCATGCAGTTTTAACTGCCTAGCCCTCTCCAAGTTCAGATTATTTCTGTCTCTGACTTCTCCTGCTAGACCTTATGAAAACTAGGGAGTGACGACTACGCAATGCTAAGATTAAATTAACAGAATAACAGAATTAATGTGTAAATCTCATTTGTCTGAATTAAATCAAGACCAAGTATTTATCTGTTGTGCCATGCTGACTTACTCTATGCTGTAACTTACTGGTCTCATTAAATAATGTATTTTAAGTAATGTATTTGAAATACAGACTCGAGGTGGAGCCTTACTATGTCATCCTGACAAAGGGCTGAGGTTTCTGAGCACGATGGAGCTCATCTGCTAAGTCCTGGACCGAAGAGACTGACAAGGGAGAGGCTGGTTTGGCCACTGCAGGTTTGTCCTCCTTGGCCCTGGTCATGTTCTCCTTTCCCAGGAAGGTCAGCCCTACGCAGGATACACGGCCCTCTGGGAACAGGAGCTGGCCAGAAAATGGGAAATCCACCTCACAGATGGTAAAGAAGTTTCTGACTTCCCCCCTGCCCCAGTTTCGGATAAAATGAACTACTTTTTACTTTAAAAAGAGAGCAAGCAAGAGGAGTGTCCCAGGATAGCCAGCAGCTAATCACAAGCTTTTTCTTTCCCCATTCAGTCCCAATCCCAACATCACTCACTCTGCTGAAGGCAATACATTTCGTTTCAACAACTGACCATTTTATGATGAAAAACCTCTTGCGTAGGAAGATGCCTGCTGGTGCTTCCCGGGGGGCTCCAAAGGGAATCCTGGACCTTATAAATGAGCTGGCAAATGAGCTTTACACAGTCTTTTTACACAGACTTTTTTTCCCAACGAATGGTCCAAGACTGCATTCAGAGGACAGTAATAGTAGGGCTTCTGCAAAGATGTACAGACATAGTCGGCTCTCTGGGCTGATAAGTCAAACTGACCTTAAGGAAATTGCTCCCAGGTCCCAAAGTCAGCCCACAGCCAAGAAGCTGGGTGTTTTGCCAAGGGGGTGGAGGTGGTGGGTGGCTTCCCCTGTGAAAAAAACCCCCAAGGATTTGTGTATGTTGGGCACATCTTTCATTTCGAGCCCAGACAGCAGGTTCTACTGGTGGTAAAGGGATTTTTGCTGTTTTATTTTTTTACCAAGATCTAAACACTAACCTCAGGTTTTAACTTGAGACAATTTCATATTATTTTATGCTAATAGACAGTCTCTTTTAGATGCAGTCTTTCTACTTACAAAACACGTATTAATTCCTCTGCCCCAGCCGACAGCCACAATATACCTCAAAGAACATTCAGGACACTCTTTGATTTATCAACATACTTTTCCAAGGTTAGAAAGAGATGTGGTATTTACACATGGTTAATTTAAATATTCAAACATGGGCAAATTTACCCACTTGTCTCCAAAAGGATGTAACAGTAATAATTTTTCACTCTGGAATTACTGTGCCTTGTGAAAACTACAGAACATTTCATCGACGTACTTGGTCCTATGTTTAGCGCAACAGTCTCTGCCTTGCGTGTGATGCTACATTACAAATAGCAGCAGTGTGTTGTCTGTGATGTAGCAGAGCAACGACAGAGAGAACTTATTTTTTTTAGAGCACCATCTGACTTGCAGACACTTTGCGGATGTGCAGACCCGGCCACGGACAGCCTGAGCCTGCGTGGTCAGGTTGGGCAGCTCCATCTGCTTCCACTCCAGATCTGCTTGGGTTTGTTTTTGTCCTTTTCTTTCCAGAAGCTGTAGTGCACATTTCTTTCAGAGGCATATGAATCTGACTAATCCCTCAGGAATGTCTCGGGGGGAGCTTCCCACAGTTACTTGCAGCATAAACTCCCACCCAATGCATCTGGCTATGGGACAAGGCTCACACAATGCCAGGGAAGACCTTACTTGCTCCTGTTCACCTCCACATAGGTGCAGTCACAGATGTCATCACATTTCCCTTCTGTAGGGAAAAAAACAAACCAATCCACTCTCATTTATGTCCTTTAAATGATTTCTAGTCTTCCAGAAATTTGCAAACCACTAACCCCTTATATTGGGTTTGTGTGACTAGGTTTTGGTAGAGGGGGGGCTGCAGGGGTGGCTTCTTTGGGAAGCTGCTAGAAGCTTCCCCCATGTCCGATAGAGCCAATGCCAGACGGCTCCAAGACGGACCCACTGCTGGCCAAGGCCGAGCCCATCAGCAATGGTGGTGGCGTCTCTGTGATAACATATTTAAGAAGGGGGAGAAGAAAAAAGCAACTGCGCAATTGCAGATGGGAGAGAGGAGTGAGAATGTGTGAGAGCAACAACTCTGCAGACACCAAGGTCAGTGGAGAAGGAACGGGCAGAGGTGCTCCAGGCGCCGGAGCAGAGATTCGCCTGCAGGCTGTGTGAAGACCATGGTGAGGCAGGCTGTGCCCTGCAGCCCATGGGGGCCCATGGTGGAGCAGATATCCACCTGCAGCCCATGGAGGACCCCACGCTGGAGCAGGTAGGTGCCTGAAGGAGGCCGTGACCCTGTGGAGAAACCCTGCTGGAGCAGGCTCCTGGCAGGACCTGTGGAGAGAGGAGCCCACTCTGGAGCAGGTTTGCTGGCAGGACTTGTGACCCCACGTGGGACCCACACTGGAGCAGTCTGTTCCTGAAGGACTGCACCCCATGGAAGGGACCCACGCTGGAGCAGTTTGTGGAGAACTGCATCCTGCGTGAGGGACTCCACGCTGGAGCAAGGGAAGAGAGTGAGGAGTCCTCCCCTTGAGGAAGGATCAGCAGAGACAACGTGTGATGAACTGACCACAACTCCCATTCCCCGTCCCCCTGCGCTGCTCGGGGGGAGGAGGCAGAGAAAATTAGGAGTGAAGTGGAGCCTGGGAAGAAGGGAGGGGTGGGGGGAAAGTGTTTTAAGATTTAGTCTCTATTTCTCATTATCCTCCTCTGATTTGATTGGTAATAAATTAAATTAATTTTCCCCATGTCAAGTCTGTTTTGCCCGTAATGGTAATTGGTGAATGATCTCTCTCTGTCCTTACACGAGCCTTTCATTATATGTTCCCTCCCCTGTCCAGCTGAGCAGGGCAGTGATAGAGTGGCTTTGGTGGGCACCTGGTGTCCAGCCAGGGTCAACCCACCACATTCCTCTTCAGACCATGCAGAAAATGCTCGTCGTTGTAACTCCGCATCTTCAGGCACCCGTCTCTGCCTCCGGATTCAAACACAGCGCTCTTTGCTGTCGGCACCGGCAATAACGCCCACAGAGATGTAACAACTGTAAAAAGAAATATAGCTCTTCCACTGTTCTCAGCAGTCAAACAGGTGGTTTCTGCCTCTCCGTGACCATTGGTGAACTCAAATAACTGCTTTCCCCTTTCAAAATCCCACACTTCAGCTGTCTTTAAAGGAAAGGAAAAAAAAAACAAAGGAAGTTTGAACTCTGAAAAGTAGCCCAAATCTTCCACTTAAATTCCCACCCTTCATCCCCACCTTCATGCCCCAGCTTTCTTTTCTGTCGCATAGTAAGGAAAAGGCATGTCCTTTGCTCGCCTTTACTGAGATCTGAGGTATCTCACCAGTACTACGGTGGAGGCCAGAGGATAAGTTTGAGTGGGCTTTATAACTTAAAGTCCCTTTGAACAAACGTGGATCTGGATGTCTAGCACCTGAGTCTAAGCAGCCACTGCTGGGTACGCACACAACATCCCAGGTCCAGGCTGTGTCACTGGTGGGAGTCATGGGAGAGGACAACCACCACCTCATTCGCGGGACCGGCCCTGTGACCGTGCTCAGAGCACATCCCACCCTCTTCGAATGAGGGATGGAGACGGCAGTGTTGCTAGCCATGTTTTAACCCAATATCCAGTGATTACCTCCTACAGAAGCTGCTCCTGTTTGTGTGGGAGATGCTCAGATGCTTCAGGACTGTAACTCAAGTGGTTTCAGGGTGAAGGACTGAGGCCACCCTGTAGGGACATGAGAGCCCCGTGAGCATAGTGCCAAGCCCTGGCACCGGTCTGCCTTACTGGCTGTCCCACCAGATGAACCCTGAAGGAAACTGCTGGGGCAGCATCCAGCACAGCTGCTGGGGCTTGTTGCCACTTGAGTCATTCCCCCAAGGCAAAGCCCACCGCAGGCTCTGGACCCACACAGTGTGATGGGCGCTGGAGCAGGGGAGGGAGTGGCATAAATAACAAAGTCATGTTCTTGGGGGCCGCTGCTGAGGAGATGACTGGGATGTGCAGCTACATACACCACGCAGAAAGTGGGGTGTTAAACACGCACAGCCCACACCCCGTGCAAGCCCCAGGGAAGGCAGGAACACGTGGAGCTGCTCTGCATGGTTTCCCTGATACATCAGCCACACAGGGGAAAGAAAGACACAGGGCTTAAGTGGGTCTGAAAACCGAGATAAGGAGAACGAGGCTTTTAGTCCTTAGAAGCAACATGCTCCCTATCTGCCCCCATTCCGGCACTCCTGCAGTCCTTGCAGAGCTGTGCTCTCATGGGACTCACACCTGCCCGACCACAGGCTTCGGGAAGAAAACCATGATGCAAAACACCCTCTTCATCCCTTCTCCTCATCTGCCCCTTTCCTTAATTTTAGGTAGAGAAGAGCAAGTGTATCCGAAGTAGCATAAAGGAGTTGCGTGCTGGGTACATGTGCCAGAGGCAAGCAGAATGCTCGTCCCTGGTTGTCCTTGGGCAAGATGAAAACCAGAAGCTCTGGTCTGCAGCATCCCAAATCCATGGGGGAAAGGGAAGGAAGAAAAGCTCAGCCTGCCTGGGGAGGGCAGTGGGAAGTCAAGAAAGAAGTGCTCTGCTGCTTCAGAGCATTTCGCTCAAAGGACCTGATGTAAAACTACAGAGATAGCTTCAACTCTGGCATTCCCAGTTCCCGAGTATTTAACTCCAGATTTGTAAATGTTCTTCTAATTCCAGGAAAGGACATGTGTTTATTTTGCACAGATTATGTATGAGTTACACATTCAAAAATGAGAAAATTTCAGCAAATTTGCACAGGAAGAGTCTGAGTATTGTATCAGTAGCTTCTACAGACCTCAACAGTAGACACAGAAATTATTTTAGCATCTTCTTCAGATATGTGAAAGTAAAAGATCAGTGCTGTATGGCTTCTGAGCACGCCTGCGCGTCGGCTGAAATTTAGATAAGAAGAGCTCCATGTTAAGCAGTTTCCATCTGTGAGATTCTTATTATGCCAGGTCAAATGTAATGGGCTCAAATCTATTAACGTTTGTGTTTTGGAGAGCAAAGATGTGCAAGTTTTCCCAGGAAGGTTTAGCCAGGAATAGCACCTCTTCACTGAAAGGAAGGCAATTGTTTGCCTGAAGAAAGCGACTTTTCCTGCTAGTTAGTATTGCTCCGTGGCTTCGCTGTGCCCCAACTCTGCCTGCTGCCATCTCCCTGTCAGACCCTAAACCAGCTGGGCTCTTGGTATCCCTTCTGTGAGCAGTACCTGGCAGGTTCCTAAGCAGGTTTGCAAGAGCCTTGGTAGCGTACAGTGGCACAGCAGGACCCTGCACAGAGCCGAAAGCCCTGCTCATCCGAGGAGCATCTGTTTGGGCAGCAACTGCTGTGGGAGCTTAGGGATAAGGAAGAGCTTCAGCCAAGCTCCCATTGAAAACAGTTTGTGTTTCCGCAAAGCAGTTGTTTTAAGATGTCCTGAGCTCACGGTCAGCAGAGAACACCCGTGACTCGCTGCCCACCCCAGCAGCAGGGACATGGTTCGCTGGTGGGAGCTGCTCGCCCTCCGCATCCAGCTCCATGCTGGCACAGCGCAGCGAGGGCTCCCACGGACCCTTACCTGGGCAGATCGGGATCCACAGCTGGACCAGCCAGTCCCCTCCGCCTGTCACACGCAGGTTGTGCTTCTTATTGAACGCAAACGCTTTTACTCCCCTGTGGGCTCTGAACACCCTCTGGTCCCCTCCAGCTCTCCTTAGAGGAGCTCCCATGGCCATCTGCCCTCTCCTTCTCCTGATGGCTTCCTCCTGCCCCCTTCTACCCTTCACCAGCAGCTTGACGTGAGTTGGAAAAACACAGAAGCCTCCCTCAGCACAGCAGGGCAGCTGGGGGGTCCAAGCCCCTGCAGAACCAGCCACCTTTGTTGAATTTGGCATCATGATCCTGAGTCACTACATTTTCCTCTTTTTTTAGTTAACTCTTCTCCTTTTCATCATCTTGATGTATTCCTCCTCCCATACCCATAAGATTTCCTCATCCTCTATGACAGCTACTGAGTTTCCCATTAACTGACATGGAGCTCTTTTGCTCTTCCCTAAGAGGTGAACACAACCCCAACCCCCTGGCTATTTTTTCACCTTTCCTTCAACTTTTTCCAGTTTGTTACCAACCCTTTTCCTAAGGGGCAAGGAGGAGTGACTGTAGCTTTGCTGGTGTCTCTGCATGTGCTGCTTGTCCCATCACACAGAATCACACAGAATGGTAGGGGTTGGAAGGGACCTCTGGAGATCATCTAGTCCAACCCCCCTGCCAGAGCAGGGTCACCCAGAGCAGGCTGGACAGGAACACATTCAGGTGCGCTTCCTGGCTCCACAGGCACAAACACACCTTGTGCTTGCACCAGAGCCAGCTGTGGGCAAGGGGAAGCAAATGAAAACGTCGGAGAGACCAAGCCATGGTTTCTAAGAAAAGTTAGAAATTAAGAGAGAAGCAGACAATTCTGTCGTCTTGTTCCAAAACAAAAATTGTATTCCTAATACAGGGAAGAGGAGTAAGAAAAGCCCAGTACAGGTAGAAACCAACATCACAGGTGTAGTTCAGGTTCTCTCTTCCCATTCGATACCTTCCATGAAGGTATCGATACCTACCCTTCCATGAAGCCATCGATACCTACCCTTCCATGAAGCCTGGACGTTGCAGAGGTAGATCTGGTATGGCTGCGATCTGCTGCTACTCAGAGGATCCCAGAAAAACGCTGCCACAGAGCTTCAGAGCAGAGTAATTACCTCTTTATTGGGTCTGCAGTGTAGATGGGCCATTAACCTTCTGCACATTCTTCATACTACACTGATCATAATATTTGACTAACTCACAGTGTTGCTGTTAAGTAACAATTGTACTTTGCATTGAGGTTACTGGAGGGAAGGTGCTATTCTCGCATCTTATTACGAGAAGTGAGTTAGGGTAACAAAACAGCACCATTTTTTCTTTTAAGTGCCTGGGGGTAGAATGACATAGGGGCCTGAATTGGAAAAGGAAAAGCCTGAACTCCAGAGGTTTCAAGTTTTCAATGTTCCTCATGAAAATGATGATTTCTAAAAGACATTGCTCTTGTGGTTGGCAGCAAAGAGGATCTCTGAGTAACTGAAACAAAAGAACAGTAGCTTCATCATAACTGTTGTTCTGGATGACAGTAAAGGATAGCTTAAGGGAAAAAATGTAAGAAATACTGCACCAGCAGTTAATTTGCACTATTTCCAACAATTCAGCTAAGCCTGGAGAAAACAAATATATGGGTTTACAGATGGTTGCTATAGAAACCAGAAGAGATTTCATAGTTGCTTATGAGAGTAAAGGAGGTCCTGATTGATAAGACAATCGCATTCAAATAGTCACTATGGAAACCCAAGGTGACCTGGAGGAGACGTAACTCCTCTCGCTCTGCTCCTGTGGGCAGATGAAGACAGCCTGGGTGGGGGAAGGTCTGGGCTGCGTGATAAAGAATGCTGTAGCAAAGCAGCACAGCACTCACCATGATGCTGGAGATGCTCAGCGTTTCACATTTCAAAGCTGTGTGAGTGCTGATCTCCACATCGGTGAAATACTTCTATTTACTTACCCTTGAAAGAGGGTCTTTTTCTCTCACTGAAATCAATGGGAGCTCTTGCAATTGACTTCCTTAGAAGCAAAGTAGATTTTAGAGACCATCTGATGTCTTCTGTCCGTCAAAGCAAGGAAGCACATTTGCACATCTCCCGTGGAGCTCGGAGTTTGTCAGCTGCCTGTGCTTTGCCAAAATGGGGCTGCAGAGTTGCTGAGCGCTTTCCGCCTTCACTAACAAGACCCATGCTTGCACCGTGGCCCCAGGAGTAGGACAGAAAGTGAACTGAACATGCGAGTCTTCTTCTTGTAGATTGGTTATTTAGGGACCAAACAAAGCTAGTCAGCCTGCACATGACATAAACCAAAAATTAAGTAGCTCGATAATACCTCAGTAACCACTTAGCATTTATTTTCTATATCCATTTTTTAATTCATTGATAGAAAGTTAGATTAAAGGGCAGGTGCTCAGCACTCCTGGGTGCAGCTGAAAACGAAAAAGTTATTTCCTTTAATGTTATTCTCTGAAGTAATGCAAAGTGTTGATGCCCTCGATATCAGCCTCAGGTATTTGAGGTACACTGATTTCCCAGTGAGGGTTCAGACTGGACCAGGCTCCCCCAGGGCCAGACCCTCGCGGTGCCTCTGCCCAAGCCTAGGTACACTCTTCTCCTCTATCATTTAGAAAAATCTTTGATTCACGCTACCCACATGCAATCAAATGATACAGATATTAATCATCAGAGATTTTTATCCTGCATTATTTACAGTGAGGTAAAAAGAACTAGCTCGCAGTCTCAGGAAAACACCAATATTTCTGAGATTTCACCAAGTTTCCGGTGTAAACATGCAGATAGGAGGATACAGGGTTCTTTGGAGAAAACCTGAGGATGCAGGTCTGGACTGCAGGAGTAGAATACCAAGCAGCACGGGTTCCTTGCAACTCTCACTCCCCTGGGTTAGATGCCAAAGCTGGTAAGAGTGGCCAGGACATTATCCCAGCTGCATGGCTGCCACCTTCTCTAACCAGCCTCGGTGGATTTAGAAATTGCCCTCCCATGTAGAAAACCTGGCTGTGCTTGTACAACAGCTAACACGTCAAAAATGACCCCCCAAAAAGAATCCGAAAAGAGAATACTGCTTCTGCTTCCATTATCGAAGGAAAAGTTTAAACCTCAGGCTCCGCCTAGAGATGCAGGTAGCACTGTCACTGTGGTGGGGCTGGAAGCAGGGAGAGCTGGCTGGACACGCATTACCTTGAAAGAAATTCCTACTGGTTTTAAAGATAAGCAAAATTGTTACCTACTACTAAACCTGTTGACTCATGGCTGCGGGTAGAAATCATTGCTTTAATGGACTCATAATAATTCAGCTACAAAGAACAAGAGAAAGAGAATAATATTGAATAAAAGGTGTGCTCACAGGAAGGTGCAGTCTGCCAGGTGAGTTTCTATTCTGGTTTTATGTCTGTAGAACGGAAACACATAGATAAATAAATAAGAACAAGGTAAGCTCTTTGCACCAGCGTGAATGGTGTAAAAATGTGGCTGAGCCTTTTATCCTCAGCATGCTGCTGCTCACACTCTCCATCACCAAATGACAGAGCAGCTCTGCCATATTTTCATTTTTTCTTTTTTTTTTTACCTGTGTAACTCAATTTCTATGCACTTTCTAGCAGATGTAAGTCACACTGGAAAAAAGAACAGCGCCCTTGAGTTGAATTCTTGGCAGATTTTCAGCTTTTGGTCATTCTGGGAAAAAATTCAAGGTGTAAAGGCGGGTATAAATTCAGCAGCCCTTCCTGGAGTGGGTGGAAGTCCCCTGAGAGGGATCACGTGTTTTTCCACAGGTGCTCAGTCTCCCAAAGCACGCATGGGAACGCAACAGCTTTCTCCCCTCGGCAGAGGATGGAGAGAACTTCTTTACCAGTGCTGGGAATGGCTTGGGAAGATGCTTTTCTGGGAGCTTACCACCCTTTTTCTCTGGGTTGAAGTGGTCTCAGAGCATCCCTCCTGGAAGCACACGCTCCTCAGTATTCCCTGCAAATCATCCTGACTCAAACAGGCTCCCCTGGGCCTCAGCAACCCTGTACCAGAGGCATAAGCTGTCTCTTACAGACTGCTTCTGTGAGCTCTGCTTTGAAACCTGTCCAAGGAGATGGTACAACTCGCTCTCTTCCTCCCACCCTCCAATTTTAAACAAACCTCCCCCCCCCCTAGTGATTATCATGGCAGCAAAGCAGCATTTTGAGAAAACAATCCATGAAAACAACCAAACTCGTAGGGGGTTGAAATCCTAAAGCTCTCAACACTGTGGGATGTTTTTCTTTCAGAGCCCAATCCTTCAGCTCTCTGAAAAGTGACAAGTAGCTGTGAGCTATATAGCTGTTCCCTGGTAAAGACCATAAATAAACTAGCAGATAGTGTAGGGTTTCTCGGAGAAGCGTGTGAAGGCAGTAAGCACCATCTGCTGGCTTCAGCATGAAAAAGGAAACCAGGATTTTTTCATCTGGTTGCACATCTCTTCATCTGGGCTGCCTCCAGTTTTAGGGCAAAAACACAAAGAAACTGGTGCAACGTCAAAATGGAGCAACATGGCTGGGGAATCCTCACCAGAGCTAGACTGCCTGGGGAACACCAGTTACCCTGCAGACAGACCAGGTTAATATAGGACAAAAGAAGAAAGTTAAAGGCAGTAAAAATACACAGTAATTTTGTCAGCTTTCGAATTGAGCATCATTAAAGACCTTCATCTCTCTTTGCATTATATTCAAAACTTAAATGCTTACTTTAGGAGTATTCCCGCAGAAGACATGAGCCAAATATTGACACAGCCTTAAAAAAAGAAACGGCCAAGAAACGTTTTGCAAGAAAATTGTAGGCACAGGCTCGTTTCCCCCCCTCAGTCTCTGATCGCAAATAAGGATGTGGGGATTTGGCACAAATATAGCGGGGCAGCGTTTTGCAGATGGCTAATTCATGTCGTAGATATTGGTTACCAAAGGACCAGCGATTAAGCCAGCGAGAGCTGAAGGCACACATCGGCTTTGCAAGGCTGCTCAGCAATTTGCAAAAATTGACCCCAGGGCACCAATAAAAGTAATGAATATGTGAGAATTACCAGTTTCCAAATAACCAGCAGAGCCAGCCCCAGCCTTTTGCATTGAGAGTAAGACAGAAAATGCCACATTCACAGTTAATTCGCGGGAAGACCTAATCCTGCAGTGATGGGGCTCAAGGCTTGGGCAGGTCCCTGGCAGTGGACATGCAGAGTCCCCGGCCCTTCCTCGGCTTGACCAAGATGGCAGCCGTGCCTCCTCCATCCAAGACACCTTGTCTCCCTGCCGTGGGGTCTGCATGGACTGGCCAGGCCAGCACACAATGACTTGGGGGAGACAAAGGGCTCCTGTGTGCATCAGAGGGGGATTTCCCACTCTGTCTCTCCCAAGGAGCGCTGGGGTTTGTGGTAGGATAAGCTGATGGAAGGAGGCTTGCGCAGGTGCTCCAGACCAGGCTTCCTCCTCCCTTGCTCAGCCTGAGTGCCGTACACCCTGCTTGTTCTGCCAGGCAGGGGTAAAAGCAGAAAGATACCCAATTGCTGGCTCTAACCAAGGAATAATTGTCCCTCAGAGGTTGCTTTAATAAGTGTTGGGAGTTGTCTCCCCAGACTACATCCGCAACAGGAAAATGTTGAGGTTTAGTTGTTTTAAGCCTACTCTTGCTTTACTGATTGCAAGGTGAAGCCCAGTGAGTGACCTCATCCTGACTAGGTTTGTCCTGCCAGACATCCATGGAAAATGGTGGCAGTGGCGGTTCTATGCTTGCACAGCAGAAACAGATAGAAGATGGCTTAAGCACTCTGCATTGCTGTGATCAAGTCAGTGACCTAAGCATGCAACATCTCTGCTCCCTGGTTAGATCAGAACGACTCTCTAACAGTTCCTTATGTCCACAACCTCTGTCTTGCTGAGAACAAGATGAATGGCAGGGTGCTGGAGGTTCCACTTCAGCACAAACCCATTGAATGTCTCCTTTTAGTTTCTACTCTACAAATTAGAAAAAATAATGGTAATTGCTAGGTACGTTCTCATAGCCATAATCCACTGGGAATGCCTTACTCAGATCGTGGACAATTATTTCAGTGCTAATGCCAGCACTCAGGTGATCTAATGCATCGTTAAGTGCAGCTTGACCCTACCAGTATCTTTCAACATTATCTGTCAACAAAACCTGGCTTCATTAAAGTCTCTGCTAAAACATCCTCATTACTGCACCATGGTAGCTCCACAATAACGCATTCATGCGTTGCAAGGCTTATTGCTGTATCATCCCACTAACCCAGCCTTCTGGGTTATTCCTGTTTACAAACAAATAATACTAAGCTTCCCAGGAGCTTAATTGCTTTTGTTTGCAATACTAAAGCTTAATATGGGCAGTTGTTTGTAGGTACTTATTATATATCCTTGTAGTACCTGGTAATAAACTGTGAAACATCATGTGCAAAATTAACTGGAACATGGCTTGTTAATTATAAAAGGTGCCCTAAAGTACGTTTCATTTAACAAAATGATTAGTTATAAATATTTTATTGCAACAGCAGGCTGTTTGGTACATTGCACAGTAGTTAACAGGGATATCTTGTCACATTGGGTCCAACCCTTCTTTTTGCCACTCGAAAGGGATTAAAGGATTAAACGTGCTCACCCAGCACTTTCGTCAGGAGAACGGCCCCTCACTCCTGCAGCAGAAGGCAAAATGCCTTTCTCTGGGAGATGTAATATATTTTCCCCCATCCCCAGTGTAAAGCAGGGAATGGCTAGGCATGAGGAAGCTTTGGGGTCACTGGCTAAGCTGGTGTCTGCATGGTGTTGTCAATCGGTGTCATCTGCCATTTGTACCGAACATTTCTGGATAACAAATATTTTGAAGGCAGGTCCTCAACAGGCATTAGTTACATTTCACGTTCACTCACCATCAAGGGCAGGATGCACCCGTACACTACCATTTATGTCTGACTTTAAGCCAAATAATAAACACCCAAGCACATAATGTGGGTAGAGTAATAAAATTAAGATTATAATGAAGAGAGACACAGTGACCTATTTAGCGATAGCATTTTGTACATCCAACAGGACATTGTGGAGAAACATCACGTGAGGCTCTAATTGCTGTCAAGGCCAGAAGGATCCAAGAGTGCAAGTTGGAACCACTCACGCTGTTCCCAGGAGGAGACTGTTGTACGGTGTCATGACAGTGAAATTAACACCCACTTAGGCTTCTCCTTGATGAACTTCTCCTAAAAAGCAAGCAAAGACGTTGCCATCTCCACGCTCCAGGAGATGACAAGGTGCTACTGTCAGTTCTGGGCTCTGTGGCCGTGGCTGCCCTCTGATGGCTCCAAGGACTTCAGACACCTTGCAGAGGTGGAAGGCAAATATTATGTGACCCCCACCTGACTGAGCTCAGTGTAGATTGCATCCTGTTAAATATAATGGAGAATGAAGAGCCATCGAGTCCCATCCAGGATGAGTCCCTTGCTTGTCACCTATAACATTGTCAAATCAGTTATTCTACAATGACCTTTTTTGTTGGTGGGGCTGATCCTTGTTTCATGTCCTCACAACGTATAGTCGCATTTGGGAGCGGCATGGCAAGGCTTGAGTGTGTTTGGGTCAGTGGAGTGTGCATTTGTGTCAGTTTGAGCAGGATTAGGATATTAGAATCATTTTCCTAAATTCTTGCTCAATTTGTGCAAAACCCAAAAGAAAGCTTGGATCCTGAAACAGAAAAAGGAAGCCAACAGAGGGTGGAAGAAAGGGCAGGTAGCCTACTCAGAAGGTACAGGGCAGTCAGTATCACCTCTGTGCTCAGCAAGATCATGGAGCAGATCCTCCTGGAAACTACGCTAAGGCACATGGAAAATAAGGAGGTTATTCGTGACAGCCAACATGGCTTCACTAAGGGCAAATCATGCCTGACAAATTTGGTGGCCTTCTACGACAGTGTTACAGCATTGGTGGATAAGGGAAGAGCAACTGACATCATCTACCTGGACTTGTGCAAAGCATTTGACACTGTCCCACACGACATCCTTGTCTCTAAATTGGAGAGACGTGGGTTTGTCGGATAGACCACTCGGTGGATAAGGAATTGACTGGATGGCTTCACACAAAGAGTTGCAGTCAATGGCTCCATGTCCAAGTGGAAAACAGTGATGAGCGGCGTTCCTCAGCAGTCTGTACTGGGACCAGTGCTGTTTAACATCTTTGTTGGCAATGGGAACAGTGGGATTGAGCGCATCCTCAACAAGTTTGCCAACGACACCAAGCTGTGTGGTGCGGTCGACATACTGGTGGGAGGGGATGCCATCCAGAGGGACACAGACAGGCTTGAATGGTGGGCCTGTGTGAACCTCATGAAGCTCAACAAAGCCAAGTGCAAGGTTCTGCATGTGGGTTGGGGCAGTCCCAACCACAAATACAGGCTGGGCAGAGAATGAATTGAGAGCAGCCCTGACTAGGGGGTCTTGGTTGATGAGAAGCTCAACATGAGATGGCAATGCACGTTTACAGCCCAGAAGGCCAACTGCACCCTGGGCTGCATCACGAGAAGTGTGGACAGCAGGTTGAGGGAGGTGATTCTGCACCTCTACTCTGCTCTTGTGAGACCCCACCTGGAGTGCTGTATCCAGCTCTGGAGCCCCAACATAAGAAGGACATGGACCTGTTGGAGGACGGCCACAAAGATGATGAGAGGGCTGGAGCACCTCTCCTCTGAAGACAGGCTAAGAGAGTTGGGGTTGTTCAGCCTGGAGAAGAGAAGGCTGCGGGGAGACCTTATAGCAGCCTTCCAGTACCTGAAAGGGGCTTATAGGAAAGGTGGAGAGGGGCTCTTTATCAGGCAGTGTAGCAATAGGATGAGGGGTAATGGTTTAAAACTGAAAGGGGGTAGATTTATGAGATATTAGGAAGAAATTCTTTACTGTGAGGGTGGTGAGGCACTGGAACAGGTTTCCCAGAGAAGTTGTGGATGCCCCATCCCTGGAAGTGTTCAAGGCCAGGCTGGATGGGGCTTTGAGCAGCCTGGTCTAGTGGGAGGTGTCCCTGCCCATGGCAGAGGGGTTGGAACTAGATGATCTTTAAGTTCCCTTCCAACTCAAACTATTCTATGATTCTATGTTTCATTATTCCAGCAGCTGAGAAAAAATCTAGCTTGGCATTAGCAGCTTGGGCTGGATCCTGTCACCTAAGTCCAGCAAATCATGACAACTGGGCTTAAATTTCATGCTTTTTGCAGCCTGGCTATTCTATTTAATAAAATGAAAACCTGTTTGGCTACTTTTTAGTCATCTGTATACAGTGCTACAATTACTGTTAAATAATGAAGGAAAACAAAAGCTGGAAAATAAGCCCAGGGCTTTCTCCACACCGCAAAACAAGTTATGGTCATTTCAGTCTCCTATTGTTGAGAAAAGTGTAATTTGCAGCATGAGAAAAGTGTATGTAAGTATGGAAAAGTGCTTTAAAAATGCTATACGTCAGGTTAAATTATAGATCTTGTGTGTACCAAGTACAACTGTGGGACCATTTTTCCTGGATACACAAAAGTGGTCCTTTTGCCACCTCCAGAATGGACATCTCCATCACTCCCTTGTGATGGAACAGAGTGGACCTGTCTGAAAGGCCCTCAGGCCTGGAGGATCAAGAGTTTTGCTGTAGAGTTGGATTAAGTTGGATCTATTCTTTGGTCTTGAGAAAGGTATAACGCGTTTGGGTGGCCTGCCTGAACTGCAGAGGATGGCACGGGGGCTGGGATGGAGATGGCTGGTGGTCTTTGCCATCCACCTGGGCAGCGGATGGGGCAGCCAGACAGCATTTTCCCTGAAGCATCTGCAGAGATGGATGTCCCCTTTGTCCTCCTGGGGCTTGCCAGGCGAAGGTGGAGAGCAGCTTTCACACAGTGGCTGACGGGTAAGCCGTATCTCTGGCCACCTGGGTGTGCGGCCCTGTGCCCCCACCGCAGCCTTGGCTCCAGAGCAGCTACCCTCCTTTGAAAATGTCAAAAATGTGCTTGCCAGGAGACTCTAACCTGAGAGCGGTGAACATGTTCATGCTTTCCCTCTCTCCTGCCAGCTCTAAAGCTTGCTGTCTGATTTGGGCTGATTCTCTCCCTTCTTGCACATCTTCCATGGCCTCTGACACTTCCTCCTCCCTGGCTGCTGGGGCTTGTTCCTTTCCCTGGTCCCTCTGGTCCACTTTTTTCCCATGCAGGTCTTAATTTCCACTCTCTTTTCCTTCCTGAGGCTCAGCCTGTTGCAGAGTCTTGCCCGTAGAGCAATTCCCATGGAAAAAGTGGAGAAGGCAGGCGAGTGCTGTGTCCTACAGCCCTGCCCTCTGCCCGGTCCATGTCACCTCCTCACACAGCCCTTGTCTCCTCCTTTCTTTGCTGTCCCTCGTGGACACCATGTCAATCTGAGCCATGACACAGTGGGCCAGTTTCAGGAGGTGTGATCACGCCAGGTCATTTAGAAAGCAAGGCTGTCTATTTATTATTTAGAGGGTCACAGCGCTATTCCCAGAGCTTGAAGACAGGCAGGTGGGAAGTTTTTCCATCCCTCCAGCTCTAATGGCAGCACCGCTCGTCTCGGCAGCCTCCTGCCAGCAACTCACAGTGTCTGCAGAGCAGTCAGGGCGCTGCTGGCCAGGTGCTTTGTCTGCAGAGCCCTCCCCACTTCTTCTGCAGGTGGACCCTTGACTCCATGGCAAGCAATTTTGCCAACCGAAAAAACCTGCTCTTTTCGTTACTGCCAAATTCCCATGCTGGATCAGCATCCCAAGCCAGAGCACTGCTGGGAACACAGGCAGAGACCTCAATCGCCCCTGCCCCACCTCCCGGCATGACTCCAGCCTCCCATCTCACGAACAGCAGCAGGAGAAAGGATGTATTTAGCTGCCTGATTACAAGCATTTTGGAGGGTGAGCAAAGGGATAGCGCTGCCTCTTTGGCAGTGCCCAACCTGCAGCTGCCTTTCCAAGCGGGTGCCAGGTTTCCTCCTCCAGCAGAAAAGATCTTTCTCTTCTGACAGCTCTTGGCTCCTTCCCTGTTACAAGCTCCCAAAAGCAGCTGGAGACTAATCCTGGAGCACAGCTCCCTTTTCCCTTCCTCTTCCTAAGCTGCTTCCTCCTCCAGAGCCAGACAACAGGAATCAGGGTGAAGGAGAGAGAGTAAATTTATCACCGGCAAAGTGCACGTGCTGCCAGCAACCACAGGCTGGGCAACTGCTCTGCGCTGGGGAGACTTTCCTCCCTCCACATGAACCTTGTGCCAGTTAAAGAGATCCTTCCAGATGAGGGATTGCATCTCTTGCAACCACCTGGCTCCATCCTCATGGTCTCAGTGGATCCAGTCCTGGGAACGTCGCTCTTGGCCTGCTCTGGGCATTTGTTCCCGTGCTTGTGTGGAGTTAAAAATTTTGCTGGCAAACCCATACCTGAAATGCAGAATTCAGCCTTTGAAGTTCTTCAAGAGTCATTTGTTGTTCAATGTTGCAAAGGAACAAAAGAAAGTAGCTCTTAAAGAAAAAGGTCACCCACAGTGCTATTAGTCACACTCGCAGTAATGCTGCGCAGGGAATTGTCTATGTGCCTGGAGTGCATCCTTCTACCAGGCGCAGGTCTGAATTAATTAGCAGACACTTCCTCTCCGATTATTTTCTTAAATAAATTTACTGTATCTATGCAAACAAGATGCCACTTATACATATTCGCTAAATAAAAATCTTTCTCGTATGTACTGAAGACAATGAGGAGTCAACACTGCCTTTGAAGGGAGCATCCTATTTTTAATCCGCTGGTGTCTCCTCATTGCAAGCAAAGTGTCTTCTCCTGAGAGGTGCTGGGAACTCACTGCACTTCTTAAATTTTATACAGCTCCTAGTAAAATCAAATATGGTTATGGAGAAGCAAAATATTTTCTCTACCTTTGCAGTCATCCAAGGAAAGTGCTTTTGTCTGTTTTCCCGCTCTCTTCTCTCAGATCAGGGAGACACAGTGTTTGCTGCTCCACATACTATTATTCATCCAGCAGAATGACAGACAACAGCTTCCAATTTTCACAGAGCCGCATTCATCAATAATTTACTGCATAAATAATGCTCCTTGAGCAGCAGTAGTCAACAAGATCCTGAGATGGTAAGTGATGGGATGGAGCAGCATTTCTCTTCACTATCAACTATACACAGTCCTGATGGCATCAGCCGGGGTCTACCTGGATGAACCTGACACGGGGCAGGTCCCACACGAGAGGCAGTAGCGTGAGAGCAGCAAATGCACCGGCCACAGCAGACATCTTGGTACTGAGCACAGGAAAGCTTTGGGAAGAGAGCTGTCGTCAGCAGGAGGTACGAGGGGCTGCTCAGCTCTCCCCCTTCCAGAGGCAGCCCCAGCAGGGTTGTATGGCCATCTCCCAGCGACTGGGGAGCCCAGTCCCAGCAGCTCCATCCATTGCTCCTATTAGGGATATCTCTAGTTGGCTTACCCTTTTTGTCCCCACCGTTGCATGGGAGGGGAGAGGAAAGGGGGTGAGCCCTGGGTTCCCATTTCCCAGAGCATGAAGGGGTGGAATATCCAGCTGGCTTCCTTACAGCTCTTGTGCACCCAGACCGCGGCAAAGCCAAAGGACGATCAGACAGACTCCCCATGCCAGCAGCGACAATGCATATTCATGCAGCCATCATAATAAGAGCGTGCAATACTTAGCATTTATATTGAGAATTTTGCCTCCCGAGTAGCAGACATAGATTAAAATTCTAATTCTGCTCTTGAATACCAATATCTGCTGCTAGTCTCTCTCTCCCCCTCTCCTGCTTTCCTCAAAGTGAATAAATAACTGGCTGATGAGAGAGAAGGCGTTTCTTTATTCAGAGTGATCGGGCTTGTGGAAATCTGTTATTCACGCCAGGCACGCTCAGGCCCTGCACACAGCCTCGGCATTGCCATTCCTTGAGAAGCAGTTCATGTCGCTGTGTCCTCTCAGAGACCCAGCCCTACTCAGAAGATGAATCAGCAGAAATTTCCTCCCTCTAATTGAATCCTGTGTTTATCCTATACCTGTCTGTCTGCACCCACTGCCAGAGGTTTCACATCCCATTAGCTTTTCTTTTCTTCGGGCAATCCTGTAGGTTTCAGCATCCCAACTTCTCTTTCTCAAAGTGACACTTTGCACCCACACATTTTTGTATTTTCTCCTCCACCACTTGGAGGCTGAGCTCAGCATGGAAACACAGAGTTTTCCCTCAGCTCCAGGCTCGGTGGGGTTCACCGTTGGCTTGTGGCCCGGCCGACGCAGGCAGGTGTCTGGGAATGAGGTGCCTGACCCGCAGACTTCAGTTTGGGCAGCTCACGCTATGGAGATGTAAGGTTTGATTTCTCCTCCAGATCAGAGCTGCCTATTGCAGAGCCAGTAGCCAGGACCATTTGAAGTTTGAATTGCATACCCACTCGGATGTGTTTTTGGCTACCCTACCTTCCACCTGAACAGCTACCCATGTAATTCAGCATGCCATAAACAGGGTTGGTTTTTTCCACGTTTCTGGGTAATTAGGTTCTCCCAAACCACTGCTGACAGCTCTGTGTCTGGCTGCCTGGCTGCTCTTTGCCAGGTTGAAGTGATGCTGAGCGCTCACACTCTCTGACACGTCTACCATGAACCTGAGGGAGTTACCCTTTTGTTGCCCTTTCCCTATCTCCTTCAGCAGCCATCCAGGGAGGGGAGAGCCGTCCTCCTGGGCTGTTTCCCTGAAGCTGTTGGCAGGAGATGCAGCTTGCAGCCTGAGGACTCTTAGACAAGCTGAGGCACCCAAGGTGCAGGGTGTCCTGTGGCTGGTGGCCTGTGGAGCTCGGTCAGCACCCTGACAGAACCAGCTTCAGAAAAGTGTGATGGACAGTGGGTGGTGGAGGTGACTTGGTCCCTACCCTTCATTTATTTAGCAGTAGAAAGATAATCTGAGAGAACAGGTGGAAAACCTAAACTTTTGAGAAGGGGATGATGAGTCAGATCACACTCTACAAGAGCAGTAGGTGCTACTGTGCAGTGGTCTTGTTTTGTCAGCAAAGTCATGTTGAAGCTCTGGATGCAAGCAGAGCATGGCTGCAGTTATGGACACGTTGGCTGGAAGGGACCTCTGAAGGTCTCTGGTCCAATATCCTGCTCAAAGCAGGGCTGTTACCAAAGCTAGATTAGGCCAGCCTTGCATCTTCCAGCAAAGCATTGAAAATCTCCAAGCACGGGGATTTTCCTCTCTGGGTAACTGCTCCGGTAAAAAGTTTACTCTTCTGGTAAACCTTTTATGTCCTACCTAAAAGTTCCAGGTCACAACTCATGACTGTTGCCCCTGCTTTTATTTTCTGGCATTACTAGGAAGAATTTGACTCCAAGGTCTTCACAGTAGCCCTTTGGGCAGTTGTAGGCAGTACCAAGCAGCTCTTAAATCAGCCCTTAGCCTCCCCTTCTCCGGAGTAACCCAGCTCAGGTCCTTCAAGCTCTCCTGGGTTGTGTGCTCTAGGTCCCGACCACCTTGGCAACCCTCTGCTGAACCCTCTCCAGTTGTTCCATAGCTTTTTTGAACTGCGAGGCCCCAAACTGGATAATCTAGAATATTATCCTGCAGCCATTACTCAGATATCAGCTCTCTTCATCCATGTTTGTTGCCCTTCCCATGGGAAGAAAGCTCCCTGTTACATCCTGTGGAGCTACTTCCATGCTCTTCTTTCCACTTGTTGCCAACTGTGACTACACAGCACAGGCACTAAAAAAGGCCGATATGTCCAAAGAGTTCACATCTTTTCTGGGAAGGTTTACAAAACAGTATTACCTTCCCACTATGCTTGTCCCACTTAAAAAAAACTTGACCAAAAATGTTGGGTTGTTCACATGCCAAGAACACTCTCTGCCATGTTCACTGAGATTGCCTTATTTATATTTCTTCCTTTACCATATTACACAGACTTCCTTGTACTCATGTACTTCACATATACATATTACATATACTTCAGCCATAAACTCCCACAGTGTAGCTCATCACTTTCTGGGTTTGTGGAGTCACTAGCTCAGTGGCAACCTGCTCCAGAGTCAGGGCTCCTGCCTATCACAGCAGCTACTGTTAACAGGAACATGCTTAATACTGAAAGCAACAGAATGATGCCCCGGTTGGTGCTTTCCAGCATGTGCTCTAGCTGCATCTATGAAAAACACAGATGAAAGCTAATTTAAGGGAAGAAGAAAATTGTGGTATAAAACACAATCCTGCAAAAGTAATTTTCAAGTGACAGCAATGCTCATGCTGTGAGATTGCAGAAAAGAATTGATCTTGCCAGAAGAAGAGTCTGTGATTTCCAAAATGTTAGTAATCAAACACACTGTGTAACTGAGAACAATATGCATGTAACTTAGATCCCTATAATCAGAAAACAGCTTGTTTCTTCCAGGCTCCAGCATGCAGAAAAAACCCAAAACATCACTGATACACACTTGTGCAGAGATTACAACTGGCAGAACACTAACGAGCCCCACCTCCTGTAAATCATGCCTGTGAGCATCCTTATGAAATTGTGCAATGGAGCAGTGGTCCATATGGCAGGTGGTGTTCCAGGTCACTCATGGGATCATCCTGCAGCACAATGTCATGGCTTGTCAGCATAGCTGAACTTGGAAATGTGAGGGGGTGTCTGGTTCATGCATTACTGAGATTTTTTTTTTGTTATCTTTTGCAGCCACAGAGTGAGAATTATTTCTCCTAACACACCAGCAGCGGGGGAGGAGGTGGGGGAAGGCTGTACGTGACTGCCACATTGAGCTGTTAGCATGAAATGCATGCATAAAGCTATAAGCAAGCCAAAAATTCTTGAGTCCTAAGCTCTTTTCACATCAGGCTGGAATTTGTGTCACTTCCACACAGAAGCCAGTTACCAGAGACTGCTGTAATTGTGACTGAGTGGTACCAGGTGTTTGTATTTTATCTTTAACAGTCTGTATTGCTCCACTGCTGTAAGTGCTACAGAGAAATTACAAGATAAAAACAAGTCAAGAGAGTAGGGACAAGTGCCTTGCTGTGGATGGAAAAGATAAAAACAAATAGGAGAACAGGGGAAATATCTGCTGGCAGCAGCTAAGGACACTTTGGCTACACAATCCAGCCACTGTGGCTTGATAAGTCAGTCAGGTCACAGAAACAGTTGGAAAGGGACAAATTCAACTCCAGATTTGGACACCTTGGTTTTGTGGATGTACAATATGAGCCTGGTGTCTGACCTCCTCCTACAGCCTAGTCAATACAGCCATGCCCTGCACCTGGTGCACCACTCCACTGCCTGGAGGGTTTATCGTGTGCCCAGCTACAGGTTCCTAATGCCACCTGAGATGCCCTGGGATATCCAAGATGGTTGTTTGGGAAAGTAGGTATAACAGCAGACCTGAATCAAGCCCCCATCAATGCAGACAGTGAAACCCAGGAACGATTCACCTTGCCCCAGGGTGAGCACCCCTGCTGACCAGCTGAGCCCCCTGCAGCTGGGGCTGGACAAACCAAGTGGGTCTCCAAGGGCTGTAACTTCAAAACCCACCTCACATGGAGCCACCTGCACTCAGCTATCCAAGCCCAACCTCACTTGTGCGACTGCAGAGCTGAATCCCCCCCCAACCCATTTACACTCTCCTAGCACTCCCCAATTGATGGACAAGGTAAATTGGCCTAGACCACTCTCAGCAAGACATTTGAACACACTTGGGATAGGCTATGAGAGTAGAAATGCACAGTTATGGCATATTAATCAATGGTTTTTAATTTGTTCAATTGCCATTACTTGAGTCTTCATCTGATCTACAAAGGAGAAAGAACCAGAACAAAGACTTGTTCTTGTGAAGGTGACTTCTTCATCCTGGTTCTTCATCCCTGGTTTTGAACTCCTCATCAAAAGGTCAATATTTTATTAGATAAAGGCTTAAGTAAATATACCCACTACAGAAAATTACATTTGTAACCAAACTCTTCCCTAGTTCAAGGGAAGAGCCAGCTTCTCCAGGCGTGTTGGAACCCTGTTTTTGTGACACCTTGATTGTCCTGAAGCCCTGTCCGTCCCTGCCACAGAGCTGCACTCCTGGGCAGCCACAGTGCTGTTCAGATAAACAACTGGCTTGTGATGGACGGTAAAATGACAAAACGTTTCTGTATGTCCTGTCACCATATGACATTACTGAGACCCAATGAGCCAGAGATTAGGTAACTTTTGGGACAAAATAGTGCTTGTGCCACCACTGCATCATTTTCAACAATTTTGTCTTACCAACTAGCCACTAACCTGTGCTGTTACTGGGGTGCTTTTGTTTCTATACTCTTCCTTATGTCCCTGAGCCACTTAACCATGGATCTTTCCTGTTACTGTATTTATCAGTTCCCTTCACTTGTCAGCTTCTAACTTACATCAGTTTACAGTTTTTATGATCTTTTCAATCCCATCTAATCTCTGCCCCTTTAGGACACACAAACACACGCACACACTATCTATTCCTACTTTAGTCCAAAGCTTTCGCTTTCTCTTCCCGTTTTCCTTGCTCACAGTTCAGACATTTCTTTCACTTTGTCCACTTCCCTGGAAACCATTGCCTTAATATGGCTTTCCAAGAAGTCTTCCCTCTTCTAGATGTCATGTAGTGGGGAACTTCACTTAGGAACTACATGTACTGTCCTGCTTGACAGGCTATTATGGATTTATAAAGATTTCCTTACCTTCTTCACTCCCTCCTGAAGATATGGACTTCTCAGCCAGAGATTTCTCAAGAAAACTGCATGATAAAGAGCCAAAACCCAACCCCTAGCCCTAAGACTAGGTGACACAGTTTGGTTTTTGGCCACTATGGCTTAGGGCTAGCTCTGTTTACAGGTTCTTCTTGAAAAAGGGTAGCTGGAGTAGTCCCACAGAGAATCAGGAGGCAGGCAGCCCTTGCTGCATCTCCAGCAGACGTCTTACTAAGTCTGTTCGGCCACATGTAGAACAAATAAATCAACAACAATAAAACACATTTAAGATGTTAGTGATTGGTTTCTTCTGCTTCCAAAGAAGTTGTGCAGTTTTGGCCTCTAAACCTTGGTTGTTTCTGTTGCCTGGTAAAAAATGGCATGTTTGGGAGGAAGAAACAGTGGCTTGCCAGTCACAACTTTTCCAGCAGAAATGTCCTTCCCGAGCCACCCTGTGTCACAGCTGGTCCAGGACAGTCCAGTGGTCGCAGGGACACATCCTGATGAGTGACTCAAGATCGGTTCAGTCACAGGCAGTCTAAACCTGCTCCATTTCCAGCCCTGACAGGAACGAATGGCCATGGTATGGAAGAACGCAGCATATTACACACAAATACATGCTGGTGCCTCTGTAAGCCATCACCTCTGCTGAGTGTCACACTCAGAGGAATGTGGCACTTGGGTGACAGAGGATACGGTCTGTGGCATGGGGCCTGTCACAGCTTGATGGATCTTGGTCATGCTCCGCTGAATGCAAAGGCACTTGAACGCACACAGCAGCACATGGCCTATGGATGAGGTTTTGGATGAGATCACAATTCTCCAAGCGCTTCGAATTACTGGGGGTGACCAGAATTTATAACTATTACCAGCCAAGCACCACTCCCTTATTTGAACCTTGCTAGCATGAGTTACTCTAACATTTAGCCATTTTTCTGAATTTGTAAAATTGGTTAAGCCTTCTACAAGGAACTAGTACCACAGATGAGGAATGGGTCACAAGGACCAACTTAAGCTCTGTAAGCTACTTGCCACCACTTATCATAACCAAGTGTTTATTCCTTCCTTTAAAACCTCCTCCCTTGGCCATGAGCAGCATGAAGTTTTCCAGCACTTTTTCTTAGAAACCAGAACAAACTTCCATGTGGCAACTGGTGCTCCGGGGAGAAACTGAGTGCAAGAATACGAGATCCACAGAAACAGCTGATCTAACAAAAACAATCCAAAAATGCCATTTGCTACAGAATCTGCACTTATGTGCAAAAATGCACATGCTGAGACGTGAGTGTGCAAGGTCTCACTTTCTTCCTCAGAGTCATGGTGTCCTGAAAGGTCCCCGAGTATTTTAAGACTCTGCTGCCAGTCTCTGGGAATTCGAGGCAGGAGTTGCTGCCCGCTGGAACCCCAGCTCTGGCAGGTGGAGGCAAGTGTGTGGGGAAGAACTTTGCCACAGCTCCAACCGCACGTGTCCCCACACCCCACTCCTCTCTCAGCATCCTGTAGGAGGGTGGGGATGCACAGGGCGCACAGGGCACAGGCAGCACAGCAGCATCCCTCACGCCACGGCCATCGCTCTGCCCCCAACGCGGCACCCAAATCCTGCTGCAGGGCAGAGCGTTTCTGATCCTGGGCTTGGAGAACATGGTGTGAAGGAGTACGAGGCTCTTCTTGTAGCCCTGACCCTCTCAGCATAACAAAATGAAAGCCGTAACCTACAGATCTATGCCAGGGAAGACAAACTGCAGAAGAAAATGAGTGCAACTTGCTCCCGTGGGAATTAATGGATTCTTTTTGTATTCAGTTCACTGGGGGAGCTGTAAGAGAGAGATTGTGTTAAAAGGATATTCCATAGCTATCTATCCATGTGTCTAGAGTACATGGAGAAGCAGTTCTAGTGCTCTAGAGAGTTACCTGGGGTTTTCTATTAGTATATATCTCTCTATATATAAATACTTGTTTATTTCCTTGAATTATCCAACTTTTATCATAATCATTCTGAATTCAGAGAGTTTTTGTGCCTTGATAAGCTACCAGCCTAAGTGTGCATGTGTGTTGACTGCCTATGGTTAAACTATTTTCTTTGTTAAAAAAATAACTACAAAAATCCTCAAAACAGATCCACTACCTTTCACTTAACATTTATTCCACTACTCACTGTCATCAGTCTTTTGCTGATGGTTATCAAACATTTCCCTGTTTTATTGTTTGTATTGTTACCACAGCCTAAGGGCAGGAGCACACCAGCAGCCTCATGTGGCCCCGTGGGGCTGGATCTCCTGGTCAGGCCACTCCTGCATTTCCAGGGTCCCTCCATGTGTGCTGTGGCAGAGGGGAGCTGGGAGAGCAGCTCACGAAGGGGAGGAGGGGTGCTTTTCAGACACGTTTACCTGCTTTGCAGTTCACAGCCTTGAGAGCATCCTCTCTGAAGGCTTAGGGGCGCCAGAATAAGACCAGGCTTTCCAGGTTGAAATCCTTTTTAATTTACGCCTTTATAATGCAGGCAACACCCATCTAACTGCTCTTTGGCTGTTACGATGTTGTAACTATGACTGAGAACACCCTCCACCATCCAAACCTAAGCCTTCCTCTTGCTTGTAGGAGAGCATTTAGTTGCCATAGTCTGATCAACCCATCCACCTGAGACCCAAGTACAGTGCAGGTAATTTCTTTATAATCCTTAACGATGATAGCTTGTTTAATGTTCCACCAAACCAAGCACAGGATAGTCTCCCTTGCCAGATGTCTCAGCAAAAAAATACAAATTATGAGGAGAAAAACATTGATTAGCTTCCAAAAAATTAAGTTAACTCGGTGCAGCTGATGAACAAACCTACTTCCTAAATTCCTTCAGTCTTTACAGGGAGTTTTCTTCTTAGGATCTAGCCTGGGGCATGGTGCATGCTATCTCTAAATGCTCATTCACAGAAGTCTTTGCAGGATCAGGCCTGGTTTTCATGTTTCACCTGGAAGAAAACTGACTGCTGACAGAGCAAAGTTACTGGAAAACCATCTGGAAATGAGCTCCAAGAGCAATCACGATTTAGGCAGTACTTGTGAAGAGGCCAGCCTCAAACTCTCTGGAACTGCTTTTTAGGAGAAATCACCACATATCCAGTCTTTGCTAAAATTCAGATAACAACAAAATCACAGGAATTACTATAGCAGGAAGTGGAGGAAGAAAAATATTTCAGTGCAATAAGACATTGCCTTGTGTTGCAAAATAACCACGTTATTGGATTTACAGTGAAAATTGATGGGGAAAAATGACACCATTGTGGCTAAATATGTGTCCAAGGCAATACACCTCGTCGGGATGTTACTGTCTGCCCCCAAAACATCCACAGACACTGCTCTGTCCCCCAGGTCCAGCAAGCTGCCCCGAGGCAGCTCCGGAGGGGGAGATGGTCACCCCAGTGCAGGGAGAGACGGGGCTGAGCACCTCCATGGGGCAGAGGGAGCCTCTGACCACTCCGTTCCCGGAGGTCTTTGCACATTTCTCAGTTCTTTGTAACGAAACTCTTCCCCCTCTCCTGAAACTGCAGTGTTGTTCTGAGGGAAATGAGTGGAAACTTGCTTTACAAAATGGTAGGCAAATAGGAAAATATTGTAGCAAGCGATAACAAAGTGTTTTATTGCAATTCGTTCTTTGCTTCCTAGACTGAAATTTGGTGTGTCACAATTTGTAACAGCATTCTGACTCCTGATTTGTGTTGCCAAGCATGTAATCAGATCTGCTGTTTGCCAGTGACTGTGTGTGCTGAGGAACATTCCTGATTCCAGCTGGACATAGCATCCGATTTCTGCAAAGTTGATGCTTTTTCAATATTCTCTTCATAAAGTAATGGCCACGTATTATATTTCTGCTTACATTTTTGGACAAGAAGAATAATCCTTACCACAAATCTTCATCTGCAGATCCGTAAGTCCACATATCTAGCTAAAAACCAACATACCTGCTAGCTGAATTTCGGTACTAAACTATAATCCCTGCCTCAGAATAGATGAATTAAGTTCAAGGGCAAGAGTTGCAAAAAATTTGCTGATTTCTTATCGGCAGGTTAAACAACCATGTAACTCTGACCTTGGCACTGAAATATCATCTCAGTTACTAGATTTAAATATCTATATGTATACAAAAGTACACATGGAATCACTTCAAACTAGTATCAATGTTAAGAGAGCAGTCCAATATTAAACTTCTTGGTGTCAGGGAGTTAACCAAATAGTATAAAACCCCAAAAACATCCGCTATAAACTGTTGCTACAGTGCTTCAGGGAAAGCAATGGCGTGGCAGGCTGAGGAGACTGCTCCCTGTCAAGTAAAGAACTCAAAAGCAACTTTTTCTCTCGTAGTCATCATAAATCCTTGCAGATTTGGGATTTTGAGGAATAGAGAAGGCTACTTACACAGTCTCTTCTACACGCTTGCCTTCAGTCCCTGTGCACCGCTCTTCATTTCACAGCTCTTCAGTGTGATCATACGCAGCATAATCTTTCCATCTGAATAATTTACAAGCTAAAAGCACTCAAGAAGGGTCTGGCAACATTTGCAAAGATACAGATGCAACGATGGTTTTCACTAGGCCATTGCAAGTTGTGTGGCATTCTTCTGCTGTGTTCTCAGACAGAAACAGTGGAAGTTGCTAAGCCCTTTATTTACTTGCTTGCTTTATTTTATTTTATTTTATTTTCCATTACTTTTTGCCCAGGTAAGTAAGCTTGAAGGTAGGTCATGGGTGAGACCAAAGAGCCAAGAGGAATGAGAGGGAGTCCAGGTAACAATGAAAAATAAGGTAGTTTTGAGTGGCATCTTTTTGGGCCTACCCAGATTCGTCTCTGTCTTGGTAGCTGTATTTACTGAATTATTTTGAGGTTGCTTTGTTAATCACTGCTTGCGGCTTTTTGAGTGATGATTCTCCTGTCCTTTTTTGTTGAAACTTATTTCTGTAGGAAAGTACATCCTCCAGTGAATAGCTACTTTCAATATCAATCAGTTTAGTGAATCATGAAGTGTATTTTTATGCTTTATTTCAGTCTCCAAATCTGAGTTGCTATTTGCTTAAATCTTAAGGACATGGGAAAAAAAGCTGGCAAAAGGTGTGTAAAATAAGTTCAAGTCAAGGAGTCAGCATTCATGACAACCAGCAGCAAATGGCAATAGCATTAGAGGGGAACGCATTACCTCAGCCCAAATGATCAGCACAACACGCTCTTACTGGGACAGTTGGCACCAACTGAGCTCTTTATTTTTAATTGAAAGAGTTTTAAATACAAGGAGAAAAAAAAAGACAGAATAGAAAACACATACTGTTTAAGGAGACACTTTTTATTTTGACATTTGCAAAGAATACTAATGGTCTGCTTAAGATGATTTCTCTGTAGACTTCATACTCGCCATGGGTGGTGAGTGTTACAGCCTTATTAAACAAAACATCATTAGTACTGCTATCAGCTATTATTTCAGAACAGAACATTTTTTCTGGATTTGAGTGTGTTTTTTTAAACAAGGGGAGCATATTGTATGAAAAGGAAAACAACATACAACTAAGTTTCTGTTACCCAAGCCATCCCTCGGCTAAAGTCACCTGGAAATGGAGAGGCTTAAGAAATCATTTAAGGGTACAGCACAATTCTTAACAATTACCATTACAAGAGCTAGGTAGCTGAATAAAAGGCATTTGATGAAGCTGTGTCCAGCTTATCCACCAGTCTTTGAAAATCTTGACAATACTGTTAATTTGTGGATCTTATTGAGATGTAACGTATTACTTACTTACCTTCTAGAGTCAAAGGAAAAAGAAAAAAACACTTATTCCATTAGAAAGCAAGTTCCTTGTCCTTCTATTTACAAGGAAAAACCTGAAAGTATGGTCCAGATTACTTCAGCAGGAAATAGATTTTCAGACTGAATGATTTGGAAGTAATATTCCATCCAATATTATGATTTTTGGAAGCTAATATATGTTGTGGAACAGCTGACACCTTCACCACCAGGTTTATTTTTAGCTAATCCCATCATTCTTTGCAAAAAAAGGAAAATCAGCTGAAATGAGTAAAGCATAAGAAAACTTCCTGGTTTTCCCCTCCCAACAAACAAGATGCAAAAATGAGTCAAGTAAGCAATGCTGTTACCATTAAAGATAACAAGGAGAAGAAAATGCTTAATGACTGAGGCAATTTAATATAATCCTCTCTGCTGCATTTTACTTGTAGCTTATAGTCCACTCTGAAAAAAGCTTGTAACAATTTCTCCCTATCACTCTGGCACAGACTGGTATTAAAACCAAACAGAACAAAACACAGACAAAGCTTGTAAACAATGCGTATTCTAAAATAATCTTCTGCATACTTTCACTATAAAACAAATGGTGCTGATAATGTAATGTCCTGCATCATTTGTTCTACATTTTTCCAGCCATGTACAAACTTTTCATGATAAGCAGTGATCATCATAATGGTATAGTTTTCATGAAAGAAGAAAAATAAAGATTCTTGCCCGTAAAATGCAGATGTGGTGCTACATCTACACCTTTCACTGAACAAGCCTGTAAAAGTGCAACTGAGAAAACACGTTTCCTGTGCAACACTCTCACAATGTCTCCTTTTCAGTAATTCCTCATCATTCCTCTGTAAGACCTGTTTTTCAGCAAGAAAAGTTTTCAAGGACAGGACTAAACTCAAAAATAACCTCGATTCTTGGAAAAATCAGCTTTGTGTATTGATCTCCTGTAAGGAATGATAACCCTCTTCATGAGACACACTTTTTTTTTGAAAAAAAAAAAGGCTTTTCAATGGTTGTAGAGTATTGACTCCTTGAAGAAGAAGAGCATGTTAATGGGCATGGGGCTACTCAACAGGGAAACCGAACCTGTAAAAACTCCACTAATTATAACTCACACTTCTTGACTAGTTTGCTGTGAGTTTGGCGGTTTTCCAGAATTAAAATATCAATTTAAGCAGTTGCATTTGCGTATGCAGATAATGGGTTACACGCTTAGGTCTATCGAAGGGATGCCCTCAGCTGCAGGATCCAGGATTGCCTTTCAGGCCCAGGTGCCCATAAGAATGGACTAATAATGGCAGATTTAAAACACAGCCTGCCAGCTTCCCTCCTTTATGACTTCTAAGAGGAGTCATTTTTTGGAACATGAAGGTGCCACTGCAGGACGTGGGACAGAGAAGAGAAATCTGGGATGGGTGGTGAAGCACGGGTTGCACATGCATGTGCATAAGTAGAAAATCTCTCTGATCGTGCTATTTGCTCTCCAGCTGCCAAAGATAGGATCCAACCCAGGGAAAGCAAGAATTTTCTTCTTCCTTTGGAAGTTTATGAACTTATTGTTTTCAAGGAACTGCTGCTGTATTTGTACCACACAAGATAAAGATATGTTGTCTTTTTAGCTAAACTTGTACACCCCAGTTGCTACTATGAAAAAGGCAGGAAGGCTGAAGAGCAAGCAAAAATACCTATTATAGGTTGCATATAAAAGTGTTATTTCTTAACAGATTGAGAAAAACAAACTAAGCCCCACCCCCGCAAACAACTCCATCGCTCTAGCCAGGATCCTAATGCCAAATGTAAGTGCTGAAGTACATCTTTAGGGACCTGATATTCAGAAGTGCTAAGAAGCCACAAATTCCATTAAGTCAGAGGTATGTAACAGCTTTCAAGATTAAGCTACTTGTATTTAAGTGCTTTCATGGTGATTCAGCAATCTAACTTCACGAAATAAACTTTGACAGTTTCATTTATGGACAAAGGGCAAACGCTATCCCATTTTTGGGAAGAGACAAGCCCAGACAGCAAGATGCTGAAGGTATTGCTTGTCCCTTGAGCTGAGCGGATGGGGTGGCCCCTGCAGGGCCCTTGCCTGGTCCCAGGCATGGGGCTGCCTGCACGCAGTGTGCGGCTGCGGGAAGCAAGGGGACAACCCAGGCGCTTGCTGGGAGAAGAGGCAGGAGAGAACAGCTCATCGTCAAGGAAAAAGGACTCTGGAGATGCCAGTGACAGCCTTGCATCTCTGAGCACATTGCAGCCAAGGTGCTCTGTTTCCCTCTACTGGTAAAACTTCAAGTGATTTTTAAAAAAATGTTAGTTTTCTGCTGGAGGATTTCTGATGGAGGTGTCCCCGTGCCAGCGTGCGCTGATTTCCTTGGGAGCCCTACTCGGACCTCCGTTGTTCTTCCCAAATCTCCCCCTTGGCTGAGTCCTCCTTTGCCGAGCTCTGTCGTACAATCCTGCTTGTTTAATACTGTTGACTTCAGCGGGGTTGGGCAGGAATTTAAATTATTAAGAAATATTTCAAGGCAATTTATGGGTATTTGGAAAGGCTTCATCGATTTCTCAGTGTGAAAGCAATACCACAACACTGAAGCTATTCTAGGCAACTTAACAAGTCTTTTAATGAATTGCTGCTATTTGGTCGTGTTCAAGAGCCAGAACAGAGGTTCTGTTGTTGGAGAGTCTCAAGATTACGAGCTGGTAAGAAGATGCGGTAATCATACGCATTGCACCGAGTGCACTATCTAGGAATTTTAATTGCTCAGCTAGACCACATGGCCCGCAGCCGGCTCCAGTAAGACTTCATGCATGATCCTCTATTTGCAGTTGCCAGAGAAAACATCAGCGTTCACATCCATTAGTGGCCTCCAGAAGTATGCAAAATTAATTTGAGAAGGAGCTCTCTGAGCTTTCCCAGAGAGCATCTTAAAGAGACATGGGTTTCACAGCTTACAAACTTCTGCCCTCTTGGAGACTTTCAGGTTTTCTAATTCCCTTCCACACAACCTCTCTGATACCAGAGGTTTCCCAGGTGCTAGCCAAGCAAGTGCAATTTTGATCTGTGGTAGCAGTAGGAGGGGTGATGTTTTAAACTCAGAATACACTTGAGTTATTCCATATGTAATGAGAACAAATGGAGAATTTTAACTCCAGGAAAACTAAATTATAGGTATATTTACTTAGATACAGAAGTGCCAGTGCTGTTAGAATCATAGAATCATAGAATTGCCGAGGTTGGAAGGGAACTTTCAGATCATTTAGTCCAACCATCAACCTAACTCTGACAAAAACATCACTAAACAATATCTCTAAGCACCATGTCTACTCATCTTTTAAATACCTCCAGGGATGGTGCCTCAACCACTTCCCTGGGCAGCCTGTGCCAATGCTTAATAACCCTTTCAGTGTAGAAGTTTTTCCTAATATCCATCCTAAACCTCGTCTGGTGCAATTTGAGGCTATTTCCTCTTGTCCTATCACCTGTTCCTTGGGAGAAGAGACCGACCCCCACCTCTCTACAGCCTCCTTTCAGGGAGTTGTAGAGAGTGATGAGGTCTCCCCTCAGCCTCCTTTTCTCCAGGCTGAACAACGCCAGCTCCCTCAGCTGCTCCTCATAAGACTTGTTCTCCAGACCCCTCACCAGCTTCATTGCTGTCCTCTGGACCCGCTCCAGCCCCTCAATGTCATCCAACCATTCATGCTCAAGTACTTCAATTTAATATGACTGATAGATTAATTGAGCTATTGAACATGTCTTGGCACAAAGTATCTTGTGGCCAACTTCAGAAGAGCCTTTGGCAAACTGGCAAGTGCTTTGAGCACAACTGTAGCAAATGCTACAACCTGGTGGGTCTTATAGGGAGTAGGAATTGAAATGAAATTATGGGTAAAGAAAATTGTGGGAGGAGGAGAGGAAATTGAGTGCTCTGGGGGCAAATTAGTCTGCAAATGCCTAAATACCCAATCACAACTTTCTTGATCATTTAAGAATATGTTTCTGTTACAGCAGCAGTTGGAGTTTTTAGAGATACCTTTATACCTTTTGTGTGCATGCTGAAATATTAAAAATGTATCATTGGGTTCGGGTTCTGCTGAACAGACTCTTTTTGTTTTCACATAGATTGGAATCTACATTCTAGGTGTGCAAATTAACAGCCCAGGTGAAAGAGCAGTTTAATCAAAAAAGGCGAGTATTTAGCCATGAGCAGCGTATGCTTCCCTGTGGCAGCTCCAAGGCTGTCCCAGGAGCCCCATGGGCAGGGCCTGGGAGGTGCAGGCAAGTGGTGGTGGGGTGGGAAGACCGCAGTCTCCATGCGTGCACAGGTACCCTTTGTACCTGGAGTCACCTCCAGAGGTTGCCCACTGGTGGGCAGGCTGGAGCGCACTGCTCTTGCAGCCCTCGTGAAGGACCAGGGTTGCATTTGGGCTACTCCCACTTTAACAGCTCATATATCTAGAAGAAAACTGTTCCGGGACCTCATTGTTCTGATGGTAAGAACTCCAATTTCTGGCCTTGTTCATGATCAGTTTTGATCTGTTCAGTGATGACTTATGTTTACCATCTTTAAAACGAATCGTTCTGTACTGCTGAATTTCGATGCAGATGTATTTTTTCTGCTTGCATTGCCCTCAACACCCCAATTTTTGAATACACATGTGCACTGCAAACGTAGCCAAGAAAACGTGCGCTTCGTTGAAGTGCTAAATCCAGGCTGTGTTGGAAAGCTGTTAATACTATATATTAGCCCTGCAAATTCAGTAAATGATGGGGGAGGAACTTGGTGGAAAATAGCTGCTTAATTCAGCCTAATCTCTACTGCTGAAGATAATGAGATTCCAGTGACATTACTCTGAGATTAGCTGGAAGACCACGACTGCCTGCAATAACCGTGGGCATAATTTGGCTTTCTTCTGCACTGTTGTTAATGTGCAAGAAAGCGTGAGCTCAGATGGATGAGCTGATCTCTGTTTGATTTGCAGGATATGCCATTAGAAGAAAAAACAATCATTTCATAGTAAACTGAGCCCAATTAACAGGCACTTGGGGACAATAGACATTTTTCCAGAAGCACTTTTGAAAGCAGAACAGGACCACAGTGGCAAAATCACACGATTCAGAAATTCTCTGGGGAGCACAATGTGAGAGAGAATGGATCTTTTTGTTAACCCTCAGTAAATGATGTGGAAGTGGGCAATTTCAGATCTCATCGCAATTTGGAAATGAGAAAGCTGAGTGATGCTGGATCATACATCTCATTACTCACAATTTCTCAATATTCTATAATATATTTTGCTTGTCTGGAAGCCTTCATTTTTGTACTTATGCCCCACCATGATCTTAATGAACATGAATGCTTTAAGCATGGCAAAAGGACTGGTCTCTTCTTGCCTGACTCTGCTCCACTTGGGGGGTCAAACATTTACACAACGTAATCAAACCTCATGTAATGAAAGAGGGAAGGGAGACACCAAGGCTTTTCTATTTAACATGATACGATCCCAAACATATGCGAGTGAAGTGTCCAGAGCTGGAATCCCTGATGAGGAGTGCAAGACAGCAATAATACTTTGAATACATATGCAGTAGGTTAAAACCTCTCCTCTTTCTGTGTCTTTTTTTTCTTTATTGCTTCTGGGGTTTGTTGCAAGGAAATTTAACGCAGATTTCTATGAGATCAGCAAACCATTTAATTTGCAATTAAAATCTGTCACAGGTCAGCAAGACTTAGTGGGTGGATATGCTGAGAATCGTGTGGTCTTGTTCTCAGTTTTGCACTGATTTTCCATGTACCTGGGAGCAAGTCTTGGTGTTGCTATTTTAACATCTGCAGCAAGACAGGATTACCTATCCCTCTCTGTAAAGCGCTTAGTGATAATAGGGAGAAAATAGTTAATAGGAGGCAATTTTTTCCACTTGTCAATAAGAGTAGAACCATAAAATGAACACAATGAAGGAACTTTGTGCCCAAGACTTGAAAGCCTCTTTCATCTATGAAGGGTAGAGCAAAACTCTTAATCTCTTCAGTGGTTTGGTATTGGACCTGTACTACTGAATGTCCCACAAAACTTCTATTAAAATGAGTTGAAGTATGATTCAGCGTTTGACTAAGAAAAAATGTAGGCTCTACATGTGAGACAGGAATCTCAGTTCTTATTATAGTCAATGGAGATTACTCGGTACCATCAGCACAGTCTGAGTGATTCAGGTGATCAAATGGAGGTGCCTGCTAGGCTCCACTGGATGTGTTGCCTCAACATAGGCATCCAGTGCTGCTTGAGATGTCCTGGGCACCCCAGTTAGTGTGTAGCTGCTCCTGCAGAAGGATTTGAGTGCTGTCTAACCTCTGCCAACCCCACACATCTCACATGCCCTATGAACCCTATCTTAAACCACTGAACTGAGCCCAGGATCTCCACTAACAATGGTGACAAGAGCAGTGCACCATCACTCCGCTTGAAGTCAGCGACAGCTTTATTACTGACTGATGCTAAATTCTTACCACTCTGCTGAGAGCAAAGAAGAACTAACAGAACCAGTGCTCGCTGCTGAGAATGGAAGCATTGGGAAAGAACCATTAACAAAGAGGTGAGCTACCGTAGTTACTCAAGAGCAGGTCTAGCTCATCCCCCCACCGCAGGGATGGCAGGATCAGCGGTACCAATGCCACACTGGACAGGCATCAAGCAACTGCAACCTGCCTTTTGTCCCAGGCAGGTTTGCTGGGTGAGCGCCCGGCGCTGCTGTCGGGCTACTAACGAAGGCGCATGACTTAAGTCATGCTTAGACTTAAGGCTTAGACATAAGGCGAAGGACTTAAGTTCAGGACAAGCGGTAGATGTACTCCAGTCAATATGTGCCTTCATTTGACGATTTAGTCTTTGATAATTGCAGTCTGGTACATGATCTAATTATTTCTGCACCTTGTAGTCACAGTTTCATTTAGTCTGTGTTTCCCTGTTCTGCCAAGGAAAACATCATGTAAGACAGCGGAAAGCTTGCTGAATTCTAGATGCGTAACTTCTGTTTCTTTTCCCTTACTCACAAGACCTATCACCCAGAAGAGATGTGGCTTAACTGGACAGATTGTCCTTGACAAATGTATTTTATCTGTTCCTCATTTTCACACTTAGAAATTGTTCATTTGCTCCAGATTATTTTTTTTTTTCAGAAATCGAAGTGAAAAAGCCCTATCCTATAATTCACTGGCCCTTCTTTCTTTTTTTGTTTGTTTTTTTTTTTTTTCTTTTAGTAACAAAGAAGTATAAATCAGGAGCTACCCTACTGAATAAATATAAATATTCTGTTATAAAACCTGTGTAAGATTAGGTGAAGCCAAGGCCATTTTCTTAGGGAACTGAAAAGCACTTCACACAAAAAGCAATTTACCGAGAAAAGCATGATCTGGAATATTTACGAGAAGCAGTAATATAAATGAGTTTGCTGTTTAACATGTTTGGAGCAGTAAGAAAATGTATATGGTCAGTTGGCTCCTGTCCTACAGGGGCTTTGAAGTCCTGGAGTGTTTTTAACAGGATCAGTGTGAGTACAGAGCACTGGAAGAACAAAACACAATTGAACTTTCTTTGCCAGCCATTTTGCATCATATGTTCCTCCAGTTAAAAACCTAAATAGTTCTATTCACACAGATTGTACAGTGTACCAACAACAAGGCAACTGCTAGAATTACTTTGCGTATATGTGAGTTGAGGCTGTGCAAAAATCACAGTTGCATCCCCTGGTATTTTTGAGAGCGACCCGTTCCAAGCTGGTGCGAAGTACAAGGGGACGTTTTTTTCTCCTCACTTGAATGGATGCTCCGTCTTTTAGAATTTCTAGTGATTTGGGGAAAACAGTTCAAATTTTTTTACTAGGAATGTGAGGCCTTTGGGAGAAATGGTCCGTTTCCGCCGGTGGCTTGTACAGACCTTTGCCCAGTGGGTCCTCAGTGGGAGAGGGGACTCTGAGTGTTGGTGGCATCGTAGCGGGGGGGCAAATCCTGGCCCCCTTCCAGGGGCTTCCCAACATTCTGCTTGCTCAGAGCAGCCTTACAGCCATCACTCACCAGGGTATATAAACACATGAGATGCGACAACCTCCATCTTGGTAGGATCTGTGAGAGAGATGCTTCTGTGTTAATTTTTGAAAAGGGAAGGCTAAGGAAATAACATTCTGGTAGCTCTCGTGTGGGTGAGTCTGCAGCACTTCGTGTTAACATATCCCTCCTGGAGAGTCTTCACTACACAGGAGCACGCCGATAACTTTTTGCAGGTGTACATAAGCGAGGGCAGTTTCTTTGCACATTCGAGAAGATTTTCTTTATACTGAATATTAAAAACCATGCTCTTATGTGTTTATCATTGTAAACTCAGCTTTGGGGAAAAAAATCACAAAATAAAAATGTTAGGATATGGAGAAAATGTTGTCACATTTTTTTCAGACCGCAGGAGTTTGTCACCATGGAGACCCTCCTGTTTTCTTCAAGAATGACTCAAATCTTACGGATGGAGCATATGTGATAGAAGCAAAACAATATCACCAAGAATTCACATTAAACATTTCAGAAAGAGGCTTTTGAGCACCAACCAACGTCCACAGACTGCTCATGCAGCAAAAATATGCTTCCACTTTTTTCCTTAAGCTTTTTTCTTTCTAATGTAATATAACTGAAGGTTTTATTTCTCAAGCTAGCTGGATTTTAAGGAACTTGTGATACATGAGACTAAAGGATGAAGGACTTCACTATTATTTTGTGGTTTTATACAATGAAGTACTCTTTCTAAGAGCTGAAGTACCTAAGTTTTAAGGACATAATGAAGCTAAAACTCCTTGAAAATCTTATTTTTAGTACTAATTATATAAGTACAGTTTCTAACTGAAGGCAACCAAATTGTGCATGAAATGGAGCCAAGAGCAGGACAAGGTGGTTTGTCAGCAGGCCCCTGGCTGCCCACGCAGCGGCTGGAGGCACCAGGCACGAGGAAGTTGGAGCGTGCTCAGCTCAGAAGCGCCGGCACCTCCGAAGTCGCGTCCTCATGGCCAACAGCAAAACTGCGACTTCAGGAGCACCTCTGGGAAAGAAGCAAGCCTGGGCAGGCTGCTATCGCTGCCCCTCATATGGCACATCGGGCTGCCCACTTCAGTCACTGCTCAGCCGCCATCAATGTATTTTTTAATGAGCGCGTGTCCTGGTCGAGCGACACAGGACTGACTTCTCTTCTAATGCTGGGGAAAACTCCGCTTTTGAAAGACTCTAGTGTCTGAGTTCAGGAAAATATTGACTTTATAGCCAGCTAGGCTATGTGGGATTCAAGGTCTCAGTGTCTTCAAGCCTTGCCAGGTGCAGGGATGAGGAGGAGCGAGACCCGGGCACTTGACCCAGGCTGGCCAACAGGATTACTTCATACCATGAACGTCACGTTCAATATAAATTAGAAAGCTTGCTGCGTAGTTTCTCTCTCCCTTGATGGAGGCAGTCCAGAGAAACTCCTTGCCCCGGTGCCGGACCCCTGAGCTCCTGAAGCTTCCCCTTCCTCCTGAAGCTGCAGCGCTCACAGTGTCCCACATTTGCTGTCCCCTGCCGGGAGTGCACAGCTTCCTGCTGATGGAATGGGCTGAGCATAATCCTTGTATATCTTATATTAGTATTGGGATTAATACTGGTTCTTTAGTATTATTGTTAATTATTTAGTCTTATCCTATTAAATCTATTTATATTTCAGCCCTCATGTTTCCTTGCTTTCCCCAACTCCCCTTTCCAGGTGGGGAGGGGTCATCGGGTGATAGAATAATTGTCTAAATGACAATAAATTGTTATGGGTTTTCTCAAACCATAACAGCGTGGAAGACATTGCAATGACAGCCAAGGAGGCCACACCAAATTCATCCGAAAATGCATGACAGACTTTCTGCCAAACCTGCCCGTCTGCTGTGCCGCCCATCTGACTTTCTGCTCTTCGGCCAAGGTAGAGCTGAGCTCTCCTCTCCGTTATTCCCCCCACCAGTATCACTGGGTGCCAAGCTGGGGCTCACCTCTCTTACTGCCAGTAATACCACAGGGCAACAAGGTGAGAGCAGGGTAAATGCTGCACAATTCAGGGCAGAAAGGAGCCTGATGTGCCTCCCAGGTCCGAACCGTTATTCTGCAATCAGACTCCTGAGAGGGAGCAGCACCCTTCCCATCAAACACCATTGTGTGCTGGTAGGGAGAGAAAATACAGCTCCACACTGCAATAATTAGAGCAGCAGTGGAGCTCTAAGAGGTGTAAATCTGGTTTTAGATGGCCTAATAATGAATCAAAGCTCCTGCAGCCATATGACACAAGGTACAGAAGCAGTGCCCACCCGCCCTCACAAATGTACATGCTTCATGCCTGATGGGGTTTGCTGCTGGCCATTGTAACTGCGCGCCAGAAAAGGCATCACTGGTCCTTCCATAACACATCAGGAGACAGGATGAAGCATAAAGTCAGAATAAATACCCTGATGCGCTCAGGCAAATCTAACAGAAGGGAAATTGGGTATTTGCTCTTAATCGGGATCAGATTTGTCCTGCTGGGCCATGTGGCATTAATCAGTGTGGAGCCGCATTTGGCAAGGAAGGCAGTGAGAGCTACTGTCTCTGGCACAGGAGAAGCCTGGGCAAGTCCGTGGTCCATGGAGCTAGGCAGCCTCATGGAGAACAGGAAAGAGTAGGGCACCATCCAAGCGGGACAGGCTTTTCTGCAATGCCTTTACCCCAGGAATATCCAGGATGCGGCCCAGGTGCTGAGGCAGGGCACTGCTTGTGTTTTTTTCCTTCTTCCTTCCTCAGTTATCCTGATAATAAGTAATGCAAAGGAAAGGGCCAAGGTATCTTCATTATCAGTGACCAAAATAACTATTTGCAGAAACTAAATGACTTCAGCTTCACAGTGTCGCAAATACTCTACCGAGGACAATGCAGGAAACTTGAGCTGAAAACTTGCCAACACTTCTACGTAGCATACAGGGATCTTGGAAAAATATGAACTAAAAAATCACTGCAGTTAAGCATTGTGCTAAGAAATTCATCAAACCAAAGCAATGCTTTCTGTAGTTCCAGGAGGTCATCTTTATGACGGTCAGTAATCAGGTTGTACTGGGCATGGTGAGTGATACCACTTACATCTCTTCCCTGAGTCCAAGATTTTTTTTTGTGTTCTACCCCCTGGGTTGAAATACTTGAATGAAAACATCATCAACACGATAGTTCTATTTGACGTGCAGTGAAAATGTTTTAGAGAATATAATGTTTCTTTTACTAGAGCTGAACCTTCTTACGATTTTTTTGTATAAGTTTATTTGCACGGATGATGCTCTGCACTTTCAGGCACCAGAAATACGCTGTCTATAGCACCTTCAGGAATACTTTGAAATTATTTGTAGGAGCCAGGCTCAAAATGACTTAACCTACTTGGTCATACTACCTTTCCTGAAAAACTATTACAGAACCCCTCTCCTCTGTGAGCTGGAAACTGTCCTCTGATTTCCAGCCAGGACTCATCCACAGCCGGTTTCCCATTTAGAAGAGCTCTTCTCTCACTTTTGTATTTACACCCTGTACTTGTTCCATTTCAGATGTTCCCTGAAGTTGATTTACAGGAATTGTATGCTGTATTCCAGATAATTTCCCAGCACAGGCCTATAAAAGTGTGTTAGTTTTGGGGGCTATACCCGGGTAATCTCTAATCTTTACCCTATACTGATTGCAGGCATCCCCCTTTGCTCTAAGAGCCTTTTGCCATGTTTTTCTTATTTTGTTGTTCAGTTTCTAACTCAGCTTGATATTTGGCAAAGCTTACTTCTTCACAGTACTTCTTAACCAACAGGAAACGGGCTGCTTTGTTGCTCCTATCTTCCTTGCACTCTCAGTAGGCTCTTTCCTTATTCCTGATATTTTTTTAAATGATAATTGTTCATCTAGTTGACCATGGAGACCTCTCCCTTTAGGTTAGAACATAAACTTACTGTAGTTAATGTATATAGTTTTTATATCTTTACAGTAAAGTTACTCTCGGCCTTTTTCACAGTCAAGCCCTTTAGTTCTTAAGAGCATTAAGTAACTCTCCTCATTTTATCAAAACTTGTCCTTTTGGAATCAGCAAATCTTTTATTCCATGAGCCTACTTGTGTTCATACATTCAAAAAAATTCAGATTAATCAGTTCAAAGTTATTTTCTCTGCCCACCTATCCTGAAGGGTCATTCCTACTTTCCATAAACCTCTGCCTGGTAGAAAAGCATCTGTTGACTAGCATATCTTGGAACATATATACTTGAGCATTGTTAGCATTTTTGCTCCAGACTATCACTAAGAACTTAGAGCTGTAGGATAGAGTGATTTCAGCTGTCCTATTGTGTCTTGGAGTAGAATCACAGTGCTTTGTAGCATCAAAAATTAATTAGCTGTAATATCCTATTCCCTTCCAAACCCTGGTGTAATTGCCTGTGTGAATATTTAAATTGCTTCTCAGAAACCTCAAGCAGTTTGGGCTCTACCACTTCGCTTAGCATCTTGCAGAAGGTGCTGGGATTTCAGAGGGGTATGTTCATAAAATGACTTTGCTGCCATGCTGCCACCCTTCCAGTTGGGATTGAGGCACCGCAATGACATCCATTGACTTGTTGGCATGGGTCCCCATCTCAGGCCAGTCAGAAATGACCCCAGAAAGCGAGGGTCTCTTCTGAGGCTGTGGTGTGTCCTGTCCACGGCCTTCAGATACATGGGGTCTCCCAGGTCTTTGCAGTCTGGAGCTCATCCATTTTGTATTTCGTATTTGTATTTGTATATATGTTGTCCGCACATGTCTCCAGGACTGCCAGCATCCCCACACCACAGCTGTCAATGCCTGATCATGGCACCCCCAGCTCCCTCCATGCTTTCTGCAGAGATGAGTTTGGTACCTCCGTCTGTGTAACAACAAACTTTCTTCACCAGCTTTCTAAGTGACCATAACTGTCCTTCTCTGGGTAATCCAGGCTGGCATTCCCAGCCTTTTCTGGTAAACAATACTTCCTCCTTGGAAACAATCTAGTGCTATCCGGGAGCCATTTCTAACTGACTTCACTAAGGGGAGTGTTTCTCCTGCTGGCTTTTCCCTACCCTGCCTTCCTGCTCGTAGGGTACTACGATTCCCAGCATTTTCCTTGTGCTGCAGCCGTTCCATTTCCCAATTTCCCACCTCTGACTGGAGATTACCAATACAAGGGCACAGCCTGGTGATCAATTTTGGCTGCTGAAACTGATTTTAGGGTTAAGAAAAATATGCAAGCATTTAATTCATTCCTCAACAGTTTCATTTCTGTAGAGTTCCTTAGGGCCTGAAGATTTTGAAGTATCCTTCAATCTCTTGTGCTGACTAACTTCTATTAAAATTCCTGACATGGATGACATTCATTTGCAAGCTAGAGCACGTGAACCACAGGAGCTGGAACAGGAGCTTGCTGTAGGAGCAGGGGTGAGTGATCAGAGTGCAGGCAGGAGGAGAACTGGCCTGGGGACAGCAGCAGTGAGGTCCACATGTGGGCAGGCTGGGGTGGAAACTTTAGCTGCTGGGGCAGAGGCAGCAGGGGTGAGAAATGCAGATCAGCAGGAGAGAAAGGCTGATTTCTGTGGACTGAAGCTGCTGGATCATGGTTCCCACTAAAACCGCCCAAGCAAAAGGGGTGTCCATGGGATCTAGACAGACTTAGGATGGGGAAATACAGGCACAGACACATCATGGGTTGTCTTCCTCTTCTCATACCACGTCTCCAGAGGCTCCAATGGGGCACCCAGCACCCACAGCTTGGCTGCACCCAGCTGTCTTGAAAGACGGACCAACAGTTGGGGTTTTTCTATTACTAGACGGGCAAATGGGGCTGAGGGAGGGGAAGCAGAAGCTCCCCCCAGTCCATGGGTTGCTTTAGGCTGGAGAAATGCCGGGGAGGCCAGGGCACTGACAGTTAGGACATCCCTGGCAGTTTGCAGGACCTGAGCTGGTAGATGGGTCTGGGGTAACAGGATGGTGTAAAGCCCTGAGTTTCTGCCCTTCAGCTGCTGGGGAGCCTGAGGTTCCCTTCCTTTTCCAGATGCCTTCTCCGTGTCCAGCGTCTTAACCCAGCAATGACCAGACTGTCCCAAAGGTAGTGTCACTTATAGCTGGGGCTCCTGCTTGGCCAGTCTCCCAGGGAGCCCGTATGACCACCCACTCCCTGTGAGCACTGCTTTTTGGGCAAGGTGCAAGCTTGCTTTCCATTACCACGGCTCTCCGTTCCTTGGGTAGGCGGCAGTGGCAGCTGTGCCCGCGTGAATCATCCTCTGTGGGCATAAACAAGACTCTGCAGGCCTGGTGGCACTTGCTGGCTCTGGCAGAACAGCAGTCCTGGTGAAGAAGACCCCAAGGGTGGGGTGTCCAGACAAGAAGTAGGGTGCCTGCAGAGCCTGCTGCCATTCCGGAGAAAGGGCTGGCAGGAGCATCCTGCAAGCAGAGCTGCAGGAGAGCCTGTGGTGACTCTGGGTGAGTGGTCAGCGTAGTTGCTCTCGGGTAGGACGGATGTAGCCACAGGTAACATACCTCAACAGGTACCGAGAAGTGGCTGTGTGCTAGGTGATGGGCAAGGCATGAAATGCTGACCATCTTCATCACACAGACCACTTCCAGCCAGGATTACAGAGTCTTAAACATCCGCTCATAATCAAACCAAATGCTCGGGGGTAGCTGTCAAGGGAAAAATACAAGGCACCGTTAGGAGAAAAGAGCGAACTAGTTCATCAGTGTAGGGAGAGCCTCTCTCAGTGACTTATTTTCATACCATGCACAGACTTTAAAATGCAGAAGAATTAAACCAGCATTTGAAGCTGCCCTCTTGAGACTTTATTTGAATGTAATATATTTCAATTACTGTGTATTCAAAATTCCCATGCTAATATACAATCTGCGGAGACTTGTAATGTGTGTTGGTTGAAATCTGAGCTAAATTAATATAATCATTTCTTTTTTTTAAAAAAAAAAAAAAAGAGAAATAATCTACTTGGCTGCAAGTGCCTCAAGGAACGTTAAGCAGAAAAGAGACAGAACAACTGGGGAATGATTTTGAAAGCGGCTCTTACAGGCCAATTGCTCAGAGCCAGTGCCAGAAAATAAGGGAAACCTTCGTTTATGAAACATGATTGCTGTGACCTTCTCTGGTTAACCTACAGAAGGAAAAATGAGCTATGCACTGTGTATGATTTGTTGTTATTACAGCTGGGCTGTTTTTCAGTGAACCTGTAGAAGCTGGAATGTTTATTTGGATTTATTTTTGCTTTGTTTTTGCTCCAAAGAGCAAACCCGAATGAAACGCCTTCTAGAACTGCACACGTGTACCCGTTTCTCATTGAGAACCGTGGCTGTGACCCCTGCTCTCACCTCCTTCCTCTCTGTGGACATCACAGCCATGCATGTCCCTGTCTCCCTCCTTCCCTGTGTAGAGGGGCTCTGCTGTGAGTATTGAGCGTTGTCCGTCTCTCGGTGGAGTGACCACAGCTGTACCTCACCCCCGAGCGAGGGCTGATAGGGTAAGCTTTCTCTTATCTATCTTCTTCTGAGGCGAGCGCCACTAACACTCCCCTGAGGATTGCACAAATAAGATGGAGAGCAGCAATTTGATGTATTTATGTGCAGCAGAGTCAAGAGGGCCCCATTGTGCCTGGGACACGCACAAGGAGAGCTCCAGAGAGCTCCCGCTGCGGGGGCACCACAGGGACAAAACACAGACCAGCGGTAAGACCGGAGGGACAAGGACAGTGCAGTCATATGTGTGCTTGTGTATTCTTGTCAGCCTCGGAGGTGTTTTGCAGAGGTACACTAATGTACGCAGCATAATCAGGAGTGTATGAAAACCCCCACAGAGACCAGACCCAGTGAGCTAATTGTGGATTAGGTCATTTTCTATGTGCCTTCCAAGATGACTGCATGTACCTAATTAAGATGCCTAATATATTTTGTTTAGCCCAAGTGGTGATGGAGGAGGAAGGTTATTAGTCTGGTGTCTGGGGTATTGGCAGGGCTGATTTTTATGTGTATTGGAATTCAGCAGGCTTTCAGTTTCCAAGGAATAAAGGCACCAAGAAGACTTAATCACATGATTACTTTAAGGAACAGTCAAATCACTAAAAACATTTTCTAAAATCATAAGATTCCACTGATTCATCTTTCTGTGTCATTTCTTGGCCTCAGCTCTCACTTCAGGAAAAATACGCATTTGACTTACACTGAAAACAAGGTTACTTAAAGAGTATAACAATCACAGAATGGTTGAGTTTGGAAGACACCTGGAGATTACCGAGTCCAACCACCTACTGAAGCAAGGCCACCTAAAGCTGGTTGTTCGGGACTATGTCCATCTGTGTTTTGAGCATCTTCAGGGATGGAGACTCCACAACCGCTCTGAGCAACCTGTTCCAGTGTTCAATCACTCAAAGAGTAAAATAAAATATTTTTTGTGTTTAGATGGAATTTCCTGTATTTCTGTTTGTGCCCATTGCCTCTGACCTTCCAATGAGCACCAGTAAGAAGAGTGTGTCTCTGTCTTCTTTACTCTCTCCCAACATCAGATATTTATACAGATTGATAAGATCCCCCTGAGCTTTCCATTCTCTGAGCTGAACAGTCCCTCAGCCTTTCCTCATATGTCAGGTCCTCCAGTCCCTTAAATATATTCATGGTCCTTTGAGGGACTCTTTCCAGTATGTCCAAGTCTCTCTTGTACTAGGGATCCCAGACCCGGGTGCAGCACCCTAGATGCATCTCACCAGGGCTGAGGAAGGATCACCTCCCTTGACCTGCTGGCAACATTCTTCCTAATGCTTACAGAAGGCAGCTGGCCACCTTTCCAGAAGGGCACATTACCAGCTCATGGTCAGCTTGGTATCCACCAGGACCCCCAAGTCCTTCTCTGCAAAGTTCCTTTCCCACTGGTCGGTCCCCAGTGTGTACTGGTGCATGGGTTTATTCATCCCAAGTGGCAAGGCTTGGCACTCCCCTTTGTTGAACTTGTTAAGATCCCTGCCATCCCATTTCTCCAGGCTGTTGAGGTGCCCCTATATGGTAGCACAACCAGATGGTGCATGAAAACCTCCTCCCTGTTTTGTACCCTCTGCAAACTTGTTGAGGGTGCGTTCTGTCCCATCATAAAGTTTATTAATGAAGATGTTAAACAGCATTGGATCCAGTATCAGCCCTGGGGTACTCCACTACTGCCTGGCCTCCAGCTGGACTTTGTGCCACGGGTGAAAATTCTCTGACCTCAGCAGCTCAGTCAGTTTTCAGTCCATCTTACCATTCACATATCTAGCCTGTACTTCATCAGTTTGTGAAAACAGACTTGACCAAAGTCAGGATAAAAAATGGACACAGCTCTCTCCTTATCCATCAGTCATTTCACCTTAGAAGGCTATTGGGCTTGCCAAGCATGATTTCACCTTCATAACCCATATAAACCCATGTTGACTTCTTCCAGTCACCTTGTTTTTCATCATATTTTTGGAAATGGTTTCCAGTATTACTTGCTCCATCATCTTCCCAGGGACTGAGGTGAGGCTGATCAGCCTGTATTTCCTAAGATCTTTCTTCTTGCTCTTCTTGAAGATAGCAGTGACAGTTCCTTTCTCCCTTTCCTCAGGGACGACCCCTGATCACCCCAACTTTTCAAAGATATATAACGTTGGCCAACTCCCTTAGCACTCGTGGGTGGCTCCCATCGAGTCCCATGGACTTCTGTATGTTCAGTTTGTTTAAATGTTCCCTCAACTGGTCCTCCTCCAGTGAGTGTAAGTCTTCCTTACTCCAGACTTTCCCATGAGTCTCAGGGGCTTGGGATCACTGAAGGCAGGTCATAGCAGAATGATCAAGACAAAGAAGGCATTGAGTACCTCAGCCTCTTCCACATCCTTCATCACCAGATCCCCTTTTACCTTCAGCAGCAAGCCCACAGTTTCCCTTTTGCTGCTGAGAGAGCCATAGAAGACCTTGTTGTCCTTCACATCCCTCACCATATTTAACTCCGTATTGGTTTTGGCTCTCCTAATCCCATCCCTGCATGCTCCAATAGAGTCTCTGTATTACTCCTGGGTGACCTGACCCTCTTCTACCTGTTCTATGCTTCTTTTTTGTGTTTCAGTTTTGTCAGGAGCTCCTTGTTCATCCCTGCAGGACTCCTGCTGTCTTTGCCTGATGTCTTGCACGTGGGGATGGAGAACTCTTCATCTTGAAGGAGGTGATCTTTGAAAATCAACCAGCTCTCCTCGACCCCTCTTCTTTCCAGGAACATATTCCAATGGGATTCTTCCAAGGAGCAATCAGAAGAGGTTAAGGTCTGCCCTCCTGAAGCCCAGGGTTGTGGTCCTGCTCTTTTCCCTGCTCCTTCCTCTCAGGATCCGGAACTCCACCATCTCATGGTCACTGCAGCCAGTGCTGCCCCAGCCTTCACATTCCTGAACATTTCTTCCTTATTTGTAATTCTGAGGTCCAGCAGATCGTCTCCCCTTCTCATGTTTTCAGTCACCTGTGTCAGGACGTTATTGTCAGTGTACTCCAGCGACTTCTTTCCTATGCCCTGCTCTGTTGCCCCCATGAGGACTAGGGCCTGTGACTGGGCAGCTTCTTCCAGTTCCCTGAAGAAATTACTTTTTTTTTTTTTTTTTAGGTTACAAGAGTAGCAACTATTTGAGCAAGGATGGTGTATTAAGAAATTACTTACACCCATTCTGCTTTGTTTTCAGTCATTTAATGCAATTTTCCAGATCTGGAAAATTTGAGTAAAATTGGGTTAGTCATGCTTGAGACTGCTGCTCATTTGCCTGAGGTCTGGGTTCAAATCAGGAGCACACTGATGAGTGGGGAGGTAACTCCAGCCTAACATGGCTTGCCCCTGCTCTCCCCTGTCCTCTCCTCCTCAGCATCTCCCAACTATGTTTTCCCTATTTGTCCCTGTGCTTCCCCTTGCACCACAAGCCATGCAGCGAACGCTAAGCAACAGCCAGTGCCCACAAAAGACTGGTGACCATCATGGTGGCATTGTGAAGAAGGAAGAAAATTCAGCTAGGCAGGGCCAGCTCTGCAGCACCCAACTCCCTCCTGCTTCCCAAATCCACCAAATCCCTTCTCCAACGCGGTGTGGTAGGCCACGGAAATTTTTAGCAAGCCCCGTCTAGCCCTGGGGCTGTATGTTGCACATACAGCAAAATGTGTATGAGATACACGGGGGTGTCTGTTGGATGTCCCCACAGAAACGAATTTTATACCATCAACGCGCGTGGCCGACTTAACCATACATTTAAAACAAAGAGTGGATGTAAAATGTAAGTGCTGGCTGGGAAAGAAAACTTTTATGTGAGGAGATTGAGTTTCAAGTGGTTTCTCAGAGGGAAAAGCCTGTGGCTGCCCATGAATGGCCAAATGCCTTTACAGGGCAAGTGGCAAAGAGCCAGAAGAAGTGACAAGTGCCTGCGGTGTCGGACCAAAAGGACCATCTACGTGCGCCTCGTGCCAAGCGCGGTTTCACAAACAGGGTGGAGGAAATGTGTAAATAAATGAGTTACACAAAACAGGCAGAGTTCAGGTATGAAAAACCGTGATGCTAAATGCCAGCCGCCATGCAGCCGGTGGGGCTGCAGTGTTTGCTGGCTCTGGTAGGGCTCAGCCTTGTTTTTGGGGGCATTTGTAGTCTCGTTCAAGCCATCCTGTCCCCAGGAATGCAATGGAGAGTGCAGCCAGTGGAGGCTCTTTGTGTTTGACGGCTGCTTGCTCTGCTATGGGGACATTTCTGGTGTCTTTCTGACCATAGGCTCAGCAGTGAGGTCCAAGACATGCCAGGGAAACTATGTGCCTTGATGAGAACAAAAATCGTAGCTGTAGTGCCATTAGCAATAGGGTTGCTGCCATCTGTTGGTTGAAATCTCGTGGGGACCTGGGAGAATCCTTGAATGGCTGATGCCACCTAAGGCGTAGATCTCCTGAGACAGGATGGTTTGTTTTTAATGGCAAGTGTGATGTGATCATGTTTTAGAAATAGAAAGGGGGAGACAAAATTATTTTTCTGTGTTATTATATTACATACTTGCTGCCCTGTTTATCAGTTTAAGCCCTTTGCTGAAGTACTGGCCAAAGTTTTAACTTTTCAGGCTGTGGGTCTACAGCTATTTCTCTCTGCAGCGGTGCCAGCTTCAGCGGTTTGTGCTGCTAATTGCTCATGGCCACGCTGCAGCTGTACATTTATTAACTAACGTCTCTGAGACAGCACCATAGACCAAACAAGCGAACTGATATGGACAAGGAATAATCCCTCCCCTCTTTTTTTCTCAAGATTATTGAAAAGCTGCATAAGTTTCCAGGATCCACCTCTATGTCCTCCCTCAAATACAGCACGGCTGAAAAAGGAGGGCACCTGTAGGAGCTGCCAAAATCTGCCTTGCTGCTGTGAGAAATTCCTGACCATGTCACCAGGGCTTTTAGCGGAACAGAAATCTGTAGCCACTACCTAAATTTGTAAAAGTTTGGGACCAACCTATAAAATGGCTGTTCCATAGGTCTCTCCTAAGGCTGTAACTACCCAGATTTCTGCCTATCTTCCTCCCAAGTTCGGAGCAGCTCAGGATTCACATTCACTGGTCAAAGCTCTGCCCTACTCTCTGTCTGAGAGTCACAGTTAACTAACTGTTAAAAGTAAATCTTACAGACTGAGCAGCCCTGAGAGATGACAGATGTTCATCCTTCGGCTTTCTTCAGAGATCTGTTAAACAAATCTACACGTACCAAAGTTTCCAGAGTGAAGGGTTTCCACCGTAAGTAAAATTGAACCTGCAGCCTCCTGTGTCCCAAATGATCTGTGTGTTAGGTGTTAACACCTGCCTCAAGCATCCCCAGTTGTAGAACAATACCTTGTTGTGTTCACTGGGCTCTCTCCATGCTCACCTTCCTTCTACTCTCCATGCTCTGCCATGCTCCAGTTTTGGCAAGCAGCTCCATGCAACCTGCCCGGTACCTCACCCCCAACAAAATTTCTTACAAATAGCTACTGAGCATACTGAAAAGGTGTGATACATACTTTGTGATGTTTCTGGGCCCCTTCATTGGAAATAGGCATGGGCAGAAGCACCAAAATTTCTAGCTAAAAACCATCTTTCCAATAAGGTTGACAAAATTTGGGTTTGACCTAGAGATTGGGGGGCAGGGGGTGGCTGGCAGTTTCCAGATTTCTTTCCATGTGGGTTGAACGGAAAGTGAAGTCCCCAAACCTCTCCTTCCTCGTGAGTGAGCTGACAGTTGTTGCTCCTCACACTACTTCAGTCACTCTGCAGCCAAAGGTCAAGTTTCTTCTGCGCTGTGACCTTGCTGTCAGGTTATTGCACTAGTGTTTCCCACTAACCTCCAATGGCTGCAGCATATTTTGAAATTTTAAGAAGTTCATTTCCATTTTTGTGTAAACTCTGCAGAACTGGTGAAAACCAGATGGAGAAAAGCCAGTTTCCCCCAGTAATTTAGAACTCCAGCTGAACTCTTGTTCAAATTGTAGGAAATACTGAAGACAGACTCACATGCTGGAAGCCTGCCTGTGGCTTTCAGCAGAGATTTAAAGGAGAATTAGCTGGCTAGGTTAAACACCGCCTTACTCATTCTTGTAAATCACAGCTCTTAATACTTAATTCTTATTTTGCTTTTCGTGCAGGAATTGCAGACTGAGGATATGTGTTCTTGTAAAAAGCCAAATAGATGAGTACCTACAAGGCTTACCTCAAAATTTTTGATGAATGTAGGCCAGAGATATGTACACAATGGTTATGACGACAGTGATAGATAGAATAGGAGATATGGGACCCTGATCATCCTTGACCGATCCACTGCTCAATTTCTGGCTCATCCCTCCATCCAGTTTTGCATGTGGTCCATCTAGCTCTTTCCAAGATGAAGCCCAGGTAGGGCTCTGAGGAGGGCTCACTACCCATCACCTGAAGAAGCACTTTTATCTGTCTTAAACTAATCTACTACTAGTTTGATCCCGCTCCCCTTAGTTCTAGTTTGTGGGATATGGTGAATAACCATTCTGCATTCACCACATCCACCGTCTTCATGATTTTGTAAATGTAAGTCATAACACCCAGCCTCCTCCTCTTCAAAGCCTTTTTAGTCTCTCTTTACAAGTTGTTTCATTAGCTTGACCATTTTAGTTGTCTCTCTCTGCCCTTTCTCTAACTACATCACATCCTGGAGAGGACATAGCTTAGCATCACTGGGAACATCTTCCGTGTGGGTTATACAGTGCAATTCCCTACCTCTGGACACAGTAGCCCCGTGCAAAGCGTGCTCCAGCCTCTCAGTCCCACAAGTCACCTCATCAGAGGAGAGCTTGACTGTTCTTACTGTGCTTGCCCTGACTACATCTCACTGCACAGGTCTCCATGGGCCAGCATGAACCCTAGGCAGAAAGTCCTTCTAATTATGTGAAAATTTATGATAAACATAGGTGAGTTGAGCCCCCTCATTCCCTTCTCTGTACACAGTGAAGTGACCACAAAGGCACCTAAAGAATAGATTGACATTTTTACAATGCCACTGCCCTTTTGAGAGGACAGATGAGCACAAGGCAGTGGCTGTGGTGTCTGGGCGCTCTTTGGGGAATGCTGCCCAGGTGGCTTCACTTAGGGCTGTGCAGCCACAGAACAGCCATGCTGTGGCCACAGGACAATGGGGATGGCCTCCCGGTTTGTGAGGAAGAAGACAGGTTGAGCTGCTAAGGGCAGAGGTTCTCTGGGACATTTCACAAGGTAACAGCAAACATAGAACCCAACAGGGCAAAGAAATTTAAAAAAAAACACCCTCCTATGGCCAGGAGAGCTGAAGACTGAAGACTTTTCTGGTAAATAGCATGACTAATGTCTTTCCTGAAACTCTTGGCCCCCTTCCAGCAGCTGGCCACCTACTGTCACCGCTTCACAGCCCTGCCATGGCTGTGGGGGAGCAGCTGCTCCCCAACGTCCCTCAGCGAAAGCCAGGAGCAAGTGAACCTCCTGCCAGCCAGCAAAATCCAAACGTTAAATTTTGCAGAGTCCTTGGGGCTCCGCTCAGACCAACCCCTACATGGAGGGAGCAGGAGCGAAACACGCACAGGAAGCGGCTGGACCCCCCCCCCAACTTGTCCATGCAAGCCCACACTGAGGAGGCCTCCCGAGGTCTGGAGATAAAGCCCAGTGTGTGGTTGGGGTGCTGGGAAGGGGAAAGCATGCAGCCAAGGCCTGCTCATTGGCTCCACAGCCCCTCTGCTTTGGGTGGAATTCCAGCAGAATCGCATCCCTGTGCATTTATAGAAGTGTTCCTATGGCCCTTGCTGCAAGGCTTGGACCTGATGGAGAAAAGAAAAATGTGGTTATGAGGACACAGTAATGAGGTCTTACATATTGTTTTTGTTTGACTCAACCCATTAGAGTTTGAGTTTTACAATTGTGTCATGCAATATATCGTAGGATCACAGAATGGTTTGGGTTGGAAGGGAACTTAAAGATCATCTAGTTCCAACCCCCCTGCCATGGGCAGGGACACCTCCCACTAGACCAGGCTGCTCAAAGCCCCATCCAGCCTGGCCTTGAACGCTTCCAGGGATGGGCCATCCACAGCTTCCCTGGGCAACCTGTGCCAGTGTCTCACCACCCTCAGAGTGAAAAATTTCTTCCTGATATCTAATCTAAATCTCCCCTCTTTCAGTTTGAAGCCATTACCCCTCGTCCTATCACTACATGCCCTTGCAAAAAGTCCCTCTCCAGCTTTCTTGTAGGTCCTCTTCAGATACTGGAAGGCTGCTATAAGGTCTCCCCGCAGCCTTCTCTTCTCCAGGCTGAACAACCCCAACTTTCTCAGCCTGCCTTCATAGGAGAGGTACTCCAGTCCCCTGATCATCTTCGTGGCCTTCCTCTGGACCTGATCCAACAAGTCCATGTCCTTCTTATGTTGGGGGGCTCCAGAGCTGGATGCAGTACTCCAGGTGGGGTCTCATGAAATATGTCCATCCTTAGGATAGATATAGGAAAAGCAATGTTTACCTACCTGCTTTACTATTGGTACTTGCTGGTGTTGTGCCAAAGGTCTTCAAGTACACAAAAATAAATTAGTCACTAGGAAATATCTCTTGCACATAACCTGTCACCCTTGCACAGGGTTAGAGGTGAGGCACGAGATGATGGGCCTGAGGCCAGTGTCTTTACTTGCTCTCATGTCCCAACGCAACCATGAAGTCAAGTTGATTGACACAAAAGTGAGCCCAGTTTTCAGTAATGAGGTCAGTGGAATCAGGTCCATGTCAACTATACCCAGTCTTTGCTGTGGGATTCAGTAATAGCTGCAGGTCTTCCCTGCCCCACTTGCTGCAGCTCCATTGACTTTAGGTCACCACAGAACCCAGCCAGCATAAAATTGAGAGGGAGCTCAGTGCAGAGAAAACACAGGCTTTTGGATCTTCTAGGTCTTCTGAGTTACGTTTCTGTTTATGTAAGAGTCAGTCTGCTCCTGGGCAGCTTTTGCCTTGTTTGCTCCCCCGCAACACGTTGCCCAAGGAGATGCTAATTCCTGTGGGCTGCAAACCACGTTCCCTAAATTGGAAGAGAGATTTCATCTAACCCGAGAGGAAGAGCGAAGACAGGGGGAGCGGACAAAGCTGCACGAGGGACTGACAGTGGGGGAAACTCAAAGGTGGCCAGATAGAGCTGTGGTAGTGACGAGGGGCAGCAGATCTCCACAGACATGGTGCACAGCACCAGGCAGCAGTGACGGGGTGGGGGAGAGCAACAGCCCCGTTAGCCTCCCACGTCCTCCCTCCCATAAATCTGCTTCCAGCTGGCAAAAGACGATGTGCTCATCTATTCCCAGTGCTGAGGGTGCCTGTCCTTTTATAAATCTAACCTGATATCTATTTTCCTGTCCTTGACTTCAAGTAATTGTGCAGATTTTAGGCCCACCAAGAATGAAATGGGAGCAGTGTACGTTTCTGAGAGGCAAATATATTGCTAATGCTGCTCTTTCTGTTTTCTTTATCCCTCACTCCCTTAGATGCTTAATACATACCTGCTAACACCAGGTCCCGTGAGAGCTCAGCGCTGCAGTAGCTCTCTCTGCCTTCTCAGTCTTCCTCTTCCTGGAAGGACCTTCTGAAGGTATTTCTAGATGTTAACCAACAGTTTCTCTGCAGGGTTGGAGTTTGTTGTTGGGAGTCACTGCTCTCCCTTCAGAGTGCTCCTCCAGTGGGACAACATGGTCTGCTACAGCTCTGCCATAGCTCTGCTGTACCTCAGCACTCACCCAGGGCAACCAGATCCAATTTAGGACGGCTCCGTCATTCTGTGGTGGGTTTCTGCCTTGTGCTGACTCGCTTCTCTGTAACCCTTTGTGCTTGTGCGTTTGTGTAGGTGAATCATCTCCAATATAGTGATATACACCTATTCACATAGAATAGATGTATTTCTGGTGAATGACAGGGCTGATAATTGCATAAATAAAAGAGTACAGATAATGGAAATAAAATCAATGTACCCAGTCAGGAAATAAGCGACTCACTGATACGAAATGCACATTATAGTACTGACAGGTGTTTTAATATAGCTTGTGAATAAGGGATTTATTTATAAGGAAAAAGCTAAGACAAAACCTCAGAGTCTAATTATTTATCCAGCTATGCAATTATTAGTTATAAATCTCTAAAATGGCTGAGAAAGTGTTTGGGGAAATGCCAAGTCTGGCTCTGTGTGAAACGCTATTGCTAGGAACTGTGCTATTCCTACCGATATATTATGGCCAAAGACACCAGAGAATTTCCATTTTCTGGGAGCTCTGCCTTTTTGCAGCAAGAAATGTGCTTTCAGTGACGGCTTTAATATCGTGTTACTAGCTCCAGCCGCACAGGGGAGGAGGAATGGAGGTAGTTGGGCATTTCTGGATTAAATATCTATTATATAGTTGCCAGGGACAACAGGGGACTGGGTTTAATGACCCAGGTGGTCCCTTCATATTCTGTACTCATATCCTCTGCTATTCAAACGGTTCCTTGGGGATCTGCCTGATCAAATATGAACTGCACTAAATCCTGAGACCTGTTGGAAGAGTATTGGCCTAAGTGATATAGTATGTGCTGAGGCAGAAAAGGAGTGTGTGTGTCAGTCAGGCTCAGCTAATCCTATCCCGGCCCCAAGGCTACAACGTCTGAGACACAGGATGGTGACAGGTCCTCAGGAGCAGGGGCACAGCTCTGCTTCCCTCCCAGACACTGCACAGAGGGGTCCTTTGCTAGAAGCTGGCACTGGCTCTGTTTCAGTGCCCTCTGCACCTTCCATCCAAGGCACACGTAGTCCTGGAAGGCTCCTGTACCCAATATCTCAATGTCACTAGACATTGAAAATGGTAAAGAAATAAATTCCGTAACATAATCAGTGGTATCCTGCATAATGAGCAGAGTACCAGTGCAAGAACTTCGGATATATGCCATAATTTAACTTTACCCACATAGGTGGTGAATATAAAGAATGAATTATGTACCCTTGCAGAGTTTCCACGGGGACAGACCACAACTGTACACTTATGGTAGGGATATCTTAATCATACCTCCCACAAATTTCTAGCGCACTTTATAATGAAAGACCAAGAAACTGGACCAGTAATGAACTTTAGATCCCTTGTTAGTGTAAAATACATTACAGTGGTGAAGCACAGGAAAAAGCCAATTAGCATTTGCCATCTGGGTTGGAAAACCCCAGACAGCAACAGTAAAGAACACTGCCATGTTGGAAATGAAACTTTCATGAAACCTTGTCCAATCGACACTTGCCAAGGCCCATCACAGACTGGTTTGAACTAGGTTTCGGAAGTTGTCCACATGTAGATGCTTCCTGGGATGTGTAGCCTCCCTAGGCTTGCTCTATCTCCACTGTAAAACAATGAGCTGCAACCCAGTCTGCGCTGAAGAAACGATTGCTGCATCACCCTCTGTGCTTTCTCAGCCCAGAAGGGAGGGAGGGGAGCATTAAGGATCCTGCCAAACGTTGCCCTGATCCATACTTCCACAGCCGCTGGCCCTGTATTTGTACTGGCTGTTCTGGAGGCATTCATCTGATGTAGGTCTGCCCTGAGCCCGCATTGGGTGGCATTTTTGCTGAAGGAGGCTGAGCACAGGATGCAGTGGGTGCAGCAGTGCAGGTTTCGGTGTGTTGGGTGGCACTGCAGGGTGCATGCACCCTCTCTTTCACGCCTTCTGCGTGGCTCCCTCCATACTTGTATGAAAAAAACCTGGGTGAAGATAGCACACCAGTGCCCAGGATGCCAATTCTTCCATAAATGAGGGCCCCAGCCTCCTGCCCCCACCACTCACTGAGTCCCTTGTGCAAGCTGCAGCAGGTCCAGCAGCGTGGGCTGGCGTGTGCCACCAGTCCTGCAAGTGGCAGTTCAGCAGGTCAAACAAAGCTTGGCTTCCTACTCACTCCAGCCCCCACGTAACACAATAGGCTTAGAGCAGAGCAGCTTCCACTGGCTGCATTGCTAAATTTCTCATGGATAAGAGAGATTCGGAGGGGCAGCACCATGTCCCATGGGCTCTGGGTCCAGGCAAAAGAGAGCTGAGCACCAGCAGTGACACGTAGCAGCAGTGGAGGGACCTCAGCATGGGAGCAGTGGTGTTTGTCTGTGGGGGATCACCTTTCTGTGGCATGGATGATGGAGTGATGAGAGGGGACAGTCGCTGGGAGATGGCAGAGTGACTCAGGACGTGGCAAGCTGCACCAAAGAGCTTTTGCCCTAAGCTGCTTTCAAGTGACAAGAAGACAGGAGGTCAGGGCAGGTTTTGCTTGTGTGAGCTTCCCTGTTGGATTGAGGATGCCAGTGGGTCGCAGGTTGGGTTGTTGCTTGCTTGCTTGGTGGGGTGGGTGCTGCTCAGCATCATCATGGGTTGCAGGACCTGTCTCCTCACCCAAGGCATGAGGACACTGTTCACACCCACCTCGATACTATTACTGCCTTTGGGGCTGCGGCTGTGTGGAGCTCCTGTACAAGGACCACCCCATGTCCTGTGCCAGCAGAGAGGTCCCATCCCCTGCAAAATGTGAGGAGGAGGCTCCTTTGCTACTGCAAGCCCTGGAGCAACTTGGTGGCATCTAGGCTTGATGTTTGCGTGCGAATGGTGGTCATCTCCTGGTGGAGGGAGAGAAAAAGCCCTGCCCAGCTACACTCTTGAAGGCCTATGGACTAATCTTTCTTTAATTTACAGTGCTGAATTTTTCATGTTACACCAATAAAAGCCACTTGTACCATCCCATAGTCATTTGCTGAATCATTTGACAAAGGAACAGATTTGGCAGGGTGTTCTTAATTGATTTGCAGCATGCATCACCGCCCTGTTCCCCTCGCTTGGTGGAGAGCCATGGTGCGCTTTGCAAAATTAGCTGGGAGCAGAAATTCATCAAAATACAAGATCAGCTGTACTGAGTCAAACCAAAAATCCTCGTCAACATGATCCTGCCTCTGATGGTGGCCGAGAGCAGATCCCTGTGAACGGGTGTAAGCACAAGGCAAACACAGCGATACTCCCCAAGCCTCCTATGATATTTGGCAGCATTAAAAGCAGCATTTGAGCCTGCACAGGCTGACACCACTGATGTCAAGCCCAACACCATAACTACCCAGGCATCATCCAAGTGCAGGCTTGGCTACACTGAGCAGAACACAACTCCCAGCCACCGGCAGAGGCTGCACCCTTCGCTTCCCACCCTGCAATTAATCTTGCAACAGCTCTGGCCTCTCAGAGGCTTTCTGCAGACCTCTGTAACCCACAGAAATGGGTGGTCTTCTGCCATTTGAGGGGGTGGGGTAGCTCAGGGAAAGATCTGCTGGGCGCTGTAGCTGGATCAAAGGTGGACGTAAGACACCAGGACCAGGACTGGGAAAGCAAGGGTTGGGAAAAGCACAGGGAGTTACGAACCATCTCCTTCCAGCGCCTGCAAGCTATCAAATGTGCTCAGTGGTGTGTGAAACTGCAGCCTTGCCATGTGATGTGCAACCTCATGTCTCGACCTTCACCCACCACTCATTATGTACATGGTGGCAGCATGTGGGAGACCCGATCAGATCCCCTCATGCCAGCTCTGCGGTGCAAAAGGTTAACCGGGGGCAGCCTTGCGTGCCACGCAGCTGTCAGCAGGTCCGGACTGCCCATGGCCATGCAGACGAGCGTCTCCGTGTCCCACAGTGAGCAAACACCCAGCACGACGTGCCCCACGCCTGATGAGTGCCGGGAACATGACCCTGGTGGGGTCCCGCTGTTTCAAATTAGGATGTTGAACACGCTGCTGGCTGGCAGCTCCTCAGACCACACAGTGCGGGGCGAAACCAGAACGTGTCGCAGGGGATGTGGGGGGGTAGAGGGAAGGGAGCCGAGGGGTGATCCAGCCCTCTGGAGCAGCCCACCACGGAGTGAGAGGTGATGCAGGATGCTCAACACCTCAGAGGCCGGGGCGGCCTCTTGCAGACATGTTTTACAGCCAAATACTGGAGCTTGGTACCGCTGAGGTGCAAAGGTGGTAAGCCTTGAGCTTGCAGCAGCTGAGAAATGCTGGGGTCGGGGGTGTGTGTGTGTGTGTTTGCAGTCCCATAGGGAAGTGGATGGCTCTGGTGGGATGGGGACTTGCTGTCACCTCACGGGAGCAAACAGCCCAGAGCACCTCACTGGGGAGACTGGGCTGTGAAAGGGTAGGGGTGTATGACTGTTTATCTATCTATCTATCTATCTGCTTTTCATCTCTCCCTTTGCATAAAAGACTGTTTCCAAGGCAGTGTGGGGGGTGTGTGAACTGGAAAAGTTCATCTCACTTTTGCCAGAGAGCTGGAGCTGACGTTTTATTTGCAACCACTTTAAATTTGAGCCGAGGCTGCACTGCTGCCAGTGAAGCCCTGTCAGAAGGGTTACATCCTCCTACTTCAGTCCAAAAAAAGAATAAAATTACCAAGTTAAGCCCCTGTACTTTTCTGAAATACAGCAGCCCGGGAGCTGTTAAACCAACAGTGGGTGTGACAAGCAATGTCTGGCAGGGGTTTTGGTGCCCATAACATGCCTGGGCAGAGTTTCCTGCTGCTCTTTTCCATTTGTGAGCTGTGCCACCAGGATGTCATGGGGAGGGTCTGTGCTGTCAGAGATCTGCAGCGGAGGTTGCAAGCTTGGCAGGATCCAGGTAGACTCACGTTTTCTGCGCTGCACGGGATGCCGTGTCAATCCCACAGACCGTATGAGGTGAGAGAAGGGGGTTTGGCCTCTGGGTGACTCTGCAGTGACTCGGTGTGAATTAGGGGAAGGAAACATCACACACGTAGCAGTGCCTCAAGGCTAATACATCAGCACAGCATTTACACCGCGCAGAGGGGAAGCCCCTCAAGCTCCACAAGTATTTTTGCTGGGGTCCCCACCTGTGGCAATGGGGATCAGGGAGCTGAGATGGGTTAAAAAAAAGTAAATGGGGGGGGGAAGAAAAGTTTGTTTTCAGCCAGCTCAGCTCCTGCACTGACTCATCAGGCTGCTCTACCAACAGGCGTCTTAACCAGACAGAAGGATGTGGAGGGGAAAACAAACAGGGAGAGGGATGAGTGAGTGGGGCTGGCACTGAAGGGGATGCTTGGGAAGACTGATGGGAGCAGGGAGAGGCGGTACATGGGATTCAGGCAATGAGGTCAGAGCTGGGCTGAGCAGTGAGGTTATGCCATGAAAACTATTATGTTCTGCTTTTCAGCACTGCCTCCGCTGAAGGCGCGTGGAAGTGAGACATGCTGCAAGAAACCACAGTATTGTTAAACACAGCTCAGGACGGAGCCGTAACTTAAACTCTGATAAATAACAGCCTGCTTTGACTTATGGCTGAAGCCGTCTAGTCTCAGACACGGAGGTAGATCTATCCACCAGCATCTGTCCACCAGCAAGGGTACACGGTCCCCGCCGAGGTGAGAGAGCACAGGGATGCAGCAGCCGGCAGAACTGTGGCCCCACGGCTGCTGGCGGGGACATGCACCATCCCCTCCCATCTGCTGAGGGCAGCGGGCAGGGCTGGTGCTGCCTTTTGAAAAGAAAATTCCTTTGCTGCAGCACAAATGACTGGAGAAGCATGAAGCAGCTGGCCAGGAGACATCATCGTGCTGCTCTGCTTAATCCCCGAGCGCTGAGGAGGCTCTCGCTGGGTCAGGCTGTCCCCCGCTGAAGTGCTGTGCCACAAGCACAGGAAACATTGTTGGGGGATGAAGGCGGCGGCAGCACTCTCTTGGGAAAACACAGGAACAATAAATCAGCCGCATGCTTGTTCGAGTGGTGGCAAATAGCAGCGCAGCAGGCGGCAGCCCCTCTCCTGAGCCTCCCGAAGCATCCCCTGGCCTTGCGAGAGGTCACGGCGTGCCAGCAGTCCCCGCCAGTTCCCACGTGGCACTGCCATAACTGTGAGTTTAATTCCACTGCAATGTCATCACGCCTTTATTTTTTTGGGTGAAAAACACACCATATTTGCTCTCCGTGTCCCACATCGCAGCTGGCCCTGCGGTGTCTGGTCCCCTTCCCTCCGGGATGAGTGGGAAGCGCCCAGGGGACGGCATCCGAGCAGCTCAGTAGGCAGGCGGCACAAAGCCCCAGGAGCTCGTTTGTCTGATGAAATCATCTCACAGTGTGAAGATCCTCACAGCTGAAATTGAAAAGTTATTTATTTCTCCTCTAAAGGGGAAAACCAGCTTGCTGTGGAGGCTGTTTGTCCTTTGGGGCAGGAATCTCACTTTTGCCAGGTTTCATGTCTCTGCGCGCTGGCTGGGAGCAGGGAGATGCTCGGGCAGGCAGGATGGATGGAGGAGTGCTGAGACTCTCCTGCCCACAGCCTCCCCCCGCTGGGGCAGGTACACCAAGGGGCAGAGGTTGGGCACCAGCTCAAGCTGTTCCTCCCCATGGGATGTGTTTTCCTGGTGTTCGTGGCAGCGCTGCTAAAAGCAGCTCTTTCTCTGCTGCAGCCAGTCAGGCCTTGAGAGGAGCCACAGCTGAGGTGTCCTGCACCCTCCACAACAGCCCTGGGGACAGCAGTCTGCATTACCCAAAGGGACAGTGAAGCTTGTACGTGTCCCCCAGGTTCCTCGAAGGGATGTCACAGCCTCTAAGGTCCTTTTCCCTCCTGGGTGTCATCATGTCCTCTGTAAGGATGCTGGGCAGGAGCTTCTGGGCTTCGCAGCTCACCGAGGGACTTTTCCATGGGAATGCCCACCCTGCTTACTACGTCTGGGACATGAGACCAATTTAAAATCACCCAGGGAATGGTTTTACCACTGTTCTCATTCTGTCCTGCCCTTTCGCTTATCAAGGGTGGACTATTCCCAAGCATTCCCCGCATGGCCTAATCCTGCTCCCACTGCGGTCTGCAAAAGGCAGAGCACTGACTTGGGCTGGTGCTGAATGCTTTGCAGCATTTGAAAATGGGCATTTGCAAGGTTTCTGTGAATGTTAAACCAACTGCTCTGTTAGAAGAAAGTGATCTCAGAGCAGGTGAGGGCCGAAGAAGCTGCCCAGGGCCAGTCTTTGCTCCACGCCAGCAGAACTGCTCTCCTGATCCTCAGAGACACATTTGGAAACTTGACTTGGCGTAGATGTGACTCAGATCCAGCTGATACTGCACAGGCCATTTTTGCAAGTTCTGGGAAACTGGGAATCTGGGAAATACTGCAAGAAACCCTTGTGGGTGGTGCGCACAGATTTCTTATCCCACTTGGATGTTACCTGCTTGCTCGGACCATGTGCTAAGCAGGACTCCTTGCTTTGTGATGGGTAGGATGGGGGTCCTGCTTCAGGACCGGGCTCCTACATGCCAGAATAATAAAAAATAGCATTCAATAGCAACAACACATCTGTTCAGAAATGCGGATGCCGTTGCATCACCATCAGGCTTCAAACCCCAAAAGAGCAGCTCATCCCATGGCCAGAAGCACCGGCGTGCTGATAGGGCTGAGTTTCCACTAGAGGGTTGTAGCGCTGTACGGAATCAGATGCGGTTACTGTGGCAGGAATATTGTGTGTACTCCAGGCCTTTGTCAGCAGATCAAAAGCATCCTGTGATAGCCCGGCTTCCAGCAGTCTCCACAGTCTCTGATGTACACAGCCTGCAAGCTGTGAGAGGGCTGGTGCCTGAAAAGCCTCTAGCATTCACATGACTCAGCACCTACTATATATATATATATATATATAAAAAAATATAAATATACATATATATACACAGATACAGTAAGTAAACACACTGTGTCTATGCATATACACACAGACAGTATGTTTATTTGTGTATGTGGGATTTCGATGCACAAACAGGCATGTGGTGGCACGCCACCACGAGGAGCTGGGGCACTGCCGGCGGAGCAAAGCCCACAGCCCGGCAGCGCGGCGAATGGGACAATTAGCAGCATCGGCGCAATCAGCAGGATGGGAAAGTGAGAGCCGTTTGCATACAGCCCTGGCTTCTGGCTCTGCACCAAATGTGGGTGCTGGTCCCTGCAGCTTGCAAGCCAGCCTTTAACGGGAGCCATCAGAAGGGACTGCCACTTCTGCCACCAGTCATGTCCCCACATCCAGTGCAGCTCAGTAGGTCCTAGTGAATTCATGTGCATGTGACCCAAGTATGCACCCGTACATCTTTTACAGTAGTGTATGTATTTTTGCATGTGGGTGTATAGAATCATAGAAGGCGTTGGGTCAGAAGGGACCTTTGAAGGTCATCTAGTCCAAGCCCTCTGGAATGAGCCTATGTTTGTGGCTTTCTGAGTAGCTGGTGTGCAAAGTGCTGGCAACTGGACTGCCCAGATCAGGGTGGCTTTACTGCCAAAACAAAAAACTGGAGTTGTCTAACACAGTGAGGAAAGCCCAAATAGCACTGACGTCGCCTTCCTTTCATAGAAAGAGTGGAAAGGCAAATGCAACCACAAGGCTTGCCTGCAACGTGGAAAACACAGCATGACGTTCACAGAGAATTTACATAGTGATTGATTTATGTGCCACCTGTCTGTCTGATACTATCACCATTTCCATTTATAGATAGATGGAAAATAGATTTTGCCTACATTTTCATCTCTTGTCATCAGAAAGGCTTTGAGGAAGTAAGTAGGAGATATTCTTGCAAAATAAATGATTACAGCAAAAGGTGGGCCTTAGTTCCCTCAGAAGATGACCTGATCTTACCTAAATACAGCTGTGTAGAAACCAGCCATCAAGTCAACAGAGGCCTGAGAGTGCTGGCATAGACTATCATCTGACCCAAAATAGACATTTGAATCCTCTTGCCCTTTATAGCCGTCTGGTGGAGAGCCTCTTCTTGTGCTAGCAGGAGACATCAGAAGGAGGTCAAGTGCGCTGCTTCTTACTATAGAGGACAAAAAGGCACCAGGGGAGACCTGCAAGGTGGACACAAAGGGTTGGGAGTGCCACCTCCCACAAGTTATAGTCTTCATAAACAAGTCTCAGACCACAGGGAGACCAGACCGGCTGGAGAGCAGAGACTGTGGTCTTGGTGAAGCATCTCCTCCTCTGAACCCAGTAATGGTGGTGGCAGCGTGAGCCTTTGCTCCAGACCACGGGGGTTACCCCTCTCCTCCTGAGGTGCTGCCATCCCTTGGTGGGCTGTCCCCATGGGGCAGAGGGGTGGTGGGTCACCACCAAGCTGCTGATGAGCTATGGAGAGAGGGTGGCAGAGAAGCATGGTGTGAAGCGGGGTTTGGAGTGTCTTACAGTGGTTTAAGAAGGAGGGGAGGGAAGGAACATTAAGTGCTGTCTGTGCCCAGGAATAAGGCGTCTCAGCAGCTATAGGTTAGGAGGTTAGATTATATTTTTTGAATTACCTATCCTAACCAGTGAGAACATTTATTAGCTAACCATCATGCAATAAATATGTTTATTACTAATCTTTCACATCTAAAATTCCTGCAGAGGATAAGAAAAAGCAGGGGGTGTGTTATTTTGGCAGCGTGAAGGGTCGGGTGGGGAGGAGAGCAGCCGTACACAAGCGCCTCTGCCCCATCGGGCAGCAACAAAACCCACCAGCCTTGGTGTGGCACAAAGGCAGGCGGATTTCTGCGCCTGCTTCGGTGAACAGCTCTGCAAACCTGCTTCTCACGCAGCGAGGAGTCTCTGTCCCTCCCAAAGGAGTCATAAAATACAGCTTTATCCATCCTCCATGCAGTAATCAGGCAGGCTTAAGAGCTTAAGCACTCATAGGGTAGCAATGTTTAAAAAGATTGCGCTCGCCTGTTTGCCTACCTCGGTCCATTTCTCTAATCAAACCGCTCCTCGGTAAGGACTTGTAGGGGCACATTGTTAGCAATGGAGGCAGAAAATCGAACTTGCTAATAGAGGGGGAGTTGTTAAATTCTTGTCCTGGCGAGGCCATGCCCAGGGCAATTAGCAGCTCCCACGAAGAGCCCGGTGCTGCTCCCCGTGCTCCGCTCCCCGGCCAGCTGCCGAGCCGTGGAGCACTGGGATCACGCAGCAGGCAAAGAAGATGGGAGCAAACAGATTTCATCCTTTTAGACTGTTTTATTAAACAAAGCCAAGGAAAACAAAACCAACCCCACCAGTCAATACGCCAGCTCCTTATGTACGCAAGACCCCTTTCCACAGCTCTGGGGGAACAAAAAAGGCCAAAGCGTAAATGAGATCAGTGTCGGGAGCATTACACACATGAATATTTATCAAGGAAGACCAGACAGGGGCAAACTGGACACTCTCCTGCAGCAGCAGGAGCTCCATCATCAACAAGTGGGAGGGAAGGGGTAGGAGAAGGGTCTGGTCCATGCCTTTGCCTGGGCAGGGGCATGCGGGATGCAGGCAAAAGGCTGTGCCTGTGCGGGAGCCATTGGTCAGGAATGACGCTGAGAGGCTCCTGGGTTTTGGGATAAAAGCTAAGTACAACACAGCTATGAAGCAAGCATACAATGCCTTTTCCAGACATGCAATCAGCTTGCAAGCTGCAGTTTAGGGAAAAAAAACTCTAAAGAATTAACTGGAAGTTGTTACCATTCCTTGGGCGTGCCAAGTGCTCACGATAAATCTTTTTCCTGAAGGAAAAAGCAAGGTTAAATCAAACTACAAAGCCCATCAAGCATGAGATTTACAGCAATCTAAAAGGGTTACGGGTTCATTTCTTAAACAGTTGAATTATGGCTGCTTCTGGGTATCGATATATTAAGCACGCTGACCCCCTCAGCGCTGCGGGGAGCTAGGGGATGAGCAGCAACGGAGAGATCGCGCTGGTTATTGTTTTTATGTGCATTTCAAAGTCACTTCCAAAAAAGAAGATGAGATAGTAGTTGAGTATTCCAGCCACGGACATGAGGAACAGGAACAAAATGATGCGCTTTCCAAATAAGTAACCGGGAGTGCTGAGGAGACAGAAAGCGGGGGAAGCAATTCGTTAACGTACGTCACCTCGCGCGAGAAGTCTTCAGACTTCAGCCTCTGCTGTTGAGTGAGACCAGCTGAAAGACCTCGGGGGCTGAGATGGAAGGGGCGAATTTCTGCCCTGTCTTGCATTGCAAGGCAGCTGTGAGCTTTTGAATGCCATTTTTGGCATCCGTTTGGGTCTGGATTTGGCCTCCTGTGCTCAGCATAGGCTGCTGCTTACAAAAGCGGCTACTCAGAGGGGCTTGCGTGTCTTCTCGGCTGTCACAGGCTGTGGGACAACCTTGTTCCACGTGTGTGTAATGCTCTTTATTAATATAAAAAGACAAAAAAAGTCCTCACCTCTGAGTCCTTTCCCCGAGGTAGCCCACAAAGTACTTCTGCCTCACAAACAAGTACATCAGGCCGGCAAAGGCGGCAGGAGCTGGGTATAGGGTAGAACAAGGCGTTAGACACCAGCACAGATCTCTCTGTACGTACTGTCCCCATCTGCCACCTGGGCTGGTCCGGGAAATGGGAACCTACAGCCCTGGGCTGTGGGATGAGTACTGGAAGCAGGCCAGAGACCTTTGCGTGGGAAAAAGAGCACTTGCCTTGCCCTTGCACCAGCTTTTCTGAAGCCTTTGTGGGAGTAATCCTGCCACAGCTCTGCCCGCTGCAGAAACCCGGTGTGGGTCGTGCTGGGCTCAGGAAGCAGGGTGCTGTCTCAGGCACTGCTCCCACCAGAAATAAAAGGCAGCTGACAGATGCACTTCTCTAGGAGCAGGTGGAGGACTGTGCTATGGTCCAATACCCATTTCTGAGCACATAAAAAGGGACTTTTCCCCTTTTCCCCACACCTGCAGGCAACGGCCCTTCTCCTGGTTAGGAAACTCCTCTCTTCCAGAAAGAACAGCCATGGACCCCAGGAAAGTACTCATCTCAATTTTAGTAAAACTCAAATTGTATTAAAAGGGATCATATTTAGAAATGTGGGTAAATACTCCTGGGTTGCCCTCAGCACTGGGAAGGGCTGGCAGCTCTGGCAATTTAATCAAATGAGCCCATTTCCAGACCCACGGGTGAATAATGGAGCATCCAGCATCCGAGTACTAAAGCCTCCACCCAAAACAGAGGTGTCTCATCCATAATACCTATATGGGAAATGTCGCTGGCCCCGACTGTCCGGAATCATGTCTGGGAACACGTCTGTTGGCATAAACCGTGCCAGGGAGTGTGCTGCTAATTAAACAGCACAGGTAGCTGCAGGACAGCCGGGTGACACTGGTCCCGCCACTGCAGGAGAATTTGGTCCCTGGAGACGTAACCTCCGAAATGTTCACCATCCCCTGCTGAAGGCGGTGCAAGGCCGAAGAGGGAAAAAGCTTGTGCGTTAATTACCTTGGCTGCAGAGAAGGCCGGCACACCACAGCACGGCCAGAAATGTCGGGTACGCGTGTCCGCAGTTCTGGCTAGAAAGGAATTTGTCAGAGAGAGAGATCAGGACACGGGGGAAACAGAAGCAAAATCGATGTTTTTCATCAGCGAAGGGTGGTAGGGGGTGAATTTGGGCTGCACTAGTGCGGCTGCAGGTGGGTTTTTGCCCCGGGCTCCTGCTCTGCCTGCAGCAGGCAGCAGCCAGTGGGTGGCTGGTGTGTCCGTGCCCGAACACGGCGGCATCCTCACCCCCAGGTCTGCTTCCCTGTTTACTCACTGGGATAAAGGATGCCTTTGTCCTGGCTGATATGGAAAACAAACTGCCCCACGCACACACCTGGCACCTGCGAAAGCCGCTTTCCTCCCCCAGCCTGTTTGATCATGGCACGTGTGTAGTAGGTGCTGTGTGCTTTATTGGCCTGGAAAATCCTTGTAATTAAGTCATATTAATGAAGTTATTGGCACTGAAAGCTGCATGAAACCAACAAAAGGAGAATCGTACCACAAATAAGAGTGTCTCACAGAGTTCAAGTGTCTATGCAAGGGAATAGGAATGACTGTGAGACCCCACCTGGAGTAGTGTGTCCAGCTCTGGAGCCCTCAGCACAAGAAGGACATGGACCTGTTGGAGCGGGTCCAGAGGAGGGCCATGAAGATGATGAGAGGGTTGGAGCACCTGTGCTATGAGGACAGGCTGAGAGAGTTGGGGTTGTTCAGCCTGGAGAAGAGAAGGCTCTGGGGGGACCTTATAGTGGCCTTCCAGTACCTGAAGGGGGCTACAGGAAAGCTGGGGAGGGGCTGTTTGCAAGGGCATGTAGCAATAGGACGAGGGGCAACGGTTTTAAACTAGAGCAGGGTAGGTTTAGATTAGACATTAGGAAGAAGTTCTTTACAATGAGGGTGGTGAGGCACTGGAACAGGTTGCCCAGAGAGGTGGTGGAGGTTCCATCCTTGGAGACATTCAAGGCCAGGCTTGATGAGGCTCTGAGCAACCTGATCTAGTTGAAGATGTCCCTGCTTACTGCAGGGGGGTTGGAGTAGGTGACCTTTAAAGGTCCCTTCCCACCCAACACATTCTATGATTCTATGATTCTATGACTTCCAGCTGCCTCCTTCGTCCAGGAACGCTTTCCAAAGGGGAAGCACTCTGCCCTTGGCAGAGGTTGCACACCTGTGAAGGGCAGCACTTGGACATCCCACCCAGTTTCAAGCACAGCATCAGTACTTCATGGGTAATAAAAAATATTTTATGTTCCTTTCTCTTCTGTGTTGGAATTAATTTTCCCCTCTCCTCTCTCTGAAGGAATGTCAAAGACAGGAGGTATAGATGTGGTGGAGAAGCAGAGAGCCGTGTGTCGAGGGAGCTCCCCAGGGGCTGAGGGGTTTGTATGAGCTTTGCCACCGACCTGCTCCTCAGCAGGTCGGCATCTCTCCGATGGTTCTTTCCTTGTGAGTGGCAGTGCCCTTAGGACCCCAGCTGTGCTCATATCACACTGCCAGCATCAGCTGGGGGAATGGGTTCCCAAATGAAGGGACATAATACACATAAGGGCTGCAAGTCCAATATAAATACAGCACCCGGTGTCCAGAAAGGAGCTGGGTTCACCAGCAAACATACTGGAGAACTGCAGGTCTAAAACATCACAGCAATACACACAGCAGCGGGGCTGCAGAGCAAAGCCTTTGAGGGCATTTGGAGCCCACCTTTGGACCCCAAAAGGGTTCAGATTAAACCCTAACAAAGAGAGAGACAAAACCTGCTCTGCCCCCACCAGCTCCTCAGGGCTTGTCTACTCACTTGGCCGTGTAGACGCGGTCGAAGGCTGAAGATCCTGGCCGCTGGAACCCTTTGCCATTGCAGTGTTTGCTTTCATGCTCCAGTTTGCTTGCAAAGAAAGCTGTTAAAAAAACACAGAGCATTCGATCTGAGATGTAATTTGGCGATACTGCAGCAGTTGGGCTTTGTGGGGTCAGCTCTGTTCTCATGAGCGTCAAGGCTGGATGGCAGGAGAGGATGCGAGTGCGTGGAGGTGCAGGATGTGGCCAGGGCGCTTGCTCCGTCACCGTGGTATAACCAGGCCCTCTGTGCAAGGGCATGGTGCGATGTGACCTCAGACATCCCCACGTGTTTGTATGTGACTGACAGCAGGCCTCACCTCTGGGCCCTGCTTCATCCCTGCACGGCACATCTGTCAGCCCGCACCTCTGCTACTGCAGAAGTACAGCCCAGGCTCCGTCCTCTGTGCCCCCAGCGGGAAAAAAGCTTTTTAGACAAAGCTGCCAAACCCAATTCTCACTCTCTAACAGAGCAGGGAGACAAGGGAGTCTCTTCTCTTTTAGTGATACCCATTTGCCAAACCAGGCACACCCTGCAGGGCTGGTTCCTTTTCCAGAAGGCCCCATTGCGAACCTGGTCCTGATGGCTGATCGCCATGTGTCCGTATTGCGTGTATCCTCCTTTTAACCAGCAGCATTGTGTCAGAATGTTAGCTGCTGCAAAAATGCAGCACCTCAAGATAATGTATCATGTGCCTGACAAACACATTTTATCTGATGACACTAAAGCAGAGACCATCAATCATGTGTCTAAATGGACCAGGCAGAGCCCTGACAGGCTACAAGCTGCAAGCTTCGTATGGTCGTGCATCCCTTCTCAGTGTACCCAAATCACTTGCTGGTTTAGAATATCAGGCAGATATATATAAAAGATAACCCATCAGGAAAGGTATTATTATAACAATAAAAGTGTATCTTGATAAACTGCAGGATTTAATCCCTAGAATCTGAAGAGTTACCTCTTTTTCCCCCTCCCTGATGCTGTAAGTAGGTCTTTTGTACTTCCATCGCCTTCACTGAAAGCTACTGAGTGACTTCCCGGGTACATACAACCTTTCTCCAGAAAAACCCACGGTGCTTTAAGCCAGCGTCGCCACTCTAAGCCAGGCTGCAGACCCTCCCACTGTCTCCAGCGGGGGGTACTGGCCGGTTCCTGGAGGACCTGGCCCTGGGGGACCCAGAGCAGACAGCACAGCCACCAAGAGCTCCTGGCATCTCCATCTACATGCCACCCCAACCTTTGGCATGGAGCTATTAACCTGCCTACGGTGTCTAAGAGGACCTAGTTGAAGAGGACTAGGTTGGATGGCAATTTTTTGTACAGTGCAAAGCTGCTGTGATGGAAAACCACTTCCTGCAGGTCTGGGATTGCATGGGCTCAGTGGGATATGTAGCATACCCCCTCGCTTCCTTTTAGCATGTATGTGAAACCACTACAAGATGCCACAGCTTTTATAGTGGAGTAAACTATATATATACCTCCCTTTCCGCTGCTGCAGTTGCTTCCACTTCCCAAATGCCAGTGTGCCACTGCAGAGAGGCTCTGCAACGCCAGGAGCCATCAGGCTGAACACAGACATGTCCAACGTGACAGTGGTCACTGAGGACAAGAACTTGGAGGTGCTGGTGATGACACTCCTGGTGCACAGTCTCTGGGATCGGGGCTGGGCAGGCATGGGGGTGCTGGGTCTCTTGGGAAGGGTCTGGCTGTGGAGGTCCAGGCATCTGTCCTGGAAGCTCTTACTGTCTCCGACATGGTCTATGGATCCTTCGTCAACACACTGGGCATTAGGATAGGGTTATCATATACACCCATACCAGGGATGAGAGGCAGGCTTTGTCTCACCTCATTTCAGAGACATTGAGAAATGTTGGGGAGATGGACATTTGCCTTTTGTAAACAGTGGGTGGCAGAGGGAAACAGAGGAAAGGCACCTCCAGAGGTCAATCCATCCCTCAGAGAGCTAGTGGCACGAGAGAAACCACCCCACCGAAGGGCTGATCTTTGTCCATTGACTCAAGAAAGAGCTTAGACAACCACCTCACACAAGATATCCACCTCTTCTTTAGAGAAAATGCCTGGGTTGATCACCTCCAACCCACTGCAGTGACTGTTTTTTCTCAGGACCACGTAGACCCCCAAGATAAGGGCAGTGAATCGGAAGGGAACCCAGCATGTAACTGTCAGATGGAGAGGTAGAGCCTCCTGCTTCAAGTGAGCTTTTCACCCTGGGAGTGGCTCCCTCCCCAGTTCTGTGTTTTCTTAGCCCTGTCAACCTCATGCGCTCTGCAGCCTCCCAAAATCTCCTGAGAAGGCAGCCCAAGAGGTGGGTCCCAGCTGCCTGAGGCTCAGCCAAGCTGAAGCTCTGCAAAGGACTGGAGCAGAGCTGACAGATCACATCCAGGGGTGGCCCTCATTGTAGGTCTGCAGTCACATCACAGTAGCATTGGGATCCTGTTAGCCTGGCACTGGGGAAATAGGAGACTACAGCGTGAAGCAGCTTGCAACACCATGGTTATATTTCCTGCTCTTTACCCCGAACCTCAAGGCAAGAAGTTGGTTTCATAAGCCGACATGAGATGACTGAGTGGAGCAGAGCTGGAGCTGAAGGGTTTACTTCAGCTCAGTTGCACCAGGAGGTGATGCCCTGAGGTTCCAGGGTTGCACAGGCTGCCCTGAGCCTGAACCACTGCAGTCCCATTCTGGTACAAGAGCTGAATCCAAGCCTGGTTGTTTCACAAGTTCATGCCAACACAAACCATGTGCTGATGCTCCAACCTAGTGAGTGCTGGCAAATGTGCAGGTTACCCCTTCTTTCCGTGGACTTCGCTTTGCTTCCTCCGTCCTGATCTGCTCAGCGATGACCACTGATTTGCCCTGAAAGCTGCTGACGTGCAGCATTTCTCTGATGCAAGAACAAAACCTAAAGCTACATGTGTGACTCACTGGCATCCGGCCACATGAGCCACTCTGTAGGATATGGAGATTCCTGACGCAAACAAGGTGACAGTAAATGGACAAGGTAACAGTACATGGACAGCACCACAGCCCACCTCCAGCTTTGGGAATAACAGCATCCACCCGTACTGTTTTCTAATCCTGCGGGAAAGAATATAAACCCTAATGTACTTGGTACTGGTTTCATGTACTTAAAGACAATCAAGCAGATGCCCAAGTAGTTTGCTGAACCAGAGGCACAGCAAGAGTTCAGTACAACTGATACCCCTTGACGAGCATTTCTACTGCCTTGTGTATTGCATTCGTTGCAGGACTGCATATCAGTCTGGTCTTCCTAGACGGAAAGCCAGGGAGGACGAAATCAAATGATGTGAGGTCTGAAATCATGGTCTGGGGCTGTGTGCCACTACCTTGGCACGCAGAGTCCCTTGCCAAGCGCCGTGCTGCCCGTTTGTGGCGGTTGGGTCAATAATCTCACAGACAGATTTCCATGAGATGAAAATGCCCATCAGGCTGGAAGGCAAATGCTCAAGTTTCAGAGGGAGAGGAAATAACTGTGTATAAAGTCATCTGGTTAAATAGCAAGAAATGTATATTGGACACATTTTTTCAATTGCAGTATGTGCTCTGATCTCTATTACGTGCCGTCTTCTGTGACATCACACACTGTGCATTTACCAGAAAACAGCACTGGGTTACACGATGTGGCATTTAGTGCCTATGTTGAAACAAAACCCATCTGCAACTCTTTTTTTTTTTTGCTCTCTGGCAGCCAGGCTCACGCCGAGGCTCCTGCCACTTCCCCTCTCTGCAGCAGCCCAAGAACAGCCCATTTCCTAGGACCAAACGTGGGGTTTGCACTCAGTGGGAATCTCCCATTCATACCAAGAAGCCTTCACAGAAGATTTCTAGCACTTGCCTCAGCTTCCCCCATCCCACTGGTGACTCTCCTTGGACCTGGGCAATCTCAGTGCAGCTGGGGCAAAGCCCACTGCCTTCTCTGTGTACCCTGGGCAGAACTTCCTGCTAAAACGATTAAGTATTTTGTAAGAGATGATGGTCAAGTTAAAATCAGATTTGCACAAGAGAGAAACTTGTTGCTTTGTTTAAAAAATCCTGAAGAACAGTAGGGACTAGAGAGGGCTGAATAAGAGCTAAAAAAGGAAAATTCTCCATTGCAGGAAATGCGCAGTGTCCTTGGGACCGCAGTTAACTGAGATTAGTTGGACTGTAGGACCTGGAGATGCAGGAAAGCAGAAGAACTGCCTGCCCACAAGTAACCCGGACAGACTCCCCCGAGGAGTCGGTGCAGTTTCACCCCCTTCGCCCAGCTCCGTGCAAAGGGCTGACCCATGGCAGCCCCCGGGGACCCGGCCCCTGCCCGTGGCTGGGGAGCAGCCCTGGCTGCCCACATTAGGGACTTTAGCCAGGAAAGGAGGTCTCAGTCCACAAATCAAATTGCATATTTTCACAGGGTACCTCAGCATATTAGTCCTTTCATTAGCTGACATATGTACAACAAACTCACTCTAGAATATCACAGTAAGACCATGCGACTGCCAAGATACTGCAACATCGGCATGCAAGATTTTATGCTTAGAAGATAATTTCTAAAGCCAAACCCATGCCTAAGCACACACACACATACAACCAGAGATGTATCTATCCAAAGATCAGATCAGTATACACCATCCTGAACTTTTCTCACCCCTTTTAACCCTTAAATAAATTCTTATTTTCATCTTACCGTTCTGGACAACACTTATCAAGGTGACCATGGCGAGCAGGACAACACTTCCCAGGGTTTCCTGGTCCATTTTGCGAGCGGGCTGGTGGGGTGGATGGTGCAGCCTCGGCAGCAGCTCAGCCCTGCAAGCACAGAAGGAGGAAGTGAAGGTCTTTCTTATCTTGAATCGCAAAACATTTCCTATGGCTTCACAGGAGAGTGGCAGCACCCTACACTCGGGTGGCTGTGACAGCCACACAGCCACAGACTCGTTCACACACTCATCATATACAGATGAAACCCAGAGAAACAGAAGATTATACATCTGTGATCTAAGAGGGTATATGATGTGGAAAGATAACTGCTGCCCTTCCTGCACAGGAGCAGAATAGCAACCTTGATATCTCAAGTACCTCTGAGCATTTGGCTGGCTGTGTGGAACAGCAGAAAGTAGCTGGGAGGAGAAATAGTGTTGGTGAGTCTCATGCCTGCTGCTCTCAGGCGTGTGCCCTCCCTGGTCACATCTCCATCAGCCTCGCCAGTGAGGAGACACCAAGTCTCCAGGTCCACCAGGCATATTTGGACGGGCAGTACACAAATGCTGTGAGCATCACAGGTGGCCACAGAAACTTGTCTTTCCTTACCAGGAATGGATTCTGCATCCTTCCCCCTACAAATAACTCCCTGGAAGACAGTGAGAGCTGCCAGCATTCAGCATTTTACAGGCTCAGACTCCACAATTGTACCCCAGTTTTAGTAATCGAAGCCCAATACGGCTGAACATAATTGCTGCAGCACGTTCAGGCCTTGGGTTCGACCCTGTGATGGAGGTGGCAGGGAAGCACAGGCTGCAGTGTTGGATGGCTGCAGAAAGTCCCACAGCTTCTATCAAATCACTGGAAAGCATCCTCATCCAAACTGCACATCGCTTGCTGACCAGTCTGCACCCTTTTGCCCATATTCTGATGGGGAGAAGCCTTATGAAAAATCCTTACCTTTAGTAGGGATTTAACACTAATAAAAGTAATATTTTCAAGGTACTGAGTTCTGGACAACTTTTGCCCCATCTGTCTGTCTGTCTGTACTCCACCACATGCCATCCAGAAGGTCTGAGTGCCGCCCAGCATCCAAACCACAGCCGGATAACTGGTTTTCTCTCTCTGGATGGGACACAGCCTGGTAGGAGTTCCCAGCAGGTGCCAAGCTGTGAAATCCATCTTGTTCAATGGAGGCACATTTACCTACATCAGTGTTTTTATCCAGTCTTTTTATCATGCAAATTATTATTATCTGTACTATTAGATATGGAAAACTCTCAGGTACTTTGGGTACAAGCAAATATACAGAAACATGCTGGTTGAGAGACAGGTGATAAACATTGTGAGCTGTGACCTCTTTGTTAACTTAATAGAAGGTTGTCTTTCTAGGATACTTTCCCTATAGTCCATGCAGACACAACTGTGTGAGCAGCAAGGCTGTAAATAGTATCTAGGTTGAGACTGGGCCTTTTATTAGGCCAAATACTTTTATTAGGGCTGAAGTTCTCTTTTCCCCCACAAAACAGCCTTTTCTCACTGGAGCATCAAAGTTTGTGTTTTGTGGTCTACTGAGCGCGGGATCATAGCTGGTATTTAAGGATGGTATTTAATGCTAAGCTTCTACTAATCTTCTGAAGAGGAAAATGCATCACCTAAAAGCGGTTGCGGAATTAAGTCCAAACAGGTATATTTTCCAAGCGGAGACCAGTGCCATGACCATGAAGAAAGGACATATCAGCTGCTGACGGGAGAGGGGGAAGGAGAGAGCACAGATCCTCAGGGCATCTACAGCTGAATGAATCCCAGTCATCCTCCCACAGCAGGCACTGATCCTTCTTTTTCTTACACCAGTGTAAACCTAGCAGGCATCTTGCAGCTTACTTTTGATTTACAAGGAGCAGTAAAAGCAGACGGAGACCACTCTGAGACAGCAAGCCTCCAACTTGCCATGAAAATGCACACTCTTCCCTACTTTCAAAGGCTTCCAAAGGTGGCTTCAATTTGGCAGGAGTCTCATGTTAAAGGCAGTAGGAATCAGGCCGCTAAGGTCTGAAATTGCCATAATGCAGGCTTTCCTGCCGCTCGGTGCCTCTCCTCACATTGTCATCCCCGCTTTGCTCTTCTGCTCTGCCCCTTCCGATTGCCTCCTGTCTGCTGGCACCACTTGGCACTGCGAGAGCCGCCGGTGGCACCAGCACTTCACTGGAAACCCAGCCCATTACTTCCTCATGCTGAGGCCGGCTCCAAAGTCATCCCTCACAGATGTGTGGAGGAGAACAGGCCTTCAGCCTCCTCCCCGCAAAAAAACCCCAACCATGACATCAACTCCAGGGGCTTGCTAAGCTGATTTCTGGGTGTGCAGGGAGAAAAAAGCTTTGCCAGCAAGAATTTGTTTGGTATGGCTGACTTAAGAACTGCGGGTTTTTTAGTTTTGGTTTTTTTTTTTTTTTTTTCTTTTTTAAGTGCACCATCACTCTGAGGGCTCTGCTTATGAAAAAGCAGAGGAAATAAAAAGGGTATGAGAGACACCGAAGAAGAAGTCCTGTCCCTTTACCCGGCAGAGCAACATTGTTGTAAATACACAGTGAGTATTTACTCACAGTGAGTTGGACAGAGCAGAAACCCCTTGGAGGGGGGAATATTACCCTTTCATACCCCTTGGCACTGGAATAGCTGCAGGATGGAAGAAGGCTCTGGCAATTTTTTTGCAATTTGGGGAATTGCCTTGGCAAAGGAGGGATAAGGTGGAGCCAAAATGACTCTGCAAACAGCTTCTGCCATATCTACACATTAAATTGTTCCCTGTCCCTGAAACCTAAACATCTGGGTGGCTCTTGCCTCCCCTTCTTTTGCGGGATACACAGAGGATCACTGCCAGGATCAAAGTTGGCACCGCCTGAAAACACTGACCACCTGGGAGAAAGATCACCACCATCATGTCCCATTTGGCCATTTGAAATAGGGGGTTTTCTCAAGTGGGACAAAAAAAAGCCGCGAGGTGGGGGGGGGGGGGGAGGGATGGAGACCCCGGGGAGTGGTGCCTGCACCCGCTGCAACCCCCAGCTGCGGTCGGTGCTCTCCAGGCACAGGTAATTCTGCGCCTCAGCAGCTGCTGTCAGCCCCCAGACCTTCTGCTTGCTGCATCGCTATTTGACATCCCCGTCTCCCTGTCTGAGGAAGATAACCTTGGCACAGTGAGACATGAAGCTCATGAAAATGTGCAAAGCCAGCCAGCTTTTCCAGTGGCGCTGCGAGGCTTCCCGCACATTAATCTCCTCCTCTGGAAATCTTGAACAGCCACTCAAAATAATCCTTTCAGAGAATTGCGTTCATACTGAAGAGGAAAGGACTGGAGGAACACAGATCTATAAATATCTTTTGGGATGTTCACCTCTCCTCTCGTGCACTCTGCTCAGCGCTTGGCTGCAAGGACTGCAATGAAAAGTGTGTGTCCTAATAAAATAAAAGCTGTTCCTGGGAAGTGCCTATATATAAATGTCAGTCGACGCACAGCCGTCATGCTTTATCATAAGTCCAGTGGGGCAAAACCCTGTTGGACTGGTTGGTTAATATTAGCACTGTGCTTTGTAAACTTAAAAGCACCACAGAACCACCAAATACACAGGACGTAAACATACGTGTGTGTGAGTACCTGCCATCACGTCGGCCTGCTTCAGCATCGCATCCTTTCCGAAACCTGACAAAACCCCAAATCTCCAGCATGAACAGAGCTGGAAATGGGAAGTGCAACATGAAGAGAAGGGCAACGCTGCAGTTTTTTAAAAGCTGTCTTCATTTTGTGTGGCCGAGAGAATGGCACTGTGGGAGCAGTCAGAGCCCTGCTGCAAAAACCCCTCCTTCTCCACATTTCCCAGACTTCATCCTTTTCATTACCGTCTCTATCCTCCATTTGTCCAAACTCAGCTCAAAACGCTGTGCTTGGAAGACAGAACCCCCTGGCGCAGCCTCCTCCTCACCCTCCGTGTCTCCCCCCCTGCTCTCCCCAGTAAAATTTGCCTTTTTCTATGAGCACTGTGTGCCGCTGACATCCCTGCGGCTGCGCTTCACCCTCGGGTCCATTTCTGCAGGCCCCCGCCTCGCCATCAAGCCCCGTGTAACCGAATTTGTGCGCCGGGTCTCGCCTTCCCCACAGCACCTGTTTGGGTTTATCTTTATTAAATTTCCGTGGGTTGAGCCTGGAGCGTTGCTGCAATGTCGTGAGACCAGTTTAAATCCGAGCCCCTCCCAAGGGGCTCAAGCCCATCTCAAGGATGCCGGAAACCCGCCACCGACCTGGGCACATCTGCAGATTTGGTATTTTCTCTGCCTTCAGGAGATCATAGAATTGAGCAGGGCCCAGGACAGCCCCTTCTGAGGCCTTTTTGGCAAAGCCCCCTGATTTCCCAGGGAGCTATTGGTCAGTAGGGTTCGAGCAGTGCCCAGTGAGTGGCAGAGCCACCTCCTGGGGGTTTCTTCCCTCTTGTCTCTCCCTCCCTTGCTCCCAAGAAGCAGCTTCTCAGCAGCCATTCTGATACTATGTGGTGTCACCGTGGTGGCCTCCTGACAGCCCCAGCAACCAGCTACCCTGTCACAGGAGGAAATTCACAGAATCGCAGAAGGGCTGAGGTTGGAAGGCACCTCTGGAGGTCATTTGGTCCAACCTTCCTGCTCAAGCAGGGCTACCTACAGCCAGTTGCCTAGGACCACGTCCAGGCAGCTTTTGAACTAATCCAAGGACGGAGATTCCACAGCCTCCCTGGGCAACCTGTGCCAGGGCTTGGTCACCCCCACAGTGAAAAAGTGTTTCCTGATGTTCAGGTGGAACCTCCTGTGTTTCAGTTTGTGCCCGTTGCCCCTGGTCCTGCCATTGGACACCACTGAAGAGAGCCTGGCTCCATCTTCTTTGCACTCCAGATATTTATAGACGTTGATGAGATGCTCCTGAGCCTTCTCTTCTCCAGGCTGAACAGTCCCAGCTCTCTCAGCATTTCCTCCTAGGAGAGGTGCTTCAGTCCCTTCATAATCTTTGTGGTCCTTCATTGGAACCTCTCCAGTATGCCCCTGTCTCTCTTGTGCTGGGGACCTCAGAACTGGACACAGCACTCCAGGTGTGGCCTCTTGACCTGCTGGCAACACTTCTCCTAATGCAGCCCAGGATACCATTCGCTGTCTTTGCTGCAAAGGCTCATTGCTGGTTTACGTTCAACATGGTGTCTATCAGGACCTCGAGGTCCTTTTCAGCCAAGCTGCTTTCCATCTGTCGGCTCCCAGCATATACCAGTGCATGGGGCTGTTACTCCCCAGGTGCAGGACTTTGCACTTGTCCTTGTTGAACTTCATGATGTTCCTGTCAGCCCATTTCTCCAACCTGTTGAAGTCCCTCTGGATAGCAGCATGACCCTCTGGCGTATGAGCTACTCCTCTGAGTTTGATGGTGTCTGCAAACTTGCTGAAGGTACACTCAGCCCCATCATCCAGATCATTAATGAAGATGTTGAACAGGACTGGACCCCGTATTGATCCCTGGGGCACACCACTAGTTACTGGCCTCAAACTAGGCTTCGTGCCACTGATCACCACTGTCTGGTCCTGAACATTCAGCCAGTTTTCAATCCACGTGTCTGCTCATCCAGTCCATACATGAGCAGCTTCCCTGTGAGGATCTTACAGGAGACAGTGTCAAAAGCCTTACTGAAGTCCAGGTAGACAATATCCACTGCTCTCCCCTCACCTACCACCCCAGTCACTTCATCATGGAAGTTTATTGAGTTGGTCAAGTATGACTCCCCCTTGGTGAAGCCATGCTGATGATTTCTGATTATGAAATGCTCCTGATGATTTCTTTGTCCAGCATTAGCAGCTCCACCATCTTCCCAGGGACTGTGGTGAGGCTGACCAGCCTGTAGTTCCCTAGGTCATCCTTCTTGCACTTCTTGAAGATGGGTGTGATGTGCTTTCCTGCAGTCCTTGGGCACTTCTCCCAGTTGCCATGATTGATCAAAGAGGATCAAGAGTGGCCTTGCAATGACATCTGCCATCTCCCTCAGCACTTGTGGGTACGTCCCATCAGGGCCCAAGGACTTATGTATGTGGAAGCTGCTTAAGTGTTCCCTGACCTGATCCTCAACCACCAAGGGTACGTCCTTCCTTGCTCCAGCCTTTCCCCTCAGTCTCTGGGACCTGGGATTCCTGAAGGCAAATTATACTACTTTGGCATCATTTGGTTTTCACAACTCGTGGTAGTTGTTGTTAACACCTTATGACCTTTTGGGTGGCTGCAAATTGATTGCTTAATAATTCATTTAATAGACTTTTTAGAGCTGAAGCGAGGCTGCCTGGGCAGCAGTTTCCCTTCCCTTTGAGATGTTTCTTTCGCCCTGACTCATTTCTGCCGGCGATTCCACTTTCCATTAACGCTTTCAAATAATTATCACAGGCCTTTCAATGGCGCGGGATGAATTTTGCCTTCTGCCCGCTCCTCAAGTCCTTTTGTCACAACTAGCCCTTTTGTATTGGAACTACAGGAAGAAAAGGCATTGGATACTTTACTACTAAGTAATAGGCTGATGTTTATTTTTGCCTTGCTTGACCTTGGCATATACTCGGAGAGCTTTCACTTCCCAACTGCTCTGTGTCACAGAGGAGCTGCCAGGCTCCCACCCGCAGTTGTCCCGCCAAAATACGTAACTTTAAACCCTATTTTTTTCTGGGTGTCTGCTGTTTCCCTCTCCCTTGCTCCTATGGGAAAGGCCACAGAAACGGAGGGAAAGAAGAGAAGGAATATTCTTCGCATTGAAAAAGTGAATGGACCCCCAAAGCGCGGCAGGAGAAGCAGCAGGAATTCAAAGGGAAACTCTCCCGGGGCACTGTCTCAGGGGGGAGCCGTTTGGCGCGGTGACAGCGGGTCCCCGGGGGTGCGTGGGCAGAGCCCCCCCGCTCCCCACCCGTTCCGGCGCGGCCATCAGGACTGGCTCGGCGGAAGGGTATTTTCAGCGTGTCTCTGTGGCGCAATCGGTTAGCGCGTTCGGCTGTTAACCGAAAGGTTGGTGGTTCGAGCCCACCCAGGGACGAAACGCGACCTTTTGGTCGCGCCCCCTCCCTGGGATGGGCTCGAACCACCAAAGGCGTGATATCCCATTTTCTTTTCCAGCGGCTGGATCCGTCCTGCGCCGCCTTTATGCCGCTGGGAGCTGCCTGAGACCCGCTCCAGCCCCCGGGTCTTGCTCTTTGCCTAGAGGAGGTTCCCCGGTGGTCGCTGCCGTGCCGCTCCCCGCCGCCATGCTGGGGTTTCCCGGTCAAGAGCGGCTGCAGTAACAACTTACAGCGGCGGGAGTTTCCGTAGTGTAGTGGTTATCACGTTCGCCTAACACGCGAAAGGTCCCCGGTTCGAAACCGGGCGGAAACACCAAGTTTTTTTTCCGCCCCCCCTTCTCACTAGTCTTTCTGCGTCACCGCACACGTCAGTTTTCCCCAGTCTACCTTTACAACAGCTCGTCAGGCGGCCCCGCGCGGCGTGGGGGGGCATCAGCCGCCGTGCGGCACCCGCGCGTCCCCGCTCCGGAGGGGGGGATGGCGACCTGCCACTGCAGCGGGGCCGGGAGGGGAGGGGCAAGGGCAGGGGCGGGGACGTTTCATTCTGAAGATTATTTATTTGGAAGATTATTTGTTTGGAAGATTCGGTTCATTCCCCTGCATGACCTTCCCCTCCACAAACAGACTTTTCCCTCGTCTGCTTCGGAAGGTGACCCAAAGGAGGAAAAAGGAGCTCCTAAAGGAGCTGAAATCAGCTGAGCATCGCCGGAAACTTTGGACATAAAAATTCAAAACCGGTATGATTCCACCACCACATAATAGCATTTTCACCGCTTGGCCCCCTGAGCATGGATGTAGGCATAGAAGATTTGGTTAGTTCACCCAAAAATCATTAAGTTTTGTCTGGAGATTATGCCAGTTCATGGCAACATTTATGGTGCTGCAGCACAAAGCATTTAAAAATCTCATCTTCCCATGGCAAAGCAAGGCTGGAAGGCAGAGGGAAGAAAAAAGAGGGATGGATACTCAGTGAAATAGTGTAAAACGCCATCTTAGAAAAATCAAACGCACAGCTTCTTTCTCACAGCTTTCCACGTTACCTAAATCTCTGGCTCTGCTACACCAATAGAAAGAGCAAGCCAGGGAAAATACGGATACAGAAAAATAAAACAACCTACACAAAAGGTAAAGTTACAGTATGGAAGAACTGTGAAACACTGCTTGAAATGCAAATACATATCGTTTACAAAGAAATTACGGGCCATCCCCTTCTAAGCCAAAGAGGTTGAACACACAGTCCGCTAATAGAGGGACATAAAACAGTTTGGGGCGCTCCATCTCTGGTGTTTGCATCAAAGGTTTTGCAGGAGGACCAGTCACCAGGACCAAAGTCCATTTTTCTAAGGAGGAAAGGGGAGACGTTTCCTCACCAGGTACTTCCATGGAGGGTTTCCGGGTGTATTGCCAACCCTTACAGCTCATGGGTTATTTTAACATGTTGCCTATTTCTAAATTGGACAGGATTAGAGCTAGCCCAAACCCTGTCCTGGGCATTTGAGGTTGGATATTAGGAAAAATTTCCTCACAGAAAGGGTTATAAAGCATTGGAACAGGCTGCCCAGGGAAGTGGTTGAGGCAGCATCCCTGGAGGTATTTAAAAGACATGTAGACGTGGTGCTTGGGGACATTGTTTAGTGGTGACAGAGTTAGGCTGATGGTTGGACTCGATGATTTTAAAGGTCCCTTCCAACCTAGGCAATTCTATGATTAGAGAAGCTCCTTTAGATAGTCATTTACATAAAACAGTAACATAGAGCTAAGTCCAGGGAGAAACATCTCCTGAGGGTTTTCTTCAGTCTCTCTCCAGAAAATATAAGCTGGAGGCACCCGGCCCCCAACAGGTTACTCTTCCAGTCCCTACGTTAAAAAGGCTAGGTCTACTTCCGTACACTCCTCTCCTGGAATTCACTCTCCTTCATGAGCCCCGTGGCTCCACCATGTTCTCCTGCATGCTGCAGCTTCAGCGTCTCCCTCAGAAACAACCACACTGTGTTTGTGCACAGTGGTGCAAAACTACACACGCCGCAAACTTCATCGGCCTTGTAATCCTGTTCACCTTAGTCTCTCTCTTGCTCTGTCCGCACCCTGTCCTAGATCTATACTTAGCCTGTAAGCTCTTCCGCTCCCACACTGAATCCTGGTGGACTTTAAAGCACGGCACACGCCTGGGGAGCTGCGTGGAGAACAACCTGCTCGCAAAGTAACACGCTTTGCTCTGAGCACGAAGTGGCTGACGAAGAGAAGAGCAGCTGCATAGCTTTGCAAAAGGAACAGGGACAAGAAGCAACTGCTCTCTGTTGATGTATTGTCAGGAAGGGAATAATTATTTCAAGCAAAAAACCAACATCAAGATCAAAATCAGATCTGTAATCAGCACCACAATGAGTTTCAAGAACAGTGCCCTAGCAGGTGTACAGCTAAAAATCCATCCAGGCAGCTCCCCCGCACATGGGCTGGTTTATTGCAGGCAGGATGACAGAAAGCAGCCCTTTTTCCTATACTCTTTGATAAAAACTGTTTTAATAGATCATCAAGTAGTAAGATCTCAATCAGTGTCACCTCCTCCATAGAGCTGATTCTGAACTAAAAGCTGTAAATCTGTGTCACAATTGTGTCTTTCCCAAATCAGAAGACACAGAGTGACAAGATTATGCAATGCAAGAGGTGAAGAACAACCATGTAAAATATAATCCCTTCAAGTACTCAAAGCCATAACTTTTGGAAACTTACCCTGTAACACTGATAAAACCTCCAAAATACTGTGACTAACTTCTGCTCGCTCATTGTATTTCCTATATGCCCACCTACTTTATTTCTCATTGACAGAAAACTAATACTTTGTATTCTCCTTATGGCAAATAAAAAGCTGCATTTTAAAACTAGTCTCAAAACAAGGAGTCCAGTAACCACCAAATTCCAAATGGTTTCTTTGGTCACAGGGTTTTCATTCATTCTCAGCTGAATTCTCACCTGCACTGGATCTGAGGCAGTAAAACATTTATGGAAACAAATCTGCACAGCATCATCTTTAGTTAACTATTTCAGAAAAAAAGGCAGCAAAGAATTTACTGCATTAACAGATTTAGTTTCATACTAACTTTAATCTCAAGTGTTATTTGCTCTTGGAGCTTCTATACATGTGAGTCCCCATACTGTTTCCCACACAGCTGCAGACCAAGGACTCCAAACATACACGTACAGATGGGTCCCACCCCCTTCTCTGCTACTAACCTTGTTGTCCTCTCAGTACCTGAAGGGGGCCTACAGGAAAAGATTGGCAGGGACTCTTTATTCGGGAGTGGAGTGATAGGACAAGGGGAAATGATTTTAAACAGAAAGAGGGAGATTTAGATTAGATACTAGGAAGGAATTCTTTCCTGTGAGTGTGGTCAGACACTGGAACAGGTTGTCCAGGGAAGCTGTGGATGTCCCATCCCTGGAAGTGTTCAAGGCCAGGCTGGATGGGGTTTTGAGCAGCCTGGTCTAGTGGGAGGTGTCCCTGCCCATGGCAGGGGGTTGGGACTACATGACCTTTAAGGTCCCTTCCAACCCAAACCATTCTGTGATACTCCTTCCTTACACCAGGACTTTCTCATCTTCTAGTGGGGTCCCTTCCTCATGTCGCCCTATGCATTCCGCATCATGCCAACCCCAGCGTCGCTGCTTCACTCACCCCTGCGTCAGTGCCCTGTCCCACTCACTTCACAGCTGCAGGTAGCTGCAATCCAGTTGGACACAGATGGCATCTACACTTGAAGGCAGCTCCCCACCGCTTGGGGAAACATCTGCAACAAGTAGTCGGGGGCAGTGAGACACACTGCTTTTCAGTGTATTGCACACAGAAACCACTGGTTGGAAAACGCTGCAGGAAAATCCTGTCACCCCCTCAAGTCCTGCTGAGGCGCCTACTTTATTCACTGATCAAACTCTAATTTTGGTCAGCATTTTTTAATAAGGGAATTCACAAACAGGCAAACATTTCACAAGCAGTACACTGGCACTTTACATTCAGAATTCATTGGTTTGTTTTCTATTGTAACATTACCAATTACAACATTTAAAACAAAGGAGGAGCTCAAGTTCTTTACAAAGGCTTATATTTCAAGAATGAAACCATTCATTGTGTGAAGTGCCAGTTTGACAAACACGTACATAATAGCAACAGAAAGAGCTTGGCAAGGTGAGTTCAGTGCCACTGAGTTTTTCAAACACATTTTGAACCTGGTTCAAACTATCCAAGACCATTTAAATCTGTAGCCATGCCTTGTAAGAACAATTATGTTCAACTGCACCTATTAGAAGAGTAAGACTGAGGACCTAACGTTTTGAACTTGGGATCTAAACCCATGAAAAAATGCAGAATCCCTCTGAAAAGGGCTGAAACAAAGACTTGCTGATAAAATCCTTGTTATTTCTGAGTATAACAAAAATGTACAGCTCATCCAATTTAGCATATAATACTCTCAGCTCCATCTCTATGAATTTAAAAAAGACTCCCATCTAGCAAAATGGAAGCTAACGAAATCCAGAAACACCAAGATGTGAATCCCTCTGCTTGCTCACTGCTGTCTTGACACATTTTCCATTACTTTCTTCCTATTGACCCTTGGCACACTCACACGCAGACAGGCGTGCACTGCTCTAGACGTGAAGAATTCCTAGTGACAACAGTAATGGGTGCTAACTTACAGTTAATTTTAATTGTTAGAAACCTTTCTTTTATTTGTGAATTTGCAGCTATGAATAACTAAAAGTTACATCTGATATTCTTTCTTAGTGCTGCAAACCCTGTCCCAAATCTTATTAATTTTACTTGAAAAATAACCTGGCTCAGAATATCCTGTCAAATTATGTTTTCAGTTACCCAGGATGAAAACTCAGTACATGCCATAATTTTAAACAGGAAAATTTCTACCATGTATCCATCCTTCCTTGGATCCAAGGGGTGAGCTTGTTGAACAGTAGCTCTGAAAAGAGTGGAGTTCCTAACAGAATACCAGTTTGAGTTTAGTGTTGCAAAAGATCTTTGTATCAAACAATGCAAACATCCCCAATTCTACTTTTTTTTTTTTTCAAATGTTAGACAAAAACTTCAGGAGTTGGGTGATCCTGTAAAATAAATCACTACTATCTAAATGATACTTCTTACACCGTTACATCATCAAGACTACTGAAGTTTATTATTTCTCAAACTCAGTGGAATATGGGTAAGTTTGCCATATTAAAAGCAGCAAAAATTAAGACTCATAGGAGCTTTTAATTAAAAATCATCATCATATCTGACAGCTAAAATAACTGCTTCTCAGAAAAATAAAATGCATTAAAACCTTATTTGTCTGCTACAATAAAATTTTAAGAAAAATAATACCTCAAATGTAAATTGTTCAAGTACAGCCAGTGTGCAATTACACTAGTTACAAAATATAATTTAACAGTGCTTTGTTTCAAAATATACATAATATCAACAAATAGTTGAAACCAAGAAACCGAGTATTTACCAAGTTTCAAACAGAGTTTCATCAAAATGAGGTAAATCTATGTCACCTGCCATTGAGCTCGGTGCTGAAATGGAGAATAGGTCTTCAAGGATATCTTCCCGTGTAGGGCTTTCAAAAGCAAGTTTTTTCACACTGGGTTTGCTTATTGCATGAAGTTCCGAGTTACTGTCCTTTACAGGACTGTAATAATTGTGGTCCTCGCTTGTCATTGTTGCATGTGGCACACTGGTCTTCTCATCAGCCGCTGTTGCTACAACACTGCTATCCACCATTTCCATATACATGCATTCCTCTTCACTTTTTGGAGCCTCTAAGGAAGCAACAGTTGAAGTAGGGGACAGTAATTCCGCCAGTATTTCATCACTGTTATTATGGCTAGTGCACTCAGATTCATTATCTGCGACATCGATCTGATACTGTAGTTCCTTTAAAAAGCTCTGCAATAATTCACTGTCATTGTGAGACGCAATCTGTGATGGGGTGCTGACATCTCCACTCACAGATATTTCATGTTTCATCTGTTCCACTGCTAGCCTATCCAGCGACGCCAACTTCTTCTTTTTAGCATTAAGTTTTTTTAACAGTTTTAGGCGAAGTTTTTTTGTTTTGTCACTATCTGACTCTTCTGCCTTCCCAGAGTTACAGCTAGGTGAATTCAACTGAGTCACTTTACCTGAGGTACCCAGTGTACTTCCCGACTTATTCCAAGTTGGGCCTTCAATAGTGGTATGACTTGCTGTTGGAAAACGAGTGCTTTGAGAAAATCCTTTGAAACTGGATAAAGGATGAGTATTATTACTCTGAAAAACCACTGGCTTCGGGGTCTCCATCGTTCTCTTTGTACCTCTGCTTTGAAATCCACCAAAGTTACTCGCTCCCTTAACTGGCAACCGCACTTCACTTATTTTTTGCATTGAGGGAGTTTTGCAACTTCTCTCATTCTTCAGAGCTGAGGCACTTGAAGGCATAAAAGAAGTATTCTTGCTTAATAATTTCTTTACCCAGCTTCCTACAAACCCTCTTTTTTGGTCTTTGTGTGAAGGCTGAAAGGAATTATTGGCAGCAGGAGAACTGGCAACCTGAGAATTAATTACAATTTTGCTTGCATCTTTCAAGTCAGGTAATTTTTGTATAATATTCTCTACCGGTGACAACTTCTTGTTTAGTTGTAGTTCTGAATTTGATCCACGTTTGCTGTTAGGAAAATTAGTTCTGTCATCTGTTCTTTGAGCAAGCAACGAGTCAGGGTCATGTGTTTTGGGCACAGGAGGAGTAATATTTGCTGGGTTCAACTCTTCTAGAGGTAAGCAAATGCTGGAATTTTCATGTAACATGCATTTATTGTTCATAGCTGGATTAGATCCAGCAAACTCTCCTGTATATAGAGTGTTAGGTGAAAAAGTTGATTCCTGCTGTTGCGGTGTGCCCATTTCAACAAGGTTATTTCCCACCGTTTGTCCGTTCAGCAGCGATTTACCTTCTGAGTCAACATGAATTTCTTCAAGCGTCAGTGTCACGAGATCATCATGTGCCAGATGTTCTAAACCATGATGAACAATACTTTCATCCTCGGCTACCTGCTGCTGTTTCTTATCTGGAGTTCTTACAGAATCCTCTTTGCGATGTTCTGCAGCTGTTTTGTCTACAGTGTTATCGAAACCGCAATGCAACACTGTGGAATTCGACTGTACATTATTAAGTGGAAAACCTTCCATATTTTTACTCTGGAACTGTGAATTCAGTTCTTCTGGCACATGAGATGTTTTCTTTTCCCAGATAACAATATGAATCTCTGAAGGAGGAACTTCAAATCTTTTATGCCTCTTGCAATATGGTCCCTTTAAATCATCACATTCAAGCCAAGTTCCTGAAAAATAAATAGCAACCAGTAGAGACTCAAAGACTTTTAAAATTGAAGTCACTATCCTCAGACATTTGTCAAACATTTTTATAAACCCATTCCCCTGACAAGCAGAAAATAAAGGTTTTTTTCTCCGTTCTTTATTACATCAGAGAAAACTGGGAGATTTCCACTGTAAAAAGATCACACACAAGCAGAATTTGCAGCAATATCATTACAAGTCAGAGTGGGTCAACCAAAAAACAAAGCTAAGGGTTTTTTTTGTTTGAACTAATGATGCTGACATTTTCTCTGAAAATACCTGCACAGGTCTGACGGAAGAACCACCTCTCAAGTTTCTCCGTAGACCTTTACATTGCTTGGGTGGGAAGCATGGGGGTTTAAGAGAAACTGCTCATTTTAATAATCTGCCTCATCATCTGCAAATTGTTCATAGATCATGAACAAATATTATACAGCTTTAAGAATTTAAAAACAGAAATATGTGATGTATAGGATGTTCCTAACTAGGCACTTCCCAGCTACTTCCTCTTCCTATTTCTTCTTAAACTCTGGCAGCATGGTTTAGACATTTTTCATGTTGTCAGAACGCTTGATAAGACTGCACTCCATTCTCTCCATAGAAGCATGAGAATCAAAATACCAATTTTTCACCTTCTCTGATTGTGGAGTTCCCATCAATGGCACAACCATCATACCAGCGGTAATGTTTCTAACGTGAATTTGTGCCTAAGGTGCAGTAAAGTTCAGAAATTAAAAGAAATTTCATTAATGCTGGCAGTTCCATAGGTTCCCTTGCTTCCAGCCATAAATGGATTAATAATTGGCTTCAAAATTGGCTTCAAAATAAATGGCTTCAAAATAACCATTTGTCCCACAGTCATGCTCAGACTGTATTTTTTAACTTTTACAAAGTTATGGAAGGAAACAAGTCTACCCAAATAACTTTTGCCAATGAGTAAAGTATAAGACTGAACACTGCTGAACAAATCAGTTAAACTAAACTGAAACCTTCACCCTGAGTAACAAAAATTCCCATAATTATTCTCAAAAATTTAATATGAATTTAAGAATACAGAAACCCTTGTTATTATATATGGACTGTTGAGACTACTGCAGTAACCCATAAAACAGTATTTGATGTACGCTCATGAAGTATTATAATAGAATTTATGGTTCTTACCATCAGGATTCAAAGACCAGGTTATGAAGTGCTTCTTATCTGTTTGATACTGAACAATAGACGTTATTTGGTAGGTACCTTCTTCAAACCGAAATGAATAGTGGTTCAGGTTGTTATGTGGCAAGCCTTCTATGAAATGTAACATTAATATTGAGGATACTCTAATAAAGAGACAATAAAGTACCAGTTTATTACAAGAAAATAGTGGCAAAAGTTCCTAACAAAAAAGCAAGGTATCTGAAAGAATATGTAACCCTGCCCTTACTATTCTACTTCAACACAAGACTCTTCAGATTGCACATTAGTCAAGGGATAAGAATATCCCAACTGGATATTCCATTTCTTTATAGATTAAGGGAAAGAACAAAGACCACATAAGGGATTTTGGGAGTGGGGAAAAAGTGAAAAAAAAAACAAACCCAGGAGACAACTGTGCCATAACCACAGTAGGAAAGGACACAGTTCTCAAGTCAAACTAGTAAACGCATGATCAGGCAACAGTTTTATCCACCAACTGCAGGGGCTGTGGAAAGGCTGACACTGGGTATCAGTTGTCTGTATTTACTACTTGGTAGTAAGTATTTACAACCTGGCTCAAACACATGTGCTGGTCAGCATGCTAAACACTGCATGCTTATTAAACACTATTTGCCACCTCATCATTTAAGAATGATCTAAAATCTTTAAAAGTGAGTATTTATCAGAGTTTAAAGCTTAGAATCTTTGTAAACTCAAGATAATAGTTTGGTTTTGAAAGTGATACGTTCAATAAATGAAGTCTCAGAATTTTATGTATTTTATTTTCAAGTTCCCATATTCAAACTTACTTTTCCAAAATCATCTGTCGTCTTTGAGATCTGTCACTACAGTTATTACATGGTCCAACATGAATAGCATTAAGTGGATGCCAATCAGGGATTATATTCATGAATGTTGTTAGTGTTTTCCTAAATCTGGACACACATACACACAGGAAAAAAGAGTAAGTTGAGTTGCTGATCAGAAAACAATGAATATGCACACTTTACTAGGAGAAAAAGGTTATAAAAATGTTAAGACAAAGCCAAATTCTATTTATATTCATGCTATTTGTATGAATTCCACTGTGACTGCATCACATCCAAGTCAGCACTGAATTCAGTTCTGCCAAACAGTATCAGTCACCATTTGTTCTCAGCAGCTCTGTGGCCTTCAGTTTCACATTATTTGCTCTTTCTCCCTTAGCGTGTTATCTCGGTTTCCTTTCCAACATAAGAGAGAGCTTGTACCAGGATTCGCATAATTTACTAGCTAATACAGAATCTCAAGGAGAGAAGGAAGCGGTAACAAATTACCTCAGAATCCACGTTATACAAGATCTTGTTTTCAAAAAACAGTATATTCAGAGCTGAGATTACACAGAGGTTATATTGTATGAAAATACAATGTACAGGATATTAAAGTGAAATAACGTTGTTTATTCATTCATTAGCCACAGAATGGACTTGCTTTATATTCAACCTAACCTAGATTTTTCAACTTTAAAAAAAACCCACAGTACGTAACAAATGCTCTTGAACACAGGACTACACATTAGCTGGCAGTGTAACAGCATTAATCTCATCTCATTTGTGGATCTAGAATTTTATTGTACAAACCTAAGATAGTGGAGAGAAACAGGCATTTTTCAAGTAAAGTGAGCTGTCTTCTGAAGGTGTCTCTCTTTTTCTGCTGACTCTAAAAGGAACCTAAATGACTAGCTTGTACCTGCAGCTGCAAGAACTAAATCAATTCTCAAGAAATTACTTCCCTGGAATACTATTATAAAATATATAAATTATGTGAGAGAATATCTGATTCTTTGTAATCCAAATGCATATTAGAGATATTCTTCAACAGCAAAAGTGTACTAGGCATATATTCTCTAGAACCACAATAATTTGTATGCTCCCAGTAAAATACGAGTCAGCATGGCCAGGGACTCACATAGTTACCTATTATTTCTTTCTTAAGAGACAACATGGTTTCCTAAGACATAACATAGCAGCAAACTATTTGCAAACGCTAGCCTAAAAAAGTGGATCTCATAAAACTTCACCACCAAGCTTAAGTTGTACTAAACCTAGAGATCTGAACAAAATCAACTATTACACACAAATTTAAAAAGGTATGGTAGAACAGTTATATAGAAGCTACTTAAAAAAAATAAATCTCACCGGTCCTGGTATTTGTAGCCACAACATACACATTCAAACTTCCATGAAAATGAATGCAAGAATAGTTTCTCAGCTTGTTGATCAAGTTGTAAGAGTAGAGGGAGTGCAAACACTGGACTCTCCTTCTTACCTTCAAAGATGGGGCAGAAAAAAGTCACTGAATATTTGAAATCAGCTTTCAGTACTTCAAAAATGAAGAATAAAAGCTTATTGCTGATTTGAATTCCAGTTACCCCTTGAAGGCTATATTTCTAATCCTTACAGCAAAGGGACTGATTCATGTTATTAGGTTGTTATCAACGACAATTTCATGACTACAGCAGAGTTACAAAGACAAGAATACACTCTCTAAAAAGTCAAAAACAGTTAAGGGACAAAGCAGCTAATCACACTGTACAGTATATATATGTCACCAGTAAAATAAAAAAAAGGATTTGCAAGCCGTCTTGGATGCATACGTACATACATATTTTCACATACTGACATACTACAAGGCTTTACATGTAAAGTTTCCTGAAAGTAAATACTGAGATGCTGCACTAATTACTTACCCAATTCACACTTAAGCCGAGGCTGAAGCTGTGTAAAAATTCTGTTTCTGATTTCATTGAGATGTGATTCTGCTTTTGGAAGAACATCTAAAGAAAACAAATACATATGCTTTCATGTATTTATGTGTAACACCCCCACCCTTTCACACACACATGTACCCCAAACATGCACTCACACTCTGCAGATTGATGCCTTTCATATTGACCTATTTGCCTAAAACTGTTGGTAAAATAGTTAATGCTTGGTGTTAATTGATTTGAAAATTACAGAAGAATTTACAGAAGTTATACACATTTTACTGCAGTCTGCTAACCAGTAATTACTCGACCTGACTTAAATTATGGCTAAGAGTCTTTATCAATAGCTAGATGGTAATGACGTTTAAAGATAAGGTAACCAGACATTGCAAACACTGGAGATTCAGAGATTAAGAGTAGATTTTAAAACCTAAACATTAATATCAAAAGTGCAAAAATTTTGCTTACATGCTTTGTAATGATGTCATACAATTCACAATAAAAAATTAAATTGTGTTGTTCCAGATTAAATAATATGCTAAGTTAGCCTTTAAAATAGTAATTGTTTTTAAAAAAGTGTAATTATATATCTATGTATTTTAAATTTAGAAGTTATATCGTTCATACACAAACCCATTCCTAAAGTCCAAGAAATAACGTAACTTGTACTACACAATCATGATCATAACCTGCACAAATTAAAAGTTTCTTGCAGCTCTATTGCTTTTGATTGTTTTAAACAACTGTATGTAAGAGACGCTGAAAAACTACACAGAAGGGCACAATAAATACTACGCCTATTTTCTACATCAACACTCTTCACCCAATCCCTTCTCCACTGTTGCACAAATAAACTAATTTGTTTTGCAGCAATTCCTGGAAATGAAAAGGTTTGTTATCTCAAATGACATTATATTCCAACACCTAACATCTCCATTTAAGCGCTCTTGCACACCAGAGCTCCTTTGCAAACACAGCACAATAGAGGGGAAAAAAAACCATCTCAGACGGGTTCTGCATAGTAGAGGGCTTCCAAATATTACCCAAGAACCTAAAATCAAGCAGCCTGACTTTCTGGCAGGCAGAGTATATGAACTGCTTCAGAATATTTTTGGATTTCCCCCCCCCCCGCTTTGTAAAATAGTATGTTTTCTCTGCTACAAGCTGAATTAAACCATTTTTGATATACCATCATTTTTCCCAGGAAAGATATGATATTCTTCAAGTTACCTAATGCTCTTCTGGGACTATAGTCTCTATATTCAAACAGACACTTTTCCTGGAACATCTATTGAAAAAAAAATCAGGAAAGGTACTGGCTAACCAGAGATCTGTATTAATTCCCTAACAGATTATCTCTTAGAAGTTCAGACTTATGACACCAATGGGTCAGTTCAAGAGGACTAAGAAAAACATATCCTAGTTTAAGAGTCTTAAACTGAAACCACAATACAGAAAATTATCAAAGTGACACATTACAGTGTCACATCCTCCTCTGACTCCAGCTGTGCTGTCTGGAAGGTTGCCCACAGTTGCCCACCACTGACCCTGTGCTTAGAGGTTACGATCCTGCAACCTGCAAGTACTCACTAGCCCTTTCCAGGTAGTATGAAACAGGTTAATGCCTTTGATTAATTTTGACTGAAACAGGCTAGGAAGTACTATCATCCACAGCACAGCTTGCAGACCTCAGGGGGAGCGTTCCTTCAATAAGTGCAGCTGGAGCCAGAAGAGAACACATGTTCCCAACTTTACTATTTTTGGTGTGATAAGGCAACTACCCATTTATACAACAGAAACTATTCTGAAGATTAAGACTGGAACAGAATCTTAATACGATGGGGGAAGGAAACAGTCAGGAAGAAGGGAACAGACAGAAGGGAAGGAAACAGTCAAGCTCAATTACATAAACAATTCACATAGAGAATATGTGGGATATGACAAAAAAAAAAAAAAAAATCAAGAGATGCTTAGTGTTTGACGATTTCAAAGCGTGCACGTTTGCCCCAAGACAAACAATTTCAGAGGTTACCGGGATTCTGACAGATAAAGCACACTACTGTGCGAATTCATGGTACCAAGTTGTAACTCATTCTTTTGTGATCTTGAAATAGAACAGACACATATTTAAGTACACTATACTAATTTCCACATATTTGTATCAGATCAGATCACTCTGAATATGAAGAAACAGCAGCTAAATTTACTCACCTTTTACTTTACTCCTTTTACAGGTATTCAGAAGCACAGTTGCTTGATTGTATTTTGTTAAAAGTTTCTGAAGTAAACATTTTCCATCATTATATTCTTCTGCCAGAGCAAATTTTAATATTTCTAAGTGTACCAGTGCTGACAAAATACAATCTAGCCAACAAAGATTATGCATGTTTCTCCACTGAAGACAGAACCCTGTGCTATTAGAGGAACCTTTATCCTCTTTGAGCAAAATTTCAGATGATGTTGAACAAAGTTCAGAATTTGGCAAGAGTTGTGTTCTGGAACTAGGAGTCTTAGATGGACTTTCTTGATAGTTGTTGGTGTTGGTGGCTGTTTCAAAATCCGCCTTCTGTACGCGGGTCTCCACATTGTTACTAGGTTTTTGATGGTCCTTTTGCAACACATCATGTAGGCTTGACTTGGGAATACATAAGCTATTCTGATAGCATTTGACAACTGGGTCTGTATTAACAGTGTGCTCGATGTTTACCACATTATCAGTCTTTGATTTTTTTGAATGTGATTCAACAGAAGAAAAGTCACTGATATCACACAATTTCCTTTTCTTATGAGTAGATGGAACTTGATGATTTTCTAAATCAGCAGAAGTAATTATGCTGTTTAATGGCTTATAACCAAGTGGGTAGATACACTAAAGGAAAGAAAGAAAGTTACAGTGAAATCTACAAAGCAATTTCAGGTGAATGAGAGCTAAAACAAGTACAAACCATACTCTTAAAATAGAATGCAGGATTTCTGTAAAGTGATATTTTAAGGAAATCAATACGTAAATTCAACATATGTATGCCAGGAAGGGTGTTTTATCCAACCACTGTTGTATAAGAAATTGTGAAGTAGATACATCAGCAGGGATAATCAACATTACTTTTCCAGTAAATGCTTCCAGCCCCTGAAAACAACCCAATTTTGTCTTATTCTGCTAAATTCATTCCGTTAGGGTACAGATTTGGGTACAGATTATCACCCCATGCCTGAGAGACTACTGGTGCCAAAACTAGCAGGTTATCTTTCAGACTAGCCAGCTGCATTAAACCAGGTGTTGGTAGAGTCTTACATATATAGCTATTCTGCAACGAGAATATAGTCAAATCCACTATTACCAATCTCCGGAATGATACTATGATTATTTAAAAGTGCAGAGGGATAGGAAAAGAAACTCAGAGACCCATTTCTAGTCTAGTCTCTCTCTACTAATTTAAGGGAACCAGTCCATGTGGGATTGCTATATCCTCCCCACGTACACGGAGCAGTGGAGAAGGAAGAGGCAGCAAAATCACAACTCGAATATTAAGCAGCACAGAAATCCACTAAGGCTAAACTTATAAGGGGTGGGGGGAACTCCCAAACATTGTAATTATAATTACGAACCTATCTGCATTACCTAAACTTAAGGAAGGGAAAATGGGAGACTCACATCTGCAAGAGTTGTGTCTTAGTTACACGGATCATCAAATTTTCACCTTGTATTCTGATTCATACAAAGATTTATTTAGTACCACTTATGTTCCCTTGTTACATAAGCGAAACTCTCCATTCATTTTAATCTACTCCTTTTAATTCTTTAGGGTAGCTAGCTATGCCTAAACACTGCATGTACACAGGTTAGTTATGGTTTTGTCTATATACAGGCAAACATCACCCAGCACATGGACTCAAAGTGGTCCTATTTCAACAGTCTGCTTACCACCACCAAAATCTTAAAGAGGTGTAACTGCTGAAGGTAAAAGCCTCTGCACTACCAAATGAAACTGTTAATTAGCTAATACCTGAGGATTTTCACAAAGAAAAATGGACTCTTGAAAATTAATGCGGTAAGTCCGTAAAACTTGGATCTGGCCCTTCTCTTTGCAGACTGGACAATGCTCACGTGCAGTTGTTTCCACAGGATTACAGTTCTTAAAAAAAAAAAAAAAAAGAAAAAGCAGAATAAACTTATGTATTTCATATGTTATCCCAAGGTAAGACATATATACATACCAAGACAGAAAATCAATGTGGAACTTCTAAATGTAATACCTAATACAATATAGAAAAGTAAACTAGATTGTGTTTTTTTTAATATTTATAAGATATATATTCATATTTACAACACTCTACCATATGTTTTTAAATATTCAAATATTTAATAAGATATCTTTAACAACACAATTATGCAACATTTCATTCCACTTGAACTAAACCACAGGACACATATTGCCAGGGAACACAAGCTCAGATCTTTGAAATACAAATCAATTTTCACAGGAATGCAAACAGTTGTAAAAATAGTGCCAGTAAAAAAATCATAGGCACATATTTACTTAGAATAATCTTTCGCCATTGTTATAGATTTCCGTGGAAAATAATTTTGAGAATTTTTTTTGGTGAAATTAAGACCAATTAAAAATCTCTCAAAGCAGAGAAAAATATGAACTTTGCACACACGTAAAACAAGTTTCAACTGACTTTTCCCAAATACCCCACCATGTGGAGTGTCGATTTCCCTATACCAGTCCCTTCTCCAATCACTTGCAAACCATTTGTAGTCTTCTGGGTATCCATCATTCTGAGCCACTGGCTAATTTATGTCACTTGTAACAATGTCATGACCACTAAGGATTTTTCAAAGACTCCTGAAAAATAAGAAGTGAATAAAACAATTAAAGAAAAATTAGATTAAGTTTTGGGGAAAACACACCAACAATAACGCAGCCTGTACCTTCTGTGAGAATGAATTCAGAAGAGTATTTTCTTGAATGAAAATACGTATGTTCTAGTGCAGATTATGAACTCAAAACTTTAAATTAAGACACGTAATAGATTTAACAGCTTTAGGCCCCGAATTTGCAAGCTTATCTATTCTTTGCACTCTACAAAGTCTCACATATTTTCCAAGTGCACTACACAGAAATGTAGATGTCTTGTCTGGGCATCTTAACTTACTGCATCTAACCCTCAGAAACAACGAACTTCTTTAAAAACGGCTACAATAAGATCTCATACAGTTATAGATTGCTGCTGAGGAACATTAAAAAAAAACAACGAACCAAAAAAATTCCCACTGTTGCATCTTTCAAAACAGCGAATTTAGCGTGTAATAAATTATTACAAGTTTTTACTGCAAACATTAACTACAGAAGGGCATCCTGCTGTTACTGCCACTTTTTGGAAACCTCCTGATGTTACTTTAGCAACGTTATAGACTTCATAGCAAACTAAAGCTCTTTCACAGTATCATTGCTACATAATTCTATTGTGTATTTTAAAAGTGGCATTGAATACTCTATTTAAAAGATTTCTCAAATTCAGGGCCAAATATTGCCTTTCTCACATATCACACAGACACAGACACATTTGTGGAGGACAACTTCAGTATGAACCAGGTACACATCAGATGGCAGCTCCTTCAGTCCGCTCCTTCATTGGCACTGAGGCTAATTACACCTTGAATCGGCCAGAAAAAACAGAGGTTTAGAGCTACAGGGACCTAATTCTGCTCCTGCTGACTTCAAATGGAACTAACCAGAATAAATACATATGTCTTAAAGAGGCAGGGAAGTTTGTAGTATCTTTCCTTCAGCCACGACTGTTCCCTTTTCACTGACCATGATATCCTTTCAACCCTTTCTTACACTACAGCACTAACTCATATGATAGTTCCTTTCGGAAAAAGAAATTTCCCAAGGGATTCTTGGAGACCCATGTAAATACCAGTTCAACCCAAAAGCATTTATAATACTGGGCAAGGAGAGACCGTACAGAACTGGACAGAACGCTAAAAACCAACAGAGCATGAATTAAAAAAGCACAGTAGGAAAATGTAACAACTCATTTCAAATCAGTCCCCAGTGGCAACTTAAGAGAGGGCCGAAATGAGATGATGGTGTATCCTACTGACACTTCCAATGTGTTCAGCAGCACTTTTCAGAATTACTGGGCTGCAGCATGTAAAGACAGCATACCCTAGCTTATAAAACTAATGGTTGTAATGGAAGGTAAGAACAAAAATATCAATCCACGTGCAGGCAAGCTCTGCAATTTTTCACACAGCGGCAATAGCACTATCACACTGTGACTCGACTCTATTATCATATATTTAGTCTAGCCAGGAACTTGGGTTCTTTTATACAATTACAAGTTATGCAGATATCAGCCACACTAAAACACATAACAACTTTACTCTCCGTGCTGTAGCAAGTAAGAAAATGTCTCTAACTTGTTCAGGGAACTTTTAGTCAATTCCTTGGCCTGAAGCAGTCTCAGCTCTCCAGAGTAAATAAAATACATAGATCACATGACTGGAACTCTAGGCAATTTCTCACCACATAAATACAATGCACACTCAAAAGGTTAGTAACAGTAACAACCTGCAAGTTATTCCTTTGTAAGCATACCCTGGTTTTACAAAACATTTATTTCAAGTCCCTGTTTTCGCTGTCATCCCTCTCAAAAGGAAGGCAAGTATTTTTTTCAGTGATGTTCCCTATTACTTCTGCTCTTCTTTTTAAAGCTTAGATACTGTTCTGAGATGTACAATACCTCCCCCAACTGTAACCACCCAGCAATAATACTATAGTACTGGAGTCCAAGACTTTTATTGCACTTACGAATATAATAAACATTAAAAAAATATATTAATTGTCCTTTTATTTCAAAGACATTAACACAACAAGCAAATAAAACGTGTCTGCCAGTACTAGATATGCAGAGTGGTACCAACTGGCCTGCCTGTACTTCTCAGTATTCATAAGATTACAGCAAGTTATTAGTGATCTTTGCACAATGTACAAAAATTGGGCATCAGATCAACAATTGCCAAGAAAAACAGCCAAGTAAAATACTGCTGTATCAAGTACTGAAACAGGCCATTGTAGCAACATGTAATATCTGCATTACAGATGGGAAAGTACATAGGAATGTGCTTTCAAGCTTACTGGGTCATGCTATAAACCATTCAGGCTACTTTCCGTCTTTTACCGTGGATACTTGAAAAATGGAATGCAAAATATGTTATGGACCTGGTATAATTATTAAGGCTATGGTTATGCTTCCTTGAGTAGATGAGTTGATCTAATGGCTCCTTGCTGCAAAACAGGGAGGTCTCTCTTCTCTTTTCTCTTCTTTCTCTCCCCCCACCTTTCAAGAGTTCACATCCTTGTCAGACTTTCCAAAAGCTAACTGAACTCACAGACCAGCAGAAAACTCGGTAAAGCACAAGTTTTTCTGCTATTCTAGTCAGTTAAATTGGCCTGTGAAAAGGTCTCATGAGCTACAGAGCTGAAAGGGCAAAGACAGAAAACAAGGAAAAGGTGAAGGATTGGAGAGATACGGGTTTGATGGATGTACTGTTAGATGGCTAAGGAACTGCTGGGTGGCCACATCCAAAGAGTTGCAGTCAACAGCTCAATGTCCCAAGTAGACGCCAGTAATAAGCGGTGTCCCTCAGGGGTCTGTGTCGGGACCAGTACTGTTTACTATCTTTATTAACAACATGGACAATGGGATCAAGTGCGCCCTCAGCAAGTTTGCAGATGACACCAAGCCAAGTGGTGCAATTGATACGCTAGAGAGAAGGGATGCCATCCAGCATGATCTTGACAGTCTACAGTGGTGGGCCTGTCTGAACCTCATGAGGTTCAACAAGGCCAAGGGCAAGGTCCTGCACATGGGTCAGGGCAACCCCTGGTATCAATACAGGCTGGGGGATGAAGGGATTGTGAGCAGCTGTGATGAGAATGACTTGGGAGGTACTGGTGGATGAAAAGCTGGATATGAGCTGACAAAGTGCACTTACAGCCCAGAAGGCCAACTGCATTCTGGGCTGCATCAAAGGAAGCATAGCCAGCAAGTCAAGGGAAGTCATTCTACCCCTCTACTCTGCACTGGTAAGACCCCACCTGGAGAACTCTGTTCAGCTTTGGAGCCCTCTGCACAGAAATGACATGGACCTGTTGGAGTGGATCCAGAGGAGGGCTACAAAAATGATCAGAAACTTGGAACACCTCTCCTCTGAGGAAAGGCCAAGAGAGTAGCTGTTGTTAATCTTGGAAAAGAAAAGGCTTTGGGGAGACCTTATTGAGGCCTTTTGGTACTTAAAGGGGGCCTACAGGAAAGATTGTGACAAACTTTGTAGCAGAGCCTGTAGTAACAGGACAAGGGGCAATGGTTTTAAATTTAAAGAGGATAGATTTAGATTGGACATAAGGAAGAAATTCTTTACAATGAGGACGGTGAGACACTGGGACAGGTTGCCCAGAGAAGCTGTGGATGCCCCGTTTCTGGAGGTGTTCTAGGTCAGGTTGGACAGGGCTTTGAGCAACATGATCTAGTGGAAGATGTCGCTGCTCATTGCAGGGGGAGGGTGGACTAGATGATCTTTAAAGGTCCCTTCCAACTCAACCCATTTTATGATTCTGTGGTAAAAGGGACCTGGACCTTTTGATAATAGTGAGCTGTACTTTGTGAAACAATACTTTATAAGTAAAAATCAGTTACAAACTGCAGTAAGCAGGTGACAGAACATTGATTAAATTACAGTGAAGAGACCATCTACTCTTTGTTTAAAGGATAACGAGACACTTGAAAATGACCTGCTTGTAAAACGTCTTACATGTCTTCTTTCCTTCGTCAAGGGGATATTGAAAAGATTAAAAGAAACAAACAAAAGTCTGAGAATAAAAAAAAGTAAGAAAAATTTTAATTGTGTTATTTGTTACCTATGCATTCTTTATACAAGAAGAAATCAGAGTTTCAAGTTTTTTCTTTATCTGAAGTTCTAAGTATAAATATTCAAATCACAGCTGCCTCCCCAAAAATTAGACTTTTAGCCACAGAATATATTCCACTAAGTGAAACAGTACTAAGATATCATTGCTGTCACAAAGTAACTCTCTCTACACTGCAGCCTGTAAATGCTAGGCAGAACTGCAAATCTCCCTTTCTGCAAACTTCTTCCCTGCAAGAAGCCTAACACAGAATAAGGCAAATAAAGATAAAACTGATGAAGTTGTAAAATAAGCCTGTGTGCAGTGTTATAACTCCGCTGTTCTAAAAGTTTCTCTACAGTCAGACTTCTCTTAAAGCCTCTTCATATTAAATGCTTTTATGGGTGTACGAGAAGGGACAGGGTCCTTCTGAAAAAAACGTGAGTTAGTGTGGGGAAAAAAATGTAGCCTTAACTAGTGCTGTTTACTATAGCTGCAGCTAAGAGATGCAAGATTTCAGGAAGGTAGTTTGTGTAGGCAGAGCCTCAGCCTCTGACGCCAGGCAGTGGAAGCAAGGGGCACACGGTTGTGATGCCAGCTAGCCATCTGCCAGGGCTGTGCTAGTGCCCTTCCTTCAACACCAAAAGGTGCTCAACTGTTTCAGATAAACCTATGGTTAAACAGCCTCCTTGGTTTTTAATCCACATCCAGAGTGATCCATGTGCTATTGAAAGGCTGTAGAAGAAAAAAGTGTTTATAGAGCTAATTGTTAGAACGTAAGAAAACTGCAAGGGGGATTTATCTGTCTACACGGATGCACTAGCACCTCACCGAGTCTATCCTTAGGCCAGGCTGGATGGGGCTTTGAGCAACCTGGTCTAGTGGGAGGTGTCCCTGCCCAGGGCAGGGGGGTTGGGATTAGATGATCTTTAAGGCCCCTTCTAAACTAAACCATTCTATGGTTCATGAAGCGCTTCTTTCAGACAGTTTTAATGAGCAGAGGGAACGTGCGCCGTAACCACACAGCTACTGACATGAAATACTCAGTCGGCATTTAGGAACCCCTCAGGCAGCCCTCCCACCGCAGCCCACGCATGGGCACCCCCCGGCCTGCCCAGGGGCTCGGCGCAGCCGCCCCTCCCTCCACCAGCCACCCGGCCCGACGGGCCCGGCGGCGCAGCCCCAGCCCCGCTCTCACCTGCTGGCCGCCACCGCCGTGCCCCGGTTCCCCGCGCCGCCGCTCCCGACCCTCGCCGCCGCGCTCCCCGGCGCCCTGCGAAGCACAGGAATCCGTAGACCCCAGCTCGCCCGGCCGCTCGCCCACCGCCCGCCTCCCCTCAGCGGCCTTCCCGCGCGGCCCGCCCCCGCCGCACGTGCGCTCGGCGGGCGCAGGCGCGTGCCCCCCCGCCCTGAGGCCGTTACAGCCCGGCTGTTACTCACCGTCCGTTACTGCGCGGCCGTTACCTGCCGGTCGTTACCTCAGAGTGGCCAGCAGCTCCAAGCGCGGCTGCCGCCCGCCCGGCGGTTGCTGGTGCTGCGCAGTTTCCGGCGCCTCCCCGCCGCCATGCCAGCCCGCCCCGCCCCGCTCCCGGCAGGCAGCGGCGGCGGGCGGGAGCGGGACTGCGCGGCGGCGGTGCGAGCAGCGCCTGAGGTATTTTCCCCCCCCCGGTCCTTCCTCCGCGCTCCCTCGTGCGGAGCGGTGGGAGGGGACGATGAAGGCCGCGGCCCGCCCGCCTGCCTGCCTTCTGCGGGGGGTGGCCCACCCGCCTTCTGTGGGGGACGGCCCGGCGAGCGGCCGCTCCCCTCCGCCGCCCTCCCGGGTGCCTGAGCAAGGAGGGTGTCCGCACCTGCTCCCCCCCTCAATCCGCCGGAGGAGTGAAGGGCAGCAGCCGGGCCCGTTGGAGCTCACTGAGGGGAGACGGCAGCCCCGTCCCCCACAGTGGCCACCCGGTAACGGGAGGAACGGCGCTACCGCTCTACAGTTTCTGGCGATGCCTCTGTACCTTGCTTGGGGCAGGGAGTTGAGGATTAACCTGTAATTCATTGAACACCTGCTTAAAATCACGCCTAGGGTGTGGTTTAAACTCCTCCGAGGTTCGGTACCTCGGGTCTTGTGTTTCTCTCCTAGCACAGAGACGCTGGTTCTGTCAGTTCTGCTTCTGCCGAAGTGCTGCGGTGATGTGCAGGCTCTCCTTTGCAGATCTCTTAAGCAGCCTAGAGTTTGTCTTGCAGTCATTTTTGAAGATTTCAGTCTGAAGAGGTTGAGGTGATGTGGGGCGCTCGGTCTCAACAAGCATTTCTGCACTCACAGTCTCAGGCTGAAATATCTAGAGTATTTGATGCTAGCTTTTGAATCCATATTGGCCCATTTTCCTTCAGTGTGAGCTGCAAGGAGCTCAGCAGAAATAGCATTTAGGTCAAGACTCTGCTTCAGTTACGTCAAGAAGGCTGTCAGCATGGACCAAGCCAGCCTGGTCCCCGGGGCTGGAATGAGTCAGGAAATTGTTCTAGTGATAGCATGGAAAATGCCTTCTCTCATTGCCTGCCTCTGCACTGCTGACACCATGCTCTTGATTGCATTTTTAAAAAGCGTTTAGCATTGTATGATTTACATAATGAAATAATCTCTTAGTATGATGGCTCCGTTGTAACGTCTGTAATCTAGCTTCTTGCTGTAGTTATTCCTTTAATTCGTACAGCAATATTTCAAAGTTTGAATTAATGTTGGAGGGTATTTTACCCTATAGGTGGAAGTTGTTTGCCTGACTGGAGAAAGATTGGGATGAAACTTGGTAATAATTTTGTGACGAGTACTTCTTTTAGGTTGATCTTGGCTTTTGATTCATTAGTGCTTTCATTGTGGAGAATGTATTTTTTTCTGTGTACTTTCATCAGGAGTGTAAAGCGCTTTTGGGTAAGTTGAGTAGGAGAAGGAACTGACTGGCTCTGCAGTCATTGAGACTGGTGTTTCTACATACACATCAAATGCAGTGTGTGTATTTAATCTCTTTTTCATTTGCTCTATTTGACTGTTAAAGCTGGTCAAATAATGCAATCCACTGAATGTTGTTAAATAGTTTCATTTGTAGTTGTATGTATGCAATGATTTTCCTTGTGGCTTTTTAGGACTCTCTGAGTATTGTGTTTTTAGCCTATTAATACTTATTTATGGTTTAAATACAGTGTTTGGATGCATGAAAATTAATATATGCTCTGTTTATTAACTTCAATAATAAATTTTTATCTTGTTTTTATTGTAGTTTATGTTTTTACTTTTCCCGGGGGCTACTAGGGTCCATTGTTTTGTTTTGGGCTTTCACCAAGCACAAGCTTTTGTTTCAAGTGTATACTGCCTAACAGATGATGTGGTAAAAGCTGTTTGCTTGTGTGTGTGTGTTTGTGCTCTAAAATGATTAAATAGATATTTTTTTCCTGCTTCCCTTGCGCCTCCCAGCTTTTTTTGGTAAGTTAACATCTATTTGAGGACAGACTTCTTGATAGGGCTTGTAGTGATAGGACAACGGGTAATGGTTTTGAACTAAAAGAGGATAGATTCAACTAGGTATAAGGAAGAAATTTTTTCTTACTATGAGGGTGGCAAAACACTGGAACAGGTTGCCCAGAGAGGTGGTAGATGCCCCATCCCTGGAAACATTCAAGGTCAGGTTGGACGGGTCTCTGAGCAACCTGATCTAGTTGAAGATGTCCCTGCTTACTGCAGGAGTGTTGAACTAGATGACTTTTAAAGGTCCCTTCCAACCCAAACCATTCTATGATTTCAGGTATTTGCTATATACTGCTAAGTACCACCGTATAATTTACTGGCATCCTTCCTTTTTACCTCCCTGCCATTAAAGTTGAATAAAGGAAAGCTTGGGCTAAAGAAAGAATCCAGACCTGAGATTTTCCATGTGCTTGAGGAAGAGAGTTTGCATGTTGGCAAAGACAAGAAACAGGTTTTTTCGTCTCACAGTACAATAGAACTTCATTTGGCCTGAATGAAACAGTCCTAAAGTCATAATTACTACATGATGCAAACTCCAGAGTCACTAGGAATTGGTGTTCCAGATGTGGACTGGTAATGACTTTGGCATCTAGTCAGATTGCTGTTTGCTCAAACATTTTTTCCAGCATGTTTTGTCAGTTTGACTAGATTTGGTTTAGATTTAACTAACAACGTATTAGCACATGGCTTATTTCTGGTTTTATTTACTTTGGTCTTTACCTTTTTAAACTGTTTTTGTTAACATTGGAAAAGCAGAAAGGTTTTCTCATACAATTTTTGAAGCTGCTTTGGTTCAGGCGAGTGAACATACATATCTGATTTAATGTTCTCAATCAGGGTACCCTCTTGTTGCTCTCTGTTTTCAAGCATAATTTGCCAACTTTGTAATTACATCGGCAGTAAAGACTTTAAAACAGTTTAAGTATTTATTAATTAATTTTAATTTATTATAATATTTCTAAAAGACATACCTGGAATGGGTACTTCCCATGACTGAAGCCTCTTGGCATGTACATTAAGCACGTAGTGTAATAGGAAAAAACCCACCTCTTTTTCTGTTAGTATGTTCAGATATGGAGGAGAAAAATTAATCATATGGAGGCCCTCCTCCAGCCCCCAAGGTGAACTCTAAAATGAGTGTTGCTTAGGGCTTGATATATGTTGTTTTCAGAGAGTAACATATCTGTACCAGGAATCATTATCTGGAAAATAGTTACGAATGTTGGGGAAATAATATTCAGGGCATATATTTAGAAGATTGTACTCAGGCTGAGAACATATGCTATTAATGTGTGTCTTCTAAAAATATTTTCACATGCAAATTACACACCCGTTGTCTGCTAACTTCTAACCAGATTGCTGCTGCATGATGGTCCCTGAGAAACAATATGGAGTGGGAGGTACCAACTGAAAACTTCTTCTCTGAAGGTTTTGTTTTTCAGGTTTTATGGTTGCTTGGCTTTCCTTGTTTTTCCAAAAACTAACACAAGAACATTAAAATTTAAACTTGCAAAGTGCCATTTTGGAAATGCAAGAAGAATACAGTAATTAATTATTATATGTATACCTCTTTTTCAGTTTAATGCTTAAATATGTTATTAATGTTCTGTTGTTAAATATGTACCACAGGAAAGCTTACAGTCACAATAATCTCAACTTTGATAACTTTTGTGTATATAAAGTCAAGATTACCATGATGTAAACTTCCTTGCATTTCATAACTTCTTCTAAGTCCACAAACTGCTAACATTACTGATTTTAATGTGTACGTGTAGTAACGTTTGGCTATTGTGTCGTAGTATTTTAACCTGAGAGAGGGAGATCTTTTTTTGAGACAGACGTTATAAAATCTCATATTTTGTCAACCTTAACAGAAGCATTGTCTTTGCTCTGTAGTAAAGACAGAAGCTGAACCCTACAGGCCTGATGCATTGTTCTCAGAAATCATTGCAAAGTGTTCCTTTTGGGAATTGCAGCTGGCCTTCAAAATACTTTTTCTTAATTTTTTTATTCTTTGAGTTATTTTACCTCCCTGTCCTACAGCCTGTAGACTTCTGACTCCATTCCAGTAGGGAAAAATAGCCAAAAATTAGAGCTTTTGGGTTTCCAGAAATGAATTATTTTCAGGAATATTTCTAGTGGGAAATATCAATGATGAAATGTAGCTTCAGAAACCCATGTAAAGATGGGCAATCTTTGGTATGATCATTGTCACTGTGTTGTGCACTTCTGTCCTTAAGATTCTTCCAGTAGTTAGGTTACATTGCTGTGGCATCATGGTGTTGCATTGCTACTCTTAGTGCAAGTCAGCATAAATAGAAAATACATTTTAATGTTGATGGAAGAAACTGAATTGGACTCAGCGTGAGATAATATAACAACAGTCAAAAAAAATTCATGTCTCTGTAAGGGCAAAGATCTTGGCTAGCATGGTAAGGCCTTTAAACACTGATGGAGAAGTTTGGAGATGTGTTTGTTAAATGACATGCAAAATAAAAAGCACTAGAGCAAGCAAAGTGTTTTTGAAATTAAGTGAACAAATAATGGATAATATTTGATGTCTAAATATTATATATTGGTTTCTGGTCTCATAGTGGGTTTTTTAATTGGTGTCACTCTTTAAAGGCAGGTTATATTTGACTCTCCTTTGGCCTTTATACTGACTTTCTGTTCTTCTGCATGAAAATTTTTCAGCAATAGCAGCTGAAGGAAGTGTTTTACAGGACTTAGGAAAATTGGGATGATGTAAAATATCTGTTTCTCTTTTGTGTGTATTTATAAAAGGGAAACCAACTCCAAATTCTGTCTATGCAGGTATGCAATATTTGATGTAACATATGACTCTTTAAAAAGGATATAATTGTTTCATTCTGTTTTCAAAGTAACTTTGAAGGCTGGCAGTTTTGTTTTCTTGAAAATAAGCAGTAATCAAACATTAATTAAAGTCGAACCCTTGTGACTCTTGGAAAAAGTTTCTGAATATCTTGCCTGCACAACTTGGTTCAGATGTTAGCAGAATTAAGACTATTAAGTAACATACATGCTGTCCAAGAAATTAACCAGTTCTTGCTACAGAACATCTCGAGGCATGTTATAGATTGTATTCCAGTTTCTGGTGTTTTCAAATGGAAGGAGTGTCTTCAAGTGAACTGATTCTGTGTTGGTAAAATGGCAGTTCATGCTGAGAAAGAAGGAGCAATGATGTATTTCCTCCAAAGTTTAAAAGTGACAGACCATCCATTCTTACTTACCTAGTTAAACTTACACTGACATAGTTACCTATTCATTAGAGACTTTTCCCTTTGATACTTATAGGCACTTGAGCTAAATTTTACCACCATTATCTTGTGGTCCTTTTCTTATTTAGTCTTGGATTTTTTTGTACTCTACAATCGCATTTAAAAAACCATCCTGTATAAAGATACGAGTACTGTTATAGCCACTGACACTATGCATAAGCAGAGGCTTCAGTTGCTGGCCTCTCTTTCTAATAAGTGCTGTATAAATGCAAAGAAATACTTAGGGTTATTCTGAAGAGTTTAAAAATACCTGTCCTGTGTCATGTTTCTTGAATTGCCAATGTATTGCCTGCTTCCCTGATTTTTCATAGAATTGCATGAGTCTAGATAGTTTGTTAAACTCGGTGGGACTAATCCTGCGTGAACTTAAAGCCTTTGCAAAATCTTTCTTGGTTTTGAATTATTCTTTGGTGGTTTCTTTAATGGCTGAAAAGATAATATCAGTCTCGGTGTTAATGTGTATTTGTGAAACAGCTAGTAAATCTGATGGTATGAATTCATTCCTTAGGCAGGGTTAATCAAAGAAAATTATTTGTCTTTATGAAGTATAGGACATAGATACTTTTATATGTCAGTTTTTGTTTTGTGGTGGTGCTGAAAGGCACATCATGATTGACTTTTGTTATGCTGGGTGCTTTAAGAATACATGTGGTGCTTCACCCTCAAAAAACAAACAGTTTGGGCCTGGAGACCATTATCCTTCTTTTAAATAAATATTTTTTTTAAAATCCCCAAACTGTTTGTAGAGACCTTTTCTGTAATTCTTAGGTCCTGTGTTGGCAGGGAATGTGGGGAGTGGACAGGAGGGATGATGGTGGTGATGAAAAAAATATTTTTTTTTTTTCCCCTGGAGTCTAAAATATCAATAGTTCAACTTCTATTGAAACCAAATATTACTACCTTCTTGTTTGCTAATGTAAATTTATCACCCCTCTCATTCTCATGCGTTGCAACCTACTGGCCTGTTAAACGCGTCTAATTGTATGTCTTCTTCCCTGTCAGTCTCTCAACCTTTCTTTATACTTTAAAATTAGAGATAATATGTTCCAAAGCTGTGATAATGTTGAGTAATTGTTCTACACAAAGCATCATTTCTACCTTTGCCTTTAAAACAGAAGGGAACCACTGTAATTGTCCTTTTCAGTGCTTTTTCCTTATTTCAGAATTGTTATTAACTGGCCACACTGGTAATTATCATATAGGCTGTGATATGTAATGCAGACCTTTTTGAGGAGTGCTGATGTCATGTTATCTTTAGACTGCTGTCATTTTCTGTATGCAATACAGTATAATTGACACAACTTTTTTTTTGTTTGTTTGTTTGTTTTCTAGTCAAAGTTGTCTGGAAAGTAGTTTCACACCTTGGCGAAAACTCAAAACCAACCATCTGCTTTTTTATGGCAGCAGCACCTGGCAAGGTTTGGGCATCTCTGTCTTTGTAAGATATCACGAGTGCATCTCCTTGCAATTTGTTCATTCCTTCCTCAGACCTAAGGTACCAGGACGGTCACTTTTTACTTGGTCGTCAGGAACTGAGCTTCCTGTCTCAACTAGAATGCCAAATAGTATACAAGGGTCCATAAACATGGAAATGCAGTTAGTTTTGCTGTAAACAAGTATTCTTTAGTACAATTTTACTTTCTAAAGCACAAAAGCAATATATTTTGGTATTAAAAGGGAACTTAAATATTTAGTAGAATCAATTATTCAGCTTCATTAATCAGAAAAATATTAAAGTTCCTTGAAAAAACTATAAAAATAAAGATAACTAAGATGGAGATTTTGCTGGTGAAGGTATTATTTCAGTTTTTGGATCCATCTGATCTCTTGTTTGTGGCTTTAGAATTGCTTGCTTGATTCCTGTCTCTGGCTGCTTCCTACCGGCATCTTTCAGTCATGTCCCTTTCATGATTGTGTGGTTGACACGTGTGCACCATCATGTGACCTAACTGCTGCCACTTATACACCGGCAGGAAAGTTTGCCAAGAGGTCTAAATTTGTCTCTTTTTGTGGATAATTAAGAGTAAAATTCTTGAAGTACCCTGTACTTTAAGAGCTAGTATATCAGGTCAAATAGGGACAGGCCCTCTATGCAACCTAGCATATGCCAGTGGCTATTAATGAATGCTTTGGGAAGGCATGTAAATAACTGTAGAATTTAAATGGGTTCCAGTGTATTTTTTTAAATACTGGTGTTTAAAAATGCCTTTCAGATGGGCCTAAGAGCAAGGTTCTCAAAGCTGTAAATTTCTTTCTTTCTATATATCCTGCTGCTGTTTTATTTCCTGTTGCTGTTGTTACCACCTAAAGAGCATTTTTAAGGTTTACACTGAAGTGCCTACAGTAAACAAAAATGACCATGAAATCCTAATAAATGAACAAAGTAAATCAAAAAGTTATGTTCTCCTTCAGTTGTATTAAATAAACCTGATTTTAATTAAGTTGTATTAATATCTGAAGTTACTTACAATAGCAGGGAATAAATGTTTAAATAAAATCATTATTTAGAAGAATAATTTTTCTATTCTGTTTAGTTACTGTGGCAGAGTTCATGTATTGCCACACAGCATAGATAAACTTACTGTATTTCATGCTTCAGAACAGAGGTATGTTACTGAATTAATGTAAGGTAAATTTCTTTTGTAATTCAGTGTGTGTTGTTTTGTAATCATGGTTTTATAAAATGTTTCAACTTTTTTTTTCTTGTTATGTTTGGATTGTTTCAGTGATTTTTATTTTTTTTTATTAGCAATGCTGTACCATATTAAGTCACTTCTTCATGCATGAAAGAAATAGTGTAGACTTGAATACAAATCCAAAATGGAGATTCTTATCAGAGCAAAATTAGAGCAACAAAATAAAACCACAGTACTAAAGCAGAGGTTCCCAAACTTACTCTGCTGAAGATTGGTCACTGGTGTTGATGATTAACACTGTTGGTACCAGTAGTTAATTTTTGTGGTTTTATAGCTATCTCTCAGAGCAGGACCTCTATCCTACATTTATCAACCTGTGAAGCACACCTGAAACCAGGACCCAAGTCTGTGCTTCCTGCCTCGCTGACTGGTTATCCCTTCACTCCATTCTGTTCTCACATACCAAAATCTACTCATGGGCAGCAGGCCCACTTCCAAAACTGCTCGCAAAATGGTACCTGCTTAAAAGATGTCTAAAGTGAAATGAAAGTGTGATACTGGTTACAGGGGTGGCTGGGAAGTACTATAATGTGCCATGCTTAGGAATAATGTCTGGCAAGTAACTGGTCCCACCAACCCTTCTGCAGGTAAGTAATCCTATCAAAGGCAGTTGAGTGCATTTGATTAAGGATTACACACGATTAGTGGTCTGCAAGGTTAAGAGTGCGACCTGTATCGTTAATGAGTGTTCACATATTAATACTGCTTTGAGCAGGAGGTTGAACTAGATGACCTTTGAGATCTGTTCCAACTAGAATGATTTTATGATTATCACATTTTTATTATGTAAATAGATATTTCATTTAGAAAAACCATATTAATTGAATAAGCTAAGGCCTAGCAAATCATCACAGTTATTTTACCTATTGCATCATGTTGTAGCATAGAGTTGTAAATTTGACCCAAGTTTAAGATTTAAAATGGTAAGAGAAATACACCCATGCCTTTTTATCTATTGCATTGAATTCCTTGTATACAGTTTTATATCAGATTGAATTCCTTGTATAGGAATTCTTTCCTAGCATACAGTTGACCTGGTTTCAGTTCTGGAACTAGTCCAGAGTAGAGTGCCTGAATAGTTGATGCTTTATGTGCAGTTGCAGTTGAGCTGTGTGAATGGACTTAAGCTTACTCTGCCTGTTTAGGTACTGCCAGCACTGAGACTATGGTACCAAAGCTATCAGTGCAGGTTAGCTGTCTAAGAAAGGCTTGAGGCCCTAAAAACTTTTCAAAACAAGGACTCAGAATGTGAGAGGGCATTCTTATATTTAAAACAAACAAACAAAAAACCAAACTAAACAAACACCACCACCCCCCCAAAAAAACAACAAAAGCTCTCACAGTTAGAATATACTATGTAGATTCTGAATATATGTAGATATCGAGGCACGACTGGTTGAAACCATAAACAATACATGGTAAGTGAATATTGAAATGAACAGTCTTACCATTATGTAGGAAATTGTATTTTTATTAACAGTATTAGGATCCTTCTCATTAAGATGTAGGGGGAATTCATATGGATTTCCTTCCTGTGTTTGGATAAAATTTGTATTTATTCCTGCCTCTTCTGTTCTCATTTAGTATTGTTAATTGCTTGCTTTTAAGAAAGAAGTTGGTGATAAGGGAGGAAATCTCAAAATTACTGGCTCTAAAAGGCTAATCACTTTCACATGCATGTGACCACAAATGTTTTTATGTCACATTTTAACCCTTCCAAATATGTGAATTAACCACAGTAACAGAATATAGTTGTTATCATGCCTTATTGGTAGCAGCATATTTCAGGGAAATACTTGGTTATTTGTATGCTTTTATTTAAAAAGAAAAGGAGGATGGTAACATAGTAAGTAATGTGTTAAGGACTTGACAGGTCTCCTGGACTTTTAGGGAGTATAGGAAGCAATTAAAGGGAATAAGAGGGGCAAGGAAGGAGCGGAGTGATTTCTTTATGCTACTCTTCACCACCAAGATGTTGTGAACATTTTATCCTTTTCAAATAAGGTTGATAAGACATTATCGGATTAGAGAATCCAAAGACTGAATGCTAGAATAAGGTGTTAAAGACCCCTAACTCATGAGGACTTCTTTCATCCAGGGGTTCTAAAGGATGAAGTGGCTGATCTGCTAAGAATAATGCGTGTCGTGAGGTTGAGATGCTGTGCCAGAAGACCAGAAGCTATCAAGTGTTGTACGTTCTGTACTTTTAAACTGAACTCAAGGAGCTAATCCGTAATTTGCAGAGCAAGGACTCATATTTTAATGCCACATAAGTAGATTTGAATACTGAATGGATAGTCAAGCAGTTCTGTGAGTACAGGACCTAACAGCACCTAGTTTCCTATGTAGTGGTATTCTAGACATAATGAAAAATACCATCTGCAGATGGTATTTAGAACGTGTGTCTCTTCAGTTTCAGCAGTTTGCACGTTGGTCTTCTCTATCTACCCACCCAGTACTTGGAATTCTGAAATCTCTGAATTCTTATTAAACTGTAAATGACTTGAATCTTCCTCTTTGACAAAACTGTTTGAAATCAGGTAGTGGATTCAAAAGTTTGAAAGGGTCAGGCATAACCCAGGCAGACACAATAAATGGCGTTAATCTGTCTTTAGTTGTCTAAACAATGGTCTAAGTTGCTTCTGTTAGTGGAAAAGAGAGATGCACCCACATATATACTTGTGTGCTGTGTGTAGTTCAGTGACAACAGTAGTTTCTGAAGTGCTCGCATTTGTAGCTGCAATTAGCTATGTGCTCTTGTTTCCTCATTTTTCCTTCTGTTGTATTAGCAGTCATTTGTGTCGTCATGCAGTGATTGGATCAGAAGATTGATCCTGACTTCAAGAGGAGTCTATGGCAAGCAGGCAATTTTTAACCCAAGTTAGTTCTTCAGTATGGTACAGCGAGTGGCTCCACCAGCAGATATATCTGCACAACTGAGGTTGTGGCACAAGGATGAGAATAAGCAGCAGGAGGGTCATCTCTGTTTGAACTGGCACGTTTACCAAAATACATGTTCATCAAATTATGCCTCCAGAAACTATTTTAGAAGTGATTAATCTTGTCATCAAGTAAGCATGTGAAGTAAAATACTATATATATTCTGCAAAATCTGAGAAAGTTGTGAGGAACTTAAGGGCAATCTTCTAAGGCTGGATATATTAGCACAATAACGGTAGGAGTCATTCGTTATTTGCAGTTAAATAATTCACAGTGGAAGGAACAACTTGAATTACTTGAAGATAATTCTAAATTACAAGTAAATGTTCTGCAAAAATACATGTGATGCCCTGGTGAAAACTTCTTTGCAGTGTGCTCACTGTAAAAGAAGCAGCCCTAAAATTTATTGAAATGATGCTCCACAGTAGCATTAAATGGAAGTTCTTTACCTGGGCATTGCTGCTCAAATGAAATGTCCATATGGTTTAATTGCAAAAGTCATTTATACTTACTTTATCAATCAGTGCATATACATATCCTCTGTGTGGGTTTTTTTTAATGCTATTGATAAATAACAAATTCTTGAAAACTAAGTAAATTCACTAAGTTTACAGAAAATAAAGCCCGCTGTATTTCTTGCTTTCAGTTCAGTTCTTCAGATTATCTGTAAATTTTCAATAATGGCAATACATTCATTCTGCCATTTGGAGGAGCCTGTGCCACAGAATAATGATCTGAAGAAAGCTCACTTACTTGTAAGGAAGAGTCTTCATTTGGGAAGTAGTACACACACAGCTAAGAGGTGCTTTATCAAGTTCAGGTACGTACTTTTGCTTTCTTATTTTTTTAATTATACTTATTTGGGTTTTGGTATGCTGGCATTTTGTTTAAATTAGCATACATGCAGTGTCATATCAGAGTCTGTCGGCCTTTGTGTTGGTCATTTGACACATAAAGTACCCTGAAATGAAAAGGCACGTGCAGTGGCACGTATACTTACAAGATGCATGGAGGGAAATTGTTGTCCGGAAAATTATTTTAGCATAATTTATTATCTCTGGAGTAGCTGTTGAGGCTGGAGATTAGAATGATTGCAATGACACAATTCCCTTTTGCTATGAGTTCTCTTTCAGAGTTTTCTTGCATGTTTCTTTATTTTCTGAATTCAATATTTTGCTAAGCCAGAGTTATTAATTTGGATATAACTGTCAATAACTAAGTTTCAAATAATTCAGGGGAAATAAAAAAGAAGTCATAGTCATGTTTTCACAACTTGGAATATCTTCAAATTTTCTATTTAAAAAAATCAGCTTTTGAATTTTCTGCCAGTCAGATTTTTTTTTTTTTTTCTACAATGGATCCTTAAATCTTGGCATGGTAACACTGGATCAGGATTTAATTTTAGATGAATGGTTACTGTAAGTTGTGTTTATTTTTTCTAGACATCCAATTATTTTTATAACATAATAATGACTTCACAGCCGAAGTCTGTTTATAGTCATATTCTGCATGGGAATTGTATGCAATGTACATTCAATAAGAAGTGTTAGCAATAGAGTAATAAAATAATTATGAATATTTAAACAGGTACTTGAATTTCTTTTCCTGTGTTCTCATTGCAAACTCTGGGGGTTTTCTCACTGGCTATGGGTTTGGTATTCCAACCAGCAGTCAAACAAGTGATAATTTGAAAAAAAATAAACAACCAAATTGCTTCTTATCAGAAAGGCAGAGTACAGTTTGTCAGACTTTTCAGTGGTGCAAGGATATAGAACCTTTTTATGATACCCATCTGCTTTGTTGCAAAATTACTGTATTACTTGCATATATAAAATATATCTTTATAGATGCATGTATGATCTGAGAAGTCTTAACAATACCATTTGTCTTGCTAAAAATACTACAAAATGAAAAGTACTAGATTTTTAAACTTTAATACTATCATATCTTTTGGGTCCAGAAACAGAGGCTTCTGTTCTGCGTGTTTTTGTGCACATGCTTAACTTTATATCAGTGTCATCCTGGTACAGTACTGATGCTTAAGGACTTCAGTGACATAGAAAGAACAGTGCTTTTTTAGTGTAAGCCTTTACTTCAGTCTCCTTATACTTAGAGAAACTGTGAAGAGACTGTTTTAAGTAAGTGCTTTATAAATTTAATGGATAATTAAAAATTAGAAACCAGTTGAGAAAAACTTTTGAACTGTTAGTAGGGAACTCCAAGCAGGGACAGCACCAGTGAAAATGAGGCTGTTGCTTCAGTGAAGTTCTAAAAGTTGAAATGCATTTAAATGAAATCATCACAAAAGAGAATTCATTCTGGAGATACTTGTTAATTTTTCTGGGTTTTTTTTTCACTATGGATGCTATGAATAGTGTCTACCAGATACCAATTTAAAAATGCTTTTCTATAAATGCTACAGAACTATAAAAACTGAGGGCTTGATGCATCTGACTTTATTTTTAATATATATAAAGACCAATATTCTTAAGGTTAATAGGTTTTCCTCCTGGTGAGAATGGCTTCTGGCAGTACGTGAACTCAAGCTGTTATTGAACACAGTTCCACGGAAGCTGAAGTGGGACAACACTGAAACATGAAGCAAGTTCAGTATTATTCAATAATAATGCTTATGATGTCTATAATATGGATATTGAAAGCAGTGAGTGTATTTTTCTTCTGAATCTTTCAGCAGAACTATTATTGTTCCTAGCACAACCTCCTGTACATGGACAAAATGGGGTTTTCCTTAAAGAATGAACAGTTCTGTATCTGAAGAGTAAGGAAGGTAAGGTATTTGAGATTATATTATTTCAGTGAGCAGTGAACAGTAATTTCAGTCACTTGTAATGCACACAAATATACAAAAATACTTGATTTATCATGCATCAAAAAGTCTCAAATGGTTTATATCAGTTTCTGTTTGTTATTTTTCCTTTTTATTTCATGGGTAGAATTTCTGAAAGTGTTCAACTCTAATGAATGCTAAATGTGTTTTCCCTGAAATCAATGAGATGACCTGAGTGGGAATAAAGGTTGGTTTATCTTTAGTGAGACAAAGTTAAGTCATCACTAAGTGATTTTGAAATCCCATCCTTGAAATACTAGGTCTTTGACATTCAGTGGGATGAGAATCTCAGAACAGACTGACTACTGGGGACTCCCAAGCTACAGTTCAGGTAAATAACTTCTTTGGAGGAGGAACTTAAAGGTTTCTTCTGTTTTAAATTATGATAATTAAGGAGCAAAGGGTGCAACTTAAACTATAAATATTTTCCACTTAACATTTAAAATAGATATGCCTATATTTGTGAGAGGATTTGTTAGTTACAGTTTGAGTGTTATATAGTTATCTAACATTTCAGCAGTACTGTTTTTAAAGAGGACTTCTTTACTGGCACGAAACACAAATGTCTAGTTCTATTCCTAGCCACATTTTTATCTTGTTTTCCAACATGTAGCTGTGAGTATGTGGCTAGTTCAGCTACTGCAATTTCCATTTTGCAAAGACTGAGATTGTCTTCTGGTAATGCATGCATAATTTAGAAGGAACAGCTTCTATACCGGAGTAAGTGTTAGGGGCTCTGTTCAGATCATGGGATTAACTTGGTTTGTTTCCTGCTCCAGCTGGTCCCCACTTTCTCCAGGGAAAGGGTAGCTCATTTGTTTGTGTTGCAACAGCCCAATGCAGTTTGTAACCTAGAGCCTTAAAGTCACCCAGAACTGGTACTACTTTATTTCTGCTGTTGGAAAGTACAGTGGTGCAGCAGGTACTGCCACCTCCTCAGTAGTGGAGGCAGCAAACTTGGAGAGGAACAGGGTGAGCAATGGGAACAGGAACTGTTATGGCCATCTCCAGTAATCTGTCCCAATTTATCACCCAGGGTCCTCTTTCACTCTTTGTTTTGGTGGGGGGGGGGAGCGCTGGGGAGGCAGGGGGAAGGTGGAAAATAGTTCTGTAATTGGTAGAAAAAAGAGCAAGAAATTTTCCTATTTAAAAAGCAAAAAGTTTTTCTTCTGTATGATAAAGTTTCAAAGAGGAAAACATTAAAGCTTTTGGGATTTTTTTTTTTTCAGACTTAACCAGTTTCAATTATACACTTATGTCCTTGCCTTCGTCAAAAACAAAGATGCTGTAGAAGATAAGTATTCTGAGATCAAGATCAAGAATAAAAATGCAGAGTATTTTAAGAAAAAAAGATTACAACAAATCAAAGAAATACATGTATTACTTTTAAAAAATTTTTAAATTCAATGAACAACTAGCAACCATGAGGTATTCTGTGTTTTCTATGTTCAGTTCTGTAGGCAACATAGACTACAAGAGAAACAGGTGCATCTGGAGTAGATCATCTGGTTTAAGAAAGTAAGCAACTATTCCTGCCAAGTAATTGCTTAAACAAAACTATTAAAATACAAGTGTTTTCACAGTAGTTCTTTAATTAATTTAAGTAAATGGAAGAGATATCACATGCTTGTAGTAAGTTGCATGTTTCTTCAGGGGTGATGAAAAATACAGAATTTTTGTTTCCCTAGAATATTCAGTAATCCCTGTAACTGTTGTCACAGGTATCTTAAACAACTGGGGGCAAACTTACGCACCTCTTGAATTTGTAAAGTTATATAAAATCTGAGCAACATTTACTAAGTGTTCTTGATAATTAAAAAAAAATAAAAATCACATAGTAGACAGCACATTCAATCTTAGAGAAGTGACATCTTTTAAGAGACAGTACACATCACTGTAGGTATGTATGTGCTATTAGCACTGTAAATTAGAAGCACGGGATCTGAGCAATATATAAGATGTGCACATACCTTTCTTTGTGCCTAGCACATTGATGCATAATGGAATATCTTTGTTACATTTCTCTTTGAAAGACAATTAACTGCTTCTCCCCTGTCAGAGAGACATATCTTACCTTGTTGTTGTGGCTTGTGATCCAAGAATGTCTGAGAAGGGCTCGTTGGCTGAGAGAGCTGATGTTAAGCCCTATGGTAAACTATACAATGACAGCAGGACTGGATACCACCTAACAAACTATGCCGGTTTTGATTCCCAGCATCATGATACTCTTTTGAGAACAGGCCCAGAAATTTATTGTCCTGATCATCAACATCCAGCTTAAATACTTTCCTCTTGGATCCCACCATTTCAATATTGTCATATTGAGCTGATTGGTTATGTTTTTGAAGGAGACTCTTCTGCCTTATCTGCAATCTGGCTATGGGATCCTGACATGCTGGCCAAGAAGAGGTGCTGAAGCCTGTGTAGTGCCTTGAAGATTAACTTCTTTATCCTACTGTGGAATGTGAGGTAGTACAGCTTTCTGGTTGTTTGGTTTATCAATACCCAATGGCCAGAACAGTTAGTCTGAAGTAACACATCTCTTCCAAAGATGATAGAGGCTGCTGCACAACAGAAGGAAAGAACTACAGAGGAGTATTTTTTGGGTCAGGAAAAGGATACATTTTCTGAGGTTACAGTCCAAGTTATGGAATCCCATTTTACAGGATACAAATACTGTACTTGATATCAAATGAGGACTCCAATCAGCACATCAGAGAGGGATAGTCAGTGACTTCAATTTCATTTTATGCGGCAGTGTGAATACAGCAGTCATTTAGAGACCTGGCTTTGGAACTTCAGATACTTCAATGGGACAAGTGGTTCAGTTGAAGACACTCTCAAATTAAGGGGCAAAGTATTTCAGTTTGTAGATGGATGAATGCCCTCTGCTTTGGTTTAGTTAAAGACCGTGGTTAGAGATGTATCTTTTTGCTAAGTTCTACCAGTTGTTTTCAGGACTGCTTCTGGAATTGATTTACTCTCTAGCTCTTTGATGAACATGATCATGGTTGTTTAGCATATAAGCAGTGTCCGTCTTGGCACAGCCTTCTGCTTCTAAACACCAAGTAAGGGTGTTTACTTTAGAGCCTGACCTATTTCTGCTACTGCTTTTTCTCTCCTCCATTTTTAGAGACAGTGTCTTTCATTGCAACTTGCAGTGGACTAACTTCCTACTGGACCATTGAATCCTGGAGACATCAGTCATATATGTTCCCAACTTCCAACCTTGTTTATCTGACTATCCTTCACAGCACAAAGGGTAATGAATAGAATCTTACACCTCTAGGGGCACAACCTGGGGCCAAAGGCAAGTGCTACGTGGAGTGAATTTCCTAGCCATGTTTTATTTAGCAGAAAAAATATATATATTTATGAAAATAAATATCTATCTATCTATCTATCTATCTCCAAGATTAATCTCACCTTAGTAATAAAGAAAGGAGGACCTCTGAGGACTGGAAAGAGAATCTTGGCTGAGGGGTTTGGGGGAAAAAAGCTTTGGAATCTACAGGTAAAAAAAAAAAAAGATTTTCCTCATTTTTCCTCCTGAGTCTATTGGAAAAATTAGTCCATTGTTAAAAAATTCTGCATGTGTCAAAATGAGCAGGGAAGTTGATTTAAAAGTCATACCTTACGGTATTGCATCCCTCAAGGTGCTATCTGTAAGTTAGAAATATTTTAGATGAAGTTACTTTGTTAAAGAATTTCATAGCATTTTTTTGATAAATTACAATTCCTATATACTATAGACTACATTTACTGGCAAGTCCTTAAAGTGCTCTGTTAACTATTTGTAATGAGATAATCTTTCTATACAGAGGTGCCATGTTTGCTTAACAAGACTTTTCTGTTTAAGTATGTGCTTCTCATTTATTTATGACAGGATGCTACTATTACAAGGATTGTACTGTTGATTTTTATTTTCAATTTTTTTATTCTTACTGAGGCTGACCAACTAGCAGACAAAAACACCAAATTTAAGTACCTCAGCTTGCAAAACAGATCAATCCCTAAATCAGAACAAGTTTAAGTGATAAAAATATTTTAGTTTTTTTTTTAATATAACTGATATACCTATCAGTACTTTCTATGTGCTAGCTAGATTATGGTTGATACAGTTTTTATTCTTAATGAAACACATACAGTTCACCATTGATAAGCAAGTTACTACTGTAGATATTTTACCTTATCCAAAGATTTCTGGGAATAGTGGTCTTAATTTTGGGGGAGAGGGAGATAGGGAGACCAAAGCATGCCTTTGTGTTTCATATAGCTTTCCTAGTTTATGGAAACATAATTGGTACATTTTCTAGACTTGCACATTGTAATTTAAGCTTAAATGAATTACTGAATTTCTGTCCCACATATGTGCATTTATCTTGAGTCTGTTTTGAAAGCTATTGTAAAACAAGTCATAAGTAAGGAGGAAAGTGCATTCTTGTTTTATCAGGTGATTCTGATGTCTCAACTCAGTTGTCTGGGAGATACCATTCATAATGTCCTAAGGGGAACATACTAGTTAAAACTTCTTTTCTTTTAGCTCTTTTCTCCGCTAACGAATATTTGGGGAAGTAACTAAAGTTTGTTCCTTTAGAAGCAAAAAGGTTGGGTTTTTTAACACTACAGCCTCAATTTGCAGATGCTGCTTCAAACAACCAAATAAAGGATAGATAGTGGTGGAAGTACTATTGTGCAGCTGAACTAAAGGGATTTTGTTGGATAACTACTTGCCTGTTACTGTCATTGGCAAGTCAGAGATAATTTCCAAAGCTGTAGTCTGGCTGAGGAGGAGTAATTGCTTTTATGTGTATTTTTCAAGCCAAAACACACACTTTGTTTCCACCAGTGTTTTTACCAAGATTCAAAATTATCACAGCATTGTTGCTGAAGAAAGTTATTTTTAAAAGAAAAAGTATTATGAAAAGAACAGTGACACCTGAGTGTCACGCAGAAAACTTGTCAGCTGAACTCCTGACAGAATCTGGCAGAAATTCAAAGTCTGGTTTGTCTCTAGTAATTCCATTAACATTTCAAAGGCTGATGATGTTCTGGGAATTACACAGGAGGGATTATTTTTTAAGTTAAGAATTAGTACTCTAAAGCCTTGCCTGTTCTAGGAATATTGCCGCTATCTTACAATAGTTAAATGGACTATATCTCAGACACTAAGTTCTCTATCAGACGTTTTGCTATTTTATCTGTACTGGCATAATTAAAATATCAGCCGTCTTTCCCCGTAGTGTGAATAAAGCTGTATCAGTATAAAACTGTATATATTGGTAGCTTATTTACGCATAGAAGGAAACAACCTAGGAGGGCTGGCCCAGTTCCAGAAATTGTTTTTAATTACATTGCAGTTGCTATGCCTGTATAAACTATTTGTATTGGAGACCTTATACCAGAAGAAAGTGACTTCATTCTAGTTTATTTGCCCTTGTCCATAGAGCCCCATAAAAAGTTACACCACTTCAGTTTCATAGGTTCAATTTGCCTTTGTGGGCAAACCTGCCCTTTACCCGGACTTATCTCCATCTATCTTAGATGATATAAACAACGAGTGTTTTGACAATAAAAATGCATCTTCCTCTCTGACATAAGCCTTATCTATTCAGTTAATACTAGAGCAAGTACAAGCTGCGTGCACCAAAGCTGTCCCCCCTGAATCTTAGCTTAACTCTCTGTTGTTCAGTATGGAACACAATGTTTTACATACTCTGACCAAACTTTCAATTGCTGTTTTGTAGATCAGTGTCTTGCCTTGCTTTTCTGCTGTGCAAATGAATTTTGTCCAGTATGTGTTACCCAAGAAAGAATTAAGAAAGTTGAAGTCAGAATAGCAGAACTTGAATCACTTGCAAATAAGGATGATCTGCATGTGCTCATTCTATAAAGATAACGTGGAGCAGATTCAGATGATTCCCATTTTAAAGCCACAGGTGAGGGAGAGATCTTGGTCCCATATTAAAAGGTGAGGAGGGAGTTGTGATGAGGAAAAGACTGAAAATCAGTATAACCCTTCTGCTCTAAGCCTGGGAGGAGTAAAGGAAGGACCTAGTCAGAAAGTAACTAGCAGGAACAGAAAGAGCCAAAAGCCCAGGGACCTTTGACCATTCAGAGAACACACACTAGGTTTAATTAGCTGTTCCCTGTCCTGTGCTCATTGACTGTTCCACTCTCTTTCCTTCTGTTCTACCTCTTTACTTCGGCTTCAATCCTGCTTACTTTGTATGTTTCTTTTACCCTAGTCTGCCCTCCTTACTCTGTACCTTCTTCCATTTTCTTTGCAAGCAAAAGCCACCCCAAAAATAGAACTACTGTTACATTTACTAGAGTCATGCTGTTTGTGAACTTTTCCCCCATGCTGTCTTATCTGTTTAGACTGTTGGCTTTTATATAGTCGGGGACCTTTTACTGGTCTGTGTTTATGCGCTGTCCAGCATAATGGAACTTCAGTCTTCATTAGTCCTTAGAAGACCTTAAATATGATTGCGAATAATATTCCTTTATCCTGCATTTTTATAACAAATCATTTCTAGGCAAATGACTACCCTTAACGAGATGAGGTATATGAGATTTAACAGGATAAGAGGAACTTTTCTCCTGCAGTTTTTCTGTAGGTGAACTAGTGATTTAAAAGTATAAAGTTATAATTGTGGTTATATTGCAGTCCAGCATAATATGACGAACATTTCAGAATGAATTTTATATTGACTATGTTAGCATTGCACTTGCAGTGGTTTGCAAATTGTTGGTTTGTTTTCCATGTTTTACAGTTTTTAAATTTGCTTTCTAGAAACCATTTTGGTAGGTGCAGGTTGCTTGTCAGAAATCCATTCCGAAGCTTGAGTGCAAAGCAAGCAAGGTACTAATGATGGATATGAATGGATATCTTAAGGATAACAATGGATATGGCATCTTCAAAAGCAGTGGCATTCTGGTAAGAATTTGCATGTAATTTATTAAAAAGTATGTGATAGTTATCAGTAAAATGTGTTTGTGTACCTCTGACAATTTGTCTGATTGTTTAATGAAAATTTCTTCTAAAATGTGAAAACTAGGAAGTTTGATCTATATCGTGCAGTATTTTAAATTCTGAAACAGTGTACAACAACTTTAGTTTACTTAGCAGTGACTTCTTGATGTAAAACCAGTTAAAATATCTTTTTAGAAAAGCAAGTTATTTTAGAGAAGTAGTTAGTGGCCATTTCTGGCTTACTATTTGTGAGCCTGTTTCTCTGAATATTTAGAACTGAATATGTTTGAACTGTCATTTAAATTTTTTTTTTTTTTTTTTGCACTCAGAGTGTACTCAAGAGTAATAACTAACCTCTGGCGGCATATTTCACCACTACACATGTAACTGTTCTAACAGACATTGCATTCAACTTTGCAAGAGATATGAAACACTTATGTAATTATTGACAAATTAATCATAGCTGGAAACTTTTAATCCTTGTATAGTTTTAAAAAAAATAAGTATAATGGCAGCATGCTAAGTTACTATACTGGTACCACTTTGCTTCAAGTTTCACGCTATTTAAATAGTGTGCACAATTAGAAAATGCAAGTAGAAACACCAGTGGAAGTTTTCTTGTAACTACACTATAGTAGAAGCGGTTCCTTTTAATTTAGTCTTTGAAATAGCTTAGGGCAACAATTCCTTAAGCAAAAATTCTTGTTTTTACTAAAACCAATTATGATGTTCTCCATGCGTATACTGATATCTCAAAATTCACAAAGAATCTGTGCCTTTGTTTTTTCTTCCTACTCTTTCAGTCCCACTGGTGGTTGGTATTGCAGTGGGACCTGTTCTGATAACAGCTGGCAGTTCTGAAAGCTGCTTCTTAAAGGTATTTTGAGGTCCTGGGTATGTATACACTGTGTAGTAAAGAGTAGCACAGAGACTCAGCATTCTTCTGATGAACTAGGTAGCTGTTCCAGCAGCATGCTACTTCCTGTGAAATTAGGGTTTTGACAGACCTCAAGAACTCTTAATTTTCTCATGCTATGCTGAAAGGTGTGGTGTCTCAGGAGCTGATTCACAAGCAGATTAGGTATTAATTGGGTGTTCAGTGTTGGTCAGAGGGATGGTGGTTAATGTCTGAGAGTGGTAACAGTGTTTGGCCCGCTGCGTGCCTGTTAGAGGTCTTAGCCCCATTGAGAGGCAAGGATAAGGAGCTCAGACGCATCGCTGTGCTAATACAGATACCTCCTATGGGCATCTGATGAGAACAGCAAAACTGTAGTGTGTCCTGGGCGAGGAGTACCAGCCTGGCTGACAGAATCTAGTTGCACTGTATTCATTTGCATGGTATAGACATGCAGCATAACTTCACAGGTACCTAAGGCAGCATTAATTAAAACAGACTATCCTCACTAAGATATGGGAGAGGAAGTACGGAGAATGCCTGGTAGATGAACTCCTGAGAGGTCTGTGCCCAGACTCCAAAGACCTGATATAACTGCTTTAAGGCAGTTTCTGAAAAGATTAATGCAAGCAGTCTCCTCATTTGAAATTATATTTGTATGGAAATGACTAATAGTGACTTCTATTTAATATCCCTTTCCGCAACACTCAGCTTTTCATTTTTACTTTCTAGGTGGGTGGGAGATAAAATCTGGCCCTTAAAGTGCTATGCACTCGTTCCAGTGACAAAATACAAAACACAAATCAGCAACTATAATGTAAGGCCATACGAGCTTCCTCTATCTGCACTGGACAAGTATGCATGCTAGATATATGAATATATGCTTAGATATCTGCTTAGATATATTTATAAGTAGTTTTCTAAACTGCTGTGACTCCATAGGCTATCATAGTAACTTGGGATGAGGAAGTTAGGCTGCTCACAACTCTTTTTTTTTTTTTTTTTTTTTTTTTTTTCCCCCAGGCTAATCTTTCACTCTGGTTCATTGCATGGCAAGTGTTTCATTATTTATTTGATCTGTTTATATTTTAAACCAGCTTTTGGCGGGGTGGGGGAAAGGGAAGGGTGAGTTCTTAGTTTTAAACCCTCTCAAATTCTGAAGGATGATATCAACCAAGAAAAACCTTGTTTGCAATTTCCACGTTGTAGAAGTATCTTATCTGTAGTTGCAGTAGTTGTAAAAATCAAGGCTGGAGTGTCTTTTTCTGTTGATTTTTTCTGAGGTGACTGTACTGGCTGGTATTGTTTCAAATAAAAACAGTTAAAACAAGTGACTGACTTGTTTTAGAAAAAGAGTTGACTGTCATTTAGTGTTTAATTCCTCTTTTGCTAAATCATTTTTGTGATATTAACTTTATTTGTGACACTTTAGTAGGTGGAAACCTGAGGGAGAATATGTTATAGTTCTTTCACAATTCATTAGTTTGTGGATGTTTCTGTTATGTTGTTTCCACACTGAGTGACTCATATGTTAAATGAACATGCCAGCCTAAAGGCATGCCCTCAATATTGCAGCCCACAGTGAAACTTGATGCTATTACATACAAAAATGTGGAAGATGCTCATACCCGTTTGAATCCTTTTGAAGTTTTGTGCACCTTGGACATGTATGCTATCAATTACTTCTTCAATGTACTTTCTTTCAAAAAGCTGTGTTTTACCATGTCTGATTGCTCTTTTTCACACTGTTGATTTGCTGAGTTTGTAGGCTACATCTGTCATGTGAGCATAAATTGGAACTGAGAAACAGTGATTTTTTTTTTTTTTTTTAATAACGTAGCACAGTTTCAGTGTATTCAGTTCTGGACTATTTGATGAGAGGCTATAGAAGTATCTGCTTTGCATTGCCACCTGTGCATCTATTTTTTTTTTTTTTTTTTTTTTATGATTTAAACAGATTCAGAAAAGCTTTTATTTGGGAAGTTGGTAGCACAGATCTAATACTCTCCGTATTGTGAAAACACTAATTAGAGTGAACCAGTTGTGATCTTAGGTTAGGTTATCTTAGCTCTCCTTGAATTTTGGCTTTCTTACAATTTTAATTTTTCCTTGTTTAATAAAAATGTGAAAGACAAAACAGATTTGACAGCATCACACAAATTATCACTTGCATTACAGAAGCTTCATACTGGAACACTGCAAGAAGCAGGTCTAAAACTCCCCCGGGGTTCCAGTCCTACATTTCTTTAGTATCTGTAATATGGAGACAGATGCGCATTTGCAGTAGCAAGATGAGAGGAACGGTTTTGAACAGTATGCAAAGTAAAATCTTTCAGATATTGTTTTGAATCTTTAGGATGTTTGGGTTTGGTTTTTTTTCATGTGCTATATAGTGGTACTAACCCTAAGCCTGCATTGATTTGTATATCGAAAATATGTATATAGCTCCAGAATTTTTGTTCTCCAGATGACAGACCTGTGGTTTTGATAGCAGTAAGACAGATTACTTTGGCTTTTAAATAACAGTCCCGTTCTACCATGAATACTATGTAGTGGAGGAGCTTATGCCAAAGTGAATACTTTTATATTACACTTATATTAAAGAGTGGTCTTCCCATAAATTTTTCACTTAATACTACTCATGTCTTTATGCTGTGTGCTAGTTTTTCTGTCTATGTCTCTATTGCTTTTCAGGAGGAGGCTGACAATATTCACCTAACTATTTCCACCGATGTGGTGCTTGTCTGTCAGTTCCTTGTCTGGTTTGGGCTACAGGACTGTAGACACATTAATGACAATTATGTGCAACCATTAACAAAACTGATCCCAAATCAGGAAACCCTGGCAAGCAATAAAAGTGGCAGTTTTAATTCTAATTCTAGCACCCTGGACTAAGTCATCTCAGGTCACTTAAGGATGTCTCACTAAAAGAGTATAAAAAGGTATAAAAATATCACAGAATACTACTGTTTGATCTTCAAGTGGTGTGGAAGTATAGGCAAGGAGAGGAAGGAGGCAGCAAAATGAAAATACATCAGAAATTGCCACACTGGCTGATGTGTTTGAGAGCATGGGGTGTAGATGCAGAGGGCTGTACCTTTGCCTTCCTGTTCGGCTGTGTTCGCTTTTAATATATGTTAAGTAGCACTAGAAGGACGGGAACTGGGAATGCTGGTAAATTCCACATCTACAGGTGTAAAAGTTGCCTCACCCAGGCTGTTCTTCCTGCATTTTTCTCTGTTTCTGAGTTTTTGGCTTGTTAAGATCCTTCCTTCGTTTGCCAGGAGAGATCCTGGAATCCTACTAGTGATACACGACAGCACGTATGGGTTTAGTTCTGTTCTCACTTTCCCACCTGTTTCCGGGCGGTTTTTCCTTTCCTGTTCTGCATGACGAAGATCTGAGTTCTGAGGGTTTCAGCCAGGTGTGATGCCAGGTGCTGAAGATACTGACCTTTCCCTTTTCCTGTCGAATCCTTTAGTCCGTTTCTCTCGGTGTGGTGGTTTCACTGGGCGCTGCGCAGAGCTCTGCAAGTCGCCCAGCGCACGTTCAGGTGGCCTTAGCTTCTTCTCCGGTCCTTCAACACTCGAGCCAAGCCTTGCCTTGGGCCAGCTGTCAGCGCCATCCGAAGACGGTCTCCGTGCGGATGACCAGGCCAGCGCCCGGCTGACTCCCGCCAGCGGAGGCAGCGGCAGGGCGGGAGGCGAGAGGTTTCCGCCCGGCCCGGGCGGCACTAGGACCCGGGTGGCTCCTCCGCTCTTCTCGGCTCCCCGCCCGTCCCCGGGGCGGCCGCAGCCGCCGGCAGCCGGCCGGGGCTGCAGCTGGACCTTGTCCCGCGGGGCGGGCGGTGCCAGCGTTCCCCATTGGCTGCCCGCCGCGCCGTGCGCGCTCGTGGCCGCCCGCGCCCGCCCGCCCGCGCCCTCGGTAGCGCCGCGGCAGCTGCGACCTTGGTGGCCGCCACAAGCTCTCTGCCCCGCGGAATCCTCGCCTCCGGGCCGCACGGGTGGCTGGCTCCTTGCTGCTGCCTGCTGCTAGCCCGACCTTCTCCGTGGCGCAGTCCGGCCCGGCTGGCTAGAGATGTCTTTTACTGTGTATTTGGACTGTGCTTTCGACAAATAGGCTTGTGTTGGGGATGCCCTTGTATTGCTGTAAGATTTCTAGTAATATCATAGTTAAGTAGTATATTTTTCTAAGGCAGATGAGAGCGTGCTGTGAGTTGTTTGGTGCTGGGAACATGCCTTCATACGTGATTCTGCGCCATATGTTAGAATGGAGACACACTCCTGCCCAGAGCTTTTGTGAACCCTGGGAAAAGACACACAAATAATCATAGACGAAAGCATTTAAAATAGCAAGAAATATTTTGCTAATTTCAGGAAAATAATTTGCATAGCATACAGACCAAATGATAAGTACAATGGAAAGTTTACCATGTGAGTTGAAGTAATTTTATTGCTTTGTTTATGTCAGTTTTGTTTCGTGCATGTATAGCATAAACTGAGGTCTTCCTTTAATGGATGTACAGTGGATTGTGGCAAATGTTCGTGTTCAAAAATATGCTTTGGCTAATATTAAGGTATCTTCCACTTAACGCCTACATAGAATCATAGAATTGCCTAGGTTGGAAGGGACCTTTCAGATCATCTAGTCCAACCATCAACCTGACTCTGACAAAAACTATCACTAAACCGTATCTCTAAGCACCACACCTACCCATCTTTTGAATACCTCCAGGTATGGTGCCTCAACCATTTCCCTGGTCAGCCTGTTCCAATGCTTGATAACGCCTTCAATGAAGAAATTTTTCCTAATATCCAGTCTAAACGACCCCTGGCACAACACACTACAAGACAGGTGTTCTACTCTTACGGTAGTTACTATGTATCCTGCTGAACTCTTTGCAGTTTGATATTTAAAACAAGGCATTAAGAATAAGAGAGTTCTGATCATTAAATTAGAATTAAAGTGGAGCAGAAGCTGATATATTATCTGATACTTGGCTTCTATAGTGCCTGTCACAAAGTAATGGCTCTCTTAAACTGTACATTAATCATCAACAAGAAGTTCAGAAATGTCTGTTCAGTCCAAAAACTTTTATTAACAAAAAAATAGCTTTCATACTATTGGAATGAGGAAAGAAATGTCTTTAATGAGAAAATCCTTCACATCTAAATGAAGTTAGTTTACACCTTCTCCCCTGTAAGTTTAGTTTATTGCAACTGCCCACCCTTGACTTGAAAAAAGCGTGTGGGGCAACTTTGCAGGTAAATGTACAGTGAAGTGTATTTCAAGTTATGTATATTCAGTACGTATTTACAAGCATATAATAAAATAGCTTTAGAAAAGCAAAATGTCCCTTGTATTTTAGAAAGTGATCAATATTTGTCAATGGGGTGTGTTACTAAAATGTTCACAGGCAAAAGCTATACAACTAAAAGGTGAATCTGTCAAGCAACAATTCTTTTACAGTCTGTGTCATCTGCAAAACAGAGCAAGTTAAACAAGGGGAATAAATTTTATGTTCCAATTTCTGTTGCCTTTTGGGGTCCGAAATTGTATAGTACCTTTCTGCAACCTATTGGCTTGCCTTTATGCCAGACAGCTTTTCTGTCATTGCAGGCAATAAGGTCTTCTCGGAACCACAGCTGTACATCAGCTGAAATTCCCTTTTCTAACAGAACCGGTACCCTTTCCTACATTCAAGTGTCACTGCACGAAGTTTATGTAGCTATTTAAATGTCTCAGTTTCTCTTGTTCTGCTCTTGGTCTGGTAGAGAGAGCTGCATTCTCTCTATCTGGGAAAGAGTTCCCAGGTGATCTTTCTGGTTCTTTGTGCTGTCTGTATTATTGACGTTTTGAGTCTTCATTCGTACCCTCTATTGTACTGCATGTTCTTTAAGGCCCTGTTTACCTGACCCAGCCACTTACTAAACCATGAAGTCCCATCTTTGCGTTGGCAGTGCTGGCAGCTTTTCCTTCCTGCCCCCCCCACTGCCCCCAGATAATATTATATTCTCTTTACCTTCGCAGACACCGTGGAAAAATTCAAACAAAATATATGAAGCCCCATTCTTATGCTCTCTTTCATTTTTTTCCCTTGCCTATCTTAATAAAATGAAGACTCTTTGAGAAAGAATTATAATTTTCTATATGTCTTTGTAATGACTAATACAATGGGGTAATGTGTTTTCTAGTACGTGCTGTGAAAATATGCGTTTCAAATTAAAATGGGATGATCTAATCAAGAAAACCAAGCAGCATAGTGGTGGCATACTAAGGAATTAGTGCTTAAGCTGTTTCTTGGTCCTTTGTTTGTGGGTGATCACTGAGTAGTCACTTTTTGGGTGCTTGTTTGCAAGATCTGTGATGAGAATCCTTAAAACCAAAAAATTGGTAAGGGGAAATATGTTCCATTTCAGCTCTTTGAAAAATAGACAAAGTTCTAAGAAGCTGGCGGTGTTTGGGAATCAGGAAAAATACTTTTTAGGTACAACCCGCAGTGATGGAGAAAATGAGTTTATAATCATGCGGATTTTAATTTTTCATGTATTTGCCTTTATTGCTTACGTAAGAGCTTAAAATCTCCAAACTTTAGTTGTTTCAAAATCTTCTAACTATGACAGTACTGTTGTTAATGAGCTATTAACGGCAGTTAATGCAAACTGTAGGAAAAGTTAGTGTGAGATTGTGAATACAAGTTCAATAGTGAAATCGAGTTGCTATTCTTTTTTTAATTGATATTTTTACATAGGAGTTACCATATTGGCTTAAACCATAATACAGTTTCTTGTTTTACTAGTAAAGACATCCTGATGCTTCAGCTAATTTTAATTCCAAATAAGCTTCTTCCTGATTTCTTTATGTAGTAACTGGTTTGATTTATCTTAGTGTTGATAGGGACATTGTATTTATATTAATAACTGAATTTCCTTGATAATCAATACGTAAAAATTACATATGATGTCAAAAACATTTCTTCTGATCAGGTTTCAATTTTCCACAGTTTGGATGTTTCTTAGTATTTTTTTCTTCCGTTATAGCAAGCATAGAAATATCTGATCAGAGCATTTATTATTTTTTTTATGTCCACTCGTAGCACTCTTGATTTAAACTTGCCAGTTTCTCTTCATATGATGTTTTCAATGTTTATCACTGTTCACATTTGAACTCTTTCCAGTTCTTTATTATCTTTTTGGAGAAGGGGTGACCTGTGTCTCATGCGTTTTTTCTGCTAAGGTCACAGCATTGATTTTCATAATCCTGTTACACTGACTTTCATCTAATTCTCTTCCATTGTTTAAGCAGCCTGTTTTACTATTTTTGTTTTGAGTGTAGTGGCATATTGAACAGAGATTTTCACTAAACTGCTGAAGTGGTGCCCTAGTTCCTTCCTGAAGCCAAGGCATCTGGTGTTCTTTCGCAATACAGCATAACCAATCTAATAAACAACTCCCATTAAACAGAGGCAGTCCTGCCACCTCCCTTGCACCTGATGCTGACGTTCATCTGCCCCAGTGATCTCGCTCATGGAACTGCACCGTTAAGAAGGCAGTCCTAGTCTTACCAGTAAAGGCTTGATTTTCCTTGGTTTGCTCCCTGAGCAGCTTACCAGTGATGGTTGCTGCTGTTGCTGCAAGGAAAATAGAGTGAGCACACGGCAAAGGAAGGAGGAGGTAGAAATACGGAACGTATCCTTTCTGCAGTGATCTGCATCGGATCAGTTTAACTAACATAAAATTATGCAGAGTGTTGTAATACAAGTATTAAAATTGGTATGAATGCAGGATGGATGTAAACATAAGGAGAAAGAGTGAAACAAAGAGTTAAAGAAATAGCCTGTACTGATAACGAAGGACACCATTTCCAAGACACCATTCCCAGCAGTATCCGTGTGCCACAGCACAGATGACTTGCCAGCAGAAGACCTTGCATCCTAAGAGCAGGAGGATGGCAACAAGGTTGTAGTATATCATAGTATATCACAAACACTGTTCTTTTTCCTGTTGGCTGAGCAGAAGAGACTGCAGATGTACACTTCAGACCTATATTCCGAAGGAGGAAAAACAAGACAATGGGCAGCAATATGGCCTAAGATTTATGGAAGGCGTGGTAAGCAAGATCCTGAGGCAAAGGACTATCTTGTCACAGATGATGATTCCTGAAGGATATCCTAACGGATCTGCTCAAAAAACCCAGTTTTTGTTGCTAATTAAGAACAACTCCTGAAATGGGATGAGGACTTAATAGCTGGTGGCCCTTGTCCTCTCTTTCGCACATAAGTTTTCCTGGCCAGACCATTTGGGCAGATCAGTCTTGGTGCTTGTGAGTACGTGAGCATAAGAGTGTGAGTGAATTAAATCTATGGGAGAATAAATGTCAGTGGGTAACATCAACTTCTCTGGATATTTTGTAGGTAACTTGCCTTCCCCTTGCCTAACATACTGTGGTTTGGTACGCTAAGTTCCCTATAGTTGCACCTTTAATTTGAAACCTCATAAAACACAGACTTTTCTCTTGTGTTTATTTTAGTGTGTGTTTGTTGTCTATCATTTAAACTTGATCTGTATTTTTGGGGACCACTTATTCATTTTGGTTAGATTAACAGTTTTCCATGATTCCAAGTAACCTAAATAACTGCAGATTTTATGCCATGGAACTCAGCCCAATTTCTGGATGATTAACAACCGTACCATAACACAGGAGCAAATCCATTCTTTTGAGACACTTTGCAGTTAACTCTTTGCCACTAATGAAATTTATTATAATTGATCATTTAATCCAATATTTTGCCTTGTTTATTCTCATCATGACTGTCTGTGTCTTAGGTTTTTTTTGTTTGTTTGCTTCAGGAGGAATTCTTCTCTTACTTTGGGCTTTGAAAGAACTTCTTTTCTGTTATCTGGGTGAATAGATCCAGAGTAAGAACTAGATCATCAGCAGTAGTAGTCGTTCTGTTTTGTTTCTTTTGTACATGATGCCTAGTATGATCTTTGCTTATTGTTTGTACTAGGATTAGCTTTCCAAATTTGTGTGAGACTCCTATTTGAGTCAAATAGCTTCTTGAAGCTCATTGTTTCTTCACAATGTTTTATTATCTTTTTCCCAGCAGTAAGCGTGTTTTTAGAGACTCAGAGATTTTTCTTAGCATGTAAGATAGACCTAGGGATTTTGCTTCCTTATTTTGGGCTATAGGGACCTTCTTCATGTTACTCAAATCTCCTTTTTAATAGGGTATATTTAAAGTCCAAGAAGTTTAACAGGAAGAAGCGTGCGTTGTGGGGCATGCACTCTTTGCATATATGAAAGGGCTCCTTATACTTCTTACTTTTACCTTACCAGTCCTACATTTTACCATTTTCTCATCGATTGTTTCAGAAAATAGCTTACGATATCTGTCACGCGCATGACAAGAGTTTCCATGGTTTGTTTCTCCCAGCCTGCTTCCTCTGCCAAAAACTCTGTATGCATCCCGGATCCACATACACCTTCCCGTCACTCTTATTCTCCCTTCTCTTTCACTGTGGTGAATTGTCTTGAGGATTTGCCCATCATTCAGACTGGGGAGAAAACCAGTTGGTGCCAGCCATGAACACATTCCAGCTCTTTATTATAGCATCAAGGAATTTAGAAAATAACAAAGTTGATACATAGGTGTGCATTTTCTACCTGGAATGTGTGCATAATTCTATGATAATTATATGATCAGGTACTGTTTAATAAAATACTGTATAGTATTGTAAGACTGTTTTTGCATTATTTTAAAATAGTGTTATTTGGGCATAATAACATTTGCACAAACACAGGCTGAAAAGATTAACTGCAATTCTGAATGTTTGCAATGTAAATATAATACAGTTGAAAAGAGAAAATATACACAGATGAGAAGGGAAATACTGGGAGTTGAGGAGGAACAGTGATACTTCAGGCATGCAATTCATGTACCTAAATCTAAAGACTGATCTCCCTAGGCCCTTTCCAGAGCTTAACCAGACTCCTTCAGAGGATAGTTTGGAACACTTTAGGAGTTCCTTCATCAAAATTGCTCTCAACAGGAGTTTCTCTACATTTACTGTATAGGAGGATCCGTCTCCTACACCTCACACTTGCCTACCTTAGACACTTAAAACTGGGTGGTGTGTACGTACCTTCTAATCACACAATGTGCCCATAGAGGCTGTAGGGGCATCTTAGTAAGCTGAATTTCAGAGAAAGCTTTGAAGAAGAGCAATGAAGTATGTTTTCAAATATTTAAGGGAGTTTCCCTAAAGTGTAAGTTGTAAAACAGGAAAAGACCTAAGAGCTTTGTTTGAAAATAAAATGTGGATGAGAGAGAAGCTGGAAGCTAGACTCCTGATGCTCAATGACAGGTGGGAGATACGAAGGGAAGGGATAAAAGAAGTATCTCCAAAATATTTTTTTTTTCAGTAAGAAGTGAGGGTTTTTGAAAGTGTTTTAGCCGAACACACAATAATAAACAAATTGTATAGTACGAGCTATATGACTTTTCAACTTTGTTTCATGAAAATTGGCCTAGCTTCAAATGCGAGCAAACCACAGTTGGCTTCCTGATGGTGATTAAGGAACAATAGGTGCGATGGTGATAAGCGAGGAAGGGCCTTGAAAGTGAAGACAAGTAATAGATTTTAAGGAAGGAGTCAGGGAGGGCTGTAGAGACAGGGAGGTGTTCTCCAAGTGATCGATTAGCAAGCAGGTCTTTGCAGTGGTTTACTGGATGAATGTGAGTCAGGTTAGGCTGCATTTCTCAAAAGCAGGGAGAAAAATGTTGCTGAATCAAAACGTGATGATAATGATAGCTGGATTGAATGCTTCAGCTGATTGGAAGAATTAAAAATACCATCTTGGAAATGTTGCACTGAAAGCGTCTGCTTTCTTCAATATGAATCTTAGGTTTTGGAGTAAATTTGGGATCTAAGGTGATGCTAGAGCTATGTGTTTGAGTGATAGACAGGATGATGGTGTAGCTGTGCAGCTCTGTATGTGACACCAGCAATTAAGTCATTCATATGAAAGATCTTAAAGATCTGTCCTCAAATGTTTGTCATTTGGAGTTTTTTACTCCTACAATTGCTTCCCATGTAATGTTGTTTAGAATATTTCCCCACCTGCCACGAAGGACTGGACGTTAATTGTTCAGTTTGATTTGTAATGTCTCGGGGGGTGGCTGTCATGAAAAGGTGTGTTTTGCATTTGCTGGGAAGGCACTCATCTTTTTATTTGGCTTACGGTAATAGTGAACACCGGGTACCGTAATTTCTTTATAATTAAATTATTAAGTCGAGTCTTCTAATAACTATATTCCATAGTAATTCAGTAGTATAATTAATTGATTCAGTTCCTTACTCTGGTCGTGCCTGATGATGTAAGAGTTGTACTCAGCAGGAGGAAACTTTCAGTTTGCTCGAGGCTTTTATAGCCAGGTCCCGTACCAGCTGCAGTCATCCTTGCCTTCCTGCTTCAGCGTGTCCCAGAACTTACAGGTTGAGAAGAGGGGACCGGAGAAAGGGCAGAGGAAATAACATCTGCTCTTGGCTTATTTTCCACTGGCGGAATTGTATGGGCATGGTAGCAAATGAGTGTGAATTAGAATTGTTTCTATGCTTTTCTCACTTTTCTTATCTCAGAGATGAGGCAGCTTTAGTATCAGGGAGGCGTAACCCAAAGAAAGAAAAAACGAACAGCTTTTTATTTTCTTTCTTGTTATTTTTATAATAGATACACTTCCGCCAGGTGTGGAAATATAAACTGTTAATGCATTTTTGTAAGAGGAAGAAGAAAGATTGTCTTAAGTAGTTAGGTGTCTCTAGTAGTTAGATGTCCAGATTAAAATACTAAAGTATATAGTATGCTCAGGGAAGAGAAATTTTAAAATTGCCTTTACTCAGAAATATAACTCTTTGGAAAGGAATTTGATTTTAATAGCTCTTCAGTAGTTTTGGGTTATTCAGAGGAAGAGCAGTGGTGGCCAGGTAAGGCAGTAAATGACCTTTTGCTTGCTAAAAATGTGTAAATTCCTGAGCAAATGCACTTCATGGCATGCCAGACATCTGCAGGCAAAAAGTGCAGTGTATGTGTGTGATCTCGGCAGCTGGATGCTCACAGGCAGTGGGGAGAGACGAGGTGGGAGATCAGGTGTCCCTCTGGTCCCCACTGGGACCTCCACCTGCACCCAGCGAAGCAGAGCCCTGCTGGGGTGTACTTTCTGCCCCCACCCCAGGGCTCTTACTGAGCTGCAGCCGGGCTTTAGTCTGTACTGTCTTGAGATGAGATAACCAAAATATGACACTGTATTCTAAACGTGGTGCTACAGGTTCTTTATCAATTACCAATTTCTGACATGCATGTGGTATGCAAGTGGGAATTCAACATAAAAATGGAAATAAAGATTTTGATATCTATCCTGAGCTAACACCAACACTGAGAAGATGAAACCATTACCTTCTCCCACAAATTTTGGAAATCACATCTGTCTTACCTATCTATGAGTTTCCTCATGTACAAGTAGGCTAAGTAAAGTCAGTGTCACATCTTGGCAAAAACCATGTCTTAATGTCAGTGGGCATAGTGAATAGCAAACCTTGTATATAGTATTTTTTTCCACCTAGAAATAATAATAATTTGATTCCTTACCTCTCCATCAGTGCTATAGACAAATCAACATCTCTTTCAATGAGTTTCAGATGTTCATGTCCTCATTTATCTTGGAATAGTTTTTAAACTTATTAATTTATTTCATGTAAAGGATCTTGATGCATCTTAAGTCATCAAGTAGGAGAAGTAAAAGTAATCAGAGATGGCTGATTCTCCTGAACTTTTTTTTTTTGACAGAAAGTGTGTTTTATTGATTGTCTGTTTACATGCTGACTTATGAAGGTATAATTCTACTATAGTTAAGGGAAGAATAGTATCGTACTCCTGGACAGCCTGTCTTTGGTCTTGCTGTCTCAAAGACATAGTACTGGTGAAGGTGCAAGGTGCAGCAGAAGGCACAGACCCCCTCCTGGGGTGGCTGATAAGTGCTGCTGCTGAAGTTCAGATGACATGATACTCCCCGGTGTAGCCCATGGCTCTGTGTGCTTGTTCCGCCATAAACCTGATATCTCTGTAGTGTCTTCACTGCTGCTGTCGCACATTCCTATTGTATTAAAGCCTGTATTTCAGTAAGCAAACCTTCTCACAAAGTAGAAATATTTTTGAGACAGTATATTTTCTCATTGGCAATTGTGTATGATACTAGGTGTATGCTACCATGGGCTTTTATTGGTATGGTAGGAGAAACAGCATACATATAAAGTGACTTCATCTCACACACTGCCAAGCTAGAACTTCTCACAGCCTTCAGATAGGCATAACAGTGAACATTTTTATAGAAATAATATTACTTTCTGTCAGTTTTACAGTGTTTTAAAATATGGTAAGAAAAATCTCATTTTAATTTTTGCCACCATGTTACTAAGAGGCTAAAAATCTACCTGTCTAGAAATGAAGAGTTGATGAAGATAAAGAATATCACCTATATTGATTTTAGACCACTCTCTTTTATTTAAAATAATAAAAAAACATTATATATAAATATGAAAAAGCAGCAGCACGCAGGAGGTGAGCAAATGCACTGCAAGTACTCGTGTTTGCCTGAAGGGGAATATGCCGTGATCAATTAATGCTGTATAAACCTCTCAATGTAAGATACCACTGTAGCCTTTTTTGTAGCTGCAGCTTTTTGTGGTAAAAATGTAAATCTTGTAATGGTCTAGACAGTCAGATTATTTTTGTGAGACTAGTTGGTGGCTCTGTAGAGTTGTGCACTACAGTACCTGACTTCATCCTTTTTCTGTTTACATATTTAGGCTCTAATCCTGCCACTGGATTTATATCAAATGGACCTCGATAGCCATGGGGCCTGACTGAGTTAATGGGACTCTGGATGACTGCAAGTTTCTACTCTGAAGATCAGATTGTAGGCCTGAACCTAAATTTCTGTCTTATTCCCCTGTCTATTTGCTTCTAATTCATGAAAATTATCCTACAAAACGGTGTTGTCTTTGAGTCTCATGCACGTTTACTTTAGAAGCATTCAGACACCGTGTGCTTGGGATGTTGTCTGACACTGTTAAAATATGCCTGTTGTCATGTGCCAAAAACTCAGGATCGCCATGATTATTGTGTTATATTTTAACATTCAATGGCTTCCTACCTAAAGCAAAGGAGATAATCACCTGTGTTTTCAGTCATTGTGGTATGTCTCTTAACTCAGATTTTGAATACAGAATAACTGTTGGAAATCTATTCAGGTCATTTTTAAAGATCTTGGTAGATTTGGTTTTTATTTGTTGGGCACAAGGTAAATCTATTTTATTTTATTTTTCAACGTGCTGTTCTCTTAGTAGCCTACTATTGCTGAAAGCGTTCAATATAATGATATGCTGTGATGCAGACCAATAAAATAAGTAGGAAAAGGCATTAACTTTTACTACCACTCCTGTTGCTTTTCTATTTCTGTGGCTGTGGTTACATGACATACTATACAGCTGAGAGTGAGGATATTTTTATTTTTGTGAACCGGAGAATATCTTTTGTTTACACTGAGTGCTGTTCCCTCTCCTGTTCCATATGACTATGTTGCAGTTTCACTGAGTACTAAAGTTAAATAGCCCTCATAGAAGCTGAAAAGGACTTTACAAAATCACATTAAAATGGAGTTTAAGGGGAAAAATGGATATACTCCATCTCTATGCATGTTAGAAGTTATATTGTATAGATTTTTTTAAAGCAAGTATGTAGCAATATAGGATAATTAACGGATTAAAAGATCCAAAACTTTTGCTGTATATAGACAATCAGAAATACCTTCTTCTTTTTTCTATGTAGGCTTATTACAATGATATCTAAGAGCTTCACAGTATTTGTTGAATTTTTGCGTATTCCCAGAACGACAGAAAAGCACTGCTGTACTGTTTGACCAAGGAGAAAACCAAGCCACTTGTGCAGACAGAAGTAAAGTCGATGTTATTAATTGCCTTTTAACCTTGTGCCTCCAGCTCCATTTCTCCTTCAAAAGCCAAAGCTTCCATTATAATCAGCTGCTTTGCATTTCTACGTAAAAGGCCCAAGGTGTTTCGGTTTGGACTCCCAGAAAGTGAGGAAGACAAGGTTGGTGGCCCTCTGCCAAGGTGCTGAGTCTGACTTGCTCCTCATTCACAGAAGCCGATGGCAAAGGCAGAGGCAGAACTGAGTGTTCCTGTGTGGCATTCAACTGCCTTAACCACATGCCCATTGCTCTCTTCCTGTAGTTGTCTGTCTTGTTCTCTGCACAACTTCTAGAGCAAACACATATACCAACCTATAAATAATCTAATTCGATACACAACCCTGATTCATTTCCTGCGCAGCGTGTGTCCTGCACACACAGGGCGGCCACGGTCCTGCGGAAAAGTTTGGCAGAGTGGATGAGACCAAGTATTAAGGTTATTAAGTATTTAAACTTTGCAATGAAATAGCATTCTTTTAATGTAGCTTATTATAGCTATATCTTGAAGCATTTTTAACAAGGGACAAGAAGAAATGAACGCTTTTATATCTATTTGTAACCATGAATGTTCAGCTCAGTGAGATGCAGAACATCAGCTGGTAGGAGGAGGCTGGCCACCTCCAGGGAGGAAGGGAAGGAAGAAGGCTGGGTAGTAAACGCCGTGGGTAATACCCTGTTTGCCTTGAGTCTCAGGGACTATTTGAGGAGAGTTTACTGTAGCTTTTGTTTTCTTTTCAGCATTTCCAGCCCAAGAAGTTAGCTCCTCCAGAGTTTCTCAATGCAGTAGATGTTCGGGGTGTGCACTGTGTTGCTATAGTCTGGTAATAGTGTAAACAAATGGAAATCAAAGGTGGATTTTTTTCCTATCTGTGTTTTTCTGTCAGAAAATAAGAGGAGACGCTCCTGAAGTCTCCCAGTTTTCTCCCAGATGAATTTCAGGAGCAATCAGTATGATACTTGGTCTCAAAAATAGGTAGCAAAAGCTTTTCTAATAGAAAATACTGCTGTCTGCTTACCCCTTTAATCTTCTTCCCCATTAAACTGTAGTGGCCTGGTGTGTTTGTAAGTTACCAAGGATGGTGTGTAGACTCCAGTGCCAGAGCAGTGGTGTTGGGAATCACAAGCTCATCTCTTTATCTTTTGTGTTAGACTTGATTAGGATGATAGGGTTTTTTTTCAGAGAAATCTTGCCAGACCATGGGGTAAGTTTCAGTTTATCCATGGATGACGCTTGAGATTTGGTGACCAGGCGAGTGATTTGCTATGAGGAAAGCAAAGCAACCTCATGCTTTGCTTTTGCATATTTTTCTCTGGGTTATGCAGTCTTTTCCCACAAATAATGCAGTAAATTCAGATGTCATGTAAATGATGCTGGAGATGATACTGAGATATATGAGTAGTTAGGAAAATTTTGGTCATGCCATTCACTGAAATTCATAAAAATTAAAATGCTTGCAGAAGTACATTGGTCCCACTGGCATTTTGTTGTAAAGAAAAAATGAAAACCCTGCTTTTAACACTTTTTGTTTTGTTTTGTTTTTAAATAAGGATCAGTTTGCAAAGTTTTACAGTTGTAGAGAAATTGTGGGAGCATGAAGAATCAGTCTTGATAGACTGGAATCACCTTAAGCCAGTATTTCCACTCAACACTTTGTATCGTGAAACCATGGCCTGAAACTGCTGCCTGTCATATCAGATAATATTATCATTGATTTAGTATGTTACTTCATCTTATGCGTGGTTTGCAACCTTTCCTGGGTTTTGGTTTGGTGGTTTGTTGTTTTTTTTTTTGTTTTTTTGTTTTGTTTTAGGGTCGGGTTTTTATTGGTATTTTTACCAGCATCTAGTGTGAGGGAGCCCTCATCCATGACTTGGGTTCCAGGTACTAGGATAATACAAGTAGTAATCATGCCTGCTGCTAAAAATTTTCTACCTTATTTCCATTTGCATTTGTTTGCCTTCAGCTTCCAGTCATTGATTCTTGTTATGCTTTTCTCTGATGGATTAAAGAGCTCTCTAGTACTCACTATTTTCTCCCCAGGAAGGTGCTTTTACCCTGTAATCAAGTTACTTGTCAATCTTTTTTTTTTTTTTTTTTTTTTTTTAAAAAAGCTAAACAGATTGAATTTTTTATGGTTCTCATGATTTTTTCATATTCTCAGATAATTTTTGTGGCTCTTTTCTATCCCTTCTCTAATTTTTCTATTAAAAAAGAGACATAAAACTGTATTTTATTTGTGACATGCACAGAAGTAAAATTACTCCTGTGTTAGTATGGTCAGAAATGGATGTTTTTGCAAGGTCAGATAAAATAAACAACTATTTAATATGACTTCAACACATCTGAGTAGTAATTATTAGAGGATAGAAAATGATGGATCATTTTAAAAACCTTTAAATGCTTCATAAATTTCAAAAGAGCTATCAAATCAGCAAGAGTGGGTGTGCAGGAGGGGTTGCAAAAGTATTTGGTTTTGTGTTGAGGTTTTTGAGGAGATAGAAGCAATATAAAAATAATAATCTTAATTGTAAAGCAACAATAATACATCAATACCTTAAGTGCTATGGATAACACAGTAATACATACTTGCCAAAATTTTGTAGGATTGAATGCAAAACCTTTGTTAGTAGCAGACTATGCGGGCCACTGGAAATAGAGACTGTGAATAGATGTGAGTATATGCATCCCTGACATCCATCTGATCCCATAAGTAGCCACTTGTTTGTATTTGGAAACCCTAGAACAGTTCTGCAATCTGTTATGCTGTAATAGAAGAAATAACATAGCATCAAGAATTTCTTTTGTTATAAAAGCTGTCACCATTAAGTCATATAAAAGTTCAAACTTCAAGAGCTTCGAAGAGGCTCTTGAAAGTTTTACTGCTTCAGTATTTCTTACCAAAGGAGTGGCAATTCATCTTGATTTTTATCCATACTTTAGGACTTTTACCCTAAGGAGACTAATTAGATGCCTGCCTGGTCAAAGCATCTCAGCCTAACCAATGAGTTTTATGCATATCATGCATATCAGCATCTGAATTGAATCCGCACTCCCGGATCCACACTTACCCATCATGGAAACCATCAGATTTACATTAAATTGAACTACAGACTGTTGAAACTCTCAATGCTGCAGATCAATTTAATGCAAATTTGTCTGACATTGTGTCTTATGCAAATTTGTCTGACATTGTGTCTTAACGCAAATTTGAGGTCACCACATTAACTTTCTGCCTGAACTGTCTTGCTTTTTGAGTTTGAAAAGAGTACACCTTTCCTTTGTGGCAGCATTGCCTCAGTAAAATTTAGGGCATATTCAATAAGGGACTTAATTTGTTTCAGCAAACTTAAAGTTCATGGAAACATGGTAAATGATGAAAAAAAAAGGTAATTAAAATAATGTAAAAGACTTCCGATCCTCTAAAACCCCTGAAAAAGGAGTAAAGGTGAATAAGGACAGAATAGAAAGCCAAATGGCCTCTAGTTAAGTACTAATCTAAATAGATTTATACTACAAGTGTGTGTTAATGAAGAAGTTAATACTAAGATTTTGGTAGCACAGGGTGACTTGGGGTAGAAGTTGTCCCCCTGCAATGATGAGCTCTCAGAGCCCTTTTCAAAACAACTATCTGTTGCTGGAAAGAGATGAGAGAAGTGGGTATTCCCTCAAATGTCTTTTGGTACCACAGGCTTAGTAGATATAAAGTGTGTAATTTCTTACATCCTAGGTTGCCTCAATTTCTTCTCCTGGGTCTCACAAGTCCTGGAATAGAAGCCTTAAATAAAGGGAGATGATGGTACTGGAAAAGAAGATGGTAAAAGAAATAGGATGATTATGACAGAAGCTGGAGACAGTCTTCTTAAGAATACTAGCATGACTTCAGTTCTCTGAATGGCTGTTTAAGAGGTGATGCTCCTTCCTGAACCAGAGATAAATCGGGATGGCTGCATATAATGGTAGGTGTTTGACCAATGCAGCAGCCACTGGAGTATAATATATACTGGATAACTATTCTGAGGGTGGGAGGAGAAGGATGGTGGCTAGAAAATTACTTTCCCACTAAATAATGCTACTGATGAGTATTTGGTGAGCAGTTACAGTTGCCACAGTGCATTTTCCAGCGTATCTTTGCACAAGAGTATGGGGAAAAGAAGAGAGAAAAGGGACAGAAAGGAGAGAGATGGAGAAAGTATGAGTTTGTTGAGGCTTCTTCTCTTCCAGGGTATGAGGGTATGTTCTTTGCCCTCCTTAAGTGATTTTGCTCTGATAACTTGTAGTACTTGTAATCTTCCTTGAGGACCATATCTCATTGGGAAGTGTTAATGAAGCTGATGAATATACGGACAATTCCCTGCATGAATGAGAAACACTCCATTGTCTACCACTGCGTTTTCGGGGATGAGACAGACACTACTTAGTGACAACCTTATACACTTGGCTGTATGCAGCGAAAGGGCAAGACTCTCCTGTGAAACTCTGCAAGTTCCTTTCTGAAGCTGTAAGAAAATGGTTATTTCCTCTAGCAGTTCCTGTAACTGCTTGTATGCGGTGTAGCCATCACAGCAGATCCTGTGTAGTTACCAGATGGAGTGGTATGTCCGGCGTCCCCTATGTCTTTGGATATCAGCATCCCATAAATTCACATTATTTTCCCCTTTTGTGGAGATAATACTGTGCTAGGATTTCTAATACCAGGGATTGTGTTGGTGTTAAGGTGTCTTCTACATATTCAGAAGCAGGTGGTTTAGCTGATGTTGCAGATACAGATAGAGTCCTGTATAAAGGGTCAGAGTGATGTTTGTATATTGTGTATTTTCAGAATACGTATAGATAAGGGAATAGTAGCTCTGTCCCAGCACTATACCTGCCTCAAGGAATCTTTCCAATTTAACATGTAGCATTGAGGGCAATCTAAAGGAGTCCTGGATGTGAGGGCGCATATCTTGTTGAATCTTCTGGGCTGGATAAAATAGGAAGGAAAGGATATTTTTCATCACCTTAGGCCTGGTTGGATTCTACCTGTTCAGGTGTAGAAGTCTAATAGCAGTGTCACCATCAGAAGCTTATCTGCCTCTAAACTGGAGTGAGGGAGGCTGAGTACTAATACCTTTAGAGGAGAGTGTCTGTGAAGATGGACAGCAGCGTTTTGGGTTTCCGGAAAGTTGAAGAGATGAATGGATGTTGCACCACATGTTGTGCTCTCAGCAAAGCAAACATCTCAACAGGTCAGTGATTTCAGTAGTGCACTTCTGGAAGAACATTTCTTGAACTCCTTTTTGCTGTTGAAGCTGAATATAGTTCCCATCTGTCTGAAACTCTGAATTGAGAGCTTTGCAGAGGCACTTAAAGAAGTTATGTACTTATAAGGAATAAGATGCTAAAGGAATCACATGTCATAATAGTAAATAAATTCCATTACCATGAAATGGTTACTTTCTGTACACATTTTCACTGTAAAAAAAAATGTTCATGGCATACTAATCATCAGAAGAAAAGTCCATACTGATGTATCTTCATCAGTTTTGCCCACTTCGTGAGCTGAACAGTGTGGGTATACACTTCTGCTATGGAAATACGTTTTCTTGTATACTTTACTGTATATCTGTTAATTCCTCAAAAAGCATACAAATTTTAATGTTACACATTCAATGGATAAAAGCACTGTGTACTGACCCTGATTTAAGAATGTATCAGCTCTAGAAACGATGGAATTGTCTGCAGGGCTCATATGTCAACAAAAATCAGCTGGTTTGTGCATGAAGCCTGGCGAGGAAATTACTGCAGCGGCACTGGTGCCATCCCTGCTCCCTGCCTGCCTCTCCCAGACCACTTCCTTTAGTCAGCCGAGGTTACCTTGTCTGGCTGCTACTTCTCCGCAGTTACCACTTACTCGCACATCTAGACTAGCCAGCCACTCATCCATGCTGAAAGGACAAATGGCCTTCTGAAACCCTGTTCTCTAGGTAATGCTCACTACTAATAGAAGAGAGCCAGCAATATATGCCGATTACTTGATGCAGTCTGAGCAAATCCAGCTGGAAAGGTAAAGCAAAGCACATTCCATGCATTGTTACTATTTGCAGACATGCAATTTGCAGACTCTCATTTCTTTGAATGGAGTCTTTCTCTTCCAGAAATTATTTTAAGGAAATATTTGAACTATCTCCTGAAGATTTCAAGTAAGACACTGGAGGAAAAAATTGGTTATAAGTCTGCATCTAATAAGCAACTGAGAATTGTGTTCATCTGGGCTGTGTACAGGCTGGCACTGCAGCCTCAGGAAAAGGGCAAATACGGCCAGTGCTTTTTCCAAGTGCGCTGTGAACAACCTACCCGCTGTACAGCTGGAAGTGTTGGAAAGCAACCGTGAGAATCTAAATCACCAGTAGCTCCATCGTAAGTATACGTGCCCAGGTGCCCTGTCTCTGCAGATGTTTTGCTCTTATTTTGAGCTGAAAATATAACATTTTTGTTGAGAGAAGCTTTCAGAGCTCGTTAAAAATAGCCTAATAGTAGCTTTGGATTTGATTGACAAGCTCATTTTTGTTGTGCTGTTCAGTGTAATATTCTCTTAATTTTGACCTGAAGAAACAATGATCTTATTTCTTGGGAGGGAGGACAGAGTGACAAAATCTGGAGGTCCAGTGATGACGCTGCATCTCTTCATTGTCAAAGCAAGCTACGAAATCATCTACCTTCCAGCCAAAACCACTGGGGAGTAATCGGTGTCCTTCACAGAAAGCAAAATTTGCAAGAGAAGGTGGTGGCATGGAGCAGCAACCTTCCTGCCCCAGGGGAGATGTGCTGCCCCGCGTCCTGTGTCTCCTGAATCTCATGGAATTGTCTCACCTCTGTCAGCAACCACAGTGCTCAAGTAGGCAGAGGCTTTCTAAGGTCTGGCTCTTTATATACTGTGACTTCCTCAAAAATTCTGCTGGAGGAGTCTCATCAAGGTGTTTCACAGTGTTATTTTGGGAGCTTCAGGGAAGGAAATCCCCGCTCTGCAGCTATCTCTTGGTCAGGCTTCACTGTCAGCCAGGTGGTCTGTGCTTCTTGGGATTCTCCATCCTTGTTTGTCTGTGCTAGAAAGCCTTCAGTTGTGAGCTACACAGGAGATGATCTGAAGTGAGAGGATAATTTTAAATAAATGAAATAAAACTCTGTTTTCATTGTTCAGTTGGACTTTCTGTTCCTACTCAGCAATACATTGTTTAGAAAAACAGTTCTGTCATTGGGGAGGCCTTTCTCCATTATCTCTAAAGAAAATGGAAAACAGAAGGATGTTTTAAAAAAAAGGTTAAGAATACATTGCTGATGTTTTCATCCAAGTTCAGCTTTCCTTGCATGGACAAGAAGTTGAACCAAAAAACATTTCTACTAGTTTTCAAATAAGTAGATACAAAGGATATTGTAAAGATTGAAGTTTTTGAAAACACATATCTAATAGAAATTAGTCTTACTCCTTGCTTTGCAATGACATCCAATCTGTGTGACTTTTCCCAAAGTATGCTCTTGTTTGCAAAACAGCAAAATTACTAAATAGGGGTTTTGAAAGTTCCTGTGCAGCTACATACTTTTTTTTTTCTTTTTCCAGAGCAGTCATATTGTGCTGTTATGACCCGACAAAGCCTCTGTGCGTGAAATTGAAGGTGGCTCGTGTTATCCAAGCGATCTCAGTGACTGCACCTGTCATGTGGATTGTAACTTAAAACAGATTTGGACTTCAATAAGGTTTGCAGAAGAAGGCATGTTTGTAAAGTATCAAAAGGGATGTGGCACAGCATGAACAAGAGAAGAAACATACACTGTTTCTGTAAAAAATTCTATGGTCTGCAACTGATGAGTAAATTCATTTTATTTCTGTCATCAAAGGCCGCAGAAGAAACCCACTGGACTATGGAACCCTGTACAGGTGTTATATATATAATTAGCAGAGATGAAGGAAAACCTTTACAGGAATACGCCATGTAATCAGAACGTCCTCATTGTTTGCCTTTTACTAAATTTGTTAGCTCTAGACAACAGCTGGGAATAAATGCCTTCCTTTTCCTTCCTTTCAGGCCTGGTTTTCATGGCAGAAACTTTTTAAAGTAGTTCAGTATGTGCAAAGCTATCAGCTCCTATACGCTAGGCCACAGAAATGCCTCTGCTTTTTACAGTTTTCCTCTGCTCCATATTCTGTGTAAAGGTTTAAACCTCAAGACACAAACCAGACCAAAAAAAAAAAAAAAAACAAAACTTTCCTTGAGACAGAAACATTAGTGTTCCATACTGTTCACGTATTTTCACGTGGTTCCAGATAGCAGAACTGCTGTGTTCACGTGTACATCGGCACTTCTTTGCAAATGAGGCAATTATAGAATTAGAGAATTTAGAGTTTTAGAATTAGATCTTTGACTTCTATAAAGCACCATTAGCCCTTGCCAAACAATTGATAATTGCGATAGAAGCTTTGGAATTTGTTTGCCTTCTCACCGGCAATATCTTGAAAGAAGCACCAGCTGGAGGAGCAGAAACGTTAGGAGGCAACAATCACAGCCAAGCGGCAGCAACTGTCTGGGGCATTGGATCTGGAATAGAAATTACTGAACTCCGTATTAACTAAGGAGACCAAATGAATACTGATATAAATATTCTCTCAGCAGATGTGTAAAAATGTGTATGATTTGTGGGGCCTGTTCCTCAGACACAAGGAGCCCCTTAACTTAGGAAAACTTTGAGGAGAAATCATTTTTTTCTCGGATGGGAGAATCTGCAGAGGACAAGGGTAGAGAGTCTGAATGACACTCAGAAGTAGCCCTGGTATAAACTTCTTGAAGGATAAAGTTGCCCTGCTGCATATTCAGATGCTTATTGGGAGGTGTTTTACATCTTGTGCTCAGCTTAATATATCTTAACGTGCTGCCAGCTTCCTAAACAGGAACCTATTAGATCCTTACATAGAACCTATATATTATTTCCATGGGACTTAATGGTACTGTGCGCAAAAGCATGTTGAAAGTGAGCCAGCAAGGAAAAAAATGGCAATTTTTGTTTCACATCGCCCAATATGACACGGAGGTCAAAGTGACAGAGACCAGTCCTTGGTGTGTAACACTCCAGACTGAGACTTTGTGTAAAGAGTGTCGCTGCACTCCATCCGACGTGGTAACTCCTAGCAGATCAGCACTTATGGCCTCTGCTAGGGGATTTGCTCATTTGAGACTTACTGTGGTTGTAACTGTGTCTCATAAACATCTTAGAAATACCACTCCACTTAAAGAAGGAAGAACAAGAACAAAGATTTACTCCAGGATCATGAAACAGTAAGTTTGTGGCAAAGTCAATCTCTTGCAGCCTCTTCTGTGGCTTAATTCCTAGAGACGAACCACGCAAAGTGACCACTTGGGTGAATCTTCACCGGATTTTATCATGACTCTACTGATACAATTAAAGTGGCTTAAATCACCTAACATGGATGCAAGTGATTAGAGAAGTGAGACATCCCAGCGTAAATGTGTCTGCAGTGAGCTGGGACCAGTATAATTATATTGGTTTCTTTTTAATCACATTCATATCTAAAAAAAGAGGAAGCTAATTTATTGAATTTAGGCCTGTCTGCACTGGAAAGTGGTGCAAGTATGACTTTAAGATGTGGGTTTGGGGCTTTTTTTAAATTCTCGGTATTTGTACAGCTTTCCATTTGCATAGGCCTAAAGTTAATAGACTGGTGTTCTCTAAGTTTCTCTCTTAGTAAGATCTAAGCAAGCAGTGTTAGGCTAAATGAAAAGGCACGTGGTATTATTGCGCTTGGATCTAGAGGCTGGTTTTACTTGGGACCTTAAGCACGACTTTGTAGGATTCACTTTACACTGTAGTTAATTCCTGCTACTGAATGCTATTAGCCACGGTCCCACCAAAGAAAAGATAGAGACTTTATCAATTATTTTCTTTTGCCAGATGATAATACTTTAAATTTTATTATTGGCTGCAAACGTTCATGTGTAAATAGTTGATTTGGACAATGTCCTTAATTATTGTGTTCTCTTAAAATCTTCTCTTATCCATGAAGTTTCAGAAGGGTTCGAGGATCTGTCCTATTTTCATGTTTAGGAGGCCTACAAAACTTTAAAGGATCATACAGACCATCTCTTAATGTTACCTGCTACTCATATTGATAGTGTAACAACAGTTACGAGGTAAGAATGCTTTTTAATACATACACCTGCACATAGCGCTCTTCATTCGAGTTTCTGTGACTTCAGAAGTGCACTGATAACACCTGCCAGGGAAGGGCAGTGGTTTTGCATTTATCACAACAGTGCTCCTCCTGGGGTTGTTTGCACCAGTAAAACAGATGGAAACAGCGAGGCAGGTGTAAAGGTGTATCCCTTCTGCTAGATAGGCCTCTGTAGGCTGTTCATACAGTGCAAATGACTATAAAAAAGCAGGGAGAGGAGTGGCAACGAAGGATGGGCGGGAGGTGGCCCAGATTGACAACTTTCTGCTAGCTCAGCCTGCTTCTGCACTGTGTTGCCCGGGCTGGTGCTCGGGACTTCATTCCAGAGGAGCTCTGGGGGCTGCTTGGCCACCCCAGCCTGCTCCTCATCACCCAGGGGGTTATGAAGATGAGCCAAGATCATCCTGTTCTTATTCTTACAGATAATTTACCCATTTCTGGAAAAAGGAAAAAAAAAAAAAAGCCCACTCCAAACTACTCCTTAAGACCGTGCGCCCTGACAGAACCGCAGCAGCGGAGGGGGGAAGAGAAGCCAGAGAAGGCGGGGTCGCCGCTCTGCGTCCCGAGCCTCAGTTTCCGCATCTGTGAAATGGGGCGGCGCGGGATCGCCCGCGGCTCCGGCGCCCCGCTTCCCCCCCCCCCCTCCCTTCCCCCCGCGGGGCGACGGGGGCCGGGCGTGGGGGTCCCCTCGCGCCTGGTCCCCGTCGCCCCGCGGAGGGAAGGGAGAGGAAGCGGGGCGCCGGCGGTCCGTTCTCCTCACAGGCGGCGGCGCAGCGCCGAGCCGCCGCCTCGGAACTCTGCATCCCGCCGCCACCCGGCTCCCTCCACTCACTTTTATATTTGCGCGCCCTTTCAATCCTCAGTGACGTGTCCCGCGTCGCTCCCAATCGTCTGAGCTCTCTGGTCAGGACAATGGAAGGGCCTCGACCAATCGGAGCGGCGGCTGGCTTGGCGGCAGCCAATGGGGACGGGGCTGTGTTGAGAGTAATGTTACCAGCGCTGAGAGTGTGAGGAGGCTGCGTATCGATCCCGCTCTCACAGCCATTGCGGTGCACCGGGCTACACAGGGACCCAGGCAGCGCTGGGGCCGGGCGGGCGGCCGGGGTAGCGTCTCTGGGGCTCGGGGCCGAGCGAGGGCTGCGTGCCGACTCTGACACGGGTGAGTACGCGCCAGGGGCCGCCGGGCCGGCCGGCCGCGCTCGCCCGGTCGCTCGCAGCCGGGCGGTGAGCCGGCGCTGCCCGCCGCGCCGCCGCCGCTGCCTGCCCGCTGAGCGCGGGGCAACGCCGGCTGGGGCGCCGGCACACAAAGGCGAGCCTAGGCTGCGCCCCGGAGACCCTTCCCGGCCGGTGAGCCCCCCGGCCGGGGCGGGGCGGGGGCGCCGGGGGCGCGGGCGGCGGGCGACTTCGGGAGCGGGGCGGCGAGAGGGAGAAGGGGCGAAGGAAGCCGCCCGGGCCGAGGTTGAGGAGGGGTAGAGCGGCCGAGGGTCGCCCGCCGCGGGGGGCGCGGGCCGCGCCGTGCCCCGCCGTAAGCCGCTTACGGTGCCTCGCCGTAGCCATCGCTGCGGCGGCGGGGCAGCCGGCGGGCACAAGCGCGGCGGAGGCGGCGGGGGGCTTCCGGCGGGCCGCGCCGCTCCGCCGGCCGCCGCCGGGGCCGGGAGGAGCACGGGGGCAGCGGGGCTTGGGCCGGGGAGCCGCTGGCCCCGCGGCCGCCCGGCTGTAACATGGCTGACGGGAGCCGCGAGCGAGAAAACAAGGCGAGCGGCGGCGGAGCAGAGAGGCGCTCGGGCGGGCGGGGGCGCAGTTCGGGGGAACTTTTTTTTTTCTTCAGCCGCCGCCGCTCGCCCGGGCGCGGGGCCCCGGCGGCCGAGGGGGCCGCGCAACTCGGCGGGGCGCGGGAGCGAGCGGGGGGTCCCCGCGCCGGGGCTCAGCCCGCTCCGCCGGGGCTCCTCAGGCAGGCGCTGGAAGCGCGCCGGGGCCCCCCCCTTCCCCGCTCCCACCCACCTCCCCCCGTCTGCCTCCCTCCCGCCCGCCCTCCCCCGGCTGCAATGGCTGAGCTTGTGCGCCAGGGTAGCGGGCGCGCTCACACAAAGGGAAGGGAGGAAGGAGCCATGTTCTCTGCGCGGCGGCGGCGGGCGCGGGCGACGCCAGCAGCGGCCATTCCGCGTCGCCCCAGCCCCTGCCGCCGCGGGGCCCCGGGGGTCGTCGCCCGGCCCTGCCGCGGCCCCTCGGCGGGGGTCCCGCGGCCTGGCCTCCCCGCCCCGCCCGCCGGGCCGCGGGGGGGGTGTGGTGGTGGCGGGGGCGGGAAAGGCGGGGGTGGGGGGGTGGCGGCTCGCTTCTCCTCAGCGCACAAAATGGAAGGAGCCTCGGCGGCGGGTGACCTCCTCCGCCAGGAGCCTGCGCCATGGCGGCCGCTCCCGCCGCCACCGCCGCTGCTGCGGCGGCGCAGGCCGCGCGGGGCGGGCAGGCCGCGCCTCGCGTCGCCGGCCCAGGCCTCATGGCGGCGGGGAGCGGGGCAGGCCTCGGGCACGGCGCGGGGGGTGGGAGGGGCGGGGGCGGCGGCCGGGAGGGCGCTTTGTCCCGGGGCTGGGAGCGGGGGTCGCCGCCCGCGGGCAGCCGCAGCCCCGCTGGCCGGCTGCTGGGCATGTGCTTGCCGCCCGCTGGCTGCGAGCCCTCGCGTGAAGACAAAATAAAACTTTCACAGCTTTTCCCTAATAACGGGACTCTTATTTTTTTTTTTTTTATTATTTTTTTTTCTCCCACCCCCAGCAGCTCTCTTAGGGGACTCCTGAAGTTTCCCTCTGCCCCCTCTCGGAGGGGGAACGTCCAAAATGGCGGGAAGGAGGCTTTTAAAGGCCAGCGCAGGGCCGCAACCTGCGGGTCGGGCTGCCCGGTCCTCCCCACAGCCCCTCCACGCCTCGGCAGCCCCCCAGCCCCGTGTCCCCCGGCCCTGGCCGCCTTCCCCCAGCCGCCGGCCCAGCCCCGGGTGCCGGCTGGCTCTGGAAACGTCTCCATGGCAGGCAGGAGCGGCTCCCGGTTCTTCAGCCCTCTTGTTTACTTGATACAAACTTCAAACCGGACGTGTTTAGTCACAGAGCAGAAATCTGTTTCTGTCTATCCGCCAAACCGATAGGAAATGCTCCTTCAGTGGCAATACGGGCAGGCGGTGTGTGCGCTTCCCCCCTGTTTTTTATTTTATTTTTTTTCTTTTAATTCCTGCTGAAGAGCCCAGTTTTGTCAGGGTGCAAGTGTTTTTTTTCCAGGGAGCTATGAAGAAATACTCCGAATGTCTGACTTGGGTGTGAAAGTTGCAGGAAGGTATTTTTCATTCCCTCTCACTCCCTGAAAGAATCGGATAGCCCTCGTGCTGAGTGCAGCTTTGCCAGTCGTATGTAAATGTCATACTTTTAGCGTCCCTGGCTTGGTTATAACATGTTTGACCGAGTGAGGTGTTTCATTCCTGTATTTCTAGGTATACGTACAAAGAGAGAGTAGGTTTTTGCAGTACACTTAAAAGGAGAGTGATGGCACACAAAAATAATAATAAAAAATACATGTCTTTTGCAAATGAGCACCCAAGGCCTCTGGGGGAGGGGGATAGAAATACAGGCTTTAGGAAGAAAAAAAAAAAATCATGAAGCCACCTAAGGGTACTCGGGTACTTTTTTCTCCTTTCAATATAATTATTTCTTCTAAGCATAGGATTGATTCGCTAGCAGTAATCAAGGAGTGCAGTCTCCACTGCATTGATGCTAGTGCTTGCCTTCGGATTGCATGGAAGGGATGTTTTTGTTTGCAGGAAACCAGAACTGCCCTTTGAGATTTCAGGTTGCTTGCGTCCACATCACCTTAAACGGTGATGGCAGGAATCTTCAGTAAATTTTCCAGAATAGAAACTTCTTCCTGTTGTATGATTTCGGAATACTGCTCCAACGTGCCTTGTTTGGCATGATCCTTCGTAGTGGCTTCCTTCACACACTGGTTTGTAAAAAGTTTTGAAGGTGTCTTTTTTTTTTTTTTTTTTTTTCCCCCTCTGTTGCAGAAAATCATCAAAAATGGGCAAAGGCGATCCTAAGAAGCCGAGAGGTAAAATGTCTTCATACGCCTTCTTTGTGCAAACCTGCCGGGAGGAGCACAAGAAGAAACATCCAGATGCCTCAGTGAACTTTTCAGAGTTCTCAAAAAAATGCTCAGAACGATGGAAGGTAGGAATAACGGCTTAAAAGCACCACAAAAGCTTTAACAATTGGTTTGTGTGAAATACTATTTGAGACTGTAAATTATTTATTTAAAAGTTCATGTTTTAGGTAAGTATGAAGTGCAGTTGTAAGATTAGCGGTAACTATCTGTTGTTCTTGCCTTGCCTTTAGCTCCCCCAACTGAAATTTTGGAATGGACTTGGATATGCTTTTGAAAATGCCTACATTTTGATTCTTATGGGTCTCTTCCAATTTGAGATATTCTATGATTCTAATTGCTTTCTAGACTATGTCTTCTAAGGAGAAAGGGAAGTTTGAAGATATGGCAAAGGCTGACAAGCTTCGTTATGAAAAAGAAATGAAAAACTACGTACCACCTAAGGGGGAAACAAAAAAGAAGTTCAAGGATCCAAATGCACCGAAGAGGCCTCCGTGAGTAGATTTTTAGTTTTAGGTTATTTTGTTCGGGAACATCATAACTGGAGTGTATCCATAAAATGATCACTTTATCCAAGTTTAGGAGCTTCAGAAATGCAAGACATGATTTTCCTGACCAGTGGCATAAAGATAGGTTGAAATTTTAGTTAGGAATTACATGTTTATGGATTCAGGTTGGCCCTCTTTCTCTTAAGTCAGAATAACGTCAGCCTTTAAAAGGGGATACAAAAATTGGCGACATGCAGTTCTGACTCAGGTTTCCAGTTTCTGTTAAGAGGGTAATTCTAGTGTAAAATGAAATATTTTATTTCAGGCCCTGCTTTCCCCACCTGTTGGCTTGAGCAGAATTTTTGATTGGCACTCTGTTTAAAATTAGGAGGCTTTTGCGCAGAACAGGTGAGAAGGATGGTTTTGCACAAAAAAACAGCTTGAAGAATTAAAACTTGAGCCACTACATAAAAACTACTGACTTGAGGTTCACCTGGTAGCATACACTAGTACTTTGTAGCCGTATATTTTTGTGTGTGTTTTAAATGGAGCTAATGCTAAATGGAACAGGGAAGTTCCAGTACAAGTGGATGTTCCTATTTGGGCTGATGCTGTCATCTGGAAATCCTAAGTTTCATAACAAATATTGCGGCTTCTCTGTCTTTAACAGTTCTGACATGACGTTTGCTCCCCTGGTATTTCATTCATTCTCCTTTTTTAAGATTTTTCTCTGCATGTGGTATGTAAAAATTTGCCCTTCTAGGGTTCTTGCCAAAAATGGGACCAGATGTGCAGCATTACTGAAGAGACAAGGATGTGTTAAGTTTTTGAAGTAGTTTATTCAGTTCTAATACCTTCCACAGTAATAAACATTTGTCTCACTCTTAGGTGCTTCTCCAAAGTGGCCTTAAGAAACAATAATGAAGGCCACAAAACTTTCTGTAATAGTAAGGTCTAAAATTAAAATAGTCTTCTTTTTTTTTGTGTGTATGTGGTTTTTTTTTTTTTTTCTCTGTAGTTCGGCTTTTTTCTTGTTTTGCTCTGAGTTTCGTCCAAAAATCAAAGGAGAACATCCTGGTCTGTCCATCGGGGATGTCGCAAAGAAACTGGGAGAGATGTGGAACAACACCGCTGCAGATGATAAACAGCCTTATGAAAAAAAGGCTGCTAAACTGAAGGAGAAGTATGAAAAGGTAACATCAACATTTGTGGAGATGGTTTGGGGAGGTCAAGCCACAATTTAGATGTTTTTTTCTTTCGCATCTACTCTGATACCTGATCTTACAGATTATAATATGCTAGTGACAAATGTCATGATATTTGTTGGAAAATACCACGTGAGGGAGCATACGGTTTATTACTATAACACTAAATCGCAGTCCTTTGCATTGAACTATTTGGATTCATCTGTAATTCAGGACCATCAATGATGGTTTAATAGATGCCATGGTGCCTGTATTGTTATTAAAACAATAGGTCACAGCAGGATCTGAGATAAGTTGGTAGTATTAAGTAATGCCAGTAAAGAATAAATTGGTTTCCCCTAATTCTGGAAGTATTGAGGAGCATCCCAGAACGCTGGGATAATTGATACGCATAGATGCTTTCTTTAATTTGTTATTGGGATAATGTCAGAATGCTAATGAGATGCTAGTTTTAGACACGTGTTTTTCCTGTACCTATTTCGTGTCCATCTCCTTCCTAGTAATTAACAGTTAATAATACATATGAAGCAGCGTGTCATACGATTTCTTGAATTATTAAAGCTAAATCCCGTCATCGTAATTGAAGCTCTAGAAATGTGTTGCGCACACAGGGTAGTGTTACATGTGTTTTTATTTCCAGAGTCAGATTCCCATCCCAATAGGAGGAAAGTAAGGGAGGAGGGGGAGGCATGTTGGCCTCCCCTGGTGCTGCTTTACAATGGGTCAGCAACCACCTAATGTATACCCCCTATATCCATTCATGTGCCGTGACCTTCCTCTGGGTGTTTCTCTCCTGCTGGCAAACAAAACCAGTTTAAAATTGTAGCATTGTAGTGAGCAAGGTGGCCCCTTTGAGTCCTAATTGTGTGCTGGAGAAGAACTGCAGGTCTAGAAGCTTTCCCGCATTGGCCTTCCTCCGCAACTTAAACTCTTCAGCGTGGTAATTGTACCTACAGCCAAGGCAACTCATAAGAGATTTTTTAAATGGTAGAATTATTAATCTTTGTTCCCGGATGTTTTAATCTCTAGTATTGTCTTTATTTCTTACACTTACAATAGGGTTTTAAGGTGTAGGAATCTCAGTATTTCACTGCTTGGCCTGAAAGTTTTAAGGCAGTCTGAGGGAATATTAAGATTAATGGTATAGTGGGTGGGGAGTATTTGAAGATTTGGAACGTCTGCGTAAAGGTGTTGACGTTTCTCTGTAGCTGGTATCTTTAAGTCCTGTAGATGAATTCTGTTACGCAATTGTTTTTATTATTTTGGCACAAAGTCGGGAAGTGTAACTGTTTTTCTGGCTTGGTCTCGCAGGTACAGTTTTGACTCCCCTATAACAGGAACTGAATTTTGTGTGTTATAAACCACTAGAATAAATTTATTGCATGCAGAAGGTGGCACTGTCTACCCTTTAATCAAGTTCTTATACCTTTTATTTTGTAAACTTCAGTTAGGCAGAATTCCGTAGAAGTGCTCTTCGCGGAGGCATAACGTTGCAAATATTAGGCCATGTCATCCTAATGTGTTTTGGATGGCTAATTACAATTTTAGGCTTCAGACGAGGATTTTCCTGTGCGTTTCTTCAGGCCTTGTAGAAGGTAGGGCTAGAAAGGGACCTTAAGAGGTCTCCCTACTTCATATCCTTATGGGACAGTGGGCTCAGCTCTGCCTTTACTGTCCGAGGTGGCAGCTCTTTCAACCTGTTCCCAGAAGCCTAACAGCGGAGATTCCTCAAGAGCCGTAAGCAGTGTATTCCAGCACGCCAGTATCATTTCTGTGTTAGAGGGTTCCCCTTTCTTTGGTGTTGAGCCTGGGTTCACCTCAAAACTGAAGCTGCGTCTCCTGGTCCCCCCCCAGTGGATGCGGAGAAGGGACAGACACCTGGGTGGCTCGTGGTTTCCCCTAGTGCTGTTTGGAAGTTGCTCAGAGCTCTTGGCTGGTTAAATCTTTGAGAGGTTCTTCCTGCTTTTCTCCTCCAAGGATATTGCTGCATACCGGGCCAAAGGGAAGGTCGATGCAGGCAAAAAAGTAGTTGCCAAGGCGGAGAAGAGCAAGAAGAAGAAGGAGGAGGAGGAAGATGAGGATGAGGATGAAGAGGATGAAGATGATGAAGAAGAGGAAGAGGAGGAGGATGAAGATGATGATGATGATGAATAAGTCTCTTTTAGAGCAATTTCTTTCTTGTCTATAAAGCATTTAACCCCCCTGTACACAACTCACTCCTTTTAAAGAAAAAAAAAATTGAAATGTAAGGCTGTGTAAGATTTGTTTTTAAACTGTACAGTGTCTCTTTTTTTGTATAGTTAACACACTACCGAATGTGTCTTTAGATAGCCCTGTCCTTAGTGGTATTTCAATGGCCACTAACCTTGCCTGGTACAGTGTGGGGGTTGTAAATTGGCATGGGAGTTTTAAAGCAGGTTCTTGTTGGTGCACAGCACAAATTAGTTACACGAGGGGATGTAGTTCATTTCTCATCTTCAGTTGTCTCTGATGCATCATAAAAAATAATTGTTGTTCTGTTAACTGAATACCACTCTGTAATTGCAAAAAGGAAAAAAAAAAAAAGTTGCAGCTGTTTTGTTGACATTCTGAATGCTTCTAAGTAAATACAATTTTTTTTTTATTAGTATTGTTGTCCTTTTAATAGGTGCCCTTGAAAAATCATACTTTTTCTTTTCTCTCTCTCTCTTTTTTTTTTTTTTTTTTTTTTTTTTTTTTTTTGAGGGGAACTCATCTTTTGCTTTATTGAATGCCCGTATGGGATCACGGGAATATTACAGTTTTCATCTTTCATATAACCAGCTGATAAACAAAGCTTTGATCTGCATACCCTGCATAATCATGATAGGGTAAGAAAAGAAATATATAGGCATACGATGAAAGAAAATATTCTTCCGTAACTGGAATCAAAACAAAAAAGTTCAGTCTCAACAAGCTGATATTTGTTCAGATTTTTGTGAAATGTAATATTCTATTGAGTTGCATGAGTTTACCAGTCTTGGAGAGTTGAGAAGTATAGAGTTCAATTTTACAGAAATTAAATACTTTGGGGAAGGGGGGGGGGGGGGGGGGGGGGGGGGGGGGGGAGGGAATGTTAAATTTTGTCCTAGAAGGACCCATAGGAAGAGTGTATGTCCATCCGGTGTAGAGAAATTTACACGTGTGACTCCGTTACCATGTAATGGAAGTTGTATTTGTAAATCTCTGAACACTTCCAAGTGATGAGCGTACCTAAAAATGTGTAAAGTTAAAAGCATGAAATTACCATATTATTTTTTGGTGACAGGTCTGGTGATGGCCACGGGCTTTATACCATGAAACTCTCCTGGTAGCAAATGGCCCACGAGAAATGATTTTTCTTTCTAAGATTTCTATAAATGGTACCATTATTATTTGTTAAATCTATGTAAATTCATATTTGTATTCTTGAAATTCTAGTTTTAGCCCTTTAAACAAAGTTGTATATTGTCTCAAATTGAAAATGAGATAAGATGTATTTTTCCTGTTAGGTTTTATACCGCACTCTTGATGTTTGCCCATTTTTAAGTTAAATATAGCTGTATGGAAAAGTACATTTTATTAAATTTTGCATTAAAAAGTGAAATGTTTATGGTATACCAACAATGTCTAATTTGGTCAAATATAGTTCTCTTCCAAAACCAAAGCTAAGGGGTTTTTTTGCATATTTAGTAAAACTTCAAGTGCTGGCAACTGTAACTATTTTCACATATACCTGCTTACCAGTTTGGGGGACAATTTGGCAATTTTGTGGTTACAAAATTATGGTTCTCTTAAGTGCCAGTGTTTAAAAAAAAAAAAAAAAAAGCATTCTTGTAATTTTACACGCTTTTGTGATGGAGTATTGTTTTGTTATACAATTTTGACTTTCAGATTCTTATTTCAATTTGCATTTATGTATAACTTCAGGAGAAATATTGAACATCTGAATCCTGGATGATACTAATAAACTAATAATTGCAGAGGTTTTAAATACTTAGTTAAGTGGCTCACTTAATATCCTAAGGGTTGGGGGTTCTATTTTTCGTGTGTGTTGGTGTTTTCAGATCATGTACATCCCCGCTTTCTGTTTCAAACAGAACGATGCTGTTTGCAAGGTCTCGATATAGAAAGTTTAGGACAGATAGATTTTTTTTTTTTTTTTTCCTTCCTAAACTGGATATTACCCGTTCAAATGCTCGTAACTGATTACAAATAAATTGTCTGTGCTGAAGGGTTTTTTTGTTTCCCCAGGTCATCAGAGGGAAGTAGACACATTTCTTGTTCTTGGAACAAACGTGCTTAATGAGATCCCTGTAATCTTGTGCCTTTGTTCTCGGTGCTTGATGTTGACAGAAGTAACCGAGAGGATTCAGCTGATCTCAAAAGATGCGTCGCGGGCGCTTACCCAGCAGCCAGGCGCGGCGTTTGCCTTTATCTTTGGGGTTAGCACGCTGAATAACAAACGCAGCATGCGCAAGGCTGAAGAGGGTAGGTAATATAATACTATATATGCTACTTTCTGAGGAAAACCAAAAACCCTGGTACTGTGCTCCAGAGGCTCATGGTGGTTGGGAGGTGACCAAAGCCTCCAGAGCTCTCCAGAACGGCCGTGGTTTGCTCGTCAGCGGTTGTACATCAGTTGAGCTTGCGCATGTGTATCGGACTGAGGTGTTCACTCGTGTCTTCTAGAAAACTCTTTTGAATCTACGAAAGCACTATTTCGGGAGTGGAAAGCTGTAGTTGGGTAGATTAATTCTCCTTTTAAAATAAAATACGAGCTTCTGAAGACTCGTTGCTGGAAAGGACCTGCCCGTTCCCCGGCTGTGGTCCCCTGGGAGCTCCAGCACTCCAAACAGTCTTGGTCAAAACTCCGCCTGATTCTCTGCACCCATGGGTCAGACTTGACTACTACCAGATGACTTGATCCGAGGTCAGTTATTGCTGACACTTTCTCGTGATTCTGCTTCCCCGGGATCTTTAAAAGTTAGTGTTTGGTGAGGTATAACGAGCGGTGAAACTGCAACTGTTTAGGGACTGGTTCCCAACAAGGGAACTGGTCAGCACTGGCATCGCTGTCAACGAGAAGCATTTCCTAAGGGCTTTAACCTTCACGTAAATGCTTGATGTAGAGGAAAAAAGGGCTTTTCCTGTTAAAAAAAAAAAAAAACAACCAACAGATGTAATGGTTTGGAGAGAACTAGAATGTTAATAAGTGGTAGTTACGATATCTTGAATGCCAAATGAACCATACCGATTTTATGGTTGTTTATCTCAAATTGGTCCTGGAAGGAGCTGCAGTTGCCGCTTTCTAGGTACGCTCTGTAATTTTAACGGGGTTTAACCACATGTAGGGACAGGGTTCAGCCCTTCTGCCGGGCTGAAAGTCATCATACGCAGCTCCAGCAAAAAGTTGAGTTTGTTTAACAAGATGTTTCTGTCCAGGCAGATGGGCCCCGTGAAACCTGAAGTAACAGGTATCAAGTGGCTGAAAAGATTTCTGAGGCTTAATTAGAGTGATGCTGTTGGCACTGAGCCCCTTTACAGCTCTTAGTGGTGTAACGAGCCCAGCGTGAAGGAGAAAAGGCCGACTAATGGCTGGGTTTAGGCTCGCTGGAAAACGGGAAGGTGAGTTGGAGTAATACGAAAGCTGAAGAGAGGCTTTTTCACAAGGGCGTGTAGTGATAGGATGAGGGGTAATGGCTTCAAACTGGAAGAGAGCAGATTTAGATTAGATATTGGGAAGAAATTCTTTCCTGTGAGGGTGGTGAGGCACTGGAACAGGTTGCCCAGGGAAGCTGTGGATGCCCCATCCCTGGAGGTGTTCAAGGCCAGGCTGGATGGGGCTTTGAGCAGCCTGGTCTGGTGGGAGGTGTCCCTGCCCATGGCCTGTCATGAACTGGATGATCTTTAAGGTCCCTTCCAACCCAAACCATTCTGTGGTTCTTTAACTCCGCCAGAAGAGGATCCAGGAGGACTGCAGCCGCAGCATTAGGGTCTCTAGATGGGTGCCGAGCTGAGCTCGAAATAAAACCTTTCCTAATTGTTGCTAGGGTTAAACCCGCTGGTCAGAGTAACCATTCCCGTTCTGCCTTCCCAGCTATGCCTGGCGGAAGAGTAAAGGAATAAATCCGATATACCGTGTTGGGTTATAATGTGTTATTCAATACTGAGTCTGTAACAGAGACACAACAAAATACAAAGATGGTATTTAATACAAGAAGTGATTAATTTTGACCATTTCCAGGCTCTGCCAGTAGTAGCTGACCAACTACAGGACACAAACGTACCGATCGTTTTATTAATAGCAGGAAAATGCCAAGTATTTTCAAACCTTCCCTCCTTATATTCTTTAGCTTACCATCACGCTGTACTCGACTGCAGATCCCACATCTTTTTGGGCCTGCTTTGGAAGAAAATAAGAGTGTGTGCTATTTTACTTTGGCAGGCTGCGGCAGGCATTATTTTAGCCCCTGAAATGCATTAAGGGATGTTTTACAAATGAGCTGGTCCAATTCAGTGCCGAAATGTGGGTGTTTATCAATAAACTTTTCCCCAGCCTTTGCTACTGGATTGCACCCTACACCTGAAAAACACTTCGAGATGGTATTAGTTTGGTCTAAAATAGGTTCACTTTAAATTAACACCATCCTTTATTCCAAAAGAACGTACATTTAGACAAGCTGTCAGCCTTTCTTTCAACGCTTGAGTAAAAAAAATAGGAAAAGTACATCTCTGAGAGTTTTGTATTGTTTTGCAGAAGTTGTCTTCTATTTTTATTTCGTATGTGTTGTGCCCCGGCTTTTCTCTCGACAGTCCTTCAAGCAGAAAAACAAAGATGGATTTCTTTTTTTTTTTTTTTTTTTGCCCCCAGTGAATTTATTATTAAGAATGAAGGTCAGATTGCTCTTACAGCAGCTTTGTGCTGTTGAAAAATGCAGCCTGGCTTCTGCTTCGAGAGCACCTAATTTTGAAATCCATCTTGCCGAAGCGATTGCTATTAGAGGTGACCTGGGCGAGAGAGACGAGCCTTCCCTTTTGCTACTTGATGACGGAATAAAAGACTTGAGCTATAAATCAGCTTAGTCTACCTGTTTGCTACATCAGAAGCTCGAGCTTTCCCTGCTCGAGGCCAAGCTAAGCGTGGAGCAGCGAGGAGCGAGCAAGACGGGCAAGTGCGGATTTTTTAGCTGCACCTTTAAAAATCTTGCTTATTTGTTAAAACGCGTTTGACAAATGACCGGCATTTGGCACAAAGGAAGTTCATCCCAGTGCTTCCGGCAGCCTTTCATCTATTAAGGCGGCAAAAGCTCAAATCGCTCATTTCTGACCTCCCGAAAGTTCTTCAATAAAAACAGGAAAGACCAGGAGATCACCATTGAAATGCTCTTTGCAAGACGCCGTTCAAAAAAATCAGGCTTATCGAGGGGAAACCGAGGACACGTGCTGCGATGTTTGGCGAGTGCATTTGTTATATAGAGACGGAAAACGTTTTCAAAGAAATCTCTGGGAAGAAATTCCAGCCGAGGCGCGACATCCCCGACACTTCCTGCTCCTTCCCAAACCAAAACGTAAGAAAGCAGCGCGAATAATGGGACGAAGCCTCCCTCGCCGAGGTTTGAGATGGAGATGCGAAGGGTGCGGGGTGGCAGGATGTAGGCAGGGACCACAGGCACCAGCCCTGTGGCGACTCAGCTACCCAGTAAAAAGCAAAATCACGGCGCTCCTTCTATAAAAAAAAAAAAAAAAACCCAACCAAACCCTATTAGTGTGGTGATGATTCTTAGAAGAGATAACTTTCTTGCAAAACGTGCGTTAGTAAATGATTGAATAACGGTGACTCATGTTCTATTATCAGACTTGTCTGTAGCGGCGCTTGCGCTCGGTTTAGTTCTGTTGACACATGTGTCCTCTGACACCTTCCAATAAGGACGATGCCACGAGCAAGCACTGTGTTGTAAAACCGATACCAGAAAATGCAGGTGAGAGTTGGTCGCAGTCTGAGCCCCTCGGCACGGGAGCGGCTGTAACGGCAGGATTTGGGGACAGGGGGGTTCGGTTTGGCTCTACCAGCCACCGATGGCAAAGAGCTGGTGGGTTTCTGCTTGCGGGGGCTGATGGGCGCAGCACCCCCCGGGTGTTTGGGCGTTTTTGCAGGAGTCATCCCTTGGGTCCTGCCTGGGACCGGTGGCTTGTCCCAGGGTCACGCTGCGGGATGTGTGACCAGCTCCTGGCAGGAGGCTGCCAGTGAACCCGCCCGCGATAGGGACCCTCCTCGCACCGGCCCATGAGCCTCCTTCCAACACTGCTTCCTTTGGGGTGCAAGAAGGAAACAATCTATTTTTGGGGAGCATTTGTATCGGACGTTGGGCGATGGCAACGCCACCTCGGGTGCTGCAAGCTCTGCCTCTGCTCAGGGACAGCCGGGCTCTGCTCCCTCCCTGCCCCGTTCTCCTGCCCTGGCCGGCATCCGACGCTGCCCGGCAGCTCCAGGGGGTCTGGAGTGACTCGCCTCCCCCTGCCCTGCCAGGGCTGCATCCCGCCTCCACAGGTTTCACAGGAGGCTTTTCCTGCCACCCAATGCATCCATCTCATTCCCATGGAGGCTGAGGGCAACAGGGTGCGTGGGGACACCCCCCCTCCCCAAAGCACCCCTAACGCCAGGAGCAGCCCCTGCCTTCCACGGACCCACAAAATGGGGGGAAAACCCAAATGTCAGCGCTGCAAAGGATGCACCCCAGGATGTGCTACCACCCGGGATCGGTGTCCCTGGTCCGCCGTCCCCGACGCTCCTTTTTGAGTCCCCTGTTCCTGCTGCCGTGGGTTTTTCTTTCCATCGGAATCATTTGACACGACTCGGGAGCACAATGGAGCTGTGATTTTTTTCGAAGCCGCCAGCCTGCAGGAAACAGAAGGTCTCCGAATAAAAGGGAGGCTCTTGTTACAACTTCCCTCTTATTTACTGCTCCCAGTAGCAGAGAAGTAAAAAGACAATGAATGCAATGGAGGATTAATCACGCGTAGCGCTGAAATAGAAACACGGAGCCTGCAAGTCCCAGAGATGGCTTGTGGCCAGGGCGTGCAGAAACCTCATGGCACCGGGACGTCTTGGCTTTAATGAGAACGGGCAAAAGGCGGAGGAGGCTCGACAGGCGGTTTTCCAAAGGCAAACATGCAAAATGTGAATTTTACATGGGCTTTTCTCTGCCCGTTCAGCGCGCTCCAAACTCCAGTTTGAGTTGATATCCCCAGTGCTTAATCATCGACCCACGACTTTTGCAGATGAAACGCCATTTTTTTTCACATTTTTCTGCACTAATTTTAAAACAACAAAAGTTCAGGACAACTCCACCGTTCCACAGAAGACTTTTAAAAAGAGAGACCCTGCTGCGCCGCTCGGTGTGTAGTTTTGCTCCCAAAAGAGGTTGTGGGCATTAAAGCTGGTGCCCTTTTTCTCTTGCTTTTGGGTTTGATATCCAAGCACCGACAGATTACTAATCATGGACCTTATTTATTTTAATGCTTTTTAATTAGACATTTACCCATATTTGATTTCCAGCTGTAGATTCAGAGCATTCGCACCAGCCTTTGCAAAAGTGTTGAGCACCTCACATTAATTGGTAATAAATTAACCTCGGGAGAAGCCATGGTTCCAAGCAGGCTGTTTGTGTGAGGCGTGAAGGTCTTTAGTGAAGCAAAATGTAGGAAAGAAACGCGAAAACAGGGTGTGTAACACAATTCTCATTGCCTGAAACGTCTTTAATAAAAAGTTGCTGTGTGTATCTGAGTATCTGTGCCTGCCACATAAGTATGAACGATTTTTCCAGCCTTTGGATGCAAGGAGTGAGGCGAAGTGGAGAACATCATTGTAAAACCGATGGGGAAGTTGCTCCCGATCCTTACTCAAAACCTCAAAACCATAAACTGTTCCTTTTACAGTTCTCTTTAGAAAACATGCATGAAAAAGTTAATGGAAATTTATTTGGGCCACCTGCAATACTAAAATAAGCCTGAAAACACCACGCCACGCCTGTAAGTGAATATAAAAAGTGTTATAATTAAGGTAAAAACCAACCCCAACCAATGTGCGTTAATCCAAGACATGGAGGATTATATGAATAAAGCCTAAATAGCCAAAACTGCGGTGACACTTAACTCATCCCTGTTGTAACCCTGTTACTGAGCCTTTGCCGGGCCCCGGGCCCCCGGAATAGCCGTGCTCCGGTGGGCAGCTGCCCTGCTGGAGCCCTGCTGGAGCCCTGCTGGAGCCTTCTCCTGGCCTTGCCTTCTCCTGGCCTTGCCTTCTCCTGGCCTTGCCTTCTCCTTGCCCGCCCGGGGCTTTTCACGGCTTGCACGGCTGAACTCGTTTCGCTTTCTCTTTCTGCTCTGCAGGGCTGCAACAACCTCCCTCGATTATTCACGCTGTTTGCATGGAAATAATTAAAAAAAAAAATATTATTTTTAATATTAGAATGTATATTTTTGTAATACTACTTCTAACGCCATGCTGGTGCTGCACTGAATTGGTCGGTGGTGCCCTTTTAAACGCCCTTTTCTAAATACTTTTTAAGAGAGGAAAGAAGGTGACACGTTAACCTCTCCGCTGCAGCTCCCATGTTCAAACATGGCAAAGGCGACGCCAGCCTGCGCCAGCCGGGTGTCCTCGGCCGGGAGGAGAAGGGTGACCCCCGTGGGTCCCACTGCCCTGAGCCCCCGGCGCTCCCAGCCTCCAGGTGACCCATCTCCAGAAGCTCCATTTGCTGGTGATTCCCCAGTGAGGAAGAAGAAGAGGTGGGGAAGAGCTGTCTGGGGTTCCTGGTCATGGTATGAGTGCTTCCCAGATGGGTCCTTTATTGTTTACCTTTGATTTTAATTTTTTAGGGTAATTAGCAGTAGAGAGCTCCTGAGCAACCCAAATTTGGACACCCTCTGGAGATCCAGATAACAGAATTTCACAGAATCATGGAATTTTTCAGAGTTGGAAGGGACCTCTAGAGATCATCTAGTGCAACTCCCCTGCTAAAGCAGGATTGCCTGGAGCACATCACTCAGGACTGCATCCAGGCGGGTCTTGAAAGTCTCCAGAGAAGGGGACTCCACAACCTCCCTGGGCGGCCTGTTCCAGTGCTCTGTCACCCTCACCGTAAAGAAGCTTTTCCTCATATTTGATCGGAACTTCCTATGTTCCAGCTTGTGCCCGTTACCCCTCGTCCTGTTACTGGGAACCACTGAAAAGAGTCTGGCTCCATCCTCCTTAAACCCACCCTTTAGATACTTGTAAACGTTAATAAGGTCTCCCCTCAGCCTTCTCTTCTCCAGGCTAGAGAGTCCCATCTCTCTCTGCCTTTCCTCATAAGGGAGATGCTCCAATCCCTCAGTCATCTTTGTTGCCTTACGCTGGACTCTCTCCAGTAGTTCCCTGTCTCTCTTGAACTGGGGAGCCCAGAGCTGGACACAGTATTCCAGTTGTGGCCTCACCAGTGCAGAGTAGAGGGGGAGAATGACCTCCCTTGACCCGCTGGCCACACTCTTCCCTATGCAGCCCAGAATTCCATTGGCCTTCTGGGCGACAAGGGCACATTGCTGGCTCATGGATAATTTACTGTCTACCAAGACCCCCAGATCCTTTTCTTCAGAGCTGCTTTCCAGCAGGTCCACCCCTAACCTGTACTGGTGCCTGACATTCTTCCTCCCCAGGTGCAGGACCCTACACTTGTCCTTGTCGAACCTCATTAGGTTCTTCTCTGCCCAGCTCTCCAGCCTGTCTAGGTCATGCTGGATGGCAGCACGGCCCTCTGGGGTGTCAGCCACCCCACCCAGTTTGGTATCATCAGCGAACTTGCTGAGGATACACTCTGTCCCCTCGTCCAGGTCACTGATGAATACGTTAAACAATACTGGTCCAAGTATTGACCCCTGGGGGACACCACTGGTTACAGGCCTCCAACTCGACCCTGCTCCATTAATCACAACCCTCTGAGTCCTGTCACACATCCAACTCTTCATCCATCTCACTGTCCCCTCGTCTAGTCCACACTTCCTCAGCTTCCTAAGGAGGATGTTATGAGAGACAGTGTTAAAAGCCTTGCTGAAGTCAAGGTAGATGACATCTGCTGCTCTGCCCTCGTCCAGCCAACCAGTTATAACATCACAGAAGGCATAGAATTTGGGAAGAGACTGGGTTTTTTTCTCCTTCCACCCACTACGGCAGATGTTGGAGGATCTCAAGTCAGGATGGGGGTTCGCCACTGTGTCCTGCTGGGTCCCCTCGCTGGCTGAGCGGGGGAGACTGGTCCTGTCCCAGCGTTATCCCATGAGGATGCAGACACCGATGTCCCCGTGAGGTTTACGGGAGCTGCGTGGCACTGGCCGGCATCCTTTCGATGCAGGGCTGTTGAAAGGATGTTTTTCCCAAAAGCTGCAGTTCCTTGAGGTGGTTCAATACTTAGGGTGACTGAATAGTTCATCTCTATAAAAATCAAAAGCCTCCGCTCCTACAAGAAGACTTACAGCCCAGAAAAATTATTTTTGTCACGTGCTGGTGAATCGCTGCGTTCGGGAGCAGCCGGGGTTGCGATGGAGCTGACTGGAAGCAGCTGCTCTGGGATCAGGAGTGACAAAACGTTACCTAAACCAGTGGCACTGACGGGGGGGGGGTCGGAGTGCGGCATCAGTGAGACTGTGTGGAGCTTTTGCGCTACAAGCATGATGGAAGCCCCTCGGTTTTATATTTCATCGCTGTAACCGAGGTGCCAGATTTAACATGTTCCCCCTCCAGGGGTTGATGGAAACTGCAGGGATGTTTGCGGTGCTGGATACCAAGGGAATGGCAAAGAGACATCCACGAGAGGTGACCTGGCCCCTGGGTCTTGGCCCCTCACATCCCTGCCAGCCCCATTGTCCCCATGTCCCCATGGGTGGCAGGTGGGGACGGGACTCTCGGCATCCATGGGGCTCCTTTTGGAAATCCAGGATGCACCGCTTGCCCGCCTGCTGCTCATCCCAGCGTTCCCATTTCGTGGCAGACTTGTCACATCCCGCAGCTGGGAAATGCTGCTGGGTCCCATGGGTTTGGACCTCCTGGACAGACATCCCAACTCTCTTACAGGCGTTTTCCCTGGGGCTGCTTGAATTCAAGAGAATCTGGAGATGTTAAATGAGCTCTGAATATAACTGAAACGCTTCCGTAAAATGCTAATAAAGAAAGTATGCTGGCTTTTTTTCCCCTTTCCCCCCCCGCCAGGCTTTCTAGTTTCAGCACATTGCTAGCAGAAACTCAATGGATCTTCATGATAAGAAGATTCCCAAATTCTATAGGACTTTGCCTGCTTTTGGAGTTGGTTGTGACTGCTCCAGCAAGTCACCTGGAAGTTCATATAATCGCCATAACACAATATATTTTTAAAAAATGGATTATATCTTGTTATGAAGTTTGAGGTCCTGTCCCTGCTGGTTCTCTCACAGGCTTTAGTCTCTCTGCTGAGGCTGCTGGATGCAGGATCCCCCGCCAGGAGCCTTAAACCTCACCCCTCAAAATCAAGGGGAATTTCTAGAAGGGAAGGTGTGTGCTCAGTGTCTTGCCCAGCTGGGACAAGGAGGAGCGTGGGGAGAGGGACGCAGGTCGCTGCCCCCGTCCCAGCCGCCCCCGGTTCCAGCATCTCCCTCCTCCGGCGTCTGCTGGGATGCCGTGAGTAACACGAGCTGCGCGCGGTGACGGCTCCCCGGCATTCCGGGTGTTTGATCCGAGGAAATCGCCAGTGAGCCAGGAAATGTCAAGATTACATCACGGGCAGAATTTTTTTAAAGCCCTGAAAAAGAGCTTGTTAAAGCCCGTTTCTCTGCAGCGTGATCCCAGCTGCTTTCGTTTTTGCTTCGCGTTTCAACTTTACGGGAACAGGCAGGCAAATCCTCCCCCCAGATATCGCTTTACTTTTCTCTCCCTTTGATTTACAGCACTTTTGCTCACCATGGCCCCGGCACCGGCTGGGGCTGGAGGAGCGCGTCCCCACTTTGCTGGGCCCCTCCTGGAGGGAAGCTGGGTGGGATGCTCGTGGGGCACATCCCGCGGCCGCTGCATCCCGAAGTCCCTGGCGGAGCACAGGCGCTGGGGCCATGGCGATGTTGGCTGGAGAATGGAAAGGATGGAGGGGACGTGGGATCGGAGACGCCAGCTCTTTCCCTGCGTATTTCGCTCGTGTTCTGGGTGGGCGCCCCAGGCAGCTCCAAGGAGGTACCAAAACTTCGTAGCAAAACTGCACCTCGTTATTCCACGCATTTTGCAATGCTGTTAAGGAGCATCCAGCAGAGTATGTGACCCACACATGTTTAATTTCTTTTACAGTCTCTGTTTTGATATATGCTGGATGTGTTTTTATAAAACGAAGATTTATTGGAACCTGGAATTTTACGGTTTTAAGGTTCAATTGAGTCCAGATTGCGAGTTTCTCCTTTTGGAAGAGGAGAAGAAGGTTTAAAAGAACCCGAAGAAGCGTGTTCCGCCTGTGGCACTCATGAAACTCTAGGCCAAGGCTGACACCTTTTCGCTTAACTTCTCCTATAATGTCAAAGCAAAAATTTACCATCGAATATTATGTCTTCCATATGCGATGCCCTGCTGTAGACACAGATCATGGCCATTGTGTTGGGCTTCTTTCTTTTAAGTTATTATCTGTGCCATGAGAAAGGCAGGACTCGGTGCAGGATCCAAGGAGGAACGGCAAGTCAGCACAAACCCAGACCATGTATAATTAATGCTAATGTGTATTCACTTACGAACGTGCGCTTGCGTGCTCGATTTTTCTTGTAAAAGCAGAGCGAAGCCTTTGCTGCCTACAACGCTCAGAAAAGCAGCGTATTTTTAAAACACATTTAGAGCTGCAGGAGTGTCTATTAAACACATTCCATGTATTTATATAACGTTAAGCATAAACCAAAGCATTTTCTTGAATGCTAAACATAGCTTAGCAAAGAAAAACATCAGTTCAGAAGAAAACTCAGCTTCTGTTTTGTACCAGAGCGAACCCGAAGTTTGCTCTGGGGAATCTGCCCAGAGAGGTGGGAGATGCCCCATCCCTGGAAATGTTCAAGGCCAGGTTGGACGGAGCTCTGAGCAACCTCATCCAGTTGAAGATGTCCCTGCTCATTTCAAGGAGGTTGGGCTAGATGACCTTTAAAGGTCCCTTCCAACCCAAACCATTCCATGATTCTGTGAAGACACTCCATTGCCTCGCGGAAAGTCATTTTACCTGTGCATCAGGGCAGGGGGTCCTTGTGCTGCGGGGTTTGAGTGCCAGAAGGTCTCACGGGCACCTGCTCAGTGGACTCCAGAAGCTGAAGTGTTCATCACCCATGAGGAACATGGCAAGAAAATAATGAAATGCTGTTTTGCTACTTCGCTACCTGTGTCAAATGGCCCTGAGTGCTCTGGTAGGAAACACCCAGCATCCAAGGAAGCAGAGCCGGAGTCCAGCTCTCCGGTTACCACAACATAAGTAAACAAACAAGTTTATCACAAGCGACGAGGGCATTGTGCCAGTTTCAGTTAAAATAATAATAATTAAAAACAAACAAACAAAAAAAACCCCCAAAAAACCCAACCCCAAACCAACAAATTATTACAGCATGAGGAAAGTCCTGAATGAAAATGATTGTTCATGCAAACACCAGAAATATATCTTGTCATAAACTCAGGCCTCCACATCTGCTTCACCACCAGAGGATTCTTTATAAACAGCCTCTTTAATTTTATCTAACAGCCTGTTCGCAGACATGCAGTCCAAAAATACATCTCCTTTTCCTCCTCGCACTATCCTGAGCTTGGCAGGGCACCAAACATGAGGTTCAGCTCCTAGTTCAAAAAAGCCCTTCTTTAAGCGTTGACTCCGAGCTTGATTTAATAAAAACTCTGTCCGGCTTCCTCCGGGGAGCCCTAATGGGATGCAGAGCCCCACGCCTCTCGGGGGCTGCTCCAGACCTGCTCTGCCTTGGGCAGAAAGATCGTTTCGTGGTGAAACGCAATTACTGCACAACGGAGTTGGGGAACAGGCTAGTGGTTTCCAGAGTTTCTTCTCCCAGGGGTACAGAGCTTCGCTTTGCCGTACTCCAAAAAGAGCGGGCAGCGCGTGAAAAGAGGAGCAGAAGATGCAGTGATGGATGCCCTCGTGCCGCCAGTACCCAGGAATCCCTCACGCCCACCCTGCCTTCCACAGGGGAACAGCGGGAAAAGCATCAAAGCCCCTAAACCAGCTTCCAACCCCCAGGTGCCTGGACAGAAGATGCATCCACCATGTCCCCAGTGTGCTACTGCACCTCCCAGTGCTTGTAGGTGCTCAAGAAGGAAAGACCAGGCATTTTCCAAAATAGAGGGGTGTTACAGTGGGGCTTGTCCCCAGAAGGTACCCCTGACAGCTGCGGTGGGACAACTGCCTTCGTGCCTCCTGACGCTGATGTTCCCAAGCTCAACACTGATTTTCTGGCTGCTGTTTGCCTGGGGAAGTCGGAAGGGATATTGGTCACCTTTTAAAGCCAGGGCAAAAATGTGTGATGTCACCCTAGAAGACAAAATGCCTCCCTGCTACGAGGGCCATGGCAAGTTAGGGGTCCAAACTTCCAACGAAGTTACTGCAAGAAGCACCACACAATGTCGTGTTCACCACAACGCAGGATTTAGTGCTAATTAGTTGGATGATTGAAAACATTTATGAATTAGCCCATTTGACAAACTTAGGAGCGGATTTTAGGCCTCGAAGTTTGCAGTGATAAAGAAATATTAATGGCCTAGCGCATCCTGATGTTCAGTGGAAGACGATGTTTAAGAGTTTCTCCTTATGGTTCAGTTGTTTATTTAAACTACTTGGAAGCTAAACCAGCATTAAACACAACCAGTGCTGGTGGGAGAGGGGGTTAATAATAAGTAGATTTTATTTAGCATTGCAGCAAAGATTAAATGGAGTAAAATAAAGGAGGGGGGGAGTATTTTAAGTGTTCAGCGAAGCAGATCCCATTGCCAAGATGCGGAGGAGAATCAGCGGAAATCCCCCGGGGCCCGTCCAGCCACTTGGTTGTGGAAATGGAGGCAAACTAACAGCGTGGGTGAGAACGAAAGGGAACAGCTGCTTTTGGCAAAGGATGCTGCAGGTCTGTGGTGGTGGAGGGACTCCCCTGGCCGGTGCGGAGGATGCTGGTGGCACCTTGGGGTTTGCCATCACCTCTTGGCAGGGATCTTCCAACTGGTTCTTGCGGCCGTGCCAGGGCGGCTTGAGAGCCCTGTGCTGCTCGGCTGTCGGTCCCCCAACAGCACTTATCCCCTACGGTAGGGAGGGAATGGGGGTTTGCTGGAGGGGACCCCAACACTTGGTGCTGCAGCATCCCTGGGGCATCCCCCCTCCGGTCGGATACCGAATTTCACTTTACAAGGCGTGCCAGCGTTCATTCAATAACGCCTTATGGGTCCAAGCTTGGGTGACACCATCCAGCTGAATTTTGGCTGAATATTTAGGAGAAACAAATCGAAGGCCGTTGATTGAACAGGAGAAGCAGGTTCAGCTGACGTGCTGCCCGGCTGTGAGCCGCAGCACACTGGTCCTGCCTTTAACGTACTACAACAGGAATGGAATTTGGTTGTAAATTAGACGGTGTGTGTTGGAAACCTTGCCGTTTTGTAAATGACAGTTCAGAAGGTATTTTATTTATAGGAGCGTCCTCTCATTAGGTGTATCAAAATGCTGATGGCACCTGTGCATGCTCTGCAGGAGTTACTGACATAATGAAGTTTCATATTTCCCTAGCACAGTTTCAGGTAACCCCAGCCAGGGGGTACACATGGGTCTCCCTGGCATCTCTTTTTTTTATCCAGTCCCATGGGGTGAAATGGAAAAGCCAATTCCGAGTGAAGAGGCCCAGAGGGATGCGGCGGGCAGGGGAGCGGGATGCGGGCGAGCGCAGGCACCGCTGCCCAGGTGGTGGATACACCATCTTTGGAGAGTTCCCAAAGTTGGCTGGATGAGGCCCTGGAAAATCCCATTCCCCTCCTAAGCCCTTTCAGCCTCGGTTACTCCACCTGGAGCTTGCAGGCAGCGACAATCCGGCTCCGAGCATCCCAGCGCTCCACATATGGGATGTTCGTTGCAATCCCCTCAGGCAGAGATGCTAAAAGCCTTCTCCCTGCAAAGCCCAGAGGAGCCGGTGGAAAATAGTGGCTTGTGGGGAACCTAAGGAAACGTGGCCGTAACAGCAGCAAAAGTGGAGGAAGGGAGATGCAGCCTCGGATGAAGCTGAGACGGTAAACAGAGAAATAACAGTTCTGAGACATCCATAGGTTTCCTGGATTCATTTCCCCCCTTTCCCAACCATTTTGCTGAGCGCTACAGGATTCAAGCCATTATTATTTTAAGAAGTTCTTTGGCTTTTCTGCCTGCAAAAATAGTCATCACTTGTAAATTGAAGGCATCGCTGTCTTATCTGGTCTGCAGCCAGAGGGGCTGGAAGCAATAGAAGAAGTGTGAACTTTCTCCTTCATCTCAGAGAACATTAACTTCAAAGCCCAGCCGTAAACTTTCAGATGTAATGACTATTTGTCCAAAGGAGGAACACATCAGCTTGATCAATGGCTGAAAGGTATAAAACACAGGGGTTACATTTGCTAAACACTTGTGAAAAATACGTGGTTATACTCGGGTGCGTGTAGGGGGAAACTATTACTGAATTATTTGGGCTCCTCTCCGTTTGGGGAGGGAGGCCCTAGAGGCAGGGTTGTCACGGGTTGTTGTGGGTCCAACATCAAATGGTTTCTGTCCCCAAGGAGGGACAGAAGCCATGACAGAGCATGCCCCTCCGTGCCTTCGGGTGCAGATCTCCGTCACCGAGTGGGGACTCGTGTTGGCAGCTGCACTGCTCCGATGCTCTTCCCAATAAACTGTGGGAGAAAACATCTCTCCTTTCAGCTGCTCCAGCAAAAGACCACCAGCACTTTCCCCTGTGTCCTTGCTCGAGCTGTGTGAGCACCAACTGGAGGAAAACCCCCTGGGGAGCAGCCGCCTCGGCCCCTGAGCATCGCTGAGCTCCAGGACACGGGGTTCCCGAGGGACAAGCCCAGGCAGCCCGGCAGCACCGACACAGCTGGGCAAACACGCTCAGAGATTTCAGACAACTTCAGCAAGACTCTCCACAGCCTTCCTTTTTTTTTTTATTTGTATTTTTTAACATGCTTTCCATTTTTCTGTCGAAAATTCACTGGAAAAAGACAGTAAGGATGTCTTTTTGTTTCCGTGGCTTGCATATGAGGAATCGGGAGGGAAGAAAACTTATGTGATTTTTTCCCCTGGGGTAACTATTGCACGTACCTTTCCCAAAAACATCCCTTCTCCCCTCAGCCGTTCGGGCTTGCGTGGGGAGCCCAGACCCTGTCCTCTTGGTGGGTGCACGGTCCTTGTGCACAGCACACAGCGCTTGGGGAGAGCACTTTGTAGGATTAATCAACTATTGAGCGAAAGTATTTTTAGAAGTAATTGGGAGGACTTGCATCTAGGCTAGGCACCGGCTTTCTGGGGCTCTGGGGCTGGGGGATGCGGTCCAGACCTGTGCGGTTCCTGCCCGAGGATGGAGAGAAGGAAGTGCCGGAGTATGAAGAGAGGTTTTGAAAGCTCTGTAACATCTTCTGCCAACATCTTTTTTGAATCAGCCCTGCGTGAACAAGCGAGAGACAGGGAGAGCTGTGTTGTCCTAGCGGGAGAGCCGGCCTCGCTGGGGGCAGTTCTGTGTGGGATGGGGGATGGAGGGCCGCCGCTGCCGGGGAAACGAGATGTCAGTGATGGGGCTGCCGGCAGCTCCATGGGCTTCGCCGGCACCTCGCTTTCCCTCTGCCCTGTCCCCTCATCCCTCTGCAAGGCGTTGAAATACATCTACAGGGAACCAAGGAGTGAAATCGAGCCCTCCTCGCTCACCGTACATGCTTAGGTCCCCAGATCCCTAACCTCAAAGAAAACCTTGGGCAAAATGCAAGAAGCAAAGGCAGCAACTCCTCTCCTTACACCAGTTTGCATGTCCCAGACAGCGGCGTGAGGGGCAGTGGGCCGGCAGCAGGACCCGGAGCCAGCCAGGCAGCAGGAGGCACTGGCAGGGGAGGCAGCGCTGCCCCGACGCAGCGCCCCGCAGGGTTATGGCAGTGGCATGCCCCAGGGTGATGGTAGAAAGCAAGAGAAACAGGTAATCCTATGGAAAATATAGCCAATTTAACGTCCTGCTCCTCAGTCTTTGGTACACCCTCTTTGCTCCATTCAATGTCATGGCTGTAGGTGTCCTCTACAGGGGGCATTTTTGGAGTGGATGGAGCTGGTGGGGTGCAGCGAGGTCCCTCGCCACACAGGTGGAGTTGGGAGAAGACGGTGGCTCAGCTGGAGCGGATTATACCTGCCCCTGGATGCGCATTGACCTCCATGAGGTGAGTTACCAGGTGGCCTCCTCCAGGCCATCCCCTTTGTTGTCCCAAACCAAGTTCTTCCCAGCACTCTAGGGAGCACGCTGTGGGGATGGCCACGAAGGCCTGGAGCCGGGGGTGTCAGTGGAGGTTGAGGTGCCATACTGAAAAATAAAGCACAACCACGTGCTGAATCCATCTGGTCACCCTCCTCCTCATGGCACAACACCTTCTGCCCACCCCCGCCTTGGTCCCAGTGGAGTCTCCAGGGACAAGCACAGCTAATGGGGGGTAGTGGTGGGGCAAGAGGAGCAATGTAGGCGGGAAGATAAGTAATTTATTTTAAGAGGCAGATGGCTTTACCCAGGTAAAACCAGTGCAATGCCAGCAGGTCCCACATTCAGAAGATCCCCAAGGGTGCTGCTGGAGCACAGGGCTCAGCTTCCCCCGTAACACTGCTGTTCGAGGGAGGGCAGCTGCTGCTTGGCTCCTTTCCCCCCTTTTATAGGGGGGAACCCGTGCCTGTGCTTTGTAGGTGCATTGTGTATTTAAGTCTAGTCGTTGCAAAGGGATCTACTGTAGCAATCGCCTTCCTGTGCCTGGAATCCCATTTTCCACCTCCGCTGGATTGAGTCCTGGGCTTCAAAGCACACGGGGAGCAGTGACCCGTTTTATTACACGGTCATAAAGCAGTGGCCCTTCTCTGTTTCTGTATAAATAATATATAGTAGTTATATTTGTAAATGGAGACCTGCCAGAGACTTTGAGCACGAGACGTGAGATTTACTCTGAAAAAGGAAGGAGAAAAACAAGAATCCTGACAGCTTTCGACCGGACTGTGCAGCTGCACTGAAAAAGGTGCCCCAAGGATCAAAGGGAACCCACTCCCGTTCTCCCCAGGTGCCGCGACGCTTCGCCTGTTAGACCAGATATTAGTTATCAGGCAGCAACGCCATGAACAGCACGAATGTGCACTTTGCCCTTCGGATGCTCTGAAAGCCAGAAGGATGCCAGATTAGATTTAGGGAGGCGCATGCGGATGCGTTGCCTTCTCCGGCCTTGCGCTGTTCCTTCAAATCCTCTGCTGCTCTGGAGGAAGGCAGACAGCACGGCTGTGGACAATCACAGCTGTAGGAGCGTAATTGCAATTGCTGTCTGAGAGCCGCTTAGTGCTTCTGATAATCCTTGAGACCTGCAGCGAGTGACCACAGTACAAATGGAGAGACTTTGGGGGCAGGGATACAGTATATGAACAACTCTGCAGAAGCGTTGAAAAAAACCCCACCGCTAACCTTTGTGTGTTACATTTCACTGAAGGAAAACACGCTCTGAGGCAGAGGCACAAGTTCAGACCGAAGCCCAGATTTCCCCACCCTGGGATTTCAGGCTCTTGGAAAGCATCTCTGAGGCAAAGTCCTGTACCATGGCTTACCCGGAAGGCTGAGACGCCACCATAGCTCAGCTCTCAGCCCAGTCACTGGCCAGGACTACACCACTTGCCTGCTGACAGCGAATCCCACCAGATCACTGCCTGTGTTCAAAGGGGTGCTCAGCTTATGGGCAGGTGACAGCAGTGAAGTCTCACGTCAGTGTTGGGAACAACTGTGTTTCAGCAAAACCTCCCTCTAAACCCCATACACTGCATAACAGATGGTACATCTGTTTCTCTTTCCAGTATGATCTCACTAATCACTTTTAAAGAATCTAGCATTCAGGGTTAATCAACATGAGCTGAATTACAGTAAAGGTTCCTACAGCAACGGAAAAATCCCATGCAGCTCCCTTTCCCCAAGTTATCCTCTTGGATAGCAGGATTTATCCTCTGCCTGAATTCTGCCCAAAGCCCCGTGATCCCTGCAAAGCCAGGGCCTCTCTCCAGAGAGCTTCTGTCTCTTCTGGGTCCTTATCTATCCAACAAGGTGGAGCTGCCAATAGCTGATTTTTCTGTTCAGTAGTCTAACTAAAAGCTCAACAAAAATGATATAGGTCAACCCCAAAACCCTCACAGAAATGGAAGGGTGTGATTGCCAAGGAGACCTTGCCTTCAGACACAAGGCTTATGAAGAAAAGCTATTGTCTACTATAATCCACTGCCTACGACACAGGCTGGAAGCACATAAGATGCTCAAAACCCTTCTGTTTCTCATAGAGAAAAAAGGTTTATAAAAAGGTTTCCTAGAAGCAGTATCGCACCTGGTGTGCCAGGCAGGGACGGAGGCATGTTGGGGCTGGAGCACAGCAAGGCGGGAGGCTGGCTCAGCTTGGCCGTGCCTATGCCGCTCAATAAAAGCAGGCCAGGGCAGAGTGGCACTGCTGGGCTCACAGGCACTGTGCCTGGAGCCTGCTCCCTGAGGAGAAAATGTGTCTTGGAAACAGCAAGTAGCTGGAGTGATCCAAACCCGAGCTGCAGAGTTAGAGTTCAGCAGGGAATGAGCAGTAGAGGGCTGGAGTCCATCCCCTCTTTGCTGGCAATGTAAACGTGCCTGTCAGATGTGCTTATGCCATCAGAAGCAACTCACCAGCTGACTCGTGGGTCCTCATCCTTGATTGTCCCCATCATGACGGTTAGCACATGCCTATGTCCTGCTCTGGTCTTGGACAAGCAGCTCCCTCCAACCATCAAGCAGCACTGCTCTGGGCATAGCTACTCCTGGGACAGCTTTCAAGAGTGGCATGGACAAGCTCTATCTCCCTTCCCTCATGATGCTCCTCCAGCATGGTCCCACCAGCCTGTCCTCCGGTTCCTCTGAATATTCTCATGCCTCAGCCCAGGGCATGCAACATACCCCGACTATTTTACACTATGGAAACCCAACGCTGATGAGGTACAGCATTGTCTTCGTTATCTCGGGCATTTTGAGCTGGGATTTAAAAAAAAAGCACCCTACAAAAATACTAGTTCTCTCTTAGATCTATAAGCAAAACACACAGGGCCAAGCTGAGCTGGAGTCAAGTGCCATGTCAAGCAGCCAAGGCCAACCTACTTTACGTGGGCTGGCCCTGAGCAGTGTGGAAACAACCACCCTCAACCACGACCTCCTGGCTCCCAGGCCAATAAACAGCGAAAACAATTTATACAACATTATACCCCGAGCAGGAGGATTAGGAGAGCCTGTTTCAAGGCTGTCCCACAGCCTGTGGTTTGGCCACAGTCTTAGGATGTAGCACATGGCAGTTAAATCCTCGCTCTGGCTGAGGCAGAGAGGGTGTTCAAACCTCTCTTCCCAATGTGATTTGTCTGGGCTTTTTGGTGAGATCAGCTTCAAAAACAGTCAAAACCCTTCTTTTCAGAAATATCAAAGTAAGCCGTTTTGACGTTTCTAATTTTATGGGTTAAATCTGTTGAATGGATTGCACATCAATTGCCAGGTAGTTTTGGTCAAACAGAAACTGCAGTTTTCAGTGAATAAACTGTTCTTAAACCATTGGCTCTGCTTGGACCCCCCTTCCCACTGCCGCAGAAGAGAACAGGGATGTTGTAGGTAATGCTCAGTGTACGGATCCGCTCTGCTCTGGCTCCAATGTGGCCAACAGCTGGTCTCACCTTCTGCCAGCTCTTCTGCTTGGAGACACCAAGGATCTTTGGTAGTCTCCATCTCTCGCTGTGGGCAGCTTCTTCCTCAGCTGTCAGAATGCCCATGTTAAGATTTGGCCACCAAACTTATTTTTAGCTACTGTCTTCAGTGTTTCTATGTCCTTGCTTTCAGGACACAAATCTTTATGATCCCATCAGATTATACCATCTATTGTCTGTTATATTAAGCACCTTCTTAGGGACAGGTTCAAACATAGCAATGCTAATTTGTGTTATCAGGACATAGCAATGGATCTCCACGGGGGGCTTAGATGAGAATGGCCACATGTCCTCTGAGGACACACTACTTGGCCCTAATATTTTGCCGTCTCCATCACCGTACACACCAGCATCAAGCAGAGTCACACAAAGCCCAGCAGAGCCATTACAGGCCCTTAAAATGTCAGCCTTGGCACTTGTAGGGCAAGCACTGCCTGTAGGGGGTGAAAGCCATGCATTCAAGGTTGTACTCCTTTTAAAGCTGATTTATTTTAACAGGAATTTCACTGTGCGCAGCTGGCAGCGGTAGCCAGCAGACATGGCAGTGTCCAGGCTCCATTTTGAGATCTTCAAGAGGCCTCTGGGGCTGGCGGAGGACTCCTGGAGCCCTTTGAGGACCACCTGGCCAGCTCCTGCAGTGCCAGTGGCATCAAGAGTACGCACATAGATGAGGAAGTGCCTATGGGAGAACTTTATGGTGGGAGCTCTCATACCTCTTCTGGGAAATCAGCACGACTGGGTGCCTCTCTGAAGTGCCCATACAGGAATGCACAAGGCATGGGGAACAAACAGGAGACATTAGAAGTCTGTGTGCCATTGTAGGGCTACGATCTCATTGGGATCATGAGTCGTGATGGTGTAGCTCACTGCTATGGATGGTGCCAGGAATGGATACCGGCCTCACATGAAGGACGGGCTGAGAAGGCAAAGGTGGGAATTTTCTTGATTTGGGGAACCCATGGAGCTCTGCATTGAATGGATGAGGAGCCAGCTGAGAGCTTATGGCTCAGGATAAGTGGGCAGACAAACACGGGTGACATTGGTGTGGATGTCTGCGGTAGACCACCTGATCAGGAGGAGGAGTAGTTGAGGCCTCCTTGAGGCAGCTGGAGGAAGCCTCATGTTTGCAGGCCAACGAGGACATGGGAGACTTCAACCACCCCAACATCTGCTGGAAGGGCGACACACCAAGGCACAAGCTCTGATGATAACTTTTTGATGCAGGTGATTGAAGAGACAACAAGGGGAGATGATCTGCTGGACCTTAGAGTCACAAACAAGGAAGAAATGGTCAGGGATGTGAAAGCTGAGATGGCCTTGGCTGCAATGACCATAGAATCATAGAATCATAGAATCATAGAACCATAGGGTTGGAAGGGACCTCTGGAGATCATCTAGTCCAACCCCCCTGCCAGAGCAGGGTCACCTAGAGCAGGTTACACAGGAACATGTCCAGGCGGGTTTTGAATGTCTCCAGAGATGGAGACTCCACCACCTCTCTGGGCAGCCTGTGCCAGTGCTCTGCCACCCTCAGGGTAAAGAAGTTCCTCCTCATGTTTAGGTGGAACTTCTTGTGCTCAAGTTTGTGCCCATTGCCTCTTGTCCTGTCCCCGGGCACTACTGAAAAGAGCCTGGTCCCATCCTCCTGACACCCACCCTTTAAGTATTTATAAGTGTTGATAAGATCCCCCCTCAGCCGTCTTTTTTCCAGACTGAAGAGACCCAAATCCCTCAGCCTTTCCTCATAAGAGAGGTGTTCCAGTCCCCTAATCATCCTGGTAGCCCTCTGCTGCACCCTTTCCAGCAGTTCCCTGTCCTTCTGGAACCGGGGAGCCCAGAACTGGACACAGTACTCCAGGTGTGGCCTCACCAATGCAGAGTAGAGGGGGAGGATGACCTCCCTTGACCTGCTGGCCACACTCTTTTTGATGCACCCCAGGATGCCATTGGCCTTCTTGGCCACAAGGGCACATTGCTGGCTCATGGTCATCCTGTTGTCCACCAGGACTCCCAGATCTCTTTCCACAGAGCTGCTCTCCAGCAGGTCAGCCCCCAACCTGTACTGGTGCATGGGGTTGTTCCTCCCCAGGTGCAGCACCCTACACTTGCCCTTGTTGAATTTCATAAGGTTTCTCTCTGCCCAGATCTCCAACCTGTCCAGGTCTCTCTGTATGGCAGCACAGCCCTCCGGTGTGTCAGCCGCCCCCCCCAGCTTTGTGTCATCAGCAAACTTGCTGAGGGTGCAGCAAACTTGCTGAGGGTGAGATTGTGGAGTTTTGCATCCTGAGAGGAGGGAGCACAGCAAAAATGAGGACCACAGCCCTGGATTTCAGGAGAGCAGACCTTAATCTCTTTCGATTGCTGCTTGGAAGAATCCCATGGGATACAGTCCTGGCAAGAAGAAAGGTCCAGGGGAGCTGGTTGATTTTCAGAGATCACTTCCTTGCCAGCTCAAGAATGGTCTATGCCTAGATTCAGGACATCAAACAAAGGCCTGCATAGATAAACTGGGACGTCCTCACAAAACTCAAACACAAAAAGTATGCAAAGGTGGAAGCAGAGTCAAGTAACCCTAGGAATAATAAAAAGACGCTGTTGGAGTGTGCAGGGATGGTGTTAGGAAAGCCAAAGCCCACCTGGAGCTGAATCTGGTGAGGGACATGAAGAGCAACATGAAGGACTTCCACGGCTAGAAAATGTGGGCCTGCTGCTGGATGGGGAAAAGGTGACCTGGTCATACAGGACATGGAGCAGGCTTAGATAGTGAGGACAAGAAGGTGATTGGGAGAAGTCATTATGTTTTTCTGAAGGGGAATCCGTGCTTAATCAACTCGATAGCCTTCTATGACAAGATGACCGGCTTGCTGGATGAGGGAATAGCACTGGATGTTCTTTATCTCAACTTTAGCAAGGCTTTTGATGCTATCTCCCATGACATCTACATAAGCAAAATGATGAACTATTGGGCTAGCTATGTGGATCGTGAAGCGAACAGAAAACTGGCTGAACTGCCAGGCTCAAAGGGTGGTGATCAGTGGCACAAAGTCCAGCTGGAGGCCAGGCACTAGCGGAGTACCCCTGGGTCAATAATGGGTCCAATACTGTTTAACATCTTCATTAATGACCTGGATGATGGGACAGACTGCACCTTCAGCAAGTATGCAAAGGAGGAGGGAAGGAGCAATTGATGCACTAGTTGCCTGTACCACCATTCAGGGGGACCTCACCTGGCCGGAGAAATGGGATGACAGTGATATCATTAAGTTCAATGAATGGAAAAGTAGTGCCCCTTGGAAGGAATAACCCCATGCACCAGTACACCCTTGGAGCTGACTGGGCTGACAAGCAGCTTTGCAGGGAGGACCTGGGGCTCCTGGTGGACAAGCTGACTGTAAGCCAGCAATATGCCCTTGTGGTAAAGCAGGCCAAGAGCCTTGACTGCATTAGGAAAAGTGTCACTAGCAGGTCAAGGGAGAAGACCCTTCCATTTGCTCAGCGTTGTTAAGATGCATCTGGGGTGGTGTGTCCAGTTCTGGGGTTCCCAGTACAAGCGAGACATGGATGTACTAGACTGAGTCCCTCAAAGATGATTAAGTGATTGGGGCAATTGACATATGAGGAAAGGCTCAGAGAGCTGGGATTGTTGATCCTTGAGAAAAAAAGACTCAGGGAAGATCTTATCAGAGTGTTTAAAATACCTGATGTTGGGAGACAATAAAGAAGATGGAGCCAGGCTCTTCTCAGTGGTGCCCAGTGACATGACAAGAGGCAATGAGCACAAACTGAAACACTTTTTTATTGTGAAGGTGGTTGAACAACAGAAGAGGTTGCCCAGAGAGATTATGAAGTCTCCATCCTCAGGGATACCCAAAACCTGACTAGACACGGTCCTGGTCAACTTGCTTTGGCTGACCCTGCTCGAGCAGGGGACTTGGCCTAGGTGATCTCCAGAGGTCCCTTCCAACCTCAACCATGCTGTGTTTCTATGAGATTTGTTTAAATCTCCAGCATAAAGCACAGTTATTTTCAAGTATTCCATTAATTCTCACCTCAGTACAGGAAATTTGGCTTTCGAGCCCAACAGCACATTGAACCTTTACCAAACTTGGGAGGCCAGAGTTTCAGGAGAGCTTTAACAACCTAACAAACCAAGAAAGTACAAAACGTGCCATGCAAGTCAGATGTTTCTACTGCAACAACCAAATGATCAAAAGTTTCTCAAAAAAAAAAACCCCATTTTCTGTCAGGACAGAGTGGAGCCAAGTCAGTTTGGTTCAAATTTTTAGAGTCAATTTTGTAAAATGTCAGAAGGAGTTACTTAGTGCCACCCAGTGTTGGCAGCTAGAAAAAGGAAGGTTAAATATGTTTGCAACTGGGTGTAGCCTCATAAAACAGGAAAAAAAATCCCTGCTCTTGCTTACTGTATCAGGGGTGAGTTATTCCACAGAAGCTATACAGCACCGAGGTCCAGGAGATGGGTGTCCTGCAGCCAGAACGTGGCTTACCCAGCTGGTTAAAAAAACCCCCAAACTTCTGCCTTTTATATTAACTTTTCAAAGCAGGTAATCAGTTTGAGATGTAAATGGTCTTTTTTTTTGGTCACATCTCACTCCTCTAGCGTGACATCAGCCTAGAGAGAAAGTTGTGCTGGCTTTTCTGGTTAGATGTTCAGGAATTTAGATGAGAAACAACTACATAGGAGGTCTTTCTTTCCTAGGATAAGGAGAGTACAGTTAAAACATTACCTTTTCCCCCCTTTATCTCAGATGCTGCATATGACCTGCCTTTTCCTTGAAGCCTTTTGAATGGTACAGGATCTGACGTATATCAGACATGGAAATAAATACTCTCCCAGTAACGATCTTTGGATAACTGAGTAATAGCACTTATGCTTTGGTCCTATATTTGGTCCTATATTTTGGACTATATAAATCTGGTTAAGTGTCATGGTCCCATTTAACAGACATGGGAAGCGGGGTGCTGAGCAGGCACTGTCCTCCTCGTTGCAGCCGAGAGCTGCATCCTGGCCAGGAGGGGATGGAGGGGACACGGAGCCCAGAACCCAAGTGGGAAAGAGGGGAAGGGGAAAGCAAGGCACTGAGATGCCTTGAACCCACCAGATGCTGGAGGGGTGGGGGCGGGGTGAGGGGATCCCAGGGTTGTGGTTCCACCTGTGGTGGCCATGGCAGAGAAATACTCCTTCTAGCATTTTGGGCTCCTTTACACTGCCCCAAAGTAGTCTCATTGCCCAGAGAAAAGAAGACAACAGCCGTTTGAGTGGTTCTCTGACGGTCCTTTATTTCAACCCCTAGAAGACAGAGGGCCAAGGACGGATCGACACGGGAGTTTATCTCAGACTGATACAACAAAAAAACAACAGCAAAGCGAAGGGTGGTCGCCCTCTGAAGGAACCTCAGCCCCATGAGGTGCCACCCTGGTTATCCCTGTTGCTGGGTGGGAGGGGTCCCTACTGGCATTTTCACTTTTCTTCTCCCACCCATGGAGCCATCTCCTGGTCACACAGCCGATCCCTTGGACTTGTGCCTGCTGACAACAAGCTTCCTTTCTCACTTACCTTTCACCGAGCGCTGGGAAACGGGCCAGGCAGCGCGGCCGCAGGTCACGTGCCGAAAACTCGTCTTCTGGGGCCAACACACTCGGGGTGTTTTTTTTTCTTTTCTTGCCAGTCCCACGAGGTTCCTGGAGGACCTGGGAGCTGGGTTGGCTCTGCTGGCTCCCATAGGAAGACCTCCATGGTCATTAATAACATCTGCATGTCTCGCTGGGGCCCCACATGTCCTAGGTGCTCTCCACAGCTACGAGATTCCCAGTCCTCCTCCTCCCACAGAGCTCACAGTTTAAAACCCAAGGCGGAAAATCACTAATTCCTGTGACGACTGCTCAGCCTGTGCCTCAGGAATTCATCAAAAAGAGAATTTTCCCAAAGAGGGGCCACAGGACACAGTGAGCACAGAAAGAGTTGGGTGGAGGAAGGAGACAAGACAAATACCGCATTCATGGCAAAAAAATAAATATCCATGTGTATGCCCCTGGTTAGGAAGGTTTAAAAAATACTTTTACAGTCCCTGCTCCAGAGGTTTTACAGTCCGAGCGATCAGGATGAAATAGCAGGAAGGGGAAAGGCAGAAGCAGGAGACCTGTGAGTCCCTGCGTTACACACAGCGACTCTGCTCAGTTTGCAGGTCCGAGGCATTTTTAAGCCTATAAATAAACTGGGGACGTTAATGATGCCATTAATCTCCGTTGGCTGCCGTCCCAGCTATTTTCAGTGGTGAGGTTACCTTGCCTCTCCCAGCAAAAGTAGGTCTCTAGGGGAGGGTCGGGCGAGCGGTGGGGATGGATGCTGCGTGCCCGGGGCCGGGGGCCACCACCCTTGGTGGGAGGACACTGCTGCTGTCCTTGGCAGTGCACCAGGAGGAGGTGTCCCATGTGCCATCCCTCCTGGCCTGGAAGGAAACACAACAAAACCGTTGTCAGGTAACAAATGATGGGGAAAACCAGAGTGCTGCTGGTTGCAGAGGGAAGCGCGTGACTGCTCCTGCCTGCAGCCCCCACAGCGGAAACACCTTCTTCATCTCCTGTAAGGAGATACCCCTCATGGAGACACTCCACTCCTCTGGAACCCCTGGGAGACTGCTCTCCCACCTCTGCCTTTCCAAAGACAGAAAGTGGCAGGGCTCAGAGCCACAGGAGAGGGAGAAGCCTAGGAGAGGACAGGCCAGGGAATCACAGCACACTAGCACAGGGCAGGGAGTGGTGGGGTGCAGGTCCCTGGGGAGAACAAGGTCTGTCCTGACAGATCTTCTTTCCCATCACACGCACCAATAGTCAGTGCTTCCCTCATAGGCAGAGAGAGAGAAGAGGTCCCTATGATTCCTTTCCACCCAGGGGGAGCAGGAATGTCATAAACTCAGACAGTAAAAGGGTCTTTTCCTTCTTCCCACAAACACTGGGTGGAAAAAAATTAAAAAAGAAAAGGAGGTGGATGCATGTTGCTCTTCCATTGTTGCATGAAGTTGATGTGAGGTAGGTCAATACACAGAACACCCCAACACATCTTTGACTCTTCGTGTACAGTATGACACAAGAAAAGCTCTGTCTCTGCTCCTCACGAAGGTCTCACTATGGGATCCTGTGAGGAGAGCAACCCCAGGACCACATCTGCCAGGGAGAAGGATGGCCCAACATCTGCCCTCAGTGCTCACGCTGCATCCAGAGCTGGTTTGGCTGTAGAGGCATGGTCCTGAGATTCATCTTACAAGTGTACCATGCTTTGTTTATTTTATTACTTCTGTTAGAATATGACAGGAAAAATGAATTCCTAACAGAAAATGAAGTTCACGCTTACTGGAAATAGGTGTCTTTGAGAACCAAGCCTACACACTGCTTTCCTTTGACCTGCCTGCTCAGATATCCAAGATGGTCAGATACCACCACACGTGGTTAGAGAAAGGAATGTTCCTGTACCACCAGATAATAATGCTGGCCAACCTTTTCTTTTATGTTCTGCAATGAGCTCAATAAGTTGAGACATTTGCTACGTAATATCACAAAAAAGTTATTCACACTCTGGTCCCAGGTGACATTTGGCTACTGCAGCTATTAGGACTTATTCTCCTGAAGCATTTGGTGGCATAGGACTCAGTTTCCTTATCTTCTCAGAAAACACTCACTGATTTTTATTCTTTGTGTTGCTTAGTGATGTTTCCCAGATTCTTAATACCTATAGTTGTCTGGATGCCACTTCCTTATAATGTATCAACTAGGAAAAGAGAGATTGGGATGTTTTTCTTAGCTTAAGAATGACATTTTGGGGCCAATGTCAGCAATTTCTCTGTGGAAGATCCAGCCCTCTTGACCTGGCTGGCAGGTCACAAACAACGCGACCTGTTCTTCAGGAACTGCTATGAATTGCATTTAATTTACTTGGGTTTTGCTGTTTTGCCTCAATTATGTCCTCTGGGCAACGTGAAAGCACTGTTGATGCTACAGCTTCCGTGCTGCAACTGCTGTCTACCCTCTTTTAGGGGTCATGCAGAATGTGACCATTTGAAGGTCTCTGGAGGCCTGGGCGGCACGTGCATGGCAAAAGAAGGCAAGGTTTGGTGCTGTGTACAGCCACTGTGGCAAGTGGAGACATAACTGGGTCCTGCACGGTGCATTGGGTCTGTGAAGGGGAGCTACGGGCTTACGTGCTGATGGCGAGATCTGAGACACCAACCCCAGCGACGCCCTGCTATGCAACGGAGAGGAAGTTTCTTTCCCACCTTGATGAGCCTACATAGCGTTAAGCCATTTTTGTAATGCTTTCACAAAGGCTCCTTTCTGGTCCCCCCCGCCTGTAACTGGCACTTTTGGGGAGCCTGTCAGCCCCACCGATGCCCTTTTGGAAGTGCTGATGCAGCAGGGAACAGGCACTGCCGCAATTCTTTGGCTCCATGGAGATGTCTGTTAGTCACATCTCCAGCAGCTTTGGCAGACTTGATGCACTTATTATTAACTCCGAACCACTACTTGCGGGCTTTGCTAGGTGGTTGCCAGGATGGGAATTTTCTTTACCAATCGGTTTGTTTTATCTTTATCAGTTGGGTTTGCTTGCCACGCGTTCCTTTGTCACATTTAGAGATACAGCCATCTAAATCCTACTGGTATAAACTGGAGCAATATCAATCTCATTAGGGAAGTGGGGGGAAAAAAGCCCCTCAAAATCCCAGTTTTACTCCTGGTATTCTGTGTCTGGAGAAACAGCATGTCTGATAAGAAGCCAGCTTGCAATTGCAATCTGGCACAAGACGCACAGAGACACTCCAGACAGACTTAACATTCACCTTGACAAAGTGATCAACTTGTCAAGCAAAGGAAGTCATCGTGGCCGGAGTGGCGACGGAAGGCAACTAACACTCTCCATCTGCAGCATCAGGCAATTAAGGATTTAAAATATTACAAGAGAGGAGAACTGAAATGTTAGAGAAGAAAACATATATACAGAAGTGGAGACATTAGAAACATGTAAGGGCCAGAAAAATGGAAAAGAAGTGCCAGAAATGTTTCATATTGGCCCCAAATGAAAAACAGCCTCAAATGAAGTGGTTAAGGCTTGTTGCATATGGTAAAAATACAGGTTAAGCGAAGCAAACAGTCTCAGGCTAGTAGCACAGAAGAAATTATCTCCCTGGAGCAAAAAAGGCATCTGTTTATTTATCTCGGTTATGAAAATGTCCTTGTCAGATGTTAGCAGTGCTGAGCTCTCTCTGGGCAGGTCATGTACCTCCTCCCCGCTACAGAGGAGATTCCTAAACCACCCCCGCCCCTGCCCCCAAGTACAAGATGCGTCTAGCCATCCCGAGCAGTCATCCCTGCTCTTCCCAGGAGCGCGGAGCTCCCCGAGCGGTCTCAGAAGGCACAGCCCTCCCTATGCCTGGAAAATCCTGCTACAGAAAAACGTGTCTGCCAGTAGTAGCAACGCTGGAAGAGATCCCTGCGCTCCCCTGAAGCCCACCCTGCACAGAATCACTCTGCAGGGACAGGGTTACATACGAAGTGCCTTTAAAGGTGATACCAGCTAAAATAACTCCTTCCTGTTGACTCCGCTGCTCACTCACCCCAGAGCATGGCTCCTGCTGATGCAGCCCTTCCAGCACCAGGAGGGGGGTGCTGAGGCCCAGGGCCCAGAACTGACTAGTCTTAAATAAAATCCAGCAAAAATGCGTTGCTGCTCAAAAAAAACCACCAAAAAAATCAAAAAACCTCTTGGGGAGTTCCCTGCTTGGCACACCGATGAGGAGGTGATGCACTGCAGCTGGAGCAGGTATGGGCATTGCTGCCAAAGGCTAACCTCAAGCTACGGCCAGTGCTTCCACGTTTCCAAAAGGAGGGGGAGAAGGGTGACAGTGTCTCAGACGGACAATAGCAAGAGAGATGAGCCCTGCCCCAAGGCTTAAGCGAACCAATGCACGCACCCGCTGCCTGGCAGCAGTCTCCAGAAAGGCCTGGGGACTCACACCTGGTCTGCACGAGATGTTTTGGAGACCAGGGAAAGCAGCGAATTAGCAGATCAGTCATAGAAATGTGAAATTCTCTCTTGTTAATGTTGACAATCAACTTTGTGTTTGCCTGGGGAAATGGGTGCTGGTGCCTTTCCTCCCACTGCAGTGGGAGCCCGTTGCTGCCTTCTCTAGGACCAGGATGACGCTGTGCTGGCCAGGCAAGAAAATGAAGATGGTCCTAAGTGAGTGCTGAAGAGACTACAGGATTCAAGAACATGGGAAATTACTACGGCTAGATAAACCTGGCATTTCAGCGTGCCCCTGAAGCAGCAGAGCCTCCTAATGCTGCTGGTCTGAATGGACTGCTTTAGCTCGTTTGGGTCTCTCCATGTCCTGGAGGAGATATTGGACTGTTTTGAGATTCAGTCTCTAATTAGGTTCCTGTAGTGGTAAGATTGTGTCCTTTATAATCGCTCAGTGGGAATTAGTACTTTATCCTCCATACCCAAATTTTTATTTCTTTCACCCTGCTTTTCTCTCCAAAGCCCGGAGTCTCCCAGTCCCCTGGACGACAGCTGCAAAAGCCTTTGACACTCACTTTAAGGATGTTTCTTTTCATCTGCTTTACATTTCCTTTTGACAAGCTCTTCTAGCGATATTTACTGCAACTAATGAATTAACTCACAGCGGGACCGCTTGCTAGTCTTTTCAACCCAGCGCTGCTGTAAATCTTGATTAGCTGGCTTGATTTTTTAAATCTCCGAGAGCTGCTAAGTCCGAGCTGTCCTGTCGCGCAGCGGGATCGGGAGACGGCTCCTGGTTGCGCAGAGCAGCAGCCATGGGCACTACACCGGCGTGAGGCGTTTGGGTGGGCTCCACCTCTCCAGCAGGCAGCAAAACAGCGTATTACCCAGAGGAAACAGTTCAGTCCACAGGGAAGGTCGTTTGGGTAGCTGGAAAAGAAAGAGCCTTACTAATTGAAGCGTATGCGAAAAGCGATGCAATGCAACACGCACCGCGTTTCATAAGCGTCTTGCACAAGTGGTATTACACAAGTGCACCTTTCTCCACATTTCTGCAGATCCTCTTTCCTGTTTCTAGCTTCCGAGCACATCCTTAGCAATGAACAGCAGTCCGGAGTTTCAAATTAGCATCCTTATTTCAGCTCCTACATAAATTTAGCCTGATTTGTATAGATTCTGCCCTCTCAAGTCCCAAGATACCTACGGGGGCTGCAGGTGTTCAACCGTTGCGACAGTCAGGTCGTTTTTATTTTGGCAACTAACTGTGGGTTTAGGCACCTGATTTTCAGCGATTTGACTTCCAATTCTGAAATTTTAGCCTGAAGGTAAGCAGAAAACTGGAATTTGTAGCCCAGAGTCCGGGAACACACTAGTCGTGTAGTTGCCCAAGTTCAGGCTTGAAATGCCACCGCACATGGAGGCTCTTCACTTGTCAGAAGACTTACAACAAAACAGGAAGCTATTAATATCAGAGCCTGAACTGACTTGAGAGGCAAACAATATCAAACAGAAGGTGTCTCCCCTTTTTCCTGTTTATCTCTTGCTATTTTAGAAGCCAGGGGAGATGAACAGGCAAAGAGTTTCTCAACCTGGTGCTACAAGGCAGTGAAATTGAACCGGCAGACCGTACAGCATCACAGCAAAGATACGGCATCCCTCTCCTCAAGACTTCAAAGCTTTTGCTGCACTTATAAACAGATAGGCAACTTATTTTGAAATGATGGGGTGGAAGATGACAAAACAATGCCGTGCAACGGCATGCGGGAGTTTAGACATAGTGAACAATAAATGAAACTACAGGGGAGGGTAATAGGCTGGCTTGGTATAATTATCTTAGGAAAACACTGGAACTAAATAACTTTCTCCTGAGAAAGTGTCATTTGATTTTTAATTAACACAGGTCATTAGGGCTACAGTTCCATGTTGTGTCTCCGTGACGGTTTATCAAAGCAGGATCAAATTGCTGGCAGGGTCCTGGGAGGAAGCTCTAGGGTAAAGGAAAAATACCGTACATGCTGAATTACCGCTACAGGGTACAGAAATGAGCAAAACTTGGTGGACTCAAGGCCCAGCCTCACCACATCAGCGCAGCACGTGCCAGAGAGCGCTTAGCCCTCTGTTTTCACTGCTGCCGAACACAGTATTTTCTTTCAAACAAGGACAATTTGAAAAATTGCCTTTTCTAAAAGGGAAGTGGGCACATTCCCTCCCTGAAAGGCGACACTGAGCAAGTATCCTTGCAGGCAACCCTGCACGGAGAGCAGCCGGCGAGGGCAAAAGAGGAGAGGCAATCCGTCGGGATGCGGGCTCGATGGCTGCCGGAGCTCTTCCGTGTTTCATCAGCCGCCGTGGAGGCAACAGAGCCGGGGAGCTGCCTTCCCGGCCCCAAAATTGTCAGAGCATTTCACAGAAGACCCATGTTGGGCCCAGGAAAACTGGCACTGGACAGGAAATTGAAGGCAAAACCCGAGACTATTTATTTGTTTCGACTGAGAATTGGGCAGGTGATAGTTCCTAGTGTAACTTGGCTTTTCTTTAAAAAACAAAACACAAAACGCTTAGTGCTGGCAGTAGATGTATCAGCTCCCTCAGAAAGGTTTCCATTCTCATGTGAGGACTCATTTGCTGGGTTCTTTCAGTCTTTCAGTTATTTGAAGGTTTGGGCCTGTTTCTTTCTTCCCATCTTATTTTGCTGAGCCACTCACAGCCAGGTGATATAAATTCCTAGAAGCGCATCACTCCCACAGAGCCCTGAGCCTCTCTATTCACACCAGAAAAACACTCTTTGTACCTGCAGAAGATTAAAAAAAAAAGAGGTGCATCTTCTTTTCTGTCCTTGATAACGCTTCAGCTCCAAATGCAAGGCAAGTCACACTGTTTTCTTTCTGCTGGGGAAAACAAAACACCGTGGATTCCATCACTACCTCAAGAAAATCTGCTGTAAACGACTTGCAGGGTCCAGCATCTCTGACAAGATTTGTTACCTACAGCACTCACATCCGCAGCATAACCCTCACAGGAAGGCACAGGAGTCAGCTGTCCCCCAAAACGGCGTCTTTTCTCCCACTTGGCACACTTTGGGGGTGTTGAGTAAAGAAGGGTACAGAAAGCACCTGCAAGGCTCCAAGACAGGCATTTTTGTGATCCTAGCTACAGTCCTTACTAGACTCTTTCGTTGTCCCAAACTTCATCCCTCCAAGGGAAGAAAGTCCTGTTCTCAACAAGAGGGCACAGGAGCACAGGATGACCCCACCAGCTGGCAGATGCAGTTCCATGTTACAGCTCTTAACAGCTTCTTGCTGTAGGTGTGGACGGGCTCCTCTCCGGTTCTGATCCCATGCTCCCACTCCTGCGCTTTGCACTTTGCTGACTCCCGCCCTGAGGACACCATTTCAGGGATCTAAACCAAAGAAAACTAACTCTGTAAACCAAGTAAGTCTCCTGAGTCCCACGCTAGTATCGTAGCTGCTTGACCTCCTTTCTTGCAAGAAGGGTGTCGTGGTTTGAGGAACCCACAACAATTTATTGTTGTTCAGATAATTATTCTATCACCCAATGACTCCTTCCCACCCAAGAAGGAGAATTGGGGAAAACCAGGGAAACCTGAGGGTTGAAATATAAACAGGTTTAATGGAATAAGACTAGATAATTAACATTAATAATACTAAAGAACCAATATTGATCCCAATACCAGTATAAAATACACAAGGGTTATCCTCAGCCCATTCCATCAGCAGGAAGCTGTGCACTCCCGGCAGGGGACAGCAGATGTGGGACACTGCGAGCGCCATGGCTTCAGGAGGAGGGGAAGGGCTCGGGGGTCTGGCACCAGGGCAAGGAGTTCTCAAGATCGCAGCCATCAAGGGAGAGAGAGAACTCCTCAGCAAACTTTCTAATTTATATTGAATGTGATGTTCATGGTATGAAATAACCCTGTTGCCCAGCTTGGGTCAAGTGCCCGGGTCTTGCCCCTCCTCATCCCTGCACCTGGCGAGCTTGAAAACACTGAGACCTCGAAACCCACATACCATAGCTGGCTATAAAGTAAGTATTTTCACAAGTTCAGACACTGGAGTCTTCTAAAAGTACAGTTTTCCCAAGCATTAGAGGAGAAATTAGTCCTGTGTCGCTCAAACCAGGACAAAGGCAAAAGAAAAAAGGTGAAAGGGCAGAGACAGCACCTTTAGAGACTTGAATCCACATCAGTCCCATACCTCTCCCTTGCTCTCCCCATCTGTCCCCCAGCAAGCTCCTGTTTCTCACCACAGCACTTCTCAGAGGCCCAGCCCGTCGAGGAGCCAGGCTGCTGCCCGGCTCCGTGCTCAGCACACGCCGGGCTCCCCTGCACATGGTGAGCATGGCACAGAATGGAGGAATAACCACTCACCTCAGCCTCAGCCGGGCACCGAGCGGGATGCAGGAGCCGGGAAGCAATTTCCACTCTTGCAATGTACCCTGCGACCAGCCCCAGCCAGCCACTCCTCGCTCCAAAGGGTCTGTAAATCCTGGGATCTACCTGCCTGTACCGTCCTAGTAGGTATCCTGGTGATGGGTGGCTCCCACCTGAGCTCATGGATGACGAGGAGGAAGAAGGACAGTTCCAGATGAAGTGGAATTAGGCAAGACAAAAGAGTGGTTACTAGGAAAAGAAAATGAATGATATAAAACCAGATATGAATAGTTTTCATGTTTTAAGCAAGAAATGCGAGGGGTGAAACGAAGCAGAGTGATGGGAAAGCGTTCTGCAGAGTGAATTAGAGAGATCTACAGCGGAACATCAGTTCCCTGTGTAGCTTAGGTCGAACATTGCTTTCTGTTTGGAAGTCAGACACCCTGAGTGCTCTGAGGGATTCCCATTGCTGTCCAAGGGTACAGTCTAACAGTAACGCAGAGGGAACCTCTCCGGGGCCTGGTACGGTTCTCTCCAATACCACACCTGAGTGCCTCACAGGCTTTGAAGTATTAATCTCATGCACCCCACGGGGGTGGAAGTGCTGCTCTTCCTTGGAGAATGAGGGGCAAAAGGCAGAGGGGATGGGAGCAGCTTACCCCAGGGAGTCAGTGGCAAGGCAGAAACCTGGACGCAGATCATCTGAGTCCCAAGCTAGCACCTGAACTTCCAGACACACCCTCTCCTCCCCCAAAACGTGAGAAAAGAAGAAACAAACCCAAAGGCATACCACAGTGGTTTAAGTCGTTTGAGAGTCCTGGCTGCAACCTCCCACACAGCAACCACCGCACAATCCTGGCTGGTTTCACCGCTACCACCTTACCTTTCCCTTCTCAGGTTTTCTGTTGCATCTTGACATAAATTGGGAGCTGCCTGAGGCAGAGGCTGTTTAACTTTCCCCATTACTTTGCATGTGGCACGCAGTGTCATGGGGTATCTTGCAGGTTTTGACTCTGATTTGAGTTTGTGATTCTGCGAGTCAAATTATTTAATGCCTCTTGTGCCTATCATGTGAAGCCTTTCCATCCCCGTGAGCAGCCAAGAGAAGCAATACGTGTGAGGAAGAGCCATCCACGCACACCACTCAGTTTTACCATCTCTGCTCATTCTGAGATTTTTTTATATTAGTGAGATTATATAGGTGCAGGCAATAGCTCTTGAGGGTGACAAGAATCTGGCTAGTGAGTCAAAACAAGCCTAAAAGACGTGCACGCAGCAGGGATGGCTTTATAGGAATGAGACCCTGCAAAGGAATTGTTTATAAAAACTCTGATGCCCAAACTGCTGCTGCGAAGGATTTATGCAATAGAGACGTGAGTATGTGTTCCTGCTGACTGTTCCTATGTATCTCCTCTCTCCCTGCCCTTCAAGGCTTTGCTCTGAATATAGCGATGTATACCCTTCCTGAGGAGTCTTGGGAGACAATCTAGAGGGTAAAGATTTGCTTCAAAGCAGATCTTCAAACATCTGTTTGTACTTATGGAACAAGTATTTAGCACACTACAGCACATAGCTGCCTGTAGCTTCAAGGCAAACGCAAATGGTAAGAGGTATTAAACACTCATAAACATAAACAAGACACCCTGGAGTAGCTTATCAGTTAGGCGGTAATGGGTGGGGAAAGGTTCACTGTATATTTAAAGCCCAGACTTTTTCCCACTGATTTTTTCTGCGTTAGTAACGGGCCAGGGAGAAGAAAACTCTTGTGCGTTGTAGCCTGGCAATATTGCTCAGATCAGAGTCAGCCCACACTCGCTCCTGCAGTGGTTGCTGCTTGCTGTGGTGCCAGGGTGCAAGGGCAGACTCTGGTTAGCCCCCGCTTCGAGTTGGGAGAGGAAGGAGACAAGCACTTACGGCAGCTCCATTTCTGACAGCAGTGCCACCTACTGCAGCGGTTACTCCTATAGCAGAACGGAGATTACAGCTGAAGGGTAAGAGGCAACTTCCCTGGCTGCACAGGCCTTCCCAATTGGCCATACAGGACCATCGGGGGAGCCTCTGGCCTCAGATTACCATTTGACTGGAAAACAGATGAGCAGATGAGGACATTATCACCTGCTGTTGCTTCATACCACTCTGCCACCAAAGGCTAGAGTGGAGCTGAGACACCAGGACACTTATATCATTGCCCAAAAGAGGTATCATGGAGAAGAGAAGGCTCTGGGGAGACCTTATAGCTGCCTTCCAGTACCTAAAGGGGGCCTACAGGAAAGATGGGGAGGGACTCTATCGGGGAGTGTAGTGATATCACGAGGGGTAACAGTTCTAAACTGAAAGAGAGGAAATTTAGATTAGATATCAGGAAGAAATTTTTCACTATGAGGGTGGTGAGGCACTGGAACAGGTTGCCCAGAGAAGCCGTGGATGCCCCATCCCTGGAAGTGTTCAAGGCCAGGCTGGATGGGGCTTTGAGCAGCCTGGTCTAGTGGGAGGTGTCCCTGCCCATGGCAGGGGGGTTGCAACTAGATGATCTTTAAGGTCCCTTCCAACCCAACCCATTCTATGATTCTATGATTAAGCTGATAGAAGCTGGCAGTGTTTTAGTCCCCCACACTCCTTCTAGGTGAATGAGGAGATCATTTGGCTGATTGAAGTCCCTGAATTATCTCCTATTAGGATCAGATGACTGCCAGTTCTGTGCAAAGAGGGGACAGAAACATGGGGCAGAAGCCGTAAGGACATGAGGCATGGCAGCAGTGATGGTCTTGATGGGCATAAACCATTATAGACAACATCTCAGTATCTCTAGTTGACAGTCTTCTGTCTAGTCTAATCACACCTCCTTGGAGATTTCAACTAAAATGCCATTTGGAGCAGCTCTGCCCTGGACATATGTTGCCTTCTGCCAACTCTGCTGCAGGGACAGGGACAGTAGTCTTTGCCAGGGGAGCAGTAATAAACAGCTGGGTGGGTCACCTCTTCAGTCACCTCGCCGTCATTTGCTAGAGTTCATTTGTCAGAGCCCTAAATCACAACACAGACACTAAAAATCAGCCCCAAATGGATACACCTAGACCACAAAACCTGCAAATTCTCTGAAAACATGCAGTCTAGACCAATAAATAGTGCTTTCCCCAGGAGACCTAATTTTGGTTCTCCAAGCAAAACAGTGTCAACAAGAAAAGCACTTTTACACCGATATTTTTGGTGGTATGGAAACGTACCTGTATATTACAAGGTCCTTACTACATGGGCAGAGGTTTCTAATGTAGATCTGCATTCAGTTCTGCGTTTCTGGAGGTGAAGAGGGCTCTTCAGTCATGTTGAGCTAATGCAACTGAGCCAACAGGAATTAAAGCTATGCCCTTTTCTGCCTGTTGAGACATGGTGAAAGAAAGCAGCCACCTTAAATCAAAGGGTCCAGATTCAGGGAGGTGCTCCAGCTAAAAATCAGGAGGCAGTTTACAGATACTTTGATAACTCCAGCTTTTATCATTCCACAGGCCCCCGAGATCAGTTGGTGAGGGCTGAGTGAGTTTCCTCGTACGGTATTTGAAGGCAAAGGCAATCTACATTTGCTTCCCAACAGGCAAGCCCAGGCAGCTACAGCATGTTATAAAAAGAGGAGATTAAACGCAAGTTTTGCAGTGCTACTGTCTGAAAAGATACAATCGGTTCTATCGTTAGGAGCTTAGGAGTTAGGATTTTAAATCTGATGTAGGCAGCTTTGAAGCACCAGTTTTGTCAAGAAATCCGATGCTTTGTCCTATCTTGAAAACTGAATTGTTTAGCTATTAAAAGAGATTAATGTAATCTCTGTGTCTATGAAATTGGATTTTGAAACTGCTTGCTCACTGTACTATCTCCAGCGCAGTACGTGAAACCTCTGCTCCGATTCATGTTTCTACAAATTACAGGTCACACCTTGTTTGAGCCCAGCGTCTGCTGGCATCGTCAACGGGACAAAGCGCCTGGTGGGCTGCAGGAGGAGGCATGTAGCCAGCAGGGGAAGGGAAGCTGTTATTCCCTGGAGGCTGCCAGTGACATACCATGTCACTTTGGACCCCTGGGTGACAGCAGGCCCAGCAAGAGGGATACCGAGATGGTCAGGGCAGAGCACACATGCTATGAGCAAAGGTTGAGGAAGCTGGGTAGGTTTAGTCTGGAGACGAGGAGGCGGAGAGGTGATCTAACAGGAGCCTATAGGAAATGACGCCTCCCTCGACGCAAGTTACATGAGCGATGGAGCCCAACGCCTCCTGCAAGCAGCAGATGAAAAAATGAGGGGCAACAAGCCCAGGCTGGAGCCTGGAAGATGCACATGGACATGAGGGAAAACATCTCCCAGACAGGGGGACTCTCCATCCTTGGAGGCTTTCAAGACTTGGCTAGACAACATCGAGGCTGACCTGACCTAGTGCGATAGTTCTGTGTTAAGCGGGAGCTTACACAAGCCTTCAGAGGTTCCTCCCAACCAACATTTCTGTGTTTCTGTGCTTTTCCTAGTGAAAGAGCCGAAGGCTGTTCAGCTCTGTGGATCCATGTCTTTTTATGCTAGCTAAGGATCTGGATCGGATCTGGTACTGCAGCCTGAAAGTCCTGAAACAGCATTGAGAAAACATTTCAGAAAATTGGTTTGGAAACCTTCTTTCTTCTGCTCACGCATTCAGCTGTGGTCTATGACAGAAAGCTCTAGAAACAGAAATTGTCTCAAATATCTGGCTTCACAAAAAACTAAATGCAAGCACAAGATTTTTCCTGACTGTGAACCTTGGGAGATGCAAGCTCTCAGTCACCCAGGACTGCACAGTCCCTCCCGTTTGGGTCAGTATCGGTTCTCAGAGTGATCCCACACCTTGTGTGGGGCCACAGTGACCACAATTTTGAACTCCACCAGGTCAGTCTGGGCTCCAGGAAGACAAACATAGTTACATAGGAGATGTGCACGTGCACAAGCTGAAGTTCTGTGCATCTGCTTAGAGCAAGAGCACCTCTTAACCTCAAGGAGAGAACTGACTGTATGACCAGCTCTGCGAGGACTAGACTGTAACAGAAGCTGAAGTGTACAAGCTGGGTGAAAAGCAGCACCAAGTCAAGCAAAGGACCTCTGACAATTGTATCACTATATTGTCCCATGCCACAAAGATTCTCCAACATCTTCTGTTCCTCCTGTAGGAAGAAATGTGCTACCAGAGGTGGGGACAACCATCCACCCCATCCTCATTATGGACTCCTTGCAAAGTGTGTCATGGGATCCCCAAAATAGCATCTCTGAGCTCCACGCTGAGGAGGACACTGGGACACAAGCGAGAAGAACAAAGGAGACTGATGGCCCTACACCTGCCTTGGGAAACTGGGGAGCTCAGAAAAGCTGCCTTTGAAATCTGTGAAACCAAAGCTGAGGCTGGTTCTAGTGAATCGGGGGCAGCGAGGAAAGGCAAAGCAGCTCTGCTGAGTGCTTCGCCTCCTGCTCTTCCACCATGTGTTCTTTTCTTGGCATACTCCCCTACCTTTCTAAGGACGGTAGTTTAAAATGGGTGCCATTATCCATACATAGCAGGGGAAAAAAGCAAGCAAGGTTTCCTCTGCTGGTTTAATAATCCAGCAGCTTCCAATAAACTAACAGCCAAGGTTAAGAAATCCAAGCCCCTCCTCCACGTTGCCTCCCCCTCCCACGGCCAGCAGCAGCATGTTGTGCTCTCATCAGCCCACCCTCCACCTGGAAAACGTGGCTCGTGGTCCTGTGAACACGATGTAGCCATGAGCGCTGACAGTCCAGTTGCTTCACTCAGAGGTAAATGGTAGAAGAAGAGATACGCCAGGGCAGGAGGCAATTGCTGCAGGGATTGCTGCTTGTCGTCAACCAACCCAGACCATGTCTCCTTGCAGCAGCTTGAGGTTCCTGGCTACAGTGACTTTATTACTGCTTCCACCATGGCATATCCATGCACACCACTCCACAGGCACTTGAGCAGGCTCCTTTTCTGCTAAGAGAAGGACCGCGAGGCATCCTCTGGCTGTTTGAAGCAATTGCCCTCTCTAGCCAGAGACTAGCAACTCCACGCTCCAATCTTTGCAATGTTTGCTAGCCCCTTGCATCCTCTGGATGTCCCCTGCCAAGTTCCCCTCTCTGGAGAAAAGGAGACCTATTTGCAGAGTAAATTCCTCATGACAGCAGTGGCTAGAGCTTCTGACGAGCCGTCCCTCTGCAGCGCTGCGGCCCTACAGTGCTGCCCTGGGTGGGCAGTGGGTAATAATAAAAACAGGGGTTTTAAATGGTTATTAATCTCTTTTTGCAGCAACTGAAAATCAAATTTGTTTTCTGCCTTTCCCAGAAGTATCCTTGACTGCAATGGCTTGAGAAGCACCCTGGCAGTAGCAAGGTTGTTGTTAATGACTGATTGCTCCAGGGCAGTGGAGGATTTGATGCTCTTGATACAGGGAAAAGAGCAGAAGAGAAAGAAGTCAAATGAGTGGGTGCCTGTGTTTGCTTATGCTTCTGCTGATGCAGCTGGCAGAGACTGCAGAAATGGCGAGATGACTAATGGAAGTGCTGGTAGAATATGGGGAGCTCCACACCCCAAAGCACCACAGGCACAGACCATGTCACCACCAGCAGCAAGCTGCCCAACACTGGTGGAAGGGACAAAGAACTAGTGTCTGTGTCCTCTGTTTCAGGCAGGAAAAAAAAAAAAGAATCTTTTGCATTTTCTCTTTCTTTTAGACTTTATAAACTATTTTAGAGACTGTTTATGCACAACTTGTTTTGTCCAGTTGGATGCATCCGGGTTATTTGTTCTGTCTGTCTGTTCTCTCCAGTTTTAAGCACTTCCCCACTAATTGCTGTTTCCTTGACCAAAAGCTTTACTTTTGCCTTCTGAATTACATATTGAATTGACAGCACGTGCATTGAATTGACACCAATATCACCCTCGATGGCCCCCGGGGCTCTGAGATGCCCCAAGGCCACATCCAAACCTCAAAGTGAAGACACAGCACAAAAGTGCTGCCTCAGGGCTTCTCTCCACCCAAGAGCATGCCGGCAGCCCGGGTGCCCGTGCGAGCCTTCTCACCCCAAACTGTATTCAGCTCACGATGACTTGCTCCTGGCAGCTGCATTTGTTCTCCTCACCTGGCAGACAGCAGCCCCACAACCTCTGCCCACCATCCCAGGGCCAGTCATCCTGGGGAGCTCTTTGCAGCAGTGGTATTGTAGTAGCTATGATGGTCCTACTGCGTGCAGCTCTGGAGTCCTCAGCACAGGAAGGACATGGACCTGTTGGAACGGGTCCAGAAGAGGGCCACAAAGATGATGAGAGGGCTGGAACACCTCTGCTGTGAGGACAGGCTGAGAGAGTTGGGGTTGTTCAGCCTGTAGAAGAGAAGGCTCCAGGGAGACCTTATAGCGGCCTTCCAGTACCTAAAGGGGGCCTACAGGAAGGATGGGAGGGACTCTTTATCAGGGAGTGCAATGATAGGACACAGGGTAACAGCTTTAAACTGAAAGAGGGTAGATTTAGATTAGATATCAGGAAGAAATTCTTTACTGTAAAGGTGGTGAGGCCCTGGAACAGGTTGCCCAGAGAAGTTGTGGATGCCCCATCCCTGGAAGTGTTCAGGGCCAGGCTGGATGGGGCTTTGAGCAGCCTGGTCTAGTGGGAGGTGCCCCTGCCCATGGCAGGGGGGTTGCTGCAGTAGCACCAAATACTGCACCTCGCTGGATGATCTTTAAGGTCCCTTCCAACCTGAACCATTCTGTGATTCTGTGAATTAAAACAGACTGAACCGAGACAAAAGGGATGGCAAAGATGGCATCACTGAAAGATGACACGGAGCAACTACAGTTCCCTCAGGGGAACTGCACTAGCACCAAATTTGCTGCAGTAGCACCAAATACTGCACCTCACTGGAATGTGCTGCAATTAGAAAGCCCACCTGCATGTACCACTGGAACGAAGGCTGGGGGAACCTGCTACATGTACTGGGTTGTATGCATGCTCTGGAGCTAGAGGAGTATCAACTGCTGGGAGATGACAACATTTTACACGTACACACAGCTTTACGTGGTCTTACCGGTAACTGAACATCTGCTACTGCTTACAAGACAACTCAGTCCTGACCTACCTATGGAGAAGATCTTGGGTATAGTTTTCTTTTCTAAAGTAGTGGATAAGTCAGAATGCAAATCCTACTGGGAGAAAGCCCAAGTGAGCACACAGATGTTACATTTGGCTCTACCTGCTCCTGGTGCCACTGTCCTGCTCATATTGGTCCATTATTTCTTACAATCAACTCCTTTGGAGCATATGTGTTTTATTCCTTGTTCAGAGTTCAATGAAGCATGATCCTGGTTATGAGTATTGGCTTTTGGGGACCATAGCAGTGACAATAACACTTCAATATTAAACAAGTTAGTAGAATCCCTGTGACAAAATCCCTGGTTATATTATTAATAAAAGCCATCCATATTTCTATAAAATTAGTCGTTAATGCTGCTTTCTCTTTTGCTTGCGTAGCGTAACTAGGATATAATGGTAGATTCATATTAATAAGGCTTCTAGAGTGAAGAGTAAAATTGTATTTGCTGTCAGCAAGGTGATGTTAAATGTATGAACTGAAAACTCACTAGCTACCACCCAACAACATTGTCTAAGCACCAGAAAACAAGAAAAGTTCTTGACTCTGGCCCAGTAGGGCTGCCACTTAGATATTTTTGAAATTTAATTAAGCAAATGTCATCATTCCTAACAAAAACCATCTTGCGGTGAGCATGCTTTTGAATGCTCAGAGCAAAGCAGAAAGGAGCACTGGAACCCTGAGGAGTCAGGAATTATTCCCATATTAGGTACTATTTCCACAATGAGCTGCGTTCCCAGTTTATCCATTTTCATTATGCCAATTTACTGCATATTATGTACTAGGGATGCGTGCTTAGATTAAAACCTCATTTTTGTAGGTGCTACATGAACAAGTCATGAGACAGTCCCTGCTCCTGCAGAGCCCAGTGTAGTGTCACAGTGACCTGGAAGCAGAGGATAAAGGATACGCACAATGGGGAGAAGGTGCAAATTGATGTGTCGAGCAAAAAAGCACATTCTTCAGAGCAGGCAAAATCTTGCTTTTCAGGAGAAAAATTGTACAGCGTGAAAGTGCACATGGGCTATGCAGACATCTCACTTATATTTAAAGGTGGATGTAGTACTTATGAAATGAGACAGATAAATAGCCTAAGAAGTTTCAGTCCTCTCCATCTAGAGAACAAATGTATCAGGTGGCGATGCTCCTCCAGTGACCTGCCAAGCTTAAATTTAAAAGGCTGTGGGAGGGAGAGGACAGTTCAGGCTCTGCACCCATTCCAGCCTGAGCTCGCTGTTCCCACTGCCATCAACAGCAGCAGTTTTGCCTCCACCATCTCCCCATCCTCTGAAAGTGGGGCTAAAAGAACAAACGCTTGCAGATCCTAGATGTGACAAGAAACTCGCCGCTGCTTCTGGCGATTCGCATTTTCCAAAGAGATTTAGGCACAGAGGAGCCTGGATGTCACTGTTAAGTGTGTGGAAGTCTCAAGTAAATGAGCGTTTTGAAAACGGGGCCCAACCATGTAGCTAGGGAGCCACGGAGGACTTCAGGATGTACATACACGGCGCCAAGTGAAGGCGGCCTGCAGAGCCCGAGCTGCTCCCAGGGCCAGGATCAGTGTAGCCAGGTCGGCTGAACAAGTTTTGCTTTTTCGCTGCCATGTAACCCGGTGTCAGTGCAAATCCACTCCCCTTCCCACCTACCCTCATCATCACCTTTCCATGGCACCACACAGCAGCACGTGGAGATACCAGCTCGTGGCCATGCCCACCGGGAAACGGCTGCTGTGGGTACAACGTGGACACATCAACAAGTGCTTACACCAGCCCCTCGGTGGCTCCTTATTTCACAGAGATGGCCTAAGGATCCATTTTAAAGGAGCTGGTAGGGCCCACGGGAGGCAGGTGGGAAAGCTAAAACAGCTCTAAATCCAGCGAGGAGGGGAAGGTAGCTGAGATAGCAAGCAGAGGTGAGACCAGACACTGGAATCTGAAGGTATAAGGCAACAGATTATTAATAAAGAGACTTCTTTAAGTGTCTTGGTACTGTCTTGGCAATGAGACACCTTGTATTACCGCTTCAACAAACAGTGCATATGGTGATTCGCATAACATGGCATTGTGAAATCTTGAAATCTTTGTACACAAATACAGTTAGGAGAAGAAAAAAGGAGAACTTGGCCATATTTCTGAATATACTCTCTTCTTCGGGAAATAATGTTGACACAGCCAGAACAGGCCTGCTATATCCAACTCTTATGCACATGTCCTCATTTCTATGGCTTAATAATCATAATGGACTATGAGGGGAAGGTAAATAGTCTTCATTCCACATCTCTGAGGATAATAATAAGAAGGAAGAGATTTCAAACATTGGTAATGACTTGTAGAGTTACACATTGCTTAAAACATCGACCACGAGCCAAGAAATACCCCTCAAGGCTGCAATCAAAAACTGTTTTTGGCTCTGCACTGTGAACAGAAATTTTATTTGATCAACAGAGTTATTGCAACAGACTTGGCTGTTTAGAGTCTGGAAGCTCATCTCTAAAGCAGCACCCTTCGCTGCAGCTAAAGCCTCCTGCATGGCAAAGCTTTGGGCTCGTGAAATGCAGCTCTGGCCAACAGCCTCAGGTTAATCGTGATGTTGACCGAGGAGCATCTTCGATGCTTCTGCCTTTGCTCGCTTAGAAGCGTGTGTGACTTTTCATGGGGAAACAGGAGAGATCTGAGAGTGGCAAAAAACACCCCTTTCTCTTTTTGTGAGTGGATGTTGCTTTGGGAGAATGAAATCAGCTGAACTGGCTTTTGTGAAGAGGTTCAGCCTTCTGCTCTCAGTAGCTGTACAAGTATAAGGGCAATCCCTGGCCCATAGGCCTTGCAGGCTAAGGAGAAAACAGACATGCATGTGTCCCCCTGGCAGAGAACACTGTCAGAGAGAAAAGGGAGGAAATGAAAATTATTTTTTAACAGAGTTTCTCAGAAAACGACAGACCTTCTCAAAATATTTTAGATAATTTTTTGTTGAAATGTAAAAAGCAGACAACATTTAAGTTGAAATTTGGAAAACTGAAGGTCTATTATTCATATATATATATATATCTATCTGCCATCATAAATGTGTTTCCTGCTGGTATCACTAAGGAAAAAGAAGACTTTTGAGAAGCGAGATGGTTGTTAAGAGCAGAAAGTCATTTTCAACAAGCAACAACAAGCTATACTGATCCGAGAAAACCAAAGAATGATACTGACTGCTCCTGATACCACACACCGAACCCTATCCAGTTAATTACTTAGGGACACATGGATAATTGGCATTGCCATGCTGATGGTTTGGTGATCTGGCAAAACAGAACCTTCTCCAACCATGGGAGTAAGATTTAACAAAACATGGGAGTAATAAAAAATATCACAGGCTTTCGTTCAGCAGGAAGAACAGGGCACAGAGACCCTTACCTGTGTCAGAGACACAAAAGCTCCGATGCAAACCAGACGTGAGCTGCCTGAGATCCTTGGGAGAGAAGAAGGAATTTCAGATAAATGTGCCTTAGGAGAGAGCTCTAGAGCCCAGAGAAGCAACTGGGTCCTCACACAGGCCATGAGCAAAAGGGCCAGAATACAGCAAAACTAAATGAACTAGAAATAGGCATGTTTTGGGTGTGTGATGTATGCTGACTGGCACCCCAACGGTGGGACAGGTTGCCCAGAGAAATTGTGGATGCCCCATTGCTGGAAATGTTCAAAGTCAGGTTGGATGATCCAGTGAAAGACGTCCCTGCCCACAGCGGACGGGGTGGACCACATGCTCTTTGAAGGTTTCTCCCAACCCAAAGAATTCTATGATGCTCTGATTTCCTACTTAAGCATGAAACAAAAAGTCTGAAATTTGCTGGTCCTGACAGTTTCAACTACTATTAAAAGCAATGTGGCTTTTCCAAATATAATCTGACTTTTTTTTAATTTTTTTTTTTTTTTTAAACAGAAAAGCACTAACACCACTTTATGTTTTTACAAAGAATGGGGCAACTCAAGGAGTTTGCAATGAGTTTTGGAGTCTATGGCTTTCTTACCGAAATCCAGGCAGTATGAAAAGAGGTGATGATAAATTGTTATGATCAAAGACAGACCTTTCTAAGAAGAGGGAAGATAGACTGACAAAGTACAGAAGAGGGGAAACACAGGGGAAAAGGAAAAGCCAGCACTTTGCCCACTGTTGCCTCCAGGCTTTATGTCCGACAGAAACAAAACAAACTGCCTACAGGAAAACAGCATGCTTATTTCCAGTGAGAAATACACAGCTTAACATACCAGTTAAAGCCACATGGCAGTGGGAGAGTAAAACAACAGCAGTTTGTACCCTTGTCATATGGCAAGGTGAGCATTTGCTTTCTGCAGAGTGGCCTTGGATGGGCAGGGAGACATTTTCTGTACGGGGGTGACAGAGATCACAATCATTGTACAACCGTCACCCCCAATCCCTACTTCAGAAACCGTGTCTCCATGGCATGGTGATGTCTGCAGGCACAAGCACCGCCAGCAAGCTAACAGCAGCGAGCCCTGGAGGAGCGGAGGGGCCACCGCAGGCTGCTAGGAACAACTGCACGAGCAGTTAAAGCCCGTAAGAAAGGTTGGCACCTACTGCTGTGAACAAGAAGTTCGTTTGTAATTACAGTCAAATCCCAGGAAGGGTGTGTGCTGCATCTCTTGGAAGCACATTTAGGGCAACCTGGGGAGATCAGTAGTGTTGACACTGTATCTTTCACCTTCTGCCTCAAAAAAACCCCAGTGAGGTGGCAATTGATAATTACCACTGAGGTAAACAAGGGCATCTCACACCTCCTGTGCTTCCTCACCGGAGTGCTGAGGACACACAATGCAGCACTGGTTCCCATTCATGCCTCTGTGTAGCCACGGACCTGTGGCTGGGCTCCAGGATCGTAAACGCTTCATCTGAGATCAGGTGCTGGCCTGGTCCCAGGCCAACTCTAGCAGCAGAGGATTGTGAAGGTATCTCAAAGGCTTGCCCCTTCTCTTGTAGCAAAGGCAGTCACTGAAGCAGGGGCTACCCCCCTTATTCCCAGGAACTACTGAGACCTGAGAAGCAGCTGGGACTTGGCCCATGCAGAAAGACACAAGCAGGGACAAGGTTATTTCTACCTCTTCAGTAAAAGGTGTGTCCCTTTCCTACCTGCTTTCCTACAAAGGCTCTGCATGGCCCCCTTCATCCTCTGGAGCTCCTGCCTGCCAAGGAGGGAAGGGGCCCGGTTACAACACGGTGGCTCCCCGGCACGGGTAACGTTAGATCATTCAGGAGAGCTGGGAACAAACACCGGTCCTGGAGCAAACAGCCCCATCCAGTCCAGCCACGCAACATGACTAAACAGATCCGCACAGGCAGAGCCCTGCAGACTGCGAGCGGAAACCAAACACGGAGCAGGCTACAGGTTGGCAAGCCCAGTCTTTTTTTTTTTTTTCTTTTCATTCTTTTTTTTTTGTTCTTCCCTTTTTTTCGAGTGGAGGATCGTCCTCCCCTTTTATTTAAGCAACACTTCCAACGGGAAGAAAAGCTGGAAGAAACTACCGCCTCATCGCGGGGGCCTCTGACCAAGCTCCACCGTGCAGCTAAGAGGAATTCTGCCTGTTCTCCGAAAAAATGAGTACAGCCGATGCCTTTGCAAAAGGACGGCGAGGAGGAGCCACGGTGAAGGGAGAAGGCAGAGATAGGCAGGATACCCTGGGGCAGGGAGAAGCTCCCCAGCTTGTGTAACTTGCCAGGGTAGAGAATTGCTCTGACAAGTTACGCAGGCTTCTACAGCAGCTATGAATTTGATCCTATAAAAAAAACAAGTATCAACAACTTAATCACATGCCCGGGTCACATGGTGGCGAGGGCAACACACAGTAGCAAATGTTGATTTTTATTATTTTTTTGGTTTTGTTTGTTTTTTAATATAAAGTAGGAGCAAGGAGTGGAACTGGGGTGGGGCTTTCTGCTGCTCTACTGGGAGGAAAAATAATGTGTTTCCAACAGCTCCTTGCCTTGTTTTTGCTCTGCCTCAAGAGCACGGGGCTCTGCCCGGAGTTTTTCCAGGACCTCACAGACCCCAGGCTGTTCTGCAGCCCAGGCTAGCTTTGATACTGCCTCACCGGGTCTCATTGCCGGCGCTGAGCTGGAGTGGGCTTGAGGGCAGGAGCTTTGGCTCAGCGCCTGGCACAACCCTGAGCGGCTGCCAGCGGTGCTTGGCAGGGCTATCTGCGGGAAAAAGATGAAGGCATGAGGAGTGGGAGGTGGCCCGGGGAGGGATGCTGGGAGGAAGGCTGTGCCACGGGGAACCTGAGTCATGCCTACGCATCGCGCCCCTGCAATGGTGCAGCCCCTTGAACCTCGCTGCAGCTGGAGCATCGTCTTGCTGAGGTGGCTGACGGGGCTCCCATCAACACCTTCCTCTTCCCAGTGGTGGTATGAAAGAAATCCTGGCCGGTGCGTGCATCCTGCAGCCAGCGGTGAGGCGGGCTGCCCTGGAGAGGGAGGTCTCACCAGCAGGTCTGTCTCAAAACCAGATCGCTCACCGTCTGGTCAGATTTTACTGGTCACAGTTGTTTTTTTTTTTTTTCCAAAGACACGTGTCAAAATCATCTCGACTGAAAGCATCTCAAAGCGAAACAGTTTGTTTTAACTCACAGAAACCTCTGGGTTTCTTACTGTTCTGTCTCCACCTCTCTTCATTTTCTGTGGTGGCAGAGACCCCAAAGACTCAAATCAACAAACCAATCACTTCGTTGTTTTGACAATTTTCAAATGAAAACCCCTATCTTTTCTTTACCCACTCCTGTCATGCAATATCTAACTATAGATCTGCAGGTCTTACACTGGGGGTCCATTTTCAATAATCCTGTTCATGTTAGATTATCGTAGCGGGCAAAAATAACATTAGGTCAGCCAACGGACTACCTGCCTCTTTCATTGCAGGGAAACCAGCCTTCCCAGGCAGAAAGCAAGCAAAGCTTTGCTGCCTGACACCGTGAGGTCCTCATGGGGACGCAGCTTTTCCTGGCAAAGCTAAGCTTTGCTGATGAATCTTGTGTGCACGCACGTAAAACAGCATTAGTGCTCGTGCCCGAAGCTGGAAGAGTTGCACAAGGCTCCTGCCGTCTCACACCCCGACCCGCACAGCCCGGCCAGCAGCCGGCTGCCGGTCACGTTTGGCTCAGCTCTTTGCTTTTAACTCCTCCGGTACAATTAAAGCAGCACAGACTCAACTGTGGCTGCAGTGATGCTGCTATAAAAACACAGGAAGGGAAACTAGATTTGACGGAGTATGGCACCTTCGTACTAGCGTAACTGTTCACACCGGTAGTCGTACCAGCATCAATCTCCTTCCGAAAATCTAAATTATCTCCCCAGCTGAAAGTCCTGTACGGGCACGGGCACTGTGGGGAGGTAAGACCCCTGCGCTACTCAGCAGGAACAGTTTGTTTGTGTCTCGCAAAGTATCCTTCTGGTTTAGAGGAACCAGAAATGTAAAAGACAATATTTGTTTTCCTTTTAAAAATAGCTTGTTCTAAGGAATGCCTTTTTCAACCGCAAGAGGATACACGATGGAAGGGATACAGGACCTAATAACCCACCTGGAAATACTTTGTATGGAAAAGCAGTTCGGCGAGTTTGGGGATTGTGCCAAAGAATTATCAAGACAGGCCTCGCTTGATATGATTTGGGTTTGTGGGCAGCTTTTACAGCCCAGCAGGATTTCCCAAAGCTGAGGTGCTTCTAAGCTGCCCGTGTATATGCCTGGCCCTTATTGCAGCCCTGGCTGCTGGCCAAAGCGATTCTGTTGTGAGAGAGTGAAAAAGTGAGGATCATTACGACTTGGAAGAACCTCAGTTCTTGCTCACTGAGGACTCTGGAGACACAGAATGGGACAAGAAAAGTACAGAAATGTATCAGAATGTGGGAGCCGGTAAGGAGATGGCATGCTCCTGCAAATTTCAGCTATTAAGGACATGATTTGCAGGCTGTGGGACAACCCGTATGCAGAAGTAGGTGAACCTGGATGAAGGAGGAGAAGAGGCTTCCTGCAAGATCTGAGCGTATCTCCTGCCCTGAGGCGATCACACATCAGCAGATCTTTATTCTGAACATGGAGTGCTGGATTCCAGTGACATCTCCACAGCTGTGACTCTACTCCTCATCCTTCACGGTCACGAGTGACCATACGGCCTCAGAAGAAGCAGCACAGTGTTAAAAAATGTGAGTTTTCAGAAGTCTACAGCAGAGTCTCCACTGCACGCTCTTCAAGAAGAGGGAAAAACAGTTCAATGAAAAGGTGAGGCTAGGGAACCCCCCTCTGTATTTTTTCAAGGTAAAAAAGGACTACTAGGGAAACCATCCAGTCTCCTGCAGAACAGGACAACTGAACTCTGACATCCATGGGATGCCCAGGTAGCATTTCCAAATGAAAATATATAGTTTTTTGAGAAACTTTTTCTTTCTTTTGGGGCGGGGAGGGAGAAGAAAGGAGAAAAGAAGGAAAGAAGAAGTAAGTTCCATGGAAAGCTGCTATTCTTCATTGAATCAAAAATAGATCTTCTTGGAAGTTTACCAACCAGGCATTTTTGTGTGGAAAACACTAACTGTGCAGATTGGGTGCTGTCCAAGGAAAAATGCACACCAGTTCTGGACAGGAATAGAGTTAGGGGTCTAGATGTGTTTGCTCTAAAATATCTGGAAAACAGTCCCTGCTACGGCAGGGCATGAGACGCTCGCAACGCCTGCTATTTTTCTGTAGCACATTATAGGTCTGGCTTTTGGTCTCTGACTGTGCATCCACAGGGGTTTTGGGAGGTGTCAGTGAGTCCTGGAGTGCAGCTTGGCCATTACAGTCAGTGGAAACCCAGTCGGTACAGTTACTGGAGTCCCGGGAGCTTTTTATCTGAGTTTTGACACCTGCACCTGGACTGATGACTTTGCCCTGTGCTGCACTGCAGTGAGGGGACTGAAGGGAAGGGATACTGGAGTGTGGTTTTTCAGGGGTGATAACAAGAGGACTGTTTTGTTTAGTCCAAATGTCTTTTTCTGAAGAATAAATCCATGTTTAGCATGAGGCAAGGCACAGAAGGAGCAGGAAACAAGCTGGGAAACTGGTCATCCCCTGAGCTGTGATGGGATTTGGCTTTTGCTTGAATTTGGGGATTGCTAAACTCGATATCCACTAAGGCCGGTGTTTCATGCTTGATATTGCTGCTTGCCATAAGCCTTTGGGCAGTGGATAAGGACGGGAAACGGGAGCACAGTTTTTAGCTTGAGGGCCTTCCTCCTCCCACAGAAAAGTCCCAGACCTACCCTTGCTTTATATTTGATCTCATGCATGGTAAGGAGAATTTTGAGGTTTTTTTCTAGTCCTCTTCAGACTCTCCCTCTTTCTTCAATGCTTACCATAACAGTATTGGGAGCACTCACCTTTTCCATCTGCTTGTCTGCATACACCTTCCCATGCTGTTCCTCTCCCCTGTGTTTCACCTTGTGCTGAATGCGATGCTGTTCTCAGCGAGTCAAATCCAACCAGGCATCAAGATGACCTAACTTTCACCTTGGGAAGGCAGAGTGCTGAAACACCTCTGGTTCTGCACCATGAGCAAACCCTTTATCCGGATGGGTTTACGTTCCCTTGCTCCACCTGTCCCCAGCCTCCCACCGTCACCCTTGGAGCCACCACGCTGCATGTACCCCCATCGAGCAGGGCCTTCCACCTGGGGCTGCACTGAGAATACCTCATTGTTTCACTTTTATTTGGAGGGAGAAGCCTGCGTTCCTTCCTATTTTTGCCTGAGGTGCAGCACAGCTCTTGAGCAGGACTAGTATTTCTGGTTTCTTCACAATACTGACTTTATCAGCCAGAAGAAAGCTGAACTCTTGAGTTTTTCCAAAGAGGGTCACAACAAGCTTGGCTAGAACCTTGTGCCAGTTGGCGGTGTCCTCTGAGTGCCCGGGGCTGGGTGCAAGCAGATTCTCTCACTCATAAACACATAGAGCAGCTCAGTATCCTCTTCCTTCTGCACTTTCATGCTCCAGTTGCTCAGAAGGATGCCAGAAATTGGAGAGGATTCAGCAGAGCTGAGATATATGTGTCTGTATATGTACATAGGTAGGTATGTATCTGCGGGCTAAACACAGTTCTTGCTTTTGCTGGTGGTAACTTCCACAGGGTAAAGAGGAGGCACAGCAGAGTTGAACTCGCATGGTGTCATCACTGGCGGGGCAGAACCGGTCTCAGTCATACCCTTATCAGCTCAAAGCTGCATTCCCTGGTGGAAGTCAACTGAAAGGATATGTGCCTGTTTGGCAGCCTGTCACTTAGATAGGGATAAGCTCAAGGAAGACCAACCCGGAAGCTAATGAGGAGGAGACTGGGAATGGACTGAAGAACACGCAGAGAAGGGAGGAAAAGGGCACAAAGGAGCCAAGCCTGTCTGTCCACGCGCTGAAGTATTGAAGCTTGCAGGGACAGGGAGTCAAGCGAGCTACTCAGGAGTGCAGGCACCTCTCCTGCAGAGAGGGCAGATGCTGCACCAGGTTGGGACGTTGCACGGCGAGAGGCTGAGCACAGGGAGAGGGGTGGGAGGTTCCCAAGGAGGACTACAGCCTGTAGGCCTGAGAGGCTGGGTCTGGCATGAAGGTGTGAGCAGCCTGTGATTTTAGTTGCTCTGGAAGAAGTAGAACATAATGACTGAGCAGAAAAGTTAAGCTACGTGGTTTTTATCAATGGAGATAGCACTGGAAGGTGGTGGCTGACCCTTAGGAATAGGGTAAGTGAGCCAGAAAACAGCTGTGATAAGGGGGTGGAGGTATTATTAATGTGTTCTACCAAGGCCTGGCATGTGCTCCCTTCATGTCTGGGTGTCTAAAGCTTAGGGAGATGATTCTCTCTTCTTTTTTTAGGCTGGCATCTTACACTGGTGTAGGCAGACCTGTCTCCATGTTGTGGTAATGGCAGAGGAGTTTTGGGAGAAATTGGGGGTAGGAAGAAGGCTTGTGAAGCTGCCCGTGCATTTCTGAGGTGTGAGGATAAGCGAGAGTCATCTGGGAATAGGGGATATGACTTTGGGGAGTCTGGGTGGGTAGAGGGTCTGGAGGACATCAGTGGGGTTTTGACGATTCTAGGCAGGTAAAGGCATACCCAGATGTACAGGGATTTTGAGAGCCTTGGCATTTGGCTGGAAATAAGGATTGTCTCTCGTTCTCCTTCCTTTCCTTTCTCTCCTTCCCTGCCTCTCCCAACCCTTGCTTGATGCCAGTTCCCTTGACACAACGTTTCCGTTCCAACCTACAGGTCCTTCACATCCCTATTCCCCAGCAAGATCACTCCTTTTCCCTTTCCTCCTCCCCATGTAGTGGCTCTTTCTGCCCTCCATGGACTTCTGGGAATAGGCAAGGGGTTGGTCATCTTCCCTTCAGCTGAGGGCAATAGGCACAGATGAGCTGTTTACACCAGGAACATCCATTTTTGTCTCTCCGGGCATAAGCAAAATAGGAAATCTGACATCTCAGGAGGTGACTTCATCTATGCCTTGAGCCAGGTCTGGGTGAAGGAAAGGGAGACCTGCTTCTGTGAGTTCCTGCTGGGGCTCCTCCTGTGGCCAAAAAGGCAGAGTCATCCTTCTGGAAGCCACTGTAGCTACTGAATGCTCATGACAGCCATGTGCAGAGGACCCTGAGGGTCAGGAGGCCGTGACAGAAGTTGTACAAATGCTCTAGATAAGACCAGCTTTCCTCCAAAATGCCTGACATCCAGGAACACAGTAACAGAGAGTTTCTTCATTTGAAGTGCAACAGTATGGGACAGTATGGGACTGCTCCAGAGAGAGATGTCAAGTCTGGGACCTCAGCTGAGATCCACTGGACTCGAGGGGAGCATGCCCGCAGCAGGACTAATAGTGCTGGTGGAAGGGGGTGTTGCTGCCTGCCTGCCAGCCTCTCACCAGCATGGGGATGTCTATGCAAGGTGATCTTGCAACACTGCAGGGGCAGAGATGGCCAAGCAACCGGAGCTAGATGAGAAGTAAGGCATCACAGGATAGCGGTGAGAGGGACTAGCACATACCTACACAACCCCCAAAACCAGCAAACTCTATACCTAATGGATTTACTGTAGCTCAAAGGAGGATTATTTACTAAGACCACCTTTTTTTTTTTTCCTTTTTAAAGGAAAAAGTGGTGCCTCATCAAAAGACAGTGTAAGGCAAACAAACCAAGTACAGTAAAGCCTCTGTGTCAGGAAGTACAGAACAAACCCACATCCCATCAGAACTAACCCGCTTTTAGCTTTGCATCCAAAAATATTAGTCCATTTATTGCCCATTAAAAATTCCCTTTGTCTCTTCTCAGTTGTGGTGCATGCTTGAGATGTTAAAGCTGGCATTGTCAGTCTTTAAAGTAATGTTTGAGATCTATTTACTCATTAACTTTCAAATGCAGGACACTTTCAAAACCTTTTCCTAAGGGCATCCCTGTGTTCTGTTTGAGAGAGTTACTGTTGTTTTCCCACCTACCCTGAAGGGCTGTTTACGATACCATCTCTCCCTTTTAATCCGCTTTTCCTTTCATGTCTAACAAACAGTGTCAAACAGAACACAAGGGGAAAAGGCAGATCTCACACATTACAATCATCTACAGTTAACTGAAGAAAAGAAATGCTTCGCAATTAGAGGTCTAATTTTCTAAATTAATGGTCAAGAAGAAGCTTTTTCCTATGTATTTTCCAGATAAAACCTCTGTTCTTCCAAGCCCTAGGTTTGTATGGACGGTAACTCATCAGGGTTTCTCGAATGGATCCTGTGAGTCGATGTGCGCTCTGCACAGTGACTGGGCTGCCACAAAAAGCATTTTTCTTAGGAGACTCTACACAGAGGGATGCCTTGAGATGTACACACAGGAATGTCGGCAGTGTTGGGATGTTGAACTATGACAGAAAACTTTACATTTCAAAACTGGCCGCTGTTTCTGGTGTTTTTTTTTTACAGGATGCCTTGATTTCTCTAGCTCTTTTTGCACTATATGTGAGCATTTTAAGATTGTGAATATATTTATCTTCACAATTTTTCTGTGGGGCGGGATGGGAACTCCACGTTACACAGATCTGAGAGGCTATCGTTTGATGAGTCCTTCTTGCAGCGCCAACACAAGCATCCCCTGATTTCCCCTTCCCCTCTCCCACCACTCACTCACCCCTCAGCTGTGCCAGTTTCAATGCTGTGTGGGAAACAAATCGCAGAACACATCCAGGGTAAAAATAGCTGAAAAAGAGAGAGAGAGAGAGAGAGAAATGAATTCCAGAACCTGGACTGACGTCCTACATGTACATCCAAAGCCAATGCAACAGAACCTTTTTAGTTCAGATTCAATCTGTCTGTCCGGCTCCATCAATAATTTTTACCTTGATTTCACATAGGACAGAAAGGTAGAAGTTTCAAAAGGTATCGATTTCCTTTCTAAAATTTGTGCAAATTGATGGCTGGGTGAGGGATAGAGACCTTAATTAGAGAAATGTGGCCAGCAGCCAACTGGCTAGTGAGCGTGTGCACGCTGGCTGACTGCGTATGTATTAGCTGGTCAGCCAATACATACGGACCTGACTGCTGCCCAACAAGGAGTCTTAGAGCATGTAGGGAGGGGAGAGTTGGGCTTGTTGCAGCTATTTTATTATAGCAGGAGGGGGGAGAAGGGAGGCGACTATGAAGCAAGGGTCACAGATCCACAGGAAACCAAGTGCCATTAGTTCCACTGCTCACAAAGCAATTTTATTTCCAAAAAAAAAAAAAAAAAGGCGAAATTCTATAAAATAAGACCTCTTCTGCCAGTGAGCCTGTAAATCAAGTGAATAGTTTCTCATCCAATTTGGGAGGAAGCTGAGAGCTCAGCCTCAGATTCCTGTTCAGACTCCAGCAACCACTTCTGCTTTTAGCACTCTGAACACCAATGGAAACCACGGATACTGATTTCTTTCCCATACTCAAATATCACTTAAAGCCCTTGTTTCTCCTGAATAACTCTTTTAAGAGCTTGCCTCATCTCTGTTCCTACCTGCCACCCTTCTAATCTACAACACCTTGCTAGGAGCTCTGCTCTGTTCTCTGCTTTCATATCCTTTGCACTTCCCCTCTGGCTGATGAATGGCCTCAAACTTTGGTACAGGGTGGTACACAAAATATTCAGCATATTGTATCTGAAAATGATGAGTATTTTGGTGCAAACAAAAGCTGGCTCTTCCTGCCCACCTCCGCTCAGGGGAAAGAGACGCTGGGGCTCCATGCCACTTTTGCTGACCTGTAGAGGGGACTGCTTGGGATGGGAGCCACAGGGTGGAGCGGGAGACATGAGAGACCCTGTGAGCCATGGCTGTAGTCCATGGACAGAAGTGGAAGGGTCTTTTATGTTCCTGGGCTCATGTCTTCTTTCCAGCAGCCCTCCCCAATGAGGCTGTTGCCTTCAGCTCTGCAGCGCTTCAGCGTGTGCCCTCTGCCGTGCCCAGGAGACGGAGCGCCAGGCACGCAGCGCCTAGTTCCACGTGGGGGATGCAAGCTGAGCGGTGTGGCTCCTCGCCTCTCTTCTTGGGAAGGGAGCAGCAGACTGTCTCCGTGTCAGAAACAGACACCATCTTCGGTAGGGAAAGCTTTAATCAGGACAAGTCTCTGACAGAAACTGGGTCTATTCCTACCATATGTGGGTTTCTGCAGCCTTTGCTTTCCTCAGTAGCAGAAATTATTAGCACCATAGGCAGGTCCTGGGCTGCTCCAGGTGGGAAACCAGAGGGTTTGGGCAGCTGGGGATTTTCCTGGTGCGGGAAATCCCCACGTGGCAATAATCCAGCGCAATGGGCTCTGTGCCATCCCTGCTACAGACACCCAGGAACATCACTGGGATTTGCACCCAGTGTGATCTGTTTGCAAATATTCTGGTCTCACCACAGGTATGGAGCAAGGTGTGACGGGAAAGACCTGAGACGGCTCCCAGGATATCTGCCTGCGTTAATTCCCTAGTCATTGCATACCTCTGGGTCTGCTCCAGTCCACGTGCTGGGGTAGCTGCTGGAGGTCAGCTCAGCTCCTGCAAGAGGAGCATCTTCATAGACATCCTAGCACTGATTTCACTTCCAGAAGCGGTTTCTGTAGGGATTTTTTTTTTTTTTCCCCAAATGGAAGAATATAGCTATTATGCAAATGTGCTACTGGGGACCTGTAAAGGAGATCTAAAGCAGAAGCTAGGGCTGCCTTGCTGGCAAGGAGTGCTAGAAGGTCCCATCCCCTCTCCTCACCAGACACAGGAGCGTAGGAGGTGCTGGTGAATCCTTACCGACATGGAGCAGCCTCATGCAGAGCAGAGCAGCCCTTACATTGCTGTAAGTGATGTTAGGATCTTGCTTTATCCTCAGGCAACTACAGAATTTGGGGAAGTGGTGGCAGGGGGGAATGATCAGAAAGCTGGCAGAAATTGTGTAATTGGTGTATCAAAGGCCCTTCTCCTCTCCTCCAGTCACATTTGAACAGTACCCTATTTTATTCTACGTGTCAGTAAACAACAAAATCATTACTGATAAAACTTGCCTTAAGCAACAAGACACATGTGAACAATAAAGCACTAAGAGCCACATTTTCAAAAGTGTGTGTGCCGAAATGTCTATTGTACAATGTATAAGCAGCATGTGGTCTGGATGTGGCAAGCAGCAACGGGAGAGGAAAAGGGGAACAGATGGAACCTGTACATGAGTGACAAGAGCGGACGTAGGCTCGGATCGAGTTTTGTAGTGTGCAGAGGCTGAGCTTTTGAAAAGCCTTAAATAATAACCACATTTTAAGGAGGACTGCATCAATAGGGCATGCAGATAAGCGCGCCCATCGGTGAAACTGCAGAGGACGCAGCAGTGGAGACAATGATATATACAAAGCATATGAAAAGTTCGGTCTGACACGCCAGCCATGCGTACAATCAAAGGTGTGCACATTTTAGAAACATCAGCCTCCCTGAAACCTCAATGACTTAGCAATAAAACATCAGGAAACGATAAGTCAGGGTCAGAAAGGTCTGAGAATTCCACACAGCTGAAATAAAGATTGAGCAAGAGGAATTAGCATCAAGAAATGAGATTCAGATGTTTAAAGCTGATTGTCTGAACCAAGTTAATATAATGCACCATGTTGCACTTCAAAATGTTTGGATCATGCAGCTGGCGAGCCCTTCCCACAGTTGTGAAATGCAGCAGTTCGCTGTATCTGAGAGGGCTGGGAGAGATGTGTCTGCCTGGACACGAGCCGGCTACAAATGATGAATTGGGATTACAGCCTTTACTGTCCCAGTCCAGTTTTACCACTTCCCCGGGGCCGCTAGCACAGAAAACAAGCCCGGCAGCGAGCCTGTATGAAGCTTCTACCTTCCCGTACTCTGGTATGGTCCTCTCTCCATCCATCTCCCCATGGACTGAAAATGCCCGCTCTCTTTTTCCCGACCGCGAAGCACTCTGATCGTCACCATCCCTTGCTCTCTTACTTTCAGCTTATTCAAGAGAACACCTACTCAGCTATCCAGCCTTTCCAAGGGAAATTATCCCCTCTGCTTCCCTTCCACCAAGTCTAGCGTTGGGAGTTCACAGCTTTAGAAAATTATATTTACAAACCCGCAGCCATGTGAGGTAATCACATTTTCGCTCCTCTTCGCACGTGCAGAGCAGGAGGCCTTTACCCGTATTAATGCAGCCCAGCACCACAGCCTCCTGTGTGGGACACTGCAAGTCCGCAAAACTTGCACACTTTCTAGGCTAAAATGTTTATTCTGGCAAATCTCAGAGGGGTTTATATCGACTTACAGATACACAGGTATTGCATAAGCTCCTTCAGCCTAGCAAAGTAATCTGAGAGTCCCAAAGTGCCCACCTGAAAACCACACCTCGCAGGGAATGACAATCCCATTGGTAAGAGGGTTTTGGAGGCTGACAACTCATTTGGTTCGTAGCTTTTGTTAAATTACATTGCTGGTGAGAGTGGCTCTTTCCTGGGACGAGATAACACACACAGCAGTCCTTGGGTGAGAAACTAATTAACTGGAGACCAGCGTACATTCTGTAACAATACTCCTCTGTGCACTATCTGCTCACACTGACCGTTTCTCCACTGGGGTGATGGGTGTACAGAAAAATTAGACAATACGGATGTTAAGCTCTCATACCGTGGATCTTTTTTCCCTGCTCTATTCACATGTGTTTTTGTGGCATCTGGACATGCGTAATACCATTACGGGCCAAAACTCTCTCTGGTACATCTCTAGTGAAGCTAAAGACAAATTTGACACTGTGATTTATGTTATGAAAAAAACAGACCAGGGCGGGTCCTCTCGCCCATCAACAAGTGGCACAGCAGAGCTCTTATGTACGGGAAGCTCCCCTCCCACAGCCACTCCCCAAACAAAAATGGGTGGCCAGCCTGGAGGAACAGCGTCTCAGGGAGGGCTCAGAGGCAAAGGGCAGAGCTGTGACAGGGGATGCTCGAACCCAGACTTGAGCCCGTCCCCTCTCCTGGGGCAGATACAGCCAGGACAAAGTCACTTCTTTCACAGTATCTCCTGATTTCAAAAGACTTCCTGTAAAGCTCAGCATCTCCTATCACTTGAAGCTGAAGTGCATGGCCTGGGTTTTCCACTCATGCTATGGGAAGTCGGTTGGGGTTTGCTCTGCTGCTGATGGCTTGAAATTTCCATTTGCAGCTCCTTCCCGTTTCCTTTTCAGACGCCCATCATACAGACCCAGAGAGGCTGCACAAACTTACCAACACGGTGAGAAGAGAGGACTTTCCTTACCACAATGAAGCTTCTAATGTGCCTAGTCAACACTGAAGCAGCAGAGGCAGAGCTGGTCCAGCCTTCCCTGATGTCCTCTCAGGTGCCTGTACCCACATCCTGCGGATATGAACCTTGGTGCCGATGGCTACCTGAAGTCTGTGTCCACAGCTCCCATCCCTCCTGGGATGCCACCTGGCATACTCAGACATCAGCCCTTCGGGGCTGGGAAGCATGCTGGGGCATTTTTTTCATTTAAAATTTGCAGCACCGCTGCTGCCTTGTAGAGAGTTAGGTCATTTACTGCTAATGGTGAAAGGGACTGCATGCTTGCTGGGGTGGCATATGTCCCCATGTGTCCCCAGCATGAGATGAGACCTCTAGGAGGTCTCACGCAGACCTGATATAAACAGGTCTACTCCCGCTTCATACGTGAGCCACGTGGGAAGGCAGGACTTGCTGCCTGGAGTCCATACCTGCCCACAAGCCTCACAGTCCTGAGACCTCCTAGCCATATGACGCCTAACTGTGGCTGGGGACCTCCTAGCCATAGGGGATCCAATCGTACCTGGCAGAGAGCTGGTGGAGCCTGTGGCACCATCCCACCTTGCTGCAGCTGTGCACAAAAGCTTTATTTGTCTCCAGTACCTCCTCTCACCCCACCCCATCAGCACAGGGAGTGAGTGGTGCCAGCCACATCGCAGAGGAGCAGGAGATGAGGTATCTAAAACAAGGGAGGGTTTTTAACCCCCTTTGCTTTCCCCTTGTCCACCCCATATTGCACCTGCCATTAGAATGATCACAATTATCCAGTGATGTCACTCAAGAGCCATAGAAAAACCCAAAACAGGCAAGTTCCCTGTGGAAATCACCTGAGGAAACAGGCTTGTCTCAACGCTTAGAAGAACATCCCTGACCGCTTACTTCTGTCCCGGGCCTGTCATTCACCCCCCACTCGGCACTGGCTGACCACATTTCGTGTGCCTTGGGATAAGAATCATGTTATTCTTTGCTCGGGTCCAGGAAGGCTCTGGTGTGCATTGGAATGTCTCTGTCTTGTTACAACTATAATTATTGCTAATTTCACAAGGGAGGTATTTTCATGCATTGCCTTTTTATAGAGGGCTGTGACGGGGTCCACCCAAACAACCCGAGTCACAGCACAAAGAAATCAATAAACACCTTGGCATGGCGCTTTCCTTGCCTAAATTTGCATCAAGCTTGTTTACAGCCAGCGGGCCAGGAGAAAAGGGTCATTTATAATGTGCGCTGTGGCGTTGCTCGCCTGAATTTGAGGAGTCAGCAACTTCGATAAATTCTTGACGCAGGCTGCAGACACAGTTAAGAATGTCTCTTCCGCCTACTGCAGGAAGCTGGTCACTGTATCAAAGATCAAAGTTGCTCACAGCAACGCAGGAAGGTTATATACAAGCAAAAAGGAACTACAAATGCTTGTATTTGGATGCAGGGTTTTGCCGTTGTGCACATATTGGTCTCTAAACTTGACCATAAACCGTTTGTTGAATCAATTCAGAAAAAAAACCCCACAACGACTTGCTACAGCACCACCCAGATTACTCACGGGCTAATCCTCCTGTTGCAGAGACAAGATGCTCCGTTATCGAGATGTTTGATATGACTTTGATAGGGGTTTATCAAAAATCATATTAGAGACTTATTTAGAGAGTGTAATGACCTTAAGTGGCTGTGCTTTATAAAGGGCGAACAAAAGAGGACATAATCCGAAATGGGTGTATCTCGCAGGGAAGTAATTTCCCTCTGTTACACACGCAGCATCTGCACAACAGGCAAATGTTTATCAGGAACTGAAGCTCATCGAGTCAGTTAATTATTTCACGGAGATAAACTAAGAGAAGGCTTTCTATACATCTCCAAAAATCCCATCTAGGGACCTTTTCCGAAGTTGTTCCTGAAACCAAGCACCCCTGGGATAAACCGTAGCTAGGGATTACTCTTAAGAAACTTTTGGTGGGCTCTGGCAGTTTTGATGCAAACCTAACTGCTGCTGGAGACACGTGCCCAACTGCTGCAGCACCGCCGTGGGCAGGGGAACGCGACCAAGTGTGTCTCCCCTCTCTTCTCCTCTCTCCTCCCCTCCACTACAGGATAGGAAACCCGAGAAAAGACAAATAAACCAGATTTTTAAATTGTTTCAGCGGCTCCAGCGGGCTCTTGCACACAATCAGGATTCACGCGCATTTTGGGTTGATTTCCTTTCGTTTCTGGTCTTTCTGCATCCCTGCTCTGTTCTTCTGGCTTACTATTCTCCAGCTCCCTGTACAAACAGGATCTTTCCTCAACAATGTTCTGCCACATCATCTTCCTTCCTCTGTATACAGGCTGATGCTGCGTGTTACACACCACGCGGCTTCCTAAGGCACCTTGTTTCTCAACGCCAGCAAAAACAGGAACCAAAAGCAAAGCAGCACTAAAACACTAAATTCTTGCCGTAGTTTAAAATTGAACCCTTGAGAGTTTCCGATTCAAGATGACTTTTCAGTTAACAGATTTTTTTCTAGTTTAGTGCTCAGGGGGCCGTGCCGCAGCGTATGTGCAAATGAGGCATTTGTACTTTTTATCAGATTCAAATGCCTCTCCGGCGAGGTCTGCAACACTGACCCACGCTTTTCCTCCTTTGTGCTTTTTCTTTTTTTTTGGGGGGGGTTGTGTGTGTGTGTGTTGAAAAGCACAGCCAGCTGAGCAAAGCACACGTTGCTTCACTGTTAACCTCTTTTCTCCCATCTCGTAAGGCTGGCTGGCTGATTTTTTGCTCCGGGGAGATAAGATAGCATGTCTTCAGGGTGAAGAGAAAAAAACCACAGGGCGCGCTGCACATTGCACAAATGCTCTTCTTATTCTGAGGCCTGAAGAAACGAGGAAGGAAGCTTGAGGCTGGTGGTTTGGCAGGTGTGGGGCCTTTTTTACGCAGACATCTGTTTTAAGTGGTAGCTCTGGGCTCAGGGATGAGCAGGGAATGCCTGTCACCCCCACCCCGTCCCTGTGTCACGACACGAGGGGTTTTGGGCTCCCGAAGACGAAACGTCACCCACTTGCTCAAAGCTGTGCGTTGGGACTTGTGTTTGTGGGGCAGGGCTGCAACAGTGAGAGGATTCCCCCCTGCAAACCGGCAACTGGGTATGGCAGCGGCTCCTCTGGCGCCCGAGACAGAGCTGCTGCCGCTGCCGCTGCCGCGCCGGCACGCACAAAATGGATGGGGTTAGAGTACAAAATGGGTGAACAACAACGCATACCCTAAGCTTGATGTGAAGACCTGATGAAAAGGGTTTGGATGCTACCAGGTAGACCACACCAGGACGAACTCTTCTAATCCCGCTAGGTTATTTCTGGCCGTTTCGGTAACACTGCTAGCGATCCCATTAGAGTTTTGAATGAGCTGCTTCCTCTGACAGGATGCTACGGCACGCTCTCTGCTGAGCCTTGCACCGCATCTGAAGGAATTCATTAATGCTTGGTGGTTAATTATCTATGGAATAACATATCTGGGATCCCCACCTCCGAAACAATCTAGGAAGAAACTGCAGTTTTCAGGGCTGGATCCCGCTCTGCTAAAACACGCGTGTGGGGAGGAAAAAGGGGTTTGCATAATATCCTCCCTGGCGGGGATTCTCTGGGGCAAGTAAGTGTTGAGCCACATTGTTATTTTAAAAGACAATAAGTTCTTTCTCCTGTAGTTCACTGCGGACTTTAATGAACATTTAGCAACTTAATTGTCTTTAAGACTGCTACTCCTCTGTTACAGATTGCTGAAATTGGTCAGTGAATTCAGAAGTTAGTGGGGGAAGGGCAGATACGCAGAAAAGCAGAGACTGAGACATGTATACAGCTGCCCATGCGATCACAGACCCTCATTTCCATAAGAAATCATAGCTGAAGCCATTTCAAGGTGAGAGACTGTGGCTAATCCCTCCCAACGCACTCATTAATACATCCAAAACCGTGTCTCCTTGTCCACCGACAAGGAAAGTCAGTCAAGTACAGCCTTAGCTGGGGGAAGAGAGGAGCTGCAGTAACTGAGATGGGTTTCATGGGGACTGCTGGGCGTTATGGCTTCTTCGGAGCTTCTTTTAAGCTGTGCTGAGGTGTCCTCATACGGAGCTGAGCAAGATAGGCGACATGGTGGGAGAACTCAGTTCCTGTCTTTGCTTTACCTTGCAAAGGACAGAATAAAATCTGCTGATGTCCATGCTGAAATGGGCAAAATCCTGGTAAAATGAAGGGCTAGGCAGCATTTTCCTGGTCTCAGAAGAGAAGACAGAATTTCTGACACAAAGCATCCTGCTGCCATGCTTAACGTGGTCTCTAGAGCCACCACGCCATTTGTGTTGGCCACCTGTGAGGAGCACCATTGCAGCGCTCACAGAAATCTAATAAACTTCAGAGCTGGACTCAAAAATAAAACTGTTTTGTTCTGAGGATTAAAAAAAAATAAAAAAAAAAAAACTAAGAAAAGAAAGCCACACAAGGAAGCCTGATGTTCCGGCTTTGGTATCTTATTTTCCTTTTTTCTCTTCCTATCTGACAAATACCAGCATGACAGCAAAAAGAACCTTCCCAGTTCACATGGTGGCACAGCTTAACTGTGCTGGTAAGCGGTGAATAGACGCCTTGCTCTAGCATGGCCCTAAATTGTCCCATTAACATGTGGTTATAGTCAGAGAACACATTCAGTAGGAAATGGCACCTTGTTACTTCCCAGATTATCTGCTCCCTATGGGGTAAATATTCTACACATCACGCAGGGTTTTAGCAGCAACATTCCTATTAAAGTAAATGGGATTTGAGTGAGGGTAAATCCGAGCGCGCGGTGCTGGGACGTTCCACCTATAAATCTTCTGTGTCTTACGCTCTCTGCCTTTATTCGCTGACAAAAGACAAGTGTTGGCTGCCTTGGTAAGGTTCATAAAGCACAAAGGGAGGGTGTGTGCTCAGCACTGCTTCCTGTAGCACCGGCTGCAGCTCCAGTGCCACAGCCCGAAGCAGGAAGGGCTCGGAGGGATTCCTCAGCTCCTCGGCCTTACCCGTGGGAGGAATCTGGATTTCGGGAGCAAGGAGTCCAGTTCACCTCTATGTCGCAGTTACAGGGTAATAAAGTTACTTTTAAAACAGTAACTACCTTTACTAAGAAAAGTATTTTAGGCAACATCTACCTTACAGGCCCCTTCAAGGTTACTGAACATGTATTACGCAGTTTTTCTGTAAATCTTGTCTTTTGCTTGTATCTATCCCATCACGGCAGTTGTGGGCTTGTATCTATCCCATCACAGATACCCCAGTTCACATAACAGCAAAGGCTGGCACAGGCCCTTTTCTTAGGATAGCTACCTTAAATAATTTGCATTTGAAAAAAATAACTTGCTCTTCAGTAGGCATCACTTCATGGCTTAATAAATGTAACCTACATGTGCATGCTACGTCAGGCAGCGATTTTTGTTACTTCACTAGATGGCGTGTGGCCGTGCCTGGCAGGGGGGGAGAGAAGGGAGAAGAATTAATTCAGTGTGTAACGGCCTGCGCTGTGCCCCTGCCTCTGATGTGCCTTTAACAATGTGGTTCTACGAGTTAAGTGTTTCAAGGGTGAGAACTGAATTTCCAGGACCAGGGATAGGATGCCCAGCTGAAAACGGCTTCATTTGCAAAAAGCTGAAACTTCTGCCTGAAGAATACCCTGAAGTCAGCAGTGGGGCAAGACTTGTGGAAAAGAGATTTATTAGACCAACCTATCTCCGAGGCAAAACATGCTTTCAGAGACACAAGTTCTTCTTCAAATCTGAAACAGACCTGAGAAAGGGCTTATGTGTCTGCAAGGGTGTCTGCTTTCTACAACACAGTCAGCTGCTCTAGTAAAAGACCTTATCTCTTCCTATAAATTCTGCCTTGCCTATAGCCCGACACCACCGCTGCTGAAAAAGCATCCAAAACTTTGTATCGTTCTTCAAAGGCAAGCCATAAGGTTAATTTGTGTTCTCACTTTCCCTGGTGTAAACCGGGGCATAGCTGTCCTCTTTGTTCTTCTATTAACTATTTATGCCTCCCGCTTTGGGGGAGAACAAGATCCAGCTCTGCCCCGAGGCACTTACTCTCACGGGACAACATTAAATCACGTTCGCAGTGCACACGCCACGCACTAAGAATCTGCTCCTCTCTTGCTTGGGAAAATGGGCATTAACCCCTCCAAGGTCTCAGGCGTGAATTGCAGAAGTACCTGGATCCATGAAGGATGTTCCCTAGCGCGCACACACACCAACAGCGAAGCTTGCCACGGCGAGGTTGGGAGGGCTTGGGTGGGCGGCTGGCGGCGAGCTCGGGGGCTGAGCGAGCGTGCGGTTTCACAACCGGCCTGAGCTGACCTACAGCTGGGCTCCAGCCAAAAGGCAGCTCTCTCCCCTCTCCTGACACTTGTGCTCCTTTGGCTGCAGGGTCAGCGGCGGCGCTGGGGGCTGATTGGTCTCGGTACAATCCTCCCCTCTTTTTTTTTTTTTTTTTTTCTTTCTCTTTTGGTAGGGTTAATTTTCAGTCGGCTCAGTTTGCTGAATTGGCCGGCCGAGCGGCTGGGTGGATGCTGGGGCTGGCCCGAGGAGACAGTGAAGGACATGCTGAGATGGAAAGCGTAAGACTGGGCTTTCTGATGGCCATGAGGACTCAGCTGGCAGGAGTCAATGGGCTGTGGGCTTCTGCGGTACCCTGCAAACCTCCCCAAATGCCGTGGGGGGTGAGGTCAGGCAGCTGCCTTGGGATGGGATGCAAACATTCCTCTGCTCCTTTGAACATAGAGAAAAGGGGTTTAACAGCCATCTGTTAAAGAATGGTGCCATGAGGAAAACACGTCTGATATACATGTAAGTGAGGGGTTTTCCTGTGGTATTTAGGCCTAAGGTGTTTACTGTTTTACCATCCAGCTATGCACCCAACCATCAAATGTGTTCAGTGCAACACATGCACCACATTTAACACCACCTACACCATGGTTACAGCTACAAGAGCAGTTTATACCCTGGCTGCATCATGGGCAACACTCTCTCCGAGGAACAAAATGATGCCCAAAATCAAGTGGCTTCCCTTGTAGTTGAGGGCTGATGGCTGTTCCTGATGAGACAGTGTATTTGTGGTAGGTGTCTGGCTTGGAGGAGGGCGTCTGGTGAAGTGCCAGGGCTGCAGCTGCATGGGGAGCTGTGGAGAAGACCTAGAGCTCACACAGATAAGGGAAAATGGAGGCAAACACTGGCAACGAGCTGAACAAGAGGCCCCTCCGGCATTCCCTGAAGCAAGAGCTCGTTCCTCCCTTGTGTGCCAGGTCTGTGAGGCCACTGTAAGATGAAGCTACAGACAGTAAGGCAAGTCCTGCCAGCGTTAACCCACAGCAGCCTCTCCAGTACCCTTCCCTTGAAGCAAAGGGGGATTAGAGACAAGATGTTAATAGGAGAGGAAAATCAGGGCTATAGGACGGCTTGTAATCAGTTCTGCAAGAGAGGCAGGTTGCTACCTAACTTATGTATTTCCCTGAAATGCAGCTCCCTGTCTTCGATCAGCTCACTCAGCTACCGCCGCCTCCAAGCGCAATTGTCTCAGCTAACTCATTTGGTTCCCATTTCCCCATGCCATCACTCAAATTTAGTAAATTGAAACATCTGGATGAACCCAGAAAAAGCTGCAAGTCCTTACTGTATCTATTCTAAATAGCCTATGCTTTGAAAATCACCATCCGTACAACCCTTCTCTGGACCTAGCCACCATTTCCCCTCAGCCCAGGCTCCTGGTTCTGGGTCCCGCTCTGCTGTTCTTTCGCTTGGCCACTATTGGGCTCCCAGGGTTTAAGCCTATCTTATTGTCAGTATTTTTTGTTTCTAATTCCAAAATTGTTCATATACTTCTCTCCCTCTAGTAAACAGACAGCAATGAGTAAAGATCCCATTAAGAAAGAACTGTTTGGGCTATAGAGAAATGCTGCCAACTACTGTAACAGGAAAACATTACAGCTCCCTTTTGCCCAAAAATAACATTTTCTTGCTGTGGGTAAAGAACTATTCCAATTCTTCTGGGAGCAATAATCACGGCCCTCTCTTTCTCCAAAGGGAGCATGCCGTCCCAGAGAGAAGCTCATTTCCCCAAGGTGTGTCCAGATGGCATCGGCCTCGGCCCAGGAGCAGGGCGAGCAGAGGACGAGGAGATCGGCAGAGACGAAGGCAAGGAGGATGCTCTGAGGAAGTCGCTCCTGCAACAGGATCACATGACAGAAGCTAAAAAAGCAATTCTCCACCAGAATGGCACTCAAAGGACTTCATCTGGGATCCTCTCCACCTGGGGAAGGGATCTTGTTTGGTTTCTTCTCCCTCTACTCCATGCCCTGGAACCTGTAATTCTGAAAGTGAGTCTGTCCACGTGGATGTCTACAGAGAGGCAGGTGGTGTCCTGGATCCAAGAGACCTGGGCTGTGTTTCATGCGGTGTCATCTCATTTCTGTGTCTTGAGGCAAGTCCCCTTGCCTCTGCCATCTCCCTGACTAGGTTTATTCTATCTGCTGCTCAGGAATGTCATGGGGACCTCAGACATTCATTTTCCGAGCATCTAGTGAACAACAGGTTCATTTTAGCTGGAGTTTCCAGGTACAAAATAAAATTACTGTAAAACAAGGAAAGTAACACCATTTATCAAACTCAGCTGGTGAGGGGTCTGGAGCACAAGTCTTATGAGGAGCGGCTGAGGGAGCTGGGGTTGTTCAGCCTGGAGAAAAGGAGGCTGAGGGGAGACCTCATCGCTCTCCACAGCTCCCTGAAAGGAGGCTGTAGAGAGGTGGGGGTTGATCTCTTCTCCCAAGGAACAGGCGATAGGACAAGAGGAAATGGCCTCAAGTTGCACCAGGGGAGGTTTAGACTGGATATTAGGAAAAATTTTTACACTGAAAGGGTTATTAAGCATTGGCACAGGCTGCCCAGGGAAGTGGTTGAGGCACCATCCCTGGAGGTATTTAAAAGACGGGTGGACATAGTGCTTAGAGATATGGTTTAGTGATGGTTTTTGTCAGAGTTAGGATGATGGTTGGACTAGATGATCTGAAAGGTCCCTTCCAACCTAGGTGATTCTATGATTCTATGAAGAGCAGATAGATACCATAATCAGAAGTTAGTCCTCCAGCTACAGTCTGGTTTTAGTCTGTGTGAGTTTTGCCCATAGGACCTCCTTCCTCCCCAAAATACACAGGTCTTGATCTTCCTGACTTTTATTGAGGTGTCAACCTGTAGTAATTTCAAAGCAGCTACTCAAGTTCCATTACTATTGATCTACTTTCAGAGCAACATTGGCTTCATTAGGCTTTACTTTGCTTCCTGCCCCACTACTCATCAGCTAAGGGTTGGCTGAGGTAACACCTAAGAAACAACACTGGTGCTCAGAGCAAAAAAGGAATCCAATCCCAGCTCTGCCACCAACAATAGATGAATCCCTGCCCCTTGTGTCTTCCCTTTTCCTATCTCTAATGGGAGTAATATTGACACCTCTTATGGTAGAGGCACGACTGCTGCTTCAGTTTGTAGAACACTGAGATCGTCAAAGCACATCTCATCAAAAGCACAAAGCACTGCTGGTGTTTCTAAAGTGTCTGGTGCGTGTCCTAAACTAACCCTTTCTGACCCGATACTTTGCACGTGTGGTCCCCTGTCAGATCTCTACTATAAAAGAAGCTGTGTTTTGGGTAAACTGTTTATTAAGAATGCAACTTTAAAATTAAAAAGAAAAAAGACTTTCGAATGAGTCTTCTTGTTTTTAAATTGCTCCATATCACAGCGTTGGGCTAATCTGAGAAATGTGTGGCCACAAGCAGAGAGCATGTCAGACTTCCCGACCTTTCTATAGGTACCCATCCTGTTCAGTGCAACATACCCCAGATCCTTAGTGCTTCTGATGGCCAAGAAGCTGTGTAAGGTCTGTTGTCAGAAAAACCACTCATAGATCATGAGAACAGCATGAATGAGTGGGTTACATAACCGACAAGCTAGTCACATCTTGGTATGCATAAAAACATTTATTTTCTTGTCACTGAGCAATATGACAAAGGATCATACCTGCTTCTTTCAAGTCTTGCTGCAAAAATGTGCTTTGCCTGTGGATGCTCTTCCAGCAACAAAGGGTGTACTGTAGAAGGGCACGTGGCTCTGGATTCCTACCATGAGGCCCTGACTCTGAAGCTGCAGATTGCCGCTATCAGCAGCAAAACTTACTTCAGGTATATCCACCTCCCTTCACAGCCCAGGCGGTGCCTTCCCACGTACTGCTGAACCTGACCTCCATCGTGCTTTCTCTTCCGCATCACTTCAGCAAAGCGTCAGGATCTCCAGCACAAAGCAGGTTGGCTGGTGAAGTCCAGGATGGGTGTATTCGAGCGGGTCCTCAGCACTGTCCCCTCTCCAGCTCCACGGGGTGCCCTGCAGCATGTGCTGTTCCTTATCACTGACACAGCAGTGGCTGGGCAGTGCTTCCACGCCAGTCCTGGCCATAGCGCCTGATTCCCCCTCTCCTGCAGACGTGACTGCATTTACACTAGGTCTTTTGGCCGTATAGAAAATGTGTATCATATTCCTAGCAGACACTGCTGAAGCAGGAAATGCCTTAAATATACATCTGGCCTTGCAGCGCACAATACCGGAGCCGTGGTTGTCTGCAGCATCCCGAGATAACGCATGTCCTCTGCTCATCCAGAACCGCTCCACGTCGTCTGCGCACATTACAGCTCAGCTTCCCCAGGGAACGCCGTGTTTGCTGTTACATTTGCGCACCAGGCAGCGCTTTGCTTTCTGGGCTATGAATGGAGCATCCAGAAATTGGCTGCTATGCTGGTAGGCTCCAGAGAGGATAACGCCATCTTTCCCCCTGCTGTTTATTGTTTACCAGAGGTGCCTAATTTCTGACAAACAAAAGAGATGGATTCTGGGCAATTTAGCAATAATCAAGAGCAGGATGAGCGGGACGGCTTTACAATATGTACAGCACTGCGTGTAGGGCTCAACAAAAGGCCTGCAGTACTGGGCAGCTGGCTGACACTGGGACCTTATGCTGCCGCATCAAAGATAACTGCAACAAACATTCTCTGCCCTGAAAGTCACAGTCAGAGAGCGTAGAAACCTCCAAACTAGCAACAGAGCAACCGAATGGGAAGCCTATAGCATTAAATACATGAAAGGGAAGCCTTGGGACTTTGAGAAGGAGTTGAATATGTTCAGCACAGAATGGGTACTCCTCAGGGGACTATTTAAAAACCATTGACTAGTTTCGCCTACTAGCGTAGCGCTGTCAAAGTCAACAGAGACATCAAAAATTTGTGCAGATTAAGTTTACTCAGGTACAGAAGAGTAGAGCAAGACTCTCTGATTCAGTCGGTCACCTGGCTCTGCCTCTTGGTGCAGAAATCCTTCAGAGATCTTTCAGGGTTTCTTTTGTCATTTGATGGACTGGCCTCTGTGATTCTGGAGCTGTGCAATGGAAGCAGGGCGGTAATACCAGGCGCAGTTAGGTACGTGGCAGGTGTGTGGCAGGGTTTATTTCATGCCAGAGCCATACCATGTGGCATGTTCCATACCCACAGCGGAACCCTGGGTGCTCTTGCTCCAAGACGCAGGTGGAGAGCCCGGGGGATCGGTCCCTCAGCTGCATTACACACGCAGAGCCCAGGACTGCGAACTCCACTGCTCTGAGGATGCCTGAGATACAGATTGGGCTGCTATTACTTACCACAGCACTTAAAGCATCCTGGCCCTCCCTCCCTCTGCATGCTTCCTTCCCCCCACCAGCCTCCTCCGCTCCCATTCTGTGGTGTCCCCCATCCCTCCCTCCTTACAGACAGCTGGCCTTCATCCCCCAAACTTGGCTGAAGCAGTGATGTACAACCTATCAAGTGTCCCTGCCCATGGCAGGGGGGTTGGAACTAGATGATCTTTAAGGTCCCTCCCAACCTAAACCATTCTATGTGGACAGGGCTGTCAGCATAATGCAGAAGAACGGTGGCAAGAAAGGGAAGAGACTACAATAAGGTAAATACTCTGCACCCTCTTGTTACTGTTGGGAGGTAAGTTAAACTGTTTCAGCTAATTTGTCTTAGTCCTAGAGACAGGGTGCGTGAAGGCACAACCTGAGCGCAGCAGAGAAACCTCTAATCCATAGTCTGAACTGGCGTAATGCTGGTTGTGTGGGTAGAGTTCACTGAGCAAATGTAGATGTTTAAACTGTAGGTGTCCGTTTGTGAGTTCCTCACCTCAGGATGCCGTTTTAAGTCAAGAGAGAAACAGGCACTTTTGGCATACGATAGAAATTTACACTCAGTTGAGCTAAATTGTGCCTTGTAAACTCCTGCTGCTCCCCGCTGACAATACAGGGAGTCAGGCACAGCTAGCTCACAGGTAAACGTCTGTACGGCACATGTCAAATGACGGGCGAGATAAATCACATTTTGTGGGGCTTTGTTTTGAAAGAGGGATGCTACAGGCTACAGGGCTGCTAGGAGCAGGGCCTCGGAGGGCGCCTGGTGGGGCTCGCTCTGGCACGTAACTGCAGAGGCCAGGGAGCCAGATTCAGAGGGGGAACAGAGAGACGCGGTGACAGACAGCAAAACCCTTTGGGAACGTGGCTGCTGAAGCAACCATGACTTCATTAGACTTGCTCAAGATGCCCTCTAGCCTAGACCTTTCACCTCATTTAATGGTTTCTTGGCCTCAATCCCTTATAATTCTGAAGTGAAAAAAAAAGATCTCTTTTGACTCCTGTTTTCAAGCCAGGGCTGTTTGATTTGGAACGCCGCATTGAAGTCTGTGCTACTGATTGATTTCAGGTTTATTATATTTTCCCCTTTGAAACATGCTACAGTAAAAAAAAGAATCTGTACACGTTGTCGTTTTTCATGTAACCCCCTCCCCCCCTTTTTTTTTTTCAATCTTAGCAAATGCTCAGTCTTTTCTACTTCAATAGCTTGAAATTCTCCCCTGGGAGCCCTAAGCTCTTTAAATATTTTTAGGTTGCCAGATTTCTTATGTTCTCTCTCCAGGAAGCCAATTTTGTTTCTAAGCTCTTGAGAGTAGTCCAGCTTCATCTTTTGCGCACTCACTGCATCACAATAAAATGCTGCCTAATTGCTGCCTCAGCTGAGTCCCAAAGGTGCTGGAGTTTGTCTCTAGGCTACAGTTGTGGACAATAAACTCTTCTCAGACTGGAGTTAAGCCTTTTTATTATTTAAATCTGAGTCATGTAAAATTAGTTTACTAGCAAGTAACCCACAAGGATCTAGTATGGAAAGAAACTCCCACATATTGTTTTCCAACACTATGAGAGAATGATCAGATATAAAGATTTGCAAGTAGCTCGTAATACAACATGTAACAGAAAGATCAACATTTAATTCAGCCAAAAAGACATGAAAACGTTTCTGTGAGCCTAGGAGTTACTCTCTGACCTCAGCTCTTTGGTTTTCTTTACCTTCAAATGGAAACTGGCAGTATGAAAAACTCTCTTTTTTCCTCTAGCTTATCCATAACCTGAAATACCTACGAAAGAGGAAAGGCAGCTGTAGATAACAAATGCCAGATGAGCCAGAGCTTTCTGTTCTCAGTCTAGCACAACAGTCAGAGGATTCAGTGAGCATTTTGCTAGAAAATCATCAAGAATATACTAAGACTGGGTGGCTGCACCTCCATCAAGCTCAAGAAGACCCCTGTAGCAAGAGACAAATAGACAATACAGGGAGTGAGAATGAACAAATCCTCTTTTTCTCACCAGGACCATATTCAGGTATCCTTAATAGCAGAAGATGACACCTGTACACTGCATACGCAAGCATTTTCTGCCTTCATGTTCCTTTTTTTTAATCTGTATTTTAAAATGCTTATATTTCTGTTGTAAAATATGGATTCTGATGATAGTGCATACTCCACAGACATTGTAGTAGAAAGACTTATTGATCATTTTTTGAGACCCTTAATTTCTTAAGACAACGCTTGCTTTGGGTATATTGGGTGCTCTGTGCCCAAATCCACAGTCCTAATTAGGCAAAAATGGAGCTGGAAGAGATCTCTAGATTTTCTCAAAACGGTTGGACTCTCCTTTAGTTAGAAAAGGTCAGACATGGTAACAGAGACCTGACACAGTCCTTGCGGTGGTGTTGGAGGCACACCTGCAACCTGCGACACTCGTGAGTAAGGACAGCACACATCCACGTCAGGGCGAGCCGATTTAAGCAGCTCTTCGTATGGCTCCTTTCGTCAGCACAGAGTGTGTACATAACAGGCAGATGGATCCATCTGCAGTAACTGCAAGGAGACTGTTAGCCACACACCCTACACTCACTGTGCAGAGATCCCTCCTGCCGGGGTCTCTCATTCCTCATTTAGATTTGTCTCCATCACTTCTTGAGAACATAACGGCAGACGCGGTGTGGACCGCAGAACCTTCGTTTACGATGGTGATGCATGAGGCAGGAAGGATGCGCAGGTCTGAAGTCGATTTTGGCAGGCAACAGTTAGGAAAGCTAGGATGCAATTTCAGCCTCGTTCAGATCAATGTGAATTTTGCCACTGATGTCAGTGGGACGACGACTTTGCTCCACACGTCTGCCTGTAATCTGAGAACACGGATTCTGCGAGTCCTGGAGACTCAGTGAAAACGGGACCCCACAGAGTTCATCTTAGATTCATTGTTTGAAATAAAACTACGTGGATTCTTTTAGTTATCTGTAAAACAAGTATGATAACGCTTAGAGTGCTAAACAATACAAGGTGTGTAGGAAGACATAATACCTTTTATTAGGCCAACTGATACAGTTGGGGGAAAACAGACAAGCTTTCAGGCTTGTCTGAAATGCTTTGAGATGCTCTGATGAAAGGTGTTTGAGCTGTGCAAGGGATCATTAAATTACATTCTTCCTCTCTCTGGAAATCATTTAGTGATATTTCAAAGGGAAGATACTGTACAGAAATAACTGATTTCTATTGCTGTGCTGTCTGGAGCTAAATATCTTCCTTCCTCTCTCTTTACGAACTAATCTAAAGAAAAATATGTTTTAAATTAAAATGTTAAGAATAATTTTGTGGTATAATGTATAGTCCTGTGAAAAGTTCTGTGTTAAGGGTAACTCACAAGATCCTTAAGCATATTTCAGCGCACACAAACAAAATGGCTGGAGTTTTGTTTAATGCTTTGTGGAAATTACAAAGGTATCACTGTAAAGAAATTAGAAAGCATGGAAGGTCCGTGAAAACAGCAAGTGAAAAGAAAAAAGGCAGACATGAGTCAAAAACTACATTACACTTGTAAACACTGCCTAACAAGTCCACACATTTTCACTACTGAGTGTAGGCATCATGCCTTCGAAAGCTGTGAACCATTTAGTGTCCCTAAAAGAGGGACAGAAACAACCAAACACGTAACCCCCTCCTCCCCCCCACTGAATCAGGAAGGACAGAACTCCAAGTTAGCCAGGAGTGACGGACTCCACTTATCACTTATGCTTTGTCCGAAGGGTTTAACTGTACATAAATCCTACTAGTATCACTTTACTAGCACTTCAGTTCAGTGTCAAGATATAATGATGTCAAGAACAGAGAAAACTTGGCGGTGGGGGGGAATCTTTAAATATGTATAAAGTAGTTGCAAAGAAGGATAAAATAAACTGCTGTTTGTGTCTATCGGAACAAGCAATAGGGATAAATTGCAGCAAAGGAGATTTACATTAAACCACTAGACAACTGTCCAGGATTAAGGAAAATTAAGCAATGGTATAGACTGCCTAGAGAAATGGTGAAACTTTCATCACTGGAATGTGTCAAAAATGGCTTAAATAAACATCATCAAAAGTTTCACTACTGACGATTGCCCACTGAAGCAGAGAATAAACTTGGAAATTCATCTGAGAAAGGTTACAGTATGTGACCGGGTTTTTCTGGATGTATTCTCTTTTTTTCCCCTGGAAGACGTTGCTGAAGATTTTCTGTTTGTTTGAGATTTTGAGATGCATTCCTCTGAAAATATTTGTCTAAGACGGGGTGGGGGGGGCATTTATCTTCTGAAGTGCCTGTTCCTCTCCACTGATCACAGATACAGTCACAGATGACAGGCTTGGTGTGGACACCTACTTATTGAATCCGTGAAGTCAGATGAGACAATTCCCATCCTTAATAACAAACTCTGTCCTTTCTAATATATTCCTAGATATAACACTCAAATCTCCATTATTCATTCCAACTATAATTACTTGTGCACGTATGAGGTGGCACCCATAACACATAATCATAATATTATTTATTGCCCTGTATTAGTAATTTTATCACATTATACTTAGATGCCATATGGTGCAATGAAGAATGTAATGAAAGTCTCCTATGCAATGGATGGAAAGCTTCTACACAACAATTAATATAATCTATTCCACTTTTGCATGCCATTCCTACTGAGAATATCACTGAAGTGTATGGTATCTCAGGAAGGAGAATTTTATTTTTAGATCTAAGAGCCAGCCAAAGCTCTGCTGAGTTGCAGGTAGAGCTACTAACTAGGAATGTAAGCAGCTTTAATTCAGCAGTGCGTATGGAACACTAAGGTGCTTCTGATATATGGTATTAACCACTTCTGTCTTCAAAGCCTGTATACAATTAATGTAAGTACTCAAACAATCTGTATGACCCTGTGTGTTTCTGTTGTACTCATTCCACCAGAGGACTACAACTGGGCACTTAAGACACCTCTACACTCTGTCCTATGCTGAGGTCAAGGGAACAAGCCTGAGCACCCAGTTGTCCCCTCTGCTTGTTAGGTCTCTCCTGGGGACCTGTTTAGGCATCGATCTCGGGTAGTTCACTCTCAGGATTCCCCCCAAGCAGCACTTAGCCCAAAAACATTCTATTTGGCTCTTTCAAACCCATGTTAGTCTTTCAACGCTATTCCCACAGGCTCTGCAGCTCTTGGTAGGGAACTTCTTAAGCTACTCAAACTTGATTGCTGTTGCTTTTCGGTTTATTTATAAAGTGTAGCATATGTTCACATGGTACGTTTGTAAATCCTGCAAGTTATTTTGTTTAAATTATGACCATTTTTACATGGATAACAGAGATATAAGGCTACATTATCCCTTTCTTACAGTGATGCAAATCATATAAAACTTCCATGATATTTGTGAAACTGTAATGGCATAAAAATCATGTACTTGTAAGAGAACGATGCTTAGATACGAGACTCAGTCTCCTTAACTTACATCCCAAATTTGACGTGTCTTTTTCTTGGTGGCACACTTAGCAAACAGGTCCTTGAGTTCAACAGCTCATTTCTGTCTCTTGCTAAAGCTTAACACTTCCTCAGCTATGCAGGTTTAACTGTTTTCAAGGTCACGCGACAAACCAGATTAGCGACGTGACTTGGGTTAACAGTAACACCTTCTTTCTCAGGGTTCCTTTTAACCCAGATGATTTCACCAACCTAGTTGACCGTGCCACGACACCAACAGCTGTACCAGCTCAAGCAACAGAGTGGTACGCAAAAGCAGAGGGCAAGAACAAGTGTTGAGGGGTGGAGACCAGTTAAGTCAGTTTTGTTGCCAAGGAAAAGATGCAAAGAATAGCACAGAACAGCATTCAAAGTTGAAGAGGCTCCTCCAGATGATAATTCAGAGCAGAAGCCTAACTAACATAGTCTGAACTGCTCTCTGGAGGAGCCTCTCTCACTCCTTCAACTATGCAAGGCATCTAGGGAGACAAGCCTCCTAATTTAGGCATGTAAGTTAGATGTTTAAACGTAGGCAGTGAATATTCCCCCCGAGAATGTGAATGGGATGTTATAATAATTTAAAAGATTTTTAACCAAAGCTGTGATACCAATGTCTGTTCTTTTATGAGATACTGTTCTTTGTGACACTGACCCTCTACCAACACAATCATGTTTCTCATTTATTAGATAAATGAACACACATCGTCCAAATACAGTCCAAATTTTGAAGTTAAAAAAAGATTCCCAATTTTAGTCTCAAAATATGAACCAGATTAAGTTGTTCACATGGAAACCACTGCATGTTCCCTATAGTAATCACATTAAGAGGAGCAGAAAGGGAAAAGAGATTCTTCACAATGATCAGTGTATCTTACTTAACTTTCTTGCTTTCCTTAAACATTTTTTTTAAAGTTTTCAGTTAGGAACTTTGGCTAAACTTTAATCCATAATTACATCTTGCCATTTACTACATTGCTCCTACCTACTCAGAACATTTTACACATTCAGTGATGGGGTTTTAAGAAGTTACTGATAAATGACACAAGTTGTTCTTCCAATGCAGATACACGGCCTCTGGTGTGCTTACCTCCTGCCCCACAGAATCTTTACACTTAGGCAGACACCAGAACACCAATTTTCAGTGCATCCTTCTCCAACATAACCACCTTCATTGCCATTGATCACAGCACTATTCAAAGGACTATTTGAGACAGTCCCGGAAAGGATTACCGATACCTTAAAGAGCGCTCTTTAACTGTAGCTACCTTCTCTTACAGATGAGCGTGTTTACAGGACTGGACTGTTAAAGTCAATTCACCTTCTAATATCTCACACTGCAGAACTGGAACTAACATGCCTAAGAAATCAAAAATGCTGGGCAAGCCATTGATATGTATTAGACTGTGCTTTGTTTATTCTGGTGGTTTGGGCATCCAAACATTGTGTGCTAATAGCTGCCCAACATCTCCCTTATTTGAAACTGCCACTTTCAAGTCAGAGAAATATCTACAGGGGAAGGAGAATAATATATATACCAGCAGGACTTAAAATTAATGGCCGTGCCTGAGTTAGCAGGCTCAACTGATGTAACTGTTTGGTTCAAACTATCAGAGCCTAGGATACCATGTTTTTGTGTCCATCTCCACTTAGCCCTCATCACTTCAATAAAACAGCTGCCTGTGGGTCATACATGGTATTGCAACTGTGCACAGAAGTAGGTGCTGCAAGTAGCACTAAACGTGGAGCTGTCGGTCGTTTCATGCATGCAGACTAGGCATCTTGTTGCCAGATGACATCTTTAACAGCAAAGTTCTGCCTACCTTGTGCTCAGCGGGGGCACCAGCTAAGCCCATCTTTTCTACCATGCTACTTACTACGAAACTAAATGGAACTCAAGTTACCATTAAGACCTCCACCCTTTTGCAACTGTCATTCAAATTGGCCAATGAGGTTCAAAATTACTGCAGCGGGACAGTGCGCAACTCCAGAAGCGTCGCATCTTTAGCAAACCAGCCTAAAATTCAGACCCTACCACGAAAGAGTTATACTGCCAAATGTTTCTTGTTTAATTGTGCATCGCAAGAGATTTCTTGTTAGTTGTCAAGCTTAGCAGACAGGTTAAGGGAACTTTGCCACTTGATATTGTCTGGTGGTCTGCTGCAGGAATAGGATGATATGAATAAACTTTCCTTCCCCTGTCCCAGCTTTCACTTAACAGTTGCTGACATGCAGCTCCCTGGGCCTGACTCCACTTTCTCTGAGGTTTCTGTCCAACTCTTCCTCTCTCTCTGTTTTGACTGTTGTAAGCTACTTTCTTATTCGTTCTCCAGAGTAATGCTCCAACACAGGCAAAATGCTTCTGCATGTTAAGTGTACACAGAAAAGAAATACAATATCCTAGTTCCTGTTAATTCTTCTAATTTCTGTCTAAAGACTCAAAGCAGAAGAACTGGTTTCTTCAACCTACTGTAAGCTTGCTTCAACCTATCTCAAAGATCTGTCTTCTTTTCTACCTGTATTTTCCATTCATCTGGCATTGGCTTGTTCTTCATCATTTTAATCCATCTAGTCATAACTGCCATGACAGCTTTCTCTTTCTATGGTTCTAATAATGCAACAAACACAATAGGTGGCACTCCTCTTGCTTACTTTTGGGCATCTACGGTGCAAACGCTTATATTTATGCTGATAAAACTGGAAAAAATTAAAAATACTCAGGGCACAGTTCACCTTGGTCAAAGTGGTAATTGTATCCCTGAAGTACCTCTTTCTCTCTCTACCATGAAAGAACTTTGTGGAAAGCTAACTCAGAGTCAAAGATCTACAAGACAGATGTCTACATTTGACCAGATAAATACAAACACTACTACTTTCCATTCCTACTTTCACTTTCTGGCTTAACTGAAATCTCACTTGAAAATCAACTGCTTTCCCTTGAACTGTTCTCTATTAACATTTCACAGCATTTTGAGATGTACCTTGCGTGAAAGATGTTGACTACATCCTTCTATGCTGCCACTCCATCACAGTTTCTCAAGGTTCAGATTCTGAGGTTCTTTCCTAGGAGAAAATTTGGTGGATGTGTCATAACTGATAAATACCAAACCATAAAAATACCTAAGCAGAAGAACAAGTACTATGTGTGTATGAAAATTAACAGAGTGTGTCTACTGATGCCTTTATTGAGTTGTGCATAACTTCCCCTGGAAGGTTAATGCCCATGAATATGCAACATGCACCTTCTTTTCCCTATTGCTTCCCTATTGTTTTTTACCTTCCATTATTACAGCATTTCTGAACGTAGCCTGCTAAGACCTTTGGTAAAGAGTTATGTTTGCATGTGAGCATTAAAGATTACTATGACGGCACAATAATTCCTGTAGTCTAGTTAAATATAATTGAGAGGGGAAGTGAAGACAAAAGCAAAGGGCAGTTCATAATTCACAGGCAACTCATGTGTTTTCAACCTTTTCCTGCAGAACTTTGTGTGTGGGAGGAGGTTACAAATGAAGTTCGCTGCTACTTTGTGCTAAAAGCCTGTGCCAGCCATCTGAGTTAGACACGGTCTATGGAATTTATGTAATGATAACCAAATCAATTCAGAAACCAGTTTTGTTAATCTGACACAGACCCTAAAAGTGGATAGCTTTAAACTTATCTGATAGCGTCTGCAATTACTCCAGCTGAAGAGACACTTTTGAACCAAATCAAATGTTCACGGCAAAAGAGTTACATTAATTTATATCAGCTTCTGATTGAACCGACTAGAATAAATCAGAGAGAGAGGGCACACAATCAGCTCTGCTGGCAGATTTGCAGATCGCTGGAAAGGGGCATAAGTCTCTGGGGTTTGGCTGTGAGTAATGCTCTCCTCCACCAACACAGCTGGAGCCCGCCTAACCACAGCCGCTGACACCCACCAACATCATGTCTTATCCACAACTGCTAGCTTTATAGCCTCCATCAGAAAATAAAAAGATGTAAGCTGTGAAAATATATATACTCATAGTAGAAACAAATTTCAGTGGCCTAAAGCGTCACACCTCCTCCCAGCAATTTCTTACCTTCTTTTTGCTTGAGAATACTGCCTCACAGCAGTTGGTGGAATGAAACACATGCACTAGTCCCAGCTGCTTCAATACAAGGTCCAGCAAATTAGCTTAAACTGCTGATAAAGATGACTTTAATGTTGTATTTTGTATTAAAATGGATTAGTGTTTTCCAATCCAGGGACTGCTGTGGAGGCAGGAACCTTCAGTAAGGAGACAGAATGGATTGTCAGGAAAGGAGTATTTTTTGCATCACTCCAGCCAGATCTGCTGGAGTTTGTCTGACTGTGGCATAGGAAAGGCTATGAAACTTCACACTCACGGCTACCAGTCTCTTGCCTTATTAACAAGTTTATGAACTTCTGGTTGTCTCGCTGGACTAGATGACCTCCTGAGGTTCCTTCCAACTTGAATTATCCTACGATCCTTACCTGTACACAGTGTTCAGTGCTAGGAACCTGGAAATGTGGTTCTCTTCCTGCTGACCCAGGCACTTAGCAGGTCTTGGCACACTGTGTAGACCAATGCTTACCAAACTTTCCCTCTGAGGGGTCCAACTAGGGTGACACTGGTATTGCTACTGGACTGTTGAGCAACTACTTTTCAAAGGGAGGTCAGCAGTAGTATTGGGTATCTGTTACGGCTTGAGGAACCCACAATTTATTGTCGTTTAGACAATTATTCTATCACCTGATGACCCCTCCCCACCCAGGAAGGGGAATCGGGGAACAACAAGGAAACACAAAGGTTGAACTATAAACAGATTTAATAGAATAACACTAGATAATTAACATTAATAATACTAAAGAACCAGTATTGATCCCAATACCAATATAAAATATGCAAGGATTATACTCAGCCAATTCTATCAGGAAGAAGCTGTGCACTGCTGGCAGGGGACAGCAAATGTCGGACACTGCGAGCGCTTTGGCCATGGCTTCAGGAGGAAGGGAAGGGCTCAGGGTTCCAGTACTGGGGCAAGAAGTTCTCAGGATTGCAGCCATCAAGGAAGAGAGAACTCCTCAGTAAAGTTTCTAATTTATATTGAATGTGACGTTCATGGTATGAAATAACCCTGTTGGCCAGCTTGGGTCAAGTGCCTGGGTCTCACCCCTACTCGTCCCTGCACATGGAGAGCTTGAAAACACTGAGACTTCAAAACCCGCCTACCATAGCTGGCTATAAAGTAAGTATTTTCACAAATTCAGACATCACAATCTTTTAAAAGAGCAGTTTTCCCAGGCATTGGAAGAGACCTTACTGAAAAGTAAAATTACTGAAAGGATAATTAATACTGAAACTAATCCTGTATCGCTCAAACCAGGACTCTGCCACTAGGAAGCAGCCCCACTCAACTCAAGCATTACTAAAAAAAAAGGATAGGGAAAAAAATACCAAACCAAACAAATGGAGATTTTGACTAAATAACCAGCTTTCTCCATATCACAATTACCTAGCTGGGGGATACTCAGACAAAGCAGTTAATGTGTTGCCTAATGTGATAAGAGGTATATAGTTTTGTGGGAAGGGATATTATGGCAGTGCTGGGAGGAGGCTGCTTATGATCTGCTCTCCCCAAGAAGCGTTGAGCTCTGTAGGGTCTGCACAGCATCTATGCTTTTGGGTATGTGAAAAACCAGCAGGAATTGATGTAATGGGCAGGCAAGTTCGAAGAAATCTGGAGAAAGGGGAAGCCAGAGTTGCAGCTGTTACGAATTCATCACGGTTTTGGCCCCAGTTCTAAAATACTCACAAAGGCATAAGAATCTCCGCATGATTTTGAGGGAAGCAAGATCTGTAGATATACGAGTGACACGTTCACACATGCTGTATTGTTTAAGAGGCATACTGAGCTTTTAGTTTCAATCCCCGCTTTTTCACTTGTGTCAGTTAACATTTCTGAGGACCTTATTGTGAGATACAGCCTCATGCTGCTACCTTACGGTGACTACAATTGACATTTTCCGGAGAAACCCCGTGTCATTATCGGGAGTGATCACAAGATCACTCCATCACATCATCGGTGGGACACTCTCAGAGCCGTCACGAGGCAGCTCCAGCAGTAAGGACTCACTGCAGTGGTGCAGCTGCACGCAGAAACACAGCTCAGATCCGATGGGATGTCAATGGGCTGCTCCTGCCTCCGCATCTCCTCTCCTTCCTCGAGCATGAAGCAGCTCCGCAGGGTCAGCTAGTTCAGGAACTTGATCCAGCTGAACTCTGGTAATTTTTTTGGAGGGGCATAACTGGCTTTCCACCAGAGCAGATCCCAGGCTTGCCTTGCCAGATGGCAACATAAGTGTTATTGCCGTGTAAAGAACAAACAGAAAAGCATAGCCATGCTCAGAGAGGAAGGCAGGACTGCCCCTTTTGGTGGCAATACAGACATAGGCTGGCTTGCATTAACTGTGAAATGACATCTTTAGAGAGGTTTATAACCGCATCGTGCCCCTTGCAGGGACCAGGGTGTTTATATTAGAGTCACGTTTCAGAGATGCTAGGTAACATCCACCCTCAGCAGAGGATACGAACTGGGTGGTGCCGTCCTGTGAGGCTGCCCGTGATCACCAGGCATCATTTTGGTCCAAGGAACAGGCAAATCCCCAAATCCGTTCCTTTACTGTTACATGAAAGCAACGAAACCCGCTAGCAAAGATGGTGCCGAGTTCCCTTCTGCATGCCTACAGAGGACAAACGCACATTTTCCCTTTCCCCGTGAACTGGAGGCAGACGAGGTTTGTATTCTAAGCGTGCTCATCCACTGAAACCTGAACACAGACGGAGCGCAGAGGACGCGGCGGTGGCCCAGCAGCCAGCCTGGACGCCGCGGCGTTTTGCTCCCGCGCTGCCACCCTCCTCCCTCGCCAGGGACCGCGCCATTGCAGCTCCCGCCGCAGTGGGCCGAGAGGGAGAGGCCCCCCCCCCGCCTGCCTCCCGCCGGGATGCTTCAACACACACACACCTTCCAGGGGCTGCCAAACCGCGGCCTCGGCCGCCGCGAGGGCAGGCAGCCACGCCGGCGGTGCGGTGGGCTTTTCCTTTTGTGTGGTGCTCGCCGGGAAAACTCCACCCTTTCGCCCCCCCCGCCCCCGCCATACCCATCAGGACGCTGCAGAGAGAGGCCGGAGCCCGCCCGCCCCGCAGCGGGCCCGGCACCGCCCGGGGCCCCGGCGGCCTGGGGGCGGGGTAGCGGGATGCCGCGACGTCCCCTCCCCGCCGCCGCCATGGCAACCGCCCGTCGCCGCCGCGCGCGCGCACCCCCCCCCTCCTCCCGATCTGACAGAGCAGAAGGGCTGCGCCCCCCTCCCCCCCCCCGCCCCCTCCCCTCCCCGCGCCGCTCCCGTCCGCGGACACGCACCCCGTCTCTCCCAGGTAACGGCAGGGCACGACTACGGGGCGGCCCCTCACGGCGCTGCCCGGGGCGGGCTGCTCGGACCTCGACCCTCCCGCCGCGGCGCCGCTTGCCCGTCCCGCCGCGCTGAGGGAGGCGGCGGGTGGGTGGGTGGGGGGGTAGCGGCGGGAGAGGCTGGTGGAGGGCAGCGCCCCCCGCCGCCGCCGAGGCTGCTGGGAAGTGTAGTCCCGAGGCTCCCACTGTCGCCGGGCGCTGAGGGGAGAGGCGGCGGGGGGGAACTACAAACCCCAGCGCGCTCGGCTGGGGGGGGGGGGGGGGGAAGGAGATGGGTGCTGCGGCTGTGTCCCCGCAGAGGAGACCGTTGTGAGGAGGGGGAGGCTCGCTCTGAGTCAGGGTGTTGAGGCGACTCGTCTCTCCGGTGCCGCCTCTGAGGGGATGGTGGGGCCGGAGCGCCGTGGACGGGGGTCACGGGTGCCCCTTCACCGCTGGAGGGAGGGGCTGCGTGGAAGGGGAGCGCGGGGTGGGGGGGGGCGCGGGAGGAGGAGTATGGCGGAGCAGGGGCGGGGTGCGATGTGAGGGGAGGGCTGTGGCAGCCAGGGAGGGGTATGCGGCAGGCCGGGACCGGAGAGGGGGGGGGTAGATGGCTGCAGGAGCGGAGGCCTGGTGCAGGATGAGGGAATGCAGGGGAGAAACCCATGTGGGAGGATGCAGCTGGGAGGTGGGTCGCGGGGGGGTGATGCATCGCGTGGCGTGGGGATGCAATGGAGGACTCTGCCGGAGGCTGAGGAAAGAATGAATGCGAGGAAAAGGGGCACATGGGAACGCAGGCAGATGGACGGAGGGGGAGAGATCTGCTGGAGGAGGAGGGGCTGAGCAGATGGAAGGGGAGGGCTACGGAGGAGGCAGAATAGCTTGGAGGCTGGGTAAATGGATGCGGAGGCGGCAGCGGTCAAAAAGCCAGGAGCTAGTGGCCCCGGAGAGTTTCCCCAACCAGTTTACTTTATAGTTTGCAGTTTCATGTGTCCTGCCACGCTTAGGCTCTGTTGAGCTGGTTGCACTAGGTGATCTTTACATAAAAACCCACACTGTTACTTTTTAGAAATAATTCTGCTTCATTTCTGTTGTGCCCACATCTCTGTCACGATGGCAGTATTGGCATTTGTCTCTTTTCCCTCTCCATTTCCTCTGATGACAGTTCCAGTGTTAACCTTTATCTTATATTCTGCAGTAGGCATAGGTGGGGAGTGAAATTGCAGTACCTGCTCCAGATCATATATAAAATACACATATTTATGGTTAGTGTATTAGAGGGAGTTATTTTTTCTTCCTGAAAATCTGTATCTTACAAGCATCATTACAGTAGTATTCCCTTGTATATGCATATTAAATACCTATTCCTAGTACAGTTTTGAATGTCACAGAGATGGGCTTCTTTCCAATGGGTGTTTGATTTTTATTGCAGCTGAAGATGGCTTTTTTTTTCCTTTTCTTTGTTTTACCCCGCGACATCAGACATATCCTAGGCAGGCTTACGCTTCGTGCAGCTCCTGGTACTTAACAGACAGCAGAAACTAACATCGCTGCTGCAGCATGCTTCCAGGGTGCTTTGCTCTTGGAAGCTTGGGCTTTTGAGCAGGTAATGGAGAGGAATGGATCCTGCCCTAAGTGGATCAGTGTCTCAAGATAGTTACAAAAGTAAATGGAAGACAAGGAAAAAACAATAGGCCCTTATCTGGTTTGCTGTGTAAATAATTGCAGAAAAAAAGCTGCTGCTTCTGGGGACAAGCTGAGAAACCTGAAGACTTGATGTCTGTAGTACTAACAGCAATATGCATATAAATGTATATTTTAAAGCATATATACTATTCTTTAGAACAATTTTTAAAAGCAAACTTCTAATTAAAAAAACACACATTCACAGTCCTTGGGAGACTTTGGTGGCACGTTTGCTCCACCAGAAGTGCTTACACACGTGATGTGCAGGGAAGCAAGTGGCTCCAAAAAGGGCGAGAGGGGATTATTGATTTGGGATGAGTTCTGATTTGTGGAGTCCTTCAGGTATCTGAGCCCTGCATCCTTTCAGAGGAGGGATCGGTCACCTCAAGGCTGGTGCCACCTGAACACTGGCTTGGGTTTGGTGCGGTGCTAATGCCAGAAGCCCTGGAAACTGTGCTGGAGTGGAGAGAGAGGTGTGTGGAGCCAGCCTGGGCCCCGCAGGGCTAAGATGTAGAAGAAGCAAGTAAGCCTCTTGCTGCCCAAACTGTGTGTGTATGGAGCTGCACTCCCTCGAGTGTCCTGTAGTGTTTGTGTTAGCTGTTTTCCTTTCTGTTACCCAGCCTAGCTGATGAACACCTCGTTACCCTGAATAATGGTGATGTGACCATATGGATACGTATGAAGCTGGTACCCGAGGTTCTCTGGAGAAGGGTACGTTGTGCAGTCAGTTTTAGGAATAGCACAGCCATCTCTGATTCTCCTCTTTCTTGTTCTTCAGAAAATTGTAGTTCAAAGGCTTTGCAAATGGATGTTTCATTCTCCAGGATGCTACTGTTCAGTGCAATAGTATACTATCTCTAATTAAAACACTGACCAACTGTTCAGTGGTTTCTTATGTATTTGTGTTTACTGTTAACTTGTGGTGAATGTCTGCTTCATTTGAAGATTTTTTTTTCACTCGCATTTCAAGTAACATTCAACTCCCTGTTCCAAGTTATCTCTCAGAAGATTCCACACAGAAATCGTTTGAGGGCTGTGTGCATGCTTCTTCTCCTTCACACTTCCATACGCATTTCCCTATTAACTCCACGTCTGCTAGAGTTTCAGAGCAAAGAAGCCAAAACCACAGTTAACAGAAAGCAGTTAACTTAATTGAAAAATCCCTTGGTGCTGGGTTTCCTGGATCATGGTGGGGGTGTGTGCGCTTTCTCTGGTGTGTGTGCTGCTTTGAAGTGACATGTTGAGGGGAGTGAACACTCTAGTGACATTACCTGCTGCAGCCCCTGGTGCTGCTGCAGCGGTTGTAGCCGTTCTTGTTGCTGCTGATGCGCACAGCAAAAGGAAGGAAAAAAAAAAAAAAGAAAAAGAGCACCAGCATAGCACACATCTCATCTTTGATTCAAGAAGCCATTTCAATGTAGTTTAAATCCAAATCTGCTGGAACTGTGCCACAATCTTATTTTTATATATGTATATTTTAACAGGAGTTGTGATCCTGTGAGGTAATGATCATTGGCTTCCACTCCAGTCCATGGGACCACAGCTGCAAGTTTAAACAAAGCCAAGTTAACAGGGAAAGAGAGATTTGGCTGTGGAACTTGGCAAGCCTTTTGTTTGTTTGTATTTTATCTGACAATGATCAGTTAAAATGTTGTTTTTGTCATGCGAACGTAATGCCTGATAATTGTCTGCAGCATCAGTGATTGCTTCTGAACAGGGACAGTTAATTATCAGAAATGAAGACCAGTTGTTCAGCACCGAACTCCAAAATAAAAGGGATAATCTTTCTAATAAAGCAGGCAAGACTTACTTAGATTTTTTTGAATAATTGCATTTTTGAATAGCTTATTCTTAAAAATCAAATAAAATACATCAAGCACATGAAGAAGAAATACAGTCTGTATTTCAGTCAGAAATGGACTTCTGTAGGCTTCTAGCAGGAATCACATGTCATGCAGGGAAAAATGCTTTTTTCTTCCTCTGATAATGTTCCAGTTACTGTTGCAGTTTACGCAACAGTTTTTTCCAGGTAAGGTATTGTCATAGTGTTACATGCCTCTATTTTAACAAGTTTTAACTTTGAAGGGAAAATGGAAAATGGGATTGTTGTACTATTTTAAGTGAAAACATAAATCGAGAAAAAAACCAACTCTATTTTAACAAGTTTTAACTTTGAAGGGAAAATGGAAAATAGGATCGTTGTACTATTTTAAGTGAAAACATAAATCCAGAGAGAAGAAACTGTTTGAAACTCGTCAAAGCCAGCTTACAAAAACAATATGGCCTTAAACTAAGAAGAGTGGGTTTAGATTAATTGTAAGGAAAAGCAACCAAGCAGTAAGAAGAATTTTAGAAAGAAACAACTTCTGTTCATTGCTTAGACTCTGGCCATAGAAATGGGTGCACATGAAAATGGATGAATCAAAAAATCAAAGCCTCTTAACATTGGAGTTCTCTGCTTTGCTTTGCTCTGTGTGGCAATCGACCTGTTCTGGGGTTGTGCAGCGGCAGAGGGCCGTCCTGGCTCTGTTTTGTAGAAGAGGAAAATGTATAGTCGTACCTTGGCACTGGATTTCAGAAGATGGTGCCTAACAGCCTGGCTCTCCGTCTTGTGACGTTAGTTGGGTCTCTTCCATTGCATTTTGGGATGCCTGACGTTGTGCCGCACGTCTTATTTACAGAAAATGAGAACCAGAATTAGCAACCAGGCTTCATCTGTGTATGTCCAGGCCTTTCCAGATGTTCAACTGCCCAGTCAGCAATACTGCACAGCTGCTATGGCGTGAGACCATATGTCCAGCGATCTCGGAGCTGTGGAAAATTTTTGGTCTGCCTGGGTAAAATGCCAGTCAGAGAAAGATACATGTCCAGAAAAAAACAGGTATCTTATAGCCCTGTCAGTGAGGAATTAACAACTGATTTGGAGAAAAGTCTGATTAGTAGGCAGTAAATAAGGCTTGATGTGACTGTTGAGATGATAAGAGCAAAGCAAAAACGAATAATTGCTCATTTAATAAGTGTCATCCATCCTGTGCAAGAGTTCTGTGCCCACGGAGAAAATGGGACACCCCATGTGTGACACCTGTGTCACGCATAGGCATAAGAGAGATATGCAAAGATGGCAAAGGTGCCTTTTGTTTTGGCATTTGCAAGGTTGAACATCCAATATCAAGCAATAGGAAAACCCCTGCTACAGACCCCATCTATGAGGGAGGGCATTTATTGCCTCTGGTAGCGCTGGGGTGAGGTTAAATGGGAAACGGGCTGAAGGGGGGCAGTGGTCCTGCATTCCCACTGGTGTCGCACATGTTTTGAATAGTGTGCTAAACAAGCTGTCCCCCTTTGCCCACCATTCACATGGTGACTGTATCTGCCTACGGATATATCTGTGTATGTAGAATGCTTTAATGTTAAAATAGAGACTGTCTTTTGGATCTTGCTCAATTGTGCGTTGCTCCAGTTCTGGGAGAAAAATCCTTTTCTCAACCCAGATAAGGCATCAGCTCAGTTTATGCTCCAAAGAATAGAGATTAATATCCCCTGTGACCTTTTAGCCCAGCTGCTGTAGGGTTTTTAACAAGTGGGCTTGAGACCCCATGTGTGGCAGCTACGCTGGCATGAATGTCTGTAATGTCTCTTCTTGTCAATGATCCGTGAACTAAGGAATCTCCAAGGATATCTTGACGTGCCATGGAGCTGTTATGGTCTAGTGCAGGAAAGAACCACGCAATGATAGGATGAAAAGCCGGTGTCACAAGTAATGTGTAAGTTGCTCTAAATGTATCTGACAACAGTTGTCCCTGGCTGTGTATTTACTTAAAAGATGTGGCTGTGATATGGTAGGAAAAACAAATATTTAAACAAAACCCCTAACAACAAAAAACAAATAACAAAAGCACTATTTATGACTTCTGTATTTCTGGTTCCTTGGATGTTTGCAATGTTGTATGAACTCTATAATATAATGTACAGCACATATTAAAAAATAAGCACATACATGAAAAAGCCCACAACTAGTTCTAGCTACCTCTTCCTCCCCACCCCTGGCACTGAAGAGTGGGGCTGTCCGTAAAACAACCCAGGAAGGAATTCCTTCCTAAAAATATTTTTTTCTTAATTTTGGCCATCTTTGTTTTGACTCGCTTTGGCTATTCTGAACTAGTGTTACCATCGCTGAGGTGCACAAAAGGTTTGTAGTTTGTTTAAATCGTTTTTAGCCATTAGTTTAAAATAGCCGGTCTTTTTGCAATAGGACCTCAAAGAACTGCCTAGGGGTGAGGGGGAGCACTGATTTAAGACTGAGGTCTCCAGCTGCTGTTTCAAACATGCCTCAGGTATATGGGTGATGTTATATTCACCTTCTCAAGCTATATTACCTGCTTTGGTGTCTAGGGTAGGTGATAAATAAAAATTGAAGTGCCTGAATCCACGAGAACGATCCAGAGGCTTTTGTCAGCCTAGCTCAGAGGCATCAACCGTTCAGTAGGATGGGGAGGGACTCTATCAGGCAGTGCAGTGATACGATGAGGATTAATGGTTTTAAACCGAAAGAGGGGAGATTTAGATTAGTTATTAGGAAGAAATTCTTTACTGTGAGGGTGGTGAGGCACTGGAACAGGTTGCCCAGAGAAGCTGTGGATGCCCCATCCTGGAAGTGTTCAAGGCCAGGCTGGATGGGGCTTTGAGCAGCCTGGTCTAGTGGGAGATGTCCCTGCCCATTGCAGGGGGGTTGGAACTGGATGATCTTTAAGGTCGCTTCCAACCCAAACCGTCCTACGATTCTATGATATTTGTACATCCACCAGCCTCCCTGTCTGCTCAGGTTTCAGTGCCCGTTGATGTTTAGAAGCTTTCCAGCATGACACACTGGGCATCAAGCTCTTGCTTAAGCTTCAGTGTGACCAGCAGCCCCTGAACTTTTGGAGGAAATCATAGAATGGTCCAGAGCTGCACACAGTACTCCAGGTGGGAAATGGGAGGCTCTCATTTGGTTTTCCCCTGCAGTTTTAAGACCATGTACTGTTTATTTACTCTCTCTTTTTTGATACGCGTGGGGAAAACCTCCAGAGATTTGAAGACCATTTTCCATACAGGGACAAGGTGGTTGTGTAGCAGATCCTAACCTGGATGTGTTTGGAGATGGGGCAATGGATTCTGCCCCAGGTAGTGGTTTGTTCATTTATACATTGACTCATGAGATCTGAATGGGTTGTAACCTATATTCAGTTCCTATCTTTTTATCTGTTTCCAGTGCAATGCAAGTGACATCACTTTTTCCTATCAGTTATCATCTTCTGTATTTTAAAATTAAATGGTCTTAATTGTCAGAGAGCTAGAGCTCTCCAACAATGTATCCTGCCCTTCCTCATCACCAAGACAAAACAAAATTAGTGTTGTTGCCCTTTCCACCTTAGTTCTGCTCCTGCCCAGAAGTTTCTAACAGCCTGTGGGACTGATCTGCAAGGTGAGCAGGGTAGCCAGTTTCCATGGCTTGGTTGCAGGGAGCAGGAGTGAAGAGGTGGTGGAGGAGACCTGGTGTGCAGCTGCAGGCAGCAGTAAGGACCATCGGAAAGGCAGAGTGTGTGTTTGCTATTCAGGGAGGGCAGAATGAAGGTCATGTGGATATATGTTTAACTTACTGTCAGAGGTTTGAATTTTGCTAAGCACAAGGGAATACAAAGACATGATAAATTCTCCTAAATGCCATCTTGATCTTGTCTCGCCTGTTCTATAAAAGCTACTAACATTTTTATAACCCACTAGGATGTAGAAGGTTGTTTCTCCTTGTTCTGGCTTCTCTCTGCCACCACCTGCTCCTACCACACACACTCTCAGATCATGGGGTGTCTTCAGCTGTGCAGCCTGAACTGTGTGCTGCGCCAGGCCCTGTAACCCTGCGCTCTCCCTCTCTGGCTGTATCCCTCCTTCCCTGTTTCTTCTCCGCCACCTTGCTCTTGCCAAACCCTCGATGCAGCTAGTGGACAACCCTCCAGAGCTGGCCTCCTCCCTCTTGGTCAGTGCAACTCTCTGCATTGCGTAGTGAATCTATGAATTGTAATTTTTTTTATTTTTGATTTCCAGAGGTTTACAGCTGGGTGAATGTCAGGGACCCCACCTGTCCTGAGTTGGAGGACACGGGAAAGGAACGAATACTCTTTTTGTGTGGTAAGGACCTAGACTTTGGGTCATGTGGGATTCAGATAAAGGGGCAGGCACTGCTTCAATATTGAACCTTAAATACAAACCTAGCTTTACAACATAGTTTACTTTTGAATGTGTGGTTTAATATTGCTTTCTTGAATGGTTACTGTGAAAAGTTGGACTATGGGTTTGCCTTAAAGTCATGCTGCGATTTACTACTTGTATAAAAAAGTTAGTAAAAGCTAAATCTGAAATTGTTTTGGGGAGTAGGGTGAGGTTGTACTTTGGGAATCGCTGTTTTAAGAAATCTTAAATTTGAATTGCTAACTCTGCCATAAATCCCAAAGTGACATGTTAATGAAAAAAATGCAAGTCAGCGTGTGGATGTTGCAGTACTTTGAAAGAATATTTAAAAAGAATGAGGCTCTCAACTTTGTCTATAGTAGAGCTGTCATTCAACCATATCATAATCTCATTAGGGTGAGGGCTCTTGAAAGTGCTAAGTGCAGACTTCCCTGATGCTGCTTGGCACATTTAGGCACGTATGTAATACAACAGTATAAAAAGCAATTTAATGCCTCATGTGATTTGTGATTCACGGGTTGATGGCTGCTAATATATTGTGGCGATCTACAAATTAAAGTTTGGGTTGTTAGGTTCAGTGTGGGCAGGGCATTTAATTTTCTTGCATGAATTTAACAGGATTGGGGCCAAAGGCAGCGAAGAAGTTGTGTTTCTTATCACTATAAAAGAGTTATGATTCACGATCTCAGACCTTAGGCTAGTAATGAGATACTCCAGAGCTAAATGGTTGAAAAAGAGGGGAACTGGATGGGAACGGAGGGTGGAAAGACACAATCCAGCTATGAGAGAAAGAAACAAAACTAAAGTGCCATGGTCTGAATTATCCTACAGCATATAAGATTCATTTTTCTGATGATTATGTTCTCTTTTAGATCTCTGAGTGAAGATGAATTTAGCAGAGATTTGCGATAATGCCAAAAAAGGAAGAGAATATGCACTCCTTGGGAATTATGACTCTTCTATCGTATATTACCAGGGTGTCATCCAGCAAATCCAGAGACATTGCCAGTCGATCAGAGATCCAGCAATTAAGGGCAAATGGCAACAGGTAGGGTGAAATAAGGTTGCCTTTATTCTATTGATGCTTGAAAAACACACTGTACTTCCCAAAGCTTTAAAGGTGCAGAGGATGTATATTTCAGTTAAGTTTACAACATTTCTTTTGCAATATTTTGCTTATGAGAAAATTATTTTTGTGGCCTGTTCAAAAGGAATGCTTTTGTTCTATTTGAATAAAATTTTTTGTTGTTTTCACTTAGGATGTCTGGCTAATCACTGGTCTGTTTGTGAGTGATTCCATACTTTGGAAAAACTGTTTTGCTGAGGACTTCCTTTTGCTGTTTTATCTTTTGACCATCTAATGTCCCGTAAACTAAGATGTGAGTGGACAGGTTAGCATCACTAGAACGGTTGTCTGAGTAGCAGTTAACTATAATGCTACAGTGTGCAAATTTGGATAAGGTTTCTGAAACTCCAAGTAATACTCTTAGCCCGAGTCTTGCACAAATGCATCTCCCTGCTAAGCAGAGTACTGTTGAAGCCAAGCAAGTAATCTGCAGGTGAAATATAAGAACCCTCATTTAGCACTTTCAGTATTTAAGTCTTTCTTATATTTTGCAGTCCCATTTTTCATTGTACAAAATGTGTTCCAACAAAAAAAAAAAAAAAAATCTGGAGGATAAACATGTAAAGGGGTATTTCAGAATAAAGAATTCATGTTGCATAAATGTTATGTTTTGAAAGAAGAGCATAGCTCCTATAAAGATCCAATTTTGCAGTAAGTAGCTGAAGAGATGATTTCTAGAAGAGTTTTTCTAAATATCTTAGGTTTCAATGATGTCATTTAAAAACAGCAGCAAACTTTTCCTTTTTATTGCAGCAGGTGCTTTGGTTATGGCTTTGTGCTTGAAACATCTGACACTAGCATAGAGTTTTATGTACTGATAGCTACAACGCTGTTAGCTATCATTTTGTCGTGACAGTACTGTTCGTACATGTTTATCATAGAACTGTAGAAGTCTGCCTGCTTATTAAGAGCTTGTGCGCAAAGCATGCATGTGTACCAGCAGCAGTGATAGTGCCTAGCTTTCCTGGTGATGTAATAAGCTGAATGTTGTACAGGAGATATTCATGTTTGAGTACTTGTATTCAAGCTCTTCCCCACCCCAGGGAAGAGTACTGGTACTGCTGGTACCAGGTCTTCATGCCCCATGTACGTCCTTAGTTCCTGCCGAACTTGCAGCTGGCGTGAAGGTAGAGCATGAGGCTTTCCTTGTTCTGCAGCTGCATTCCTGCATTGCCTTCACTTCTAGTATTTAGTGTTTCCTCTAGTAACATGGATTCTTCCATTAAACATTTAACAGCTCTTGCCTTGTGAAAGTTACTTCAAGTCTCATGATGTTGTGCGTTGTTCGACCTGCTTCAGAGAAGCCTGTGCACCCTGGAGTGTGTGCTGTACAGTGGAGACAAGCCTCAAGTAAAAAAGGACCATTAACACACTTTCCAGGATTATTCACTGGGAAAGGCAGCTGGATCCTTAGCAGAGGATCTGAAGTTGGCACCTTCTCAAAAATTATCCCTTTTAGGTAAAAACAGAATGGCCCCTGACAGTGTCCCATAAATACTTTAGAGAACTGTCCCCAGAAAGATCAGCAGCAGGTGGGGTAGCGTCTGCCACGCTGTGCGCTCATGTTAATTCTGAAACTTCCCAACACAGCGGTGGCAGATGAGCTTTGTCAGAATATCGCTTTGCCATTACTGGTGCCAGTCTCAGCTCAGGCACAAGCACCAAAAAGAAGTGTGATTAAAAAAAAAAAGAAGTGCTCCATCCCCGGGCTGTTAGCCTTCTCATTCATTTACGGGGCTACCCGTAGCACTGGGAACAAAATGATATAGCCCTGAGAGGAAATGATGGATGCAGTCCTGGGACCCCTAGCTTTTCCATACCTGCACCTGAATGGTTTGGTGAGACCTGTAGAAGTAGACCTGCTTTCTTACCCACTCTTGGTAAATAACTGTTGTGTCTTCTCACTCCTTGAGACAGATGAAGAGGGAGTCTGATGATCTGGATGCTAGCACTGCTTTCCAGCTCCAACAGTAGCTACATCCAAACTGTCAGTCACATTCAGTAGCTGTCTGACGGCCTGTTCTGAAAAAAATTAGCCCAAAAGTTGGATCACAAAACCCACTCATTTGCAATATTAAAATAGTATTTAGATATTCTTTTTAGATCATTCTCATGAAAAAATTACTCCATACACATTATATAAGTTTTGTAAAATTCAGGTCTAACCCACTTAATACCAGTAAGGTGCAGAAGCAAAAGATTCCCATACCTGTGTGCTTCTTGCAAGTGGCATGAGAAGCAAAGCAACCCTTAGGTCATGGTTAAGGGGATGAATGCAATTGATTTTTACCTGAAGTTCTGTCTCCTTTGGCATATGGAACAAGCCTGTTCTTTAGGTTCTTCAGTTTTTCCATCCTGTGAGGAATCTGAGGAGGATAATACCACTGGTACCTTCTGGAGATGTAGTTTAGCAATCTCTATCAGACACTGGGTAGGTAGAGCTTTTACTGTTGGGAGCAATCCACAGTGTGAATGGACATGTAGATAAGTGCTTGAAAGAGAAGATTGTTACTTAAAACAGTTCCTCTCTGAGATGTACTCTCAAGATGGTGCACATTGACCATCTTGAACCTCCTGAAGGATTCCTGGCACACCGATGCCAAGGGGATCTGGCAGTATGAAGCATGCCCTTCCTTTCTGTACATTTGTGCACAGTGCACGAACAGGGCGCTTGTCCTGCTGGTACTTCTGAGGCAGTGAACTCAGTTTCAGGTGTTTGCCTACATATTCCCTCATAAAATAGAAATGTTCATATGAGTATCATCTCAAAGAATAGTCACTCTGCAGCTGACCAACTCATACCTGTTACATGAACCGTTGTTCTCCCTATTTGGTCACTTCTTTATAGTGGGTGCTCCATCCTGAATAGGCACCTCATGCTAGGTGGATCTGGTTTGTTGCTTGTGCACTACACGGGATTTTTCCAGTAGTTCATTGAGCAATGTAGAGCAGAGGTGAAGCAGAAGTAGTTGTGATTTTGTGTCAGACTCCCAAACACTCCTGATCTGCTGCTCTTTGCTTAGGTGTCATTGTTTCCAAATTTCTACAGGTTGATCTGGACAGGGTGATATTCTGTGCAAGTATTTGGTGGCTTGTATTTCATGTTGCACAGTCAGACAGCTTCAGCTTTGCAGCTGGGCATCCTGATTTCAAGGGTTCCTTGTGTGCTTGGTGCTGATAGTTATAAGGAGGATGAATGTGAACATGTATCATCTGCTCCCCTGGGAATAACTGACTGGCTCAGTTCCACTTGTTGCAGTACTGCTTCTGGGACTTCAAAATTGGGGAGAGGAGTTGTCTTACTAGTCTGGCACAATCTGCAGAACTTCAAAAGGGCAAAAGATGCATCCTGGAGGGTCCACCAAAGCAGCGGTGTGACAACATAAGAATTCCTCTGCCCCTTTGGAAAATTCGTTGTCATTGATTGTCTGATAACTAGCTTGGCTTGGGCATATCAAGGGTGACCTGCTCTTGAGACCCTTATTTGTTTTGCATCCAAGGAGTTCCTAGCTTGCTCTTGGGTGGCTGAGTGTAGCTCCACTCTTATCCTCACCCCTAGGCCTCTGGGCTCATTTGAAAAAGAAAAAGTTACTTCTTTGTTGTACTTCGAGGTTTGGCTGACATGTAGGCATATGCATCCACATAAATGCAGGCTGGGACTGGAAACATTCAAAATCAGAAGCAACGCACCTCTTCTTCTACTTAACAGTAAAAGGTAGGTTTACTCTCATGACTGCTACTGTGAACTTTACCAGTGTTGACATTCCCCCTGTTTATTTGAAGAGAGCTTCTTGGCTGTTGCAGTCTTTTTACTAGACAGCTGGCTTGTAGGAAAGAGCTGCTTCAGTGACAGTTCAGCAGCTGCAGGATGACAGCAGAGCGTGCCCCCGGGAGACAGTACTGGCTTATGACAAGGCCAGCGGCTGTCGAGCAAAACCTGCTGCATGTTATAACCGTGTGCTCTGTGTTGCACAGTATCTGAGAGCCTCAGCCGGAGCTGAGGCAGGAGTTCAACGATTCTCTGAGCGCGTGGAGCAGCCAGCAAAGCACTCTTACTGACCATGGTCACTGGAGCAGGTGATTAGGTGCACTGTCTTCTTGCTTAAAGAATAAAGGATGATTTTTATTTTATTTTTTTTTAAACTCTAAACACATTTCAGTCAATCTCTGCATATGTCATTTTTGCTTCATGCCTGTTTTATTAACACTTTGTAGGCTACTTCATGAGTGATTAAGGAATATTCTGCAGGTAACTCATGCACAACTGTGATTACGGGAGCTACACTTTGACTCCATGGGATCAGACTAGGTTACAGGGCATCCGTTTTGGGTATGGTTTAGAGAATTGTTATTTTCACTGTTTTTAAAATGGAGCTCGTTGAGTAACTAACGCTAATTGCCAGCAGTAATTTCAGGTTTGGAAAACACTTTATAGAAACTTGACTGGTTTTGTTCCAGCATGAGATAATTTAAACACCATTCCCCACCCCCTGCATTATTTGTATTTACCAAGGTACAAATAGCTATGCTTATTGCTATGGGAAGTTGTGTAGAAGAACAAGCTCTAGCACAGCAAATAAAAGCTGGTGATGCCAAAGGTACAACAGTTGCCAGTCTGTGAAATACAGAGGAAGTCCCTGAAATGGTTTTTGGAACTACCACTATGAGTCAACTCAACTCTTGGTCACTGTGTTATATACCCATATTTTAGGATCCATTTTCTGCTCAGTTACTGTAGATCCTTAGGGCTGGAATGTCAAAACAAAGCTGTGAGGCCACCCCCTGGCCTGGAAGGCTGTTTATAAGGCTCTTCGACATCACCCAGTGCCCACGACGCTGCTCTGTGGAGGAGGCGATGTGGCTGGCAGGGTTGGCTGGTGTACCAGAGCGTGGCTCTGGGGAGCAGGCAGTTTCACACAGTAGCAGAAGCCAGTTCACATCTTGCCATGCCTAGAGAGGGCAAGCTCTTCCCCACCAGTCTTCCCTCCAGCTGCACCAGCTTCACTCCCTCCTCTGCACCCTGCCATTCTTTGTCCTGGGATTCTCCTGGTCACAGGGTGGCGAGCCAGTGCAGCTTGCTAACCCAGCAAAAGTGTCCTTTATTTCCTTTTTATCCTCCTAGGCTAATTTTCTGCCATTTTACCAAGCTGGGTTACTGTATTGAGACACCAGAATTGAATCCAGAAGAGCAGTGGCAGAGTGTGGTTGGGGAGAAAGAGCAAGGAGAAGCCAGATCTTTCTATTTGGCAGTGATGAGCTGTTAACTTGGTCCACGCTATCTTCTGAAACTGCTTAAACATGAATAACCTAAAAGCTTTCTTCAGGTTCTCTAGAACCTGAGCTGGAGCCCCCTGCGGGCTCTGGCACCCCAGGAAAGGGTGTGACGGGGGGCAAAGAGACTGGGTGAGTCCAGAGCAATGATTTTCCTGTTTGCAGCTTTCTGAGGTTGCTTCAGAGCAGCACCAATCATTCAAAGGCGGTGCTCAGTCACCTCCGTAATTATGGCACAGCCCTTCTTGGCTCCCTTCTGGGTTATTTGTTTCTCAGCTGCAAGAAACTCTTTCTGCACCTGTTTCATCTGACTTGGTTTCTTTAAGGCCTCTAGGAATTTATCAGCTGGTTTTCTGTTGTGGTCCTGTTGTTTGAGTACATCGGCGGTTTTGTGTTGGCTGGTTTGCCAGGTACCCAGCAAGGTTTGTATTTCAGACTTTGGTCTGCTCAGGTCTGGATAAGAGATGGCCAGCAGTTGTTAGTCTGTTTTCAGCTTCCAAGGCATCAAAGGCTCACTTTCTCTCAATTTTCCGATAATATCCTCCTTGCTGTGCCAAGAGAGTTAAATGACAACACTCCAGCCCTTGGTGCTGGCAAGTTGTTTTCCACCAACTTTTCCACATGTGTTGGAAGGGTGATAGGAGGAATGCTGTCTGTATTCCTGGAGCACTGGAGTAGGAAGCGACTGTCTCTCGTGGAGCAATGCCCTGGAGGATTTACGCTATTATCATTCCTTTGTACCTCACAGCAGCTGTTTGGCTGGATTTATTTTTGGACCAGAGGGATGCGTGTTAGACAGTTTGGAGGAACCAAGTTAGTAATCAATCACATTTGTAACTCAGCTGGAAGTTCTTGCACTGGGGAAATGTGTCTGCTGGTTGTGTGATGAGAAAGCAAAGAGACCAATGCAGGGCAGGAGCAATCCTGCCTGAGCTGGATGTCCTGGGTCTTTGGAAAGAGAGAGCTACCCCATCTGGAATGAGCAAGAAGGCTGCTTTTCTCTGTGAAATGATCAAGGTCTTCCCATACCTAAGGCTTCTTTTGTACAGATGCACGGTGAAGTAAACGCAGTGTTGCCAGAACTGCGCAGGGCCTTGGGGATTTACCATTCACTTTGCCTCTGTTCTTCCTGGTGTCTTACTGTCTGATGACAGTCACATATATTCTTCTTCTTAAACAGGGGTTTAAACCAGAGAAGAATTTAATTGTGCTGCTGAAATCTCTTAATTTGCCCTTGTAGTGGGAAAATTCCTGGAAAATATTACAAAGCAGAACAATACATTGTGGGATGTACCTGGTAGTGTTTTAGGAAAACTGTAGCTTCCAGAAAGAGGCAATGTGTATTTGTTCCTGACTGCTGTTGATTAAATCATTCATTCTTTTATGTCAATTATGTCAGTTATGTCAGCTAGTGCTTTCCATCTTGAAGTTGCCCCAATAAAAATGGGGGGCAGCTGCTGTTGTTTTGAATATGTAGAGTGGGGCGGGTGAGGAAAGATGCCATTCTGAGAGGGCAAATAAGACGGTGAGAGAAATGGGATTAGCAGGTGAAAAGCAGGCTGGGAGGGGCATGCTTCTAAAAGTAAGCTGACAAGACACAGAACCCTGCATGTACCCAACGTGGTGCCCTTCTAAGCACACAGGGAGACAGGAAGATCTCAGGCTACTGGCCACGTCTTTTCACCAGTAAGCCCCATTAGGAAAAACAGTCATAAGCTGTGATGCTGTTTAATACTAGTTCCCTGATTTGCCACTGTTATATTTATAACCTCAGCAGACAGGCTAGATTTGCAGACCTCCATTCTCCTGATCCTCTCGATTATCCCGGAATCTGCTCAGGATATGCACAGCAAAGACAGTCTGGATTTCAGGCAACATCGTTAGACGTCTGTTGATGCTGTCCTCAGTTGCCTCCCTCTGTTTGCCACAAAGTGAAACCTGGTTGCAGCATTCCCCGGCAGTATTTTTCCCAGCTCTTTTTCACATGGACGCATGACAGGAGCACAGCTGGGTGGCTGGTGTCTTTCCTTGGCTTTCTTGTAAGCTGACTTCAGATTCCTGGCTTTTGATCCAGCCTTGCCGTGTGTGCTAGTTGTAGCCTCACTCAGTTGTGTGCCTGGTGGCAGCCTCCAAATATCCTCGCCGTAGTGTTTCTTCACGAGAGCTTTTAGAGCCTATGTTCCTCTCCAGTGGATGGAAAGGTTCAGGGTGTCTCTGTAGCTCCAGCTGTGAGCCTGAACAGGCAAGATCCACATTGGCCTAAGGTAATCCTCGCTGTAGAGTGCCAACACTGATTTCCAGGCATGTACAGCAATTAGTTTTAGCTGTGCACCAACACTTCAGTGAAGAGGTGACATCTGGGGGTTATGACCCTCGAGCAGGTAAAAACCAAAGTAAGCAGGGAGGCTGATCCCACAGGATGGAAAGCATCATTGAGTGATAGGTGGAAGACTGGCAAGATGCAGTACAAGTGCACTCAGGTGAATCCTAGCACATCTTAAGCTAATGCCCTGAAAGCTTCTGCTTCTGAGCAAGAATGTACAATGCAGCTTTTGGCTGCTGGTGTGTACTGAGAACCAGTGACCTTAGCATACAAAACTTGAGCTTGTAACTACCCATATCACTTAAAACTTTGCAAATTTCTACACAGACTTTATTTTTCATAGGCTTCATGGAAGAAAATTGAAATGAACAAATACTGAGTAAATAATCTTGAAATTACTGCAGTTGTTCTAATTCCCTGACTAGTGGCAATAGAAGCTTCGAGTATAAAATTCAGCTGCATAGTTCTGCAACCTGATTTCTTCCTGAGACACAATTTCCTCTTATTTTTATTTCACTTACTTTACTTATCATTTAAACTTATGTTATAGGGTGTTTAAGGTCCCGTTTTCTGTTCTAATCTTTGCAATCCACCAAAGAATTGGCTTGTGCTTTGACTGTATGGTGATGTTGTGCCCCTCACAATGTTAATTTTGTAATATTATATTTTAACGATTTAGCCAGTTTTATAACTAGGACCTTGGAGACTGTCATCAGAGAAGTTCTTTTATGCCAGAATAGGAGCAAATATGTTGAAGATCTGCCAACAGCACCCTTACTAGTATAAAAGTATGTGTATGTGTGCATACATGTCAACATGCACACAGAAATCTAAGCATCGGCACATGTTACGGAAGAGTGACCCCTGTGTTAGGCAATCACGTCTGGTCGTGACATTGACAAGCAGGAAGATGAACTCAACAGAGATTCAGATGTGTATGTTGTTAAAGATCTACTGTCAGCCTGATAGGTCTGGGGTTTGTGAATGGAAAGGCTTGGGAGTCTCTGCTTTTGAGGGTAGTGTATGTTTTGAGGTACTTTCTATGGTTTTTAAAAAAGAAAAAAATTGGATTGTAACTTTTTAAATAATGTATGTATTTCTTAAGGTCCGACAAGAATTAGTTGAAGAATATGAACAAGTTAAGAGCATTGTCAACACTTTAGAGAGTTTTAAAATGGACAGACCTGCAGATATCCCTGTATCCTGTCAAGATGAGCCTTTTAGAGATCCTACTGTTTGGCCCCCTCCTGTTCCAGCTGAACACAGGTAACGAGAGGCTCAAGCAGAATGGGTGGAGTAAAGTTGCGTTGACATGATTTTATGTTCTTTTTTGAATGCATTTGTAACGTGAAAATCGCATTTAATTTACGTCTTCATCATTGTAACACAGAATAAATACAATTATTGGGGAAAACAAGTAATTAAACTACAGTCAAATTTATTGCTGAAGTTCTAAAGAAAGTCACTCCTTTATTCTGGTAGGAGTGAGTAGCTAAGTGTCTGGAACTAGAGCCTGGAGAGGTAAGTGGGCTGTTGGTGACGGTTGCCTTTTGCGTGTGCAGGGAGAAAACTTTTCCATTTAAGTTTATTTAAACAGTTGAAATCATTGATGGCTGAGGAGTCAGTACAGAGCTGGAACTGAAGGATCTTGAAGGACATGGTGGTTAGAAATCTCTCCCTAGCTATAGATAATACGACCTGTGTTTAATCCATTGGTTAGTTTTATTGCTAAACGTGTTCTGTTATACATAGTATTTCTCTTCTGTAACCACCTTTAAGGTAACTTTAGTTACCTTAGCTTGTGCATTTTCTGAAATCCTTATTTTCATGCTAATAGAGCTTGACATGGGTTGTTGGAAACAACAAATCCAATTTAAGAAACAAGAATAACGTTTGTGCCAACATTTTTCTAACATTATAATAGCAAAGAATTTTAATGTGTCTATACTCACATAAGGAAAGGAACAATGTAAAATAAGAGATCTTGGTTGACGGAAAGAAATGCCATTTACTTGTAGATTTATGTGCTTTATGATAAACAAATGGATCTTCACTTTTCAAAAAACCCTAAGAATATAAATGTAAAATAATATTAATGCAGATTACTTTTGTGAGTGGTAAAAATGATTATACGAATTTTTGTGGTAATGTTACATGAAGTGCAAGATGTATTTATTCTTGTATCTTTCTTAGAAGTAAAGGCCCAATAGTTCATCCACTTTTTTAAGCTGAAATTAGCCACTCTTCTATGCTGTTAAGTTTGAAAAAGTATACAAAGCAAAATGTAGCAGTTGTATCCAGCACTGCATTTAAGTATGGACTCTTTTTACATCATATTTCAGGAAGCTGTTTTTGGAGCTAGCAGATTTTGAGATACTCAAAACAAGAATCAGGAGAAGATTCAATGGGGGACACTAATTGAAGTTGGGTGACATTCCTGGCCCTTTATTTAAGTTCTGTATTTCAAGTTGAATCCCTAGAGCAAAATGACTGTGGTGCCTCATCTTAAAAGCAAATTCTTTCTCCTCGTGCCACTGCTGAATTCTCTTTGACATTGTGCGTGACGCACATAAGGATAGGAGCTTGCAGTTCGGCTCTGTTTGCTTTTGCTTTCTAGGCAATTTTTATGTTTTGACATTTTCACACAGGGGAATGAAGACAGTGGTAGCAGGATTGTTTTAAAATTCTCCCTCCTTTGTTTTGGGGCCTGTCAAAGCTATTAGCCAGCTTTTTTTTTTTTAATTTTTTTATTTTTTTACCAGGAATGTCATCTGGTTGTGTAGAACTTGTGCATGTGAATGTAGCCCAATATAATCTCCTGGTTTGGAGTCAGAGGAAACTACAATTAGATGGCTTTTACTAAATTGTTTCTTCTTCTGTTACATGCGTGTTGGTTTGTTGTACGACTGGTTAGGAGTACTGATCTAATAGTAGTGTTAATTTTCTTTTTTTTTTTTTCACTGTTAAGACTTTTTTTTTTCTTTTTGCATTTTTTTCTTACTTTGGGTGTCAGACAGAACCAGAAATATGCTGCTAGATTTGCAGATACAGGGGGATAAGACTTAGAATCATAGAATCATTATGGTTGGAAGAGACCCTTAAGATCATCAGGTCCAACCGTTAACCTGGCACTGCCAAGCTACCACTAAACCATGTCCCTCAGCACTATATCTACACGTCTTTTAAGTATCTCCAGGGGTGGTGACTCAACAACTTTCCTGGCAGCCTGTTCCAATATTTGATAACTCTTTCAGTGAATAAATTTTTCCTAATATCCAACCTAAATGTCCCCTGGCGCAACTTGAGGCTGTTTCCTCTTGTCCCCTTGACTTAGGGGCTTGTCACCTTTAGTAATAATGCACTAAGGGAATTAATGACATACTAGAATCCTTCCTTCTTAATGTTGCTCTTTTTTCACTGTTTTTAGCACGTTTTTGTTGTGCTTGCTCATTGTTAGGGCTCCACCTCAGATAAAACGTCCCAACCGAGAAGTAAAACCTTTGAGGAAGGAATCACCAGGGCTGCAGCCCCGCGGGCTGGCGGGCAGAGCACACGCAGTATCCAAGGGCGAGAAGTCAGCCGGCAGCCGCGAAAGGGAATCTAGAGCTAGAGGAAGAGATGACAAGGTAAGAAGTGGGAAAGGACGTGGCAGGGAGGAGTTACGATGCAGCAGGTGGCAAAGGGTAGCATTCTTAGTGATTCCTGTTTAATACCGATAATAATAAAAAGCCACAATAATCCCGTGCAAGAAAACTTGGTGCTTTCCTCTTGCCTCATGGACAAAGCATGTATCATGGGGATATTCAGTAATAATGCCACCAAATTAAGGAAAGTTCTGTCATGTTTGCTCTGTCTTGATTTGAGAAGATTTTTTGATAGGGAGGAAGCGTGGTGGCCTGTTGATGGGGGTTTCTTATCATCTCAGTGAGACCATGGGCTTGACTCTGATCAGGCGTAAAGTCCCTTCTCCTCCTTCTCCCCCACCCTTTTTTTTTTCTTAAAAAAAAAAAAAAAAAAAAGGAAATCCAAATCTTTTGTAAAGATTTCCATGTAAAAACTGCAAAAGTGAGGCCAGTGCCCTCGTTTAAGCATTATGAATGGAGATCCACAGTACCATTGCCTCTGCCATACCATAGTAAAATGTAGGTGTGCCTAAAAGTCCAGGACAGTTCTGTGAATGCATTGATGCTAGGTACATCTGTGCCAAATTATTTGAAGTTATATATAATGAAAAAGATGTGAGGGTTTATATTTATTACAGTGTTTAGGAAGATGCTTCTTGGAAAGGCTTTGTTTTAAAAATAAAAACAATGAAATAAATTAGAGTAAGTTGGAGATTCTTTCGTCTGAAGACCCATGAAAAAGAAGCAGCACTGAAATGAAAGAAAAGGATACACAGTGCGTCACTATCAGGTAGCGATGTCAAAAGCGGGACTGTTTTGTGGCTGAAAAAAATGTCTGTGCAAATTGCTATTTCTGAGACACTTGCATTTTTAAATTTAACTGTGGAGTCAGTGGCAAGGAATCTGTGGTATCCATGATACAAGTAGAGAGTGTACTGAAAGGGCTTTACTTTCCTGACAGACAGAGATACGAGACGCCGCTTCCTATGGGGGCACACAGTATTGTACAGATCTTGATAGATGAGTAAGAAAATATCTATGCCAGTTTTCTTCCAAATGAATTCGGTTAGTCCCTTCCTGGCCTTTCTATTACAGGTTGCTTCTTCACAGCACAGAAAGGACTCAAAGATACGCTTTTTCCATCATGAATTGCTTCGCTGAAACACAGGAAAAGTATTAAGTAATCGCAGTCCTTATTACCATCCGTAGGTAGGGCCAGGCACGTTTTCAGGAGCGCCACTGAGTATCTGCACAGATCAAATTTAATCATTTTGGAAATCTCTCTAGCCTGGATCAGTACGATCTAAAATAAAAAGCGTGCATCCTGCAAGCTATAAAAAGCTTGTGAAGATCTGTGAAATTATTTACAGTTCTGCCAGCTATATGGGGAATTGGCGTCGTGGTGTGTGACTGGTTCACCAGATGTGCTTGTGTAAGGCAGCCTTCAAAGTCTTGGCTCTAATGAGGGTGAACTCTGCTCTCAAAGATTTCTGGTGATGAGCATTATAGGGCTTTACTATAAAAGAGCCCACAATGACATGGCTTGTACGATACTGGTCTCTGGGAGTAACGCGATTAGCAACACTACTGCTGTCAGGCAGAGGAAGAGTCATGAAGGTGTTCCATTTAATATGGTACATTTTAAATGCTATTCTTATTGGAATAAATTGGTCACTAGGTGGCAGAAGGAAAATACATCTACTCTTCAAAAATACCAACACACGTGCTCTTGTTTTTGCCTTTGTCTAGTTCCTTGGTGGTTATTTTACTTTCTTTGTCTGGGGTATATATGCAAAAATCACACCAGGTTACAAATTCTCATGTGTTGTCTGCCGATTTTGGTATGGGATCCATGATTTTCTTTTGAAGAAAATTTTGCATGAAAGAGGAAGTAGCCAGGTGTGGGAAGTGAGAGAAGTGAATGCAACTTTCCATATTTTACACGCAGGCATGAAAATGGGTTTAACTTCCCTTTCAGTTTTATCCTTTCTTAGTTTGCAAATGTTTATGTTCTTCAGTTTCTGAACTAAAGCTACAAGGAGCTTACCTCCGTAGCCTAGTATGTTGAATCAAACAGGTTCCGTAACTCTTCATGTTCAGTTAAAAATAACAGGGCAAAACTGAAGCTTCAAACTAGGTAACCAGATGCCTCTTTCCTCATAGTAAATGTTTCAGCTCTGTAGTTCTTGGGTTTGTGTGATTGGCTACGACTACTTAGAACACATAATGAATTCCTAGGCCACATCCATTTCCTAATATATTGGTTGCAGTGTAGTAGGTTGTACACTGTCCTGGCTATAATACCACAGTGCAATATGCGTATTTATTTGTAATATTTTTCAAGATAAGTATAACTACAGTATGTATGTTTTACAAACGTTTTGTCTCACTTCACACCATTTCTTCTCCCCAGACCACATAATCCTTTCATTGTGACCGTAACCTTCTTGGGATAAGGAGTTTTAACCTGACTATGCCTGTAAAATGACCTTTTGTAGTGCTATATAAGATAATTTTGAACCGCAACCCACCGGATGGTATTTATCCACTAAACCCTTATATTTACGTGTTCCTGTTTCTAAATTACTGCTTTCAAGTGCTTCTTCCTTCTTAGTTCCACTGGAAATTATTAGGCTTGTTCTCAAGGTACCTTCTGCTGGATCATTGCCAATAATTTTAGCTTCTCTTCCATAGTTCAGCTTACAGAGGCAGCATGAATGCTACCTGTATGTCTTTCAGAAATTGCATAATACCATATCTAAGCACCGGAACACTTTTTTTAGGAGTACTCTTTACATTATTTTAGATTGCCAGTGGACGAGGATGGTATATATCGTGAATGATATGAAATAGCCAAGGGCTGTGCGCTGCTGTCTCAGTGAAGCGAATACCGATGAAGATGTGACTTAAATTTTTTAACTTTTTTTGCTTGATTATTCTGATGTGCGTCATCAGACGCAAAGGCAAAGTAGATTACAGGAATATGGATGTGAGATGAGGTAGTGGTATTTAGGTGGAGGCATAGACCTCCATACATTGGTACTGGAAGGCTGCATAATCTCCATCCCAGAATGCTGAAGGAACCAGTAGGTGATATTGCAGGGTTGGGAGCAGAAATTTCCAGTAAAATTTATTTGTTTTGCTGTTGTCTCATGTGAATGGTGAGTTGTGTTGATGTGTCTGTATTTACAAGGGGGAAAGAAAAGCCATCCAGGCAATTGGAGTTGTTAATTTTACCTAAACAGTGTACAAAGTTTTAAAACAAATTTAGAATGGATGAAAAGTGAAAGACTTGGGACTAACTGGGTAGTGGAATAAAGTAAAATATGTTTTTTTAAGCAAAGGTGTTGCCTTTGCCAGCACCTTCTTTAGAGATCTAGTTAAACTCTTAAAGAAAGAAATTAACCTACCTGGATACCACATGAGAAGTAATTAGTTAATCATCTAGCAAGTGTGTGGTGTAGAAAAACTATAAGGTGGGGAAGAATCAGGCAGCAAAGGTAATGTAAACAAGTGGTACTGAAAGAAAAAGCATCAGTCAACTGGCAGATCACTTACTGATTTCCTCAAGAGTAGAGACTGACTTTTGTTTTATATTTAAATTAATGGCCCTGGCACAAAAAAAAAAAAAAAAAGAGGCATTTGCTAATTAAATGTGCTGCTGACATCAAGTTGGGAAGCACCATCACCAGAAGAGGTGAATGAGAGTGTTGTACAGGAGGAATTGGATGACTCTGCGCTGGAGTCATGGAAATGGGATAATGTTGAGCTGTGCAGAGCAGCAGGCTGTGTACTTGGAGATTACGACAAGAATTTCTGCTAGAAGCTGGGAGCTCAGCAGTGGAGGAGAAGAAAGATTTGGATGTATCAGCAGAAATTGGATCAGGCTGAACTTTCATTTGTCACATCACCTTTTCCTGGTGGTGATGGGAAGGGCTGGCTGCTGGAATGAGGCGCAATCAGGTTTTGGCAGCAAGGGGTGGAGAGTGCATCTAGAAGTTGTTGTTTGGTGTTTACGTGTAGTGGGAAGAGCCTGCAGGAAAGCAAGATGTCTTCAGGACCCAGCCCTGGTCATTGTAGCCACCAGGGTTATCCTACATGATTGATCTGTTTAAGGTTGACTGTAAGGTGGAAGTATGATACAGCCGTGGAAATGAATGTAAACAAAATGCTAGGCCCAGTTTGTTGAGGTGTTACCAGCAGAGAGAAGAGATACCCATGCCATTTTAGGAGGCCCTGTTGAGACAGCAGCTGGAGTATTTTGTGTACATTTGTACAACCATGCTCAAGAAAGTTGTGTTTATATTAGAAGGCAGAAAAAAAAAGGGGGGGTGTGGGGGTGGGGGTGTCACCAAAGTGAACAGGTAATGTGTTCGGCTTGTGTTCCAAGAGGACACTTACTTGGTTTGGTACATGAAGGAGAGCACACGCATGCTGCAAGTACATCAGGATGGTGGACACATCAATGAGACAACTGCTGAAACTAGTGCACAGACTTAGTAGTAAGAGTAGAAATACATTCATCTTAGAAATAAGGTTTTTGTTCCAGTGGGTTAATGCAGGTCTGACAGCTTTACCTGATGGAAAGCCCAGAAAATTTCTAAATGTGTTTAAGTCAGAACTTGGTTGGCTGAGGAGAAGGTTACATGATGGGACTGCCAAGGGGACTTGGTGGGAGCAGTCTCTTGCAGTCCTGTACGTTGGCATATGTTCTTAGAGACAAGCTATTGCAGCACCTTTATTTAAAGCTGTTTTGGGAAAATAATTCCACAAGAAGAAATAAGGATATGACTGGAAAAATTATGCTTACGTCTGCTGCCTGGATTCAGGTGACAATTTTAACATTATTTTTTCTAGTCTCCACTCACCTGCTCTCTGAGGATTGTATGTCGGACCAATTTAGGACCAACTTTAATAATCTTATTACATGTGAAAACAGTAAATACTTTACATCTTGGTTTAATTCCAGAACTGAAAAAAAAAAAAAATTGGAACATTAACTGTCACTGAAATGATAACCAAGGTGATGCTGAAAGCAGACAGAATCACAGAATGGTTTGGGTTGGAAGGGACCTTAAAGCTCATCTAGTTCCAACCCCCCTGCCATGGGCAGGGACACCTCCCACTAGACCAGGCTGCTCAAAGCCCCATCCAGCCTGGCCTTGAACACTTCCAGGGATGGGGCAGCCACGGCTCCTCTGGGCAACCTGTTCCAGTGCCTCACCACCCTCGCAGTAAAGAATTTCTTCCTAATATTTGATGTAAATCTATCCTCTTTCAGTTTAAAACCGTTACCCCTCGTCCTATCATTGCACTCCCTGATAAAGAGCCCCTCCCCATCTTTCCTGTAGGCCCCCTTTAGGTATTGGAAGGCCGCTATAAGGTCCCCCCGGAGCCTTCTCTTCTCCAGGCTGAACAACCCCAACTCTCTCAGCCTGTCCTCACAGCAGAGGTGTTCCAGCCCTCTCCTCATCTCCGTGGCCCTTCGCTGGACCCGTTCCAACAGGTCCATGTCCTTCTTGTGCTGAGGGCTCCAAAGCTGGACGCAGCACTCCCACACCTCCTAGCTGGCCGCCCTTCTCTCTGTGTTGGCGAGCCATGCCGCAGGAAAAACAACTGTCCCGGGAAAAGTAGATACCGCAGGAGCCGGGGCTGGGTCGGGGCTCGGCTCCAGGCGGCGGCCGCGGGGACGCGCCGGCGGAGGAGCCGCTGCCGCCCGGCCCGGCCCCGCCGTGCTGCCGCCCCGTGGCTGCGCCTTTATTTCCCCTTCTATTTCTAATTTCCCCCCCCCCCCCCCCCGCCCTTTTCTTTGAGCTGCGTCACGGCCGGGCCCGGGGCCGCCGGCATTGCCCTCCCGGCGTGTTCGCCCCCTCTCCGGCACGGCACATCCGCCGGCCGGGCTCGGGTGCGGGGTTTGGGCGGCTGCTGCAGCCTCCCCCGCTGTGCCCTGAGCCCCCCGCACGTCCCCTGCTTCCTAACGCCGGCCTGAACTCTCTGTCACTCTGAAAAAAAACCACAAAACATCCAGTTTGAGACGTGCAGAAAAATTCTTCCACTAGGAAAACAAGCCCATTGCAGAGGGATAGAAATGTGTAACACAGACAGAGGGCAAATACCTTTCATTTCATTGTCATTTTCCCCCCTTTCTTTCTTTTTTTACAGTTATGTTTCAATTCCGTTTTCTCTCTCCTGAAAGCTTTCCGGGCTTTTTTGTGTTTCCTTTTTATGCCAGACCATTACATTTTTGACACCATCGTTTTGTCTAAGCACAACTTTCAGCTTCATTTCCATTGCAAAAAAAAAAAAACAAAAAAAAAAACACCCAACAAACTGATTTGGGAGTACTAAACAACACAGAGTTCACTTGGAAGCAAGAAATAAAAATAGTGGGAAGATAAACTGCTCCCTCACAGGCCTCGTGGGCAAACGGCAACTGGGAGGGGTGTAATCGCTACCTTTTTCTTTTTCCACTGCGAGGTTATTTGTGTGTCTCCAGCTGCCTCTCGGCCCGCCTTTGCCTGGGCTGCTTTTGTCCAGCCAGCTGGGATTCTTTAACTCGCTGCTGATAGTGTTTAGAAGCTGAGTTAAGAGTCCTAAAGTAGCTCCCGACTCATGGCTTCCTTCGTTAAAACGGCGCAGCTGCTTTTCAGGCACAGCCGAATGCTGCCGTGGAGTTGGGAGGGGAAGAGGTTTCTTTCTGAAGCGGGAGAGGAGGAGGAGCGTGAGCCCTCATCCTTCAAAGGGAAAAATGTTACTTAACCCCCCCAATAAGCTTAACAGCACCATGGAAGTATTAACCAGAAACTCTGGGTCGTGTAGGGTGGAGGTGGTGTGTGCCTCGGTCGCTGAATAAGCACTGGCATGCTGCAGAAATTACTGTAGTTCAAGGAAGCCTGGGTGACCTGGGAGCTTCTTTAGGGCTTTTGGTGCAGCCCTTAAAAAAATATGGCCTTCTGAAAGCATTTTAACCATTTATGGAGCTCGCCTGTGAACGAGCGGAGGGAAATAGATTGTTTGCAGTTGAGGAAAGGAGAAATTGCTGGGCAGGAAGGCTCTAATTAATCAAGGCAAGAGAATCTGCTTGGTTTTCCTCCATCAAAGACAGTGAGTGTAACAGCTTTTGTGTTCCTTTTCAGTGGCAGTGGGGTGCCAGTTGTTTAGCTCTGGCAGGTAGTGTGGCAGGTGTAGCATCTCCAAAATACGCTTTGGATGCTCTGGTCTTCAGCGAGGAGTTACCGTAGCATTAAGTCGTGAGGCAGCCTGCTTTGTGAGCCTGTTTCTGCATTCATGCCTTCGGCTGGCCAGGAAGTGTGTCAGCGGTCTAAAGAGTGGTTTAGCACTGGTAGGAGAGTCTGGTTTGCTTCTTCAAAACCAGCGGACCAACCGTGATGTGTAATGAGCTGTGATGGGGTTTTGTCAGTGTGAGCTGCACCTGTGAAGGAAGCATGGTGCTGTTGTGGTGGAAGCAACCACGGGTGTCTGGTGGACTCTGTGGAGTGCAGGGTGTGAACACGTTGGTTTTGCTGGCCATTGTGGTGCCTAGATAGCTGTGTTAAAGCTTGATATCTTCTTGTGACTTCTACAGAGGTGAACCAAACAATATTGCTATATATTGCGAGTAAAGGATATGTTGAAAGAGTAATGTCCTTATGAGCCTGTATGACTTTCACTTCTAGGGAAAGAAAATACCCCAGGAAGTTGGCGAGGGGGAAATTCCAAAATTCGATGGAGCAGGTTACGACAAAGACTTGGTCGAAGCTCTTGAAAGGGACATTGTATCAAGGAATCCAAGCATTCATTGGTATGAGGATTTTCTCAATTCAACTGTTTTTGCTTGCATGGAGAAGGAGAGAAATTATACTTCTAACTCTTAAAACGGGGAGCCGTCATAATCTTCTACAGATAAGCAAAACAAGGTTTTTAACAGTTTATTAATTTGATTATAGTTAAGCTTTTGTTGCTAACTGGTATTATGTGCAGTACATCCATTACTGGTACTGCTGAAAACAAAGTACACTCCAGAGAACTTTAAAGATACTGCTTTGGTGTTCACATTGTCCAAAACAATTTTTAATTAAACAGCTCTGTGTAGCTTCAGTTGGAAATAATTTTTTCCCTACCTTCCAAAAGTGGATTCAATTTTAGGTCACAGGATTATAGAAGTGGTCTCATGAGGCACATACTGGCATGCTAAAAGTGGTGGTACTAAGTGAAAAGCTTTTCTATTTTTCTTGTATAAAAATAGAAGAAATATTGTTGTACGGGAATCTTATACAGGTTTCTTCATCTTGCACAGGGATGACATAGCGGATTTGGAAGAAGCCAAGAAATTATTAAGAGAAGCTGTCGTTCTTCCAATGTGGATGCCTGATTTTTTCAAAGGGATCAGAAGACCCTGGAAGGTGGGAATTTATTTGGTGTTTTAGTGAACGGCAAGCTGTAGTTATGTATGTCCGCTGCTGTAATGTGTGTGGATGCTTGTAGCAGAAGGCTAAAAAGGCAAATGGGAAAGATCAGGAATTTGTTCATGAAATCCTCTCATAATGATTCATGTAAAATGCATTTAAAGAAACAGCTGGACATGTATGTGCACTTCACAGTAAATAATATTTCTTTTGTGTTTACTCAGTCATAGCTTGTTGACATTATAATACTTTCTATATGTCAGCCTGGACATGTGGGCAAGCACATAGGGTATATTGACAGAAGCAGAAATGCTTAACAGACAGCTCTGCTAAGGATTATGGTGGCCGCTCTTCAACATTTCACGGAGGAAAGCAGTTCTTGGACTTTTATTCTGTGTGCGCCAAGTGTCTTTCACTCAGACTGCAGGCTGGATGGTGCAAGGAAGCAAAGAGAGGGGGCTAATCTGTGTGTTGATTTAGCTTTGTGATGATTTAGCTAGTTACGCTTGCAGCTGGGTGCAGTTACTGCTGGAGTGGGAGAAATTCAAAGTGGGAGAATGAGCTGCAAGTGGGGGAGCAGGAAGGATACAGGACTCAGCTGGCCTGGCTGATGGACCAGAGGTGAGCCCAGTCTGGGTCTTGCTTAGAGCTAAAAAAGGAAAGGGAGGGAGGAGGTTGCTGAGCATATCTACTGAGCATGTCTGACAATTATCTTGCTTTTCTTGTGGGATGGATTGGCACTTGTTTTGGGAATAACTAGTCACAACACGAGTGCTTTCTGCTTATTGAGAAGTATTACTGGGGAAAAGAGACTGATGCAAATTGTCTGTTAGAATGAGTCTGCAAGGCAATGGCGTGTGTAGGGAATGCTGTGTATGTGATTAGTTTCTGTGGTTTATCACACTGGTTCAGCAGCATATGTCAGATGTTGTGTTACTAACACTTGCCCTGTCTTTTGCTGCTTGGTTCTTGTACTTCTCTGACTTCTATTTAGGTCTGACCCTCAGAGCTGTCCTCCTCCAGCATGAGCCAGTCCTAGATCCCTGTTGTTCTGCTTATTTGTGAAACAAAGCACCAAGGGAACTGATGAGTGGAAGGCTTGTCATTCATGGGGCTTGTGTCTACAGACAGTGAAGAGGGGAAGTAGGAAAGAGTGGGAGCTGATGGCAGGAGCTGCTTGAGGGATGCTCATGGAGATTTTAGTGAGTTGCAGGGGGGCAGCCCAAACCTAGAGTCAGCCCAAACCTAGTCCCAGGCTGTGTGGCCTTTGGGGTTGTAGTCAGTACCAGTGAGCTTGAGGTTAACCGAGCTATCAGCTTGGACAGAGCCTAGATATCATGCGTTACAAGTGTAGGGTGAGATTTTAGTGTATTTTGACCAGCTGAATCTCTCTCTTTTCCTTTTGGCATAGAGGAATTTGATCCATACCCTTATTATAGGCTATAGGGGCCCTGTCTATCTAGTCTTAAAAGCTTATAAGGGAGTGAAGAGCTTCTATGCTGCTTTTTTTCACCTATTAACATGCCTAGAGAATGTAGTGGCCATCTGTGTGTAAGGCAGATGTCTCAGCAGACTGCAGGGAATGTGAAGAGTGCCAGTGGCCCTCTCTCCAAGTTTTGTGGCAGTGGATAAAGAAACAACAACCTGGTCTTTTAAAGAGTTACAGTCTCCATCTCTTTGTGTGAGATTATATTTTCCTACTGAGCAGTGTTGCCTCTGAAAACTAGGTTGTTGCAGACATGGAAAAAAATTCTAAGATTATTTCCTCTCTTCAGTCTGAAATGCAAATTGATTTCTGACGAGTCCATGAAGAGTCTTCATTGTTAGCCTTTTCCCTGGTCGCTCGTGAAGCTGTAACTCTTCTGAATTTATTTTTCACACAGAACAGCATGTATTTTCCCTACTGTTGACCTCTGACTGCGCTACAAGGATGAGAAGTTTTGAAGGGAAGACTGTTTCTTGCAGTAATCAGTGTAGCAGCAGGCATTTGTTGAGCCTAGGCATTCAGGACAGTAATTCAGGGAAAAGGCAGCCAAATCTGTTTTCGGATGTTCAGACTCTCCTGAGAACAATTCCCAAGACAGCCCTCACAGTTTGTGCCTGCATTCAGAGGACAGTGCCTTGTATGACGGAGCCAGATGTCTTCCCTGATTCAACACAGGTGCTGTGTCGTTGCAGCCGTGGGTTTCTGAGTGTCCACAGGCTTGCTCTTTCTTTTTTTCTGAATTGTTTTGTGCCAAGAAGGCCCGTTTGCTTGCTGTGCTTCCCACTGCTCTGCTAGTGATTGTTACAACAACAAGAAGTAACCCTGCAGTGATTTCATCAAAACACTTACTCCCTGCGGTGCATTTCAGCTTCTTATTGGAATACTTTGGATTAACAGAGCCTTAGAGGAAGAATAAAGAAGTCTTTGTGTTTGTCAAGGATTTTAACTAGTGAGTAAGTGGCAGCCTCCTAGTTTGCAGAGAGAAAGAGCAATTAGATCCTATGTGTTTTATGTTTGAAACCACGTACATCTTGTTTTGCTGAGAACTCAAGTTCTTTTTTTTTCTTCTTTTTTTTTTTAAAATTGATATTTCTATGGTCTTTATCCCTGGGGAGCTTGATTTTCCCCTGACTTTACACCTGGTGTGGCTGCTTTGCACCTGTGTTATGCACATATATAATGCCACCAGCATCGTGTGCTAGGTAGCGCTCACTGTAATAGCTACGTAGGAACCGTAAAGCGATGGGCTTTGGTTTCGGCAGTGAGCGGCATGTGTAGCTGAAGCCAGAATTTGGCCTTCTGTAATAATGGAGGACTAAAGCAATATCCAAAAACTGACCTTGAATTACCAGGTCCGGCAGTAAACACAGTTTGTCATACACAGGGGTCAAGTGTGATTTGAATTGAGGTGAAGCTTGTTTTAAAATATTAAATAAACACATTTGTAACTCAGAACAGCAAGTCATCTCTGACCTGCATATCACAGGCTGAATAATTTTCACCCAGTTACTCCAGGGTTGTACTCACAACATTATTATAATATCAGTATGACTATGCATCAGTTCAAATCACGGTATATATCTGAATGTTCACGGGAAGAAAAAAGAGTCTATTTACTTTTTATGCTTGCTGCTCTGGAGCTTAGGAAACCTTGGGCAGCCTGAGGAGTGACATTGGACTGTTAGCTCTATGGATGGAGTGTGAGTGTTTCTAACTTAATTTACTGATGAATGTATGTTGAGCTTGCATTAGCTCAGTGTTAAATGGCAATAAAAGTATTAAGAGTTAATGGAAAATGGAGTACAGAGAGGCTATTGCTTTTGAATAGTACATTTTTGAATAATTGCGTTCCCGGTTGATTTGTTTTTATAGATCTCTTCCATGTCATTCTTTGTGCTTTTTGAAGTAAATTTCTGTGAGGAACAGATGAAATGTAATTTTCTATGTGGCTTGCATTTAACAGATATTGCTGTGGCATTTTATGTAAGTTATTAATTGCAAAGCACATTGTGATGTGCAATTCTAATTCTAGCTAATTTGATTACCCTTGCAACACAGAACAACTTTACTTTAGGAAACTCTTGTTAGCATGTAATAAGATCTTGCAATTGGGAGGGCAAAAAAAACCCCAGACTGCTTGAGCACTACATTTGCATAGTGCCATGCTTAAAATCACCGCGCTAAAATTCTAGCACTAATGCAGGCGTGGAACAGTGTATTGTCCCTCTCCAGCACTGCTGCTGAAAGGGTTGGAAAGACTATCCATAAAGATAACTGTATTTAGAAATATTATCAAGAGTGATTAACCAGCCTCAGTGCTGCAATCTTAATGTGGGTCCTGAGAGCACTGTGTGTCTAGCTAAAAACCTGCTTGCGTAAGGATGGGTAAATGTGCTGAGCTGCAGAGATGTGTGCTCCTTACTCTGTCTTTCAGATAGACCACAGATGGAAAGACAGTCTGATAATGCGGATGCCAGCCTGGGACTTAACAATTGTCGTTCAGTTTTCTAGTTTGAAGCTTTCTGAATTATCACTGAGGTTTGTATTAGGCTTTTATGGGACTGAGCGGTAGTCCACATGAGCCACAGTTGCTTATCTGTAAAACAGAAACAGCAGTGTTCTTCTGCCATCCAACAGTGTGGTGAGGGTGGCGTTTCATCCAGGAATTGCTAAGATGCAGTAGTATGGCCACAGAAGTACTGAGATGGAGAAATTAAACAGTATGACAAACAGTATTCAGTCAATGCTCTCCAGCATACTTAAATGTAAAAAATCAGCCAGATCCATACATACATATTGTCAGGATTTTTTGGCAAAATATTTTTCTACAGAAAAATGCTCTACTGAGGGAATACAACTTTCTGCAGAAGTATTTTGGTTTCTGTGAAGCTTTGTTTGTGAAGGAGCCTTTGTTCCAAAACGAAGAATTCACTGTCTTCGTCTGCCTCTGCAGCCCCTCTTGAGTTGGGAAAGGCTGAAGTTCAAGTTCAGGCTCTGCCTGAGTCGGAGCAAGGCTGTAAATCTCTTGTCCGCTTCCCAAGTGGTAGGTGCAGCAGCAGTTACTGGCTTTTGCGGTTCATACTCCACTGGAGTGGTAAGAAGAAATCACAGATCACTTCCCCGCTGTTCTCAAAAGCAGGATTCTTGTCTTTTGTTTTCCACTGATGACAATTATGTTATTAAATAATTAAAATACAGATCTTGGATCATATTGAGCTGTAGTGCAGAATACCAATTGTAAAGTTTCATCATTTGTTGTTCGCTACCTTTGTTTTCACCTTTCAGGGCGTGCTGATGGTTGGTCCTCCTGGCACTGGCAAAACAATGCTAGCGAAAGCTGTTGCTACAGAATGTGGAACAACATTCTTCAATGTGTCTTCCTCTACCCTGACGTCTAAATACAGGGGCGAGTCTGAGAAGCTGGTCCGCCTCTTGTTTGAAATGGTATGTCCTCAATGACGTGATCTGGGGATCACTAAGGTGAGAAAGGACATATCTCGGTTTCGTGCCCCTCCAGTAGCATGTTGGAAGCACTGGGTTCATTTAACTGACATCCCCTCAACCAGTTAGAAAAGCACAATCTCTGTGTTTCCATCCTTTTCTGGTATGTTGTTGAGGATTATGAAGAAAATGGTTGCACACCCATGTTTAGGATAGTGTTTTCCAGACTAAGTGTAGAGTTGTAACCTTGACAGAAATTCAGTTCTTAGTTTGGATAACAAGCCCATGGAAGTAGATTTGAAACTGGAAGGGATTTGGAACCGTTACGCTAGAAGCGATACATGTTTTAGTTCTATTTCTGTTTTGAATGATGGACATAAGCCTCTCAGTGAAGTTGTGGGTGCAGTCCATCACATGGGCTATGTGAAGGACATGCCCATGTGGACCTCTACTGAAGAGTCATTCACCTTTTGGGATCCTTATTACACTTCTACCATACTCTCAGTTAAATCCTGTCTCTCTTGAGGTAGGCTGAGCTCCCTTCTGTCCCCTATGCTTACCCCCCACCAGCACAAAAACCTGAAAACTGCCTATATTTTGACTGTATTCCTTCTCCCCTTTGCAAGACCGGTTGCTGAGGAAAACCAACTGACACTGAAAGGCCCCTGACTCAATGAGTAAAATTAAAAGTGTGTAAACTTCAGCATATGTCAGTTTGTAAACCAAGATTTTGAATTACTTTCTTCTGACAGGCAGGGAAGATATGCATGTAGTATGTCTAGCGGGACTGGGTTGTGGTCTCATGAGGGCCTGTGCTTGCTGCTGCATCCTTAATGTTTTCATTTGAATAAAGGCAAGGTTTTACGCTCCAACAACAATCTTCATTGATGAGATAGATTCCATCTGCAGCCGCAGAGGCACGTCCGACGAACACGAGGCGAGTCGCAGAGTGAAGTCAGAGCTGCTTGTGCAAATGGATGGTAACAAGTGTTTAGATCTGAGTTTGGGGCTGGGGTGCTGTTTCTTTACAGGTGGGAACGTAAGAACTTGAGCAATTTGGAAAACCTGGCTTTAGCGGTTCTCCTTTATAGGATTTACTAGTAAGGCAGAACTTGAGAGTAGTGTATTTTTGGACTGTTTGAAGGCAGGTGACTGAAAAGGGTGTTCTGCTTTATTTTTTCTAAAGTTGACATTTTGGTGGTAAATTGAAAATTCATATTTAAGAGATACAGACTTTAGGAGAAGCAGATAATGGGATTTGTGCGGTTTAATTTTGATGCAATTTAAACAAATTTCTCCCCTTTGCTAGAGTCTCCAGTTCAGGGACCCCATTGTGAGATCTGATTTTGCTGTATTTTGTGGTGGCAGCTAATATTACCCTTTTAGTCAAGTTTAGTCCGCAGGTGCACATAACGAGGATGATATCAGAGGAATACTGTATGGCATAGTGGTACTGTATGCAATACATTTGTATTGAAGTTACTGTTTAACTACTATTTATAATGTCCTCAGATGCACAGGTTCACTGTGGTAAACTCAGGGTAGAGAAATTTTTGCCCCAAAGTGATAATTTTTTTGCAGTCCTCATTTGTGAGGCCAAGGAGTGATTCTATTTCTTCTGTGGCCAGATATGACAGAGATAGCACTGTCGGTGGGACTAGCAGAGCCGCACTCAGGTGTGACTGTGTTATTAGCACTGTCAAAGAAAGCCCTCCCCTTACTCAGCAAAAGAACTGTCCCTCTCTCTGGGACAATGATGGTCCTGTCACACCTAAGGTACGGGAAGTTTGGAAAAGGGCAGTAGGACTATATAGAGCTGTTGCTTAGCTTTGTCCAGGCTTTTGCAGTCTTTGTCTGTGTAGTGTTTCTTAGCAAGCATCTCAGTCAATAAGAGCTGTGGAGTGAAATTGCTCTAAACTGTTGTGCTTGCAGGGGTAGGTGGTGCTCTGGAAAATGATGACCCTTCCAAGATGGTTATGGTCTTAGCAGCTACAAATTTTCCCTGGGATATTGATGAAGCTCTCCGACGGAGGCTGGAGAAGAGGATTTATATACCTTTGCCCACAGGTATGTTTGCTACGAGCATTTTCCTTTAAAATGGCCTTTGTAAGATGAACTTAGGACTACTGCAGGACTGTTGGATTTGGGAGGAATCTTTTTTGTGATAAGCAGCAAAATTCAGGGGTTAATCCTTTGGCTGGGTAGCTTTATTTTTAAAGAGAGTGAGAGAAAGGAAAAAAAAATGCTACTTGCTTGGGGGCTTCAAAACAAAGAGCTGCGGCATTTCATTGCAAGCCCATTGATGGATTCTTACATTTTGAAAGAGAGTTAGCTTTAATGAGCCTGGAATTATTTTAAATGTTTAACAGTCAGTCCTTGAGTGATCATCAAAGGCAGCCTTTGGACATGTTCAGAAATACAGCAAATGCACTCCGTGCCCTTGCAGACAAATGCAAAGAAGTGGATCCATGAATTTTCACTTACAGGCTTAGTTCATTGTAAATCACTGCTTGCTCCCCTTTATGACTGTGCTTCAAGTCACTCAGAATGCAGCAGGCTGATTGCTTTCCTGCCCTGAGACATCTCGGCTTGTATTGTCTTCCCTAGCTGTCATTCACCTGTCCTATTAATTTTGAGATTCCTATCACTTGAAGTTTGCATAGCTTCGTTTCTTCTTGGTACAGTGGATGCCTCATCTCCCTGCATGAGCACTCAAGATAACAAGATGCGTGTTTGTGGTGACAGCAGTTGTGATTGAGTTTAGCAGGTATAAGGACACCTAATAGTGCTACAGCTTGTCTTTGCAGCTTACAGGCGGTAACAGCTCCTAACAGGATGCCTGTCTTTATGACCAATTAGTTTAAAATCCTATCAGCTCTTGCTCCTGTTTCGAATTAAACCAGATTGTTTTTTGACACAGTGCATTATATCCTGGAGAACATACAAGATGTGCTCCAGTTTTATTTCCAATCTTATGTTCTGTTACATCTTCTGTAAATAAGAATGTTGAGCTGTTCTGGGCAAGCCTAAATGACGCATTTATAACTGTGCTGTGTGATTTGATGTGGTCAGGCATTTTAATTAAAAAAGTGATATGATATGTCACATGTACACCTGTATATTGTGGTATTTGATGCAAGTGTACATTCTACCGTGCTTCATTTTCAAAGTACTGCAAGGACTTGCTTATCCCCATAGCAAAGATTAGAAGAATGTTCTCTGATACAGGACACTCTCTGCACATATGCCATATGTACATTGTGCTCTGTAAATAATAAATCCTCGTTTTATAGCCAGTGCCAGTTGTGTATGATTGATAACTCTGTATTCTTGACAGTTGTGCAAAACACACAAAACCAGCAGCTTTAGACAAGCTTTATGATTTATTTTGTATTTCCTCTCCCTGCTTTTTTTAATTAGGGACATCAATAAATAAAACATAAATGTGGACATTTCCGTAAGATTTTTAGCCTTTTCTACTGCTACTTATTCTGTTGTGGTTGTCCTCGTTTCTAGGTCATAAAAATTGGTCACTGTGGAAATAAAGATGCTGAGCTGGTGTCGTGGCTTAACCCCAGCAACTAAGAACCACCCAGCCGCTCGCTCATTTGCCCCCAGTGGGATGGGGGAGAGAATCAGAAGAGTAAAAGTGAGAAAACTCATGGGTTGATATAAAGAAAGTTTAATAAGTAAGGCAGAAGCTGCGCACACAAGCAAAGCAAAACAAGGAATTCATTCACTACTTCCCACGGGCAGGCAGGTGTTCAGCCATCCCCAGGAAAGCAGGGCTCCATCACGTGTAAGAGTTACTTGAGAAGACAAATGCCATCACTCCGAACGTGTGTGTGTGTGTCCCCCTTCTTTCTTCTTCCCCCAGCTTTATACGCTGAGTATGACGTCTGTGGCATGGGATATCCCTTTGGTCAGCTGGGGTCAGCTCTGCTGGCTGTGTTTCCTCCCGACCTTTTGTGCCGCCCCCACCCCCCCACCCCCAGCCGACTTGCTGGTGGGGCGGTGCAAGGAGCAGAAAAGACCTTGGCTGCTCAGCAACAACCAAAACCCTTCTCATCCCAAATCCAAAACTTAGCGCTATACCAGCTGCTAGTAAGAAAGTCAACTCTATCCCATCTGAAACCATGGCAGCTGGTATATTTTTTCTTACAATAAAAGCCAGGAAAGCATTCGTCCTCTTCTTCACCACTCCTGTGCAGAGTAACACTGAAGCCTAAGCTGTCAAATGGGAATTCCCTGTTACAAGCCTAGGCTGCATATGTACCCGTATGCACATGCCTTCTACAAGAAAAATGGTTAATTGGCTGCGTAAGTGCTCATTTACACAGCTGGTTATAACTGTGTGCGCACTGCACCTGCGTCTGAAAGTGGGATACCAGGACATTTGTATTGTAAATACATTAATATGCTTACTGTATTATTGTATCTGTTTTCTATCAGGCTTCAGCAGATTTCTTGGGTCCCAACTGGGTGAAGTGCTTAAACATATGCTTAAAGTTCATCCTGTTGTTAAGGGGTTTGTGCTGTCTGAAGCTCTGTTAATAGAATCCTCGTTGTGGTTCTAATGAAACTGTGTGAATAATATGCACTCAAACACTTGAACAGTGAGTGAATCCAATGGGACGTGGGAAGAAGGAGACATTTGTAGGATTGTGCTTTTGTGCCCTTGGGTAGTATGTGACCAAATGCTTTGTCACCTGAGACATAGCAGACATATTTAATGATGTATGACTGTGGAAAATGTCTCGAGTATGCTGTTTTAATATCCTGCTTTTAACTATATACCTTATTGTGTTTGATTGCACACTTTACTATGTTTTGTTCTGTCTCTTTTCTTGTATTAAGCCCTTTTGTTCGTACTTTTCACTGAAAAATCAAAGTTGTGTTTGTATCTCTTTTTAATGTTACTCTTGCAAGCCTTCAAACAAGTATTTTTATGTTGTAGCAAAAGGCAGAGCAGAACTACTTAAGATTAATCTTCGGGAAGTAGAACTGGATCCTGATATCAGTCTTGAAGAAATTGCAGAGAAGATTGAAGGCTATTCTGGTGCTGACATCACTAATGTTTGCAGGTATCTCATCCCCCTTAATTTGCAAGTAAAACTGCACGGAAAGTCATCATTTACATTATGTGATAAAAGGCGATACCCACTGCAGCTGAAGCCATGCTAACAGTCAGTATGCTTGAGGCCAAATCTATTTACTGTGACCATGCGTTACTGTCATGTGGAGCAGTCTAAAGACCATGGAGCCTTTGTATGAGATCTGGTTAAGTTTTCGTGGCTCTGAAGAGAGAAAAAAATGTCTGAGCAAATGCTGTGTTATCATTGCCTGCATTTATTGAATATTTTTTAATGTAGCGCAGAACAGGATTGGATTTTATTTTTTTTTTTTTTTTTTTTTTTTTAAATCCTATGAGTTTAAGAGCATTTTGTGATGCAAAGGAACCTTTCACAGAATACTTCTGTGGGGCTTCTATATGCTGTATATTTGGACAGTCCCCAGTGCAGCACGGTCTTGGTTTCTGCCTGAATCTTCTCGGTGCAAAGCTGATACAGGTAGTTTATAGCATTAGTATTGAATTTATTTCCATCCTGTTCCCACAATTTGTTTCATTTTTTGACAAATGAGGCTTTTTCTGGTAGAGGATAGGTATTTGAAAAAACTTACCAGTAGGAAGTCTACCTCCCTTACAACGTTAGGATCCCTGCCAAGAAAAACTGATCCTTTCAGAACGTGGCTCGGGATTTTTTTTCTTCCCCTGCTGCTTTGCTGAAACTGTGAAAGTACTTCATGGTTTTGAAAACTTGGTGTGTGTCACATGGTGCAATAGTTAAATTACCTGTTTTCCCTGAGGCCTGTGTTATCCCTTGCTGGGAAAAACCTGGGGAAAGAGAAAATGTAATTTCAGACTGCATATGGGCCATGGTGTGAGAAATGAGCAGTGTTCTCCGTGCCAGTGGGCCACACTGGCAGCATCCAAGCCGGGGAGGAGCTGGAGCAGGTAGAGCATGAGGAGCCACAGGCACCGATGGCCTCAGGGCCACTGGCCACGAGGGTCTGATGCCTCCTGCTCTGCCCTTTACAAATTCAAGTGCTCCATCCAAGCAGGCAACAGAGCTGGGCTGCACTCCGAACACTTGCTGACTGTCCTTTTGGGCTACACAGTGGGGAGAAGGTTGAAATCCAAGGGGTGGAGGTGCAAAATCCAGACTACTTTAAAAAAAAAAAAAAAAAAAAAAAAAAAAAAAAAAAAAGTCTTTGAGTGCAGTTCCTCTCCCATCCTGCCCTTTCATGCACTGAAGTTGTAAAATTTCATCTCTATGAATCATTGTAAAAGGTTTTCAATTTTATAGTTTTAATTATCTCTGCACATTTACCATATGCTTAAATGGATTTTGAAGCCAGTGCATTCTTTATGTTGAATTAATGTAGTGATCGGGGAACATGGAAGTTAACAAAGATGTGAACTGCATCTTCTATGGTAAATAAATGCTCTCTTAAGTGTTCCTGCCAGTGGTTTCTAGCAAGAGAATACAATCAAAATTCATAGGCTTACAGCACACGCTGCTAGTAATTAGCTCCCATACATTGTCCTGTATTTCCAGGGATGCCTCTTTAATGGCAATGAGACGACGTATTAACGGCTTAACTCCAGAAGAGATTCGTGCACTTTCTAAAGAGGAGCTTCAGATGCCGGTTACCAAGGGGGACTTTGAGCTGGCTCTAAAGAAAATCTCCAAGTCTGTTTCTGCTGCAGACCTGGAGAAGTATGAAAAATGGATGGCGGAGTTTGGATCTGCTTAATCTCAGTGACAGCTCTCCTTTGCTACAGTTTTATGGTTTTTGTTGTTTTCACTTGCAAAATGAGTTAGAAATATTTTTAAAGGTTTAATAAAAGGTCTGCCTCTGGCCCCATCCCACCTCCTTCTGGTGGCAAGATCTTTTAAACTCCATTTACCTTTAAAGGGAACGAACGCAATAATGAGGTGACATTGTAAAAGATATTTTATCTCTGAAATAGTAAAATAAGACAAACAGGAAGGGAAAAATTATACTTGTGAGGATAATCTTTTTATTTTTCCAGTGAAGAGCAGTCTTACTTCACCTCCTCATAGTCATCTTTCATGGCTGGAATCAATAAATCAGCTGGTGGATTTGACTCCAGAGGAGCCAACAAGGGCTTGCTGTACCCCCTGCTCTTCAGTGCTACGTTTCTGTTGAGCTGCTGACTCTGCCTCCCTTGAACGTGGCGTTGAAGTAACTGTTCTGTCTCTGCTCGGATATTCAGAGCAAAGCCTGTGGATTAATTGGCATTGCACAGAGGAAGTGAAGATCAGTTTTCCATCAAGACATGGGCTCAGCTCTCCTCTCTTGTACACCCATTTGGAATTGATGTCACTTCAGACTGGAATGATGTTACCTGTGACAACTTGTGATGGAAATGAGAGGAAAAGGGCCTTGATTGCTCTCAGTCTGGTTTATGCTTGATCTCTAAACATAGTTTGTACCAGTTTGACCAGTAGACACTTTGAAGTTTGACCAGTAGGCACTTTGACTTAAGTTACGTCTTGCACTTTTATGCTTATGTATCGTCCTATACTTTTTCTGTGATGTCTAGATGATATTATTATTATTATTATTAAAGTGCTAAGAGTTTAATACAGTAAAGACACTAATATCAAGGCTGTCTTTAAAACACAAGGCTGTCCTGAAAACACGCGGCTGTGGATTTCCACTTCTTCTCATCAGACATGAACTCTTTCCTAGCTTTACTAGGCAATGGAATTTGCACCTGTTTATGTTGCAGAACTGTTCATGCTTCCTAATTTTTTTTTAATGAAGTTTTCTTAAAAATATATGTATGCTGTTGATTTAGGGGAAAATAATTTGTGCAATCTCATTTATGTTGTTACCTGTTTCTTCCCACATACGAGTGCAGGGATGAGAAGGGTTGGGTTATAAACTCTAGCATGAGAAATCCTCTCTCTCGAGTATTAACTGTCATGCTGAGTACATGAGCTTTTCGCAGACTCGGGCTGCGAGTCTGACATATGAAGGTTTCCCATGGTAGGAATGGGAAGGAGAGGTCAAATTTACAGAGGAATATGCAAGCTCTCATTTTTTTGGTGATTTTGTGAGCTAGACCAAAGGGTCTTGGTGGATATGCGTTGCTGTGTGGTTTTTAGGTATTCTGCCCTTCAGCTGTCTGCTGAGACTCCTAGTGGCATAGCCAGATGTGGCAAACTGGAGTAAGAAACAGATAACGCCTCCTCTTGAATGGGAGTATATCCTTATTTGCTCCCTTTTGCTAGTTCTTGGAAGTTCCCAATAATGTCAGTAATTCAGCACACTGGTCTCTTGGGCCATGACATGTGAACCACTTAGGCAAATGCTGCTCAATTCTGTGTACTGTTCAGTAGCAAGGACTGTCAGGATATATGCATGACAGCTCTGCAGCGTCTATCTGATTACCTGAGTGACATTTGAAGCTGTTTTACCATTGCTACTTTGTCTGTCGGTATTCCATTTTCTTTCTTTGTATGTGAAGACCACGTCTCGGATTGATCCTGTCATTTTAAAGGGCTGCCTCAATTTGCATGGAGAAACCCAATGGAGATTCTATCAGTCTTGCATTTGCCGTAAAACTCAGTCAGGGCTTCAGAAGTATGTTTCCATGTGGCACTCCAGAAAAATACCTTCTGGGGCTTCCAGACTGGTTGAGACCCAGCTGTTGTTCATCTTTCCAAGGACAGAGCATCTCTGCTGCCTACTGTCAGGCCTCGTTACACTTCTGGACAGGAAGGTTAGTGCAGAAAGAACACGAGCCTTTACCCTCTTCACCTACAGGGAGAATAAATGCTTCTTTCCTGACCAGTTTGCAGTAACTGCTCAGTAGAGCCCTTGGGATTCATAGTACCTGTGGCTGTCAGACTAAAAGGAACAGTTCTCTCTGCGTTGAAAGGTGAGCAAGCAGAGGTGGCGTTGACTATTCATAGTTTTTGGATAAATTCCTACTAGGGCTAGCCTGTTCCTCCCAGGGAATAACTGGACTTTACAGAGAGAAAGCTTTGAAAACATTGCTCCAGTCTGTCATTTCTTCCTTATGAAAGCTGTAGGCTGCAGCCATTACTCTTTTTGTTTGTTTGTTTTACTGCAGAATCTTGTGTGGTTCATGCCAGATTAGCACTTCAGGGTCTCTCACTAGAGAGGCCATTGCTGCCTGGGGACCTTAGTCTACACAAGCAAGATCTAGAAGGGAATGGACATGAATGCCAGTAGCTTACCCTGTTCAGCTGCCCAGGAGCAGGGCTGGCATTCAGCAGTTGCTGCTTAGAAAGGTGTAAGTACCAGTTTTCTCAGTTTCATGTTGCCAGCAGCAGTACCCTTCCTGCTGATGAAAGCACAGCATTTAGCAAAAATGTCCTTCCTTAGCTCTTTGATGAACCTTCTACCTTCAGGCATTAAACTTCTCTCTTAGATATTAAGCAAAATTCCCTGTACAGGGCATTCCCTCTAGTAGTAATTATTCAGGTGCTGTGTTTTTTTTTCTCTAAAGGTCGTGATTTCTACCCCAAATATGTTTTTTCCTAGAGGTCCATTCATCCTTTACTGCTGCAGAACAGAAAAGGGACAGTTTCCAGGCTGCAGATGTTTATGTATACGATGGATGTGTCCCAAGCATTGCACCCGTGATATGGGCTCCGCTAGGTCAGGCACCCTGCAAGACAGAAACCATCCCTTCCCTTCTGAGACTTTTCAGGACAGGGATCAGACCCCGTGTGCTGACCCTTACACCTTTACCAGGTCACTCTGGTGCAGACACCTAGGTGGGCTTGGAGTCTGGGTTATTAACTCAAGAGGGCAGCCATCAGCGGGATGCAGCAAGGGGCAACCAGGGAAGGAAGGCCAGGCCAACAGCAGCAGCAACTCAAGACCCTAAGGAAGGATGAGCTTACGGCTCAGCATAAGTCCAATTTGTGTCCCACTGGGGGAAACCCTTGTGTAGGGATGTTGGGTTCCTCAGAGAGCAACCCACAGCCTGCTGCGACAATTTCTTCAGTCTGTGTCTGTATGTGTATGGAGACACACGCGCACACGTGTGTATGTGTATATATACGCACACAATGTGTGGTGCTTCAGTAGTCTGTACCTAACTTACATAAAAAACATGTTTTAAAGCTGTGTTTATGTGTCTCTTTATAAACATCTGTGAAGGCCCTCTTGGGTGGCACTATTAATTTTTGTACAATAAGCAATCTGGTTGTATGAAGTAATAAACGTACGTGTAGAGTCTGTTTGTCTCACTGGGGCTGGGCTTTGCTGGTCACTGTTTCCAAAGGCTGCCATACAATGCAGAGCTTTTCAGCATGTCGTGCTGGTGTTGGACTCACCACAGTCCTGGACGGAGAGCATTTAAAGCAGAGCCTGGTTTTTTTTGGATAACGCTGTCAGCAATGCTTTCCCTCTTAAATGGGCCTGTCGTTGCCACAAGCTATAAAATGGGGAATGCTCCAATGCCCAGCACATGGAAGGAGGGTGGGGGAGAGGAGAGCAGAGGCCCCAGCAGATGTTCAGTGTTAGCACCTGATTCAGACCTCACAAGAGCCGGGCAGGCTCTTTTATTACTTGCCCCTGCGCTGGAAGTATAATCAGGCTCCAGAGAAGCTATATCATCAGCTGCCTGCTAACCAGAAGACTTTCAAGAGCAAAACTTCAGTTAGGAAAGAACTTTCAAACTTGGAAAGAGACCCCGAGTCTCTTAGGACTGAATTGATTATTTGAATTTTCTCACTAACTTCCTTATGAAAGAATGTGTAGTTTCCAGTGTTTCATAATGCCTCAAACATGAAAGAGCGAGCAAGGGAAATTGCTGATCAAGGGATTTCAGGAGAGGTCAAACCTTTGCATAGAAAGTTCAGCTCACCCCAGTTTAAAAGAGGCTGTGAAGTAGCAAAGGTGCACTGGCTTGTTCTTCTGATCATGGTAAAGATGAAAGAGCTTCTGTGCTGTGAAGAAGCCCTCCATCAAGCGAGCAAAGACTCAGCTGTACAATCCCGGCACGAGGAGATGGAAGCAGCGGAGGAAATAGTGACATTTTTTCTGTCAGTTTTTGGAATAAACCACCCCGAATCGGTTCGTGGCCCGAGAAATTTTTTCTGATCTGTAGTGACAGATAAGAACATGACAAAGGTGTGAGTGAAAGTGCCACCGGGGAGCAAGCAGGGAGCCTGGGAGTGCCAGAGCAGCACGCTGGTGTGAAGTGGGTGACAGCGCCATGGTGGCAGCTGGGGACCGCTCTGTGCCAGCCGCCCACCGGACAACGCTGTAGGTGCAGGCTGCAGCCGAGCTGGGCAGGAATAGTCTCAATAGCCCTCTGATGGAATAAAGCCGACTGCATAAAGCCACCCATGCTGGTCACAGCAAAGGCAGGGAGATGCTGCAGTTCAGAGAATGTGGCGCATGATCTTCTTCCCTGCTCAGCTTAAGCGTTTCATGAGAGCGCTGCGCGAAAACTTGGCTGTGGCTGCAGATGCCTCAGTGACCCGTGTTTCAGAGCCCGACTTCCCCGCGAACCTGAGCTAACAGAGCTGCAGCAGCCAGTGATGTTCCCACCTCCCGCAGCACAGGGTGTTTTAACCCTCTCTGCTTTCTAAGCCAGCCTGGTTTTGTGCGCCAATCGTGACCTGTTCTTCTGACCCACTTACCGCATACGCGGTTGTTCGGTACCTCTAATAGAGGAGCTCCTTTTGTGAGATACAGAGCGCTCTTTTGATCAGCTGAAGTGCCACGCTCCTACACGTGTCTGCACCTGGGTGTCTTGGAAAGATCCAGGCAATTTTCCTCTCCTTCAGAAGGCCCCAACTAGCATTAAAAGCACTTGGGAAGAGATGTTTTGGCTAGCCTGGTTGCCCAACACAAGAACACTTACCTCAACAGCCAAGGAAGTGCCACAAGCTCTGGCTTTTGTTAGGAAGAGGCAAAGTGTGGGGATGTTCCTACTCTTACCACGTGGCCAGAGTTAGGGTCATATCATGTCCAAGCTCTGTTTTGTGGCTTTTCTGTATTTGTGACTTCTTTGTTGTAGTTGGAATATTTTTCTCTGCGTTAGGGGGAAGCCATGCAATTTTTGTTCAGTGTCCGGGTGAGGGTTTTGGGGATCCCGTGATCTGGTTGGTACATGAAGTTGCTGAGCCCGGTCCCAGCATGCTTGCTTTTGGAGGACAGCATCGTGCATCCCGCTTGGCTGTCTGGCTTTACAGTAAAGTCACTTACTGTGGCTGTGCAAAGTCACTTAAATATAATATTTAGAATATTAGAGAGAAATTATCTAAAAAGAGAAGTTCTTACTACCGGATTACAACTGTGTTCCTCCCATTTGTGAGCAGTCCCTTGCATAAGCTGTTCAACTGATGTAAAAGAAACTGTCTTGGAAGTAAGAGTTTTTTGAACTTGACTTTGGAGAGCAAGAAAGGTAGAAAAATATTTGCCTAGAGGAAGACACCTAGTACCCAAGACACTGAGAACTAAAATTGCTTCTTTTTGTGGCTTTCCTTTTTGTGGCTTTCCTTTTTGTCTAGCAGTTCCACTGCTGGGTTGTGCTTTCTGGTTCCAATTTGTTTTTGAAATAATTACCATTGTTTATCCATCTCTCAGACAGCCTTTGCAGATGAATTGGTTCCACAGAGCCCTCTTTTGCTTAGCGGTTGGTGTTCTTGCCCAGCATGTTGTGTGACATCTAATTGATCGGGCTGATGGCATGAGATCTTCCTTGTGATGTAAAGGTCACTGGAATGGTGAAGGTGAGAGGAACTGCACTGAATAGCAATTGGACTGGGGGTAACAGAAACCATAGCAACTCTGCACAGGTTTATAAATATAACCGAGAAGAAAAAGGGAATAACCTTAAGGAGCTGCTGACAACACTTCAATATGTGTGTTGATAAAAATGGTGGTCTTTGCGTCTTTGCCAGTGAGGAGAACGTCTGTAAGAGGGTGGAAGTGGCTCGGTGAACAAAGGAAGACAACAGCAGGTGCTGCTGACGGGTTTTGTCACCCAGCCTTGCTGCTTAAAAACATGCCAATCTCCAGGGCCCTTTTCTTACGGCCTCTGCAAAAACTGCCTTTTAGGTAATCACATTTGATTTACTAATAGCTTGCTTCCCACCTTGAAATGCCTTCAAACTTTGGGATATGCTGGGGCCAGAGTGTTTTTGGAGGGTTAGAAGAATAAGGGGACGTTGATAGCGATGTGTTTCTGTGGGGTCCTGGGGCTCTGTTGTGCTGGGTACCATTCGGGCGCACAGGGAGAGATGCTGCAAATGCTTCTGGGGAGCTGAGGTGGTGGAAGGATGAGGAGAGAGGTGGAGGTAGAGCCACTCACCCAAGGTCCTGGGATCAGTGGGGGAGACAAAACTGTCCTTCTGACTCCCAGTTCCTGATCCTATAGCCTACAATAGTGTTTTTCAGTTGGTTTTGATTTGCAACCCCCTAGCATGTTTTCTACTGAGGCCGAAGACCCCTGTATTGTGAATTGCACACAGCAAGTTTGTTTTTCTTAAATACCTTCTCCAGGCCCTTAACAAATAGCTTGTGGTGCGCCTGGGGGCTGCAGATGATCGTTTGAAAAGCACTGGCCCACGTCATCCTAAACTTGCCTGAATTTCTGAAGGAAGAGAGTCTATAATGGATGCTGTTGATTTTATTTTCTTCTTGTTAGTTTGCTCAGAAAGATGAAGCTCAGTGAATGAGAGGTGCTTCTGGGGAGTTTATTTACAGCGTGGTTTTTTTCTGTGCAGATTAGCATTTCATCAGCATATGGCACGGCCATTTAAAATAAATATTTGGCTTTCCTTAATTTATGCTTGTGTAGAAGGGTCCCTGAGTATGCATATCTATCCCTCTGTTGTATCTAATTAGACATTTCTACCACGGTGCTGGGGGTCCGGGCTCCTTCCGCCCTCGCGAGGAGCTGAGAGCTGTGATTCACATGCTCCTCCCCTGCGTGATGGGTCCACATGCCTCAGCTCGGGGGGAGCGGGGTAGGCAGCTGTCCCCTCCGCTCTAGATCCTGGGAATTTAGATTTATTTAAGCTGGGAACCTGCCCAGCTTAAGCGAATGCTTGGCGCCCCATCCGCACTCACCTCCTTCACCCGCCAAGGCAGCTGTGCTTTGGCAAGACACAGCCCCAAGCCATCGTGTGAGAGCAAACAGCTTCGGCTGGGGAGATGCTTGAGGGGAAGGTCAGGCAGTGGTGGGGTAGGACACCATGCTGGGCTGCATCCTGGTGTGCCCACCCTGTCCCAGCAAGGGATATCAATGGTGAGGAGAGGGAAAAGCACTCCCCCAGGCACACAATACGGACGTGGATGGGAGAAGAGCAAGAAACTTATTTTGAAATAAAGGAACAAATGAAAAACTAATCAGTTATAAGATGGAGTGGAGCCTGCCACAGCCAGTGACCCAGGAGGCCTTTTCCAGCTCTGTGGCATATCCAGATGTTTTGTGTTCTCACAGATGGTTTGGAAACTTTCTACTAGTTTCCAATCTAAATAAATTCTCACTTGATTTGTATCCATCTGATCTTGTGCTAATGTCATCTTCTAACGAATAGTTCTTACTCCCTGATATTTATCCTACATCGTGGAATGTATTTGTAAAGTCATCATATAATGCAACACCTTGTGCTTTGTTAGACTGTGCAAGCTCCTTTGGTCTCTTTTATAAGACAGATCCTCCTCAGCAAGCTTTCTTTCCACCTGAGCCTGATTGATTTTTTAACACAGGTCACCAGAAGTGGACACGATGGATCCGTAAGCTGCACATGGCAAGTTACCCAGTAAGGCAAGGAAAAAAAGAAACTGCTATCATGGTACGTGGCTGTCATCAAACGAATAAACCAAGTATTTGGTTGTCTAACCTCTGGGAGGGCAGAAGGCTGAGCTGTATTGTTGCACGGCAACTAGGACTTATTAGATAACTGAGACGATGGTAGGCAGTGGGATACACAGGGAAGGGGGGAAGATGCAGGAGCAATCCAGGGAATGGCACGAGAAAAGATTTGTGAATTCTGTCCACAGGGCATGCAGCTAGGTGGACCCACACGGTTTGAGATCACAGGGTTTCTGAGGATGTTTGGATGCTGCCCAGACAAAGGGCAAGGAGAGACTTGTGACCAGCTAACAAGCTCCAGGGGTGGCGTGGCCACCAGCAACTAGGGATGAGTATGACCATGGAGTGCAGGGATGGATCACATCTCCCTCTGCCAGTCTCCCTGTCTCAGACGTTCTCCTGTGTATGCAGAGTCCTGCTGGGCCTGAGTTACCCTGGTGCTCACACTCAGGTCCCCAATGCCATGAGTACCCTGTCGCTCTGTGCAGGATCCTGCTGGTACATGGTTCTCCAGGGCATGCTCCTTCCTCTTGAGGTGTCCAGAAACAAAACCAAACTGCAGCCTCCCAAAGGGACCTGTTAAGCTTATGGCACCAGAAACCCAATTGTGTGAAAAATGAACCCATTTGGATTGAGTCTGTTCAGCAGATTCCCTTCATATCTGGTGGTGGATGTTACAGCCAAGGTGGGAATAAAGCTATTGCACTTCTGCTCCTTGGTGACAGAGATGGTTTCGTGGTTTTTCAGTCGTGTTGCTCTGCTGGCACTGTGTGTGGGTGTGCCAGCAGCCTTCAGCGGCTGCGTGTAGACATCCACAGCTTCACTGCAGAGGGTTTGGAGACCCTGCTAACATGAAGGCTTTGCCTCTCATTAGAGACCCAGCAACTCTGCTTCTCAAAGACTTCTTCTGGATAGAGGTCTTTGATACCTTGTTTCAGCTCTCAGACCTTCTGCTAGGAGGTTACGTGCAGGCAGCCTGGCCAGAATTTTCCTCTGATAGTACAGAGCAGTTTTAAGAAGAAATTATGTCACACAAGAAAAAAAATGCTTGTCTGGATTTGGTAACGGGCAGGAACAAACTTGTGTCTGGATGCATTTGACGGAGCCCACCGCATGCTTCCCAAAGGGGAGTCACGCTTGCTTGAGACCGCGTTGAACACAACTGGGGAAGGACTGTGGGATGGGATGGTGTAGGACTGGTGGTAGGAATTCCTGCTGCTGGGGTGAGTCTTGGGGTGGTGGTGCAACTGCCTGAGTTAGGATCCATGGCTGCTTTACGGGGCCAAGTTTGTAGCTCCTCTTGCCCAGTTGCAGATATTTGTGTCTGAGCTGGTCACCTCCCTATAGAGTTGGTGGAGTGAAACAGGCAAGCTTAGGATGAGAGTTATCTGATACATCTGAGATGCCTTCTTCAGGATCAGATGAGTGGGCCCTCCAGAGTGCCATTTATTATAGAGTGAGTCAAGGGGAAGCAGTTTAGATGATGGATTTTGGGTGGGAAGAACCTCTCTGTGTTGGTCTGTATCTCTTCAGTGCCCCTCGCCCCTTGACAGTGCTGCTGTCCCACCAGCATTGCAGCCTGGTGGTTACCTACCTTCACATGTCCTGTGGTCCCTCAGTGTCTTGGGTGCAGACACAGAGCACACGCACCCTTGACCACCCGGGTATCTAAGTCGATACTAAACTCTGTCTCAATGCAGTTCTCCTTTGTGGACGGTTAAACCCCCTCCTCACTCCCTGCAAACTAAAACCAGGCTTTAGTTTTTCCCCAACCAAGGTTAGCCCAGCCTGGCCAAGTAGGACCAGCACACTCATAGTAGTGAGACTCAATTGGTAGTATGGAAACACCAAGGCTGTGCACCTTCATCCTGGCCCCTCCTGGTAAACGACATGAGTGGAGGAAAATGGGACATGACAGAGACTTTTTTCCCAGGGGACCCGTAGATATTGGTACTAATTAGGCAGGATCTGCCAGGAGACAGCAGAGGGGTACTTCCTTTAGCAGGAGAGACGTTGGCATGGGAAACTTGGGAGTTAACAAGGACCCAAGGAAGGCTGAACATCCATAGCTCTGACCATTGTACAGATGCTTCCTTTCGTAATTTCTGCAGCATCTTTCCCTCAGACCACTGCATCCCTCAGACACCGAAACACAGTCATCTTCCCTTGGACCACTCCTGCCCGACAGTTGCCAGTGGATCTCCTGTGCAGATACGCTGGGCAGTGGGAAGGCTGGGGGACAGCCTGGCTTTCACAGGTAGCATGGTCCAGCCAGAGTCAGCAGGCGGCTTCCTGACACTACCCTGCAGTGCCCACGTCTGCTCCTTCCTTAAACAAAACTCACTAACAAATCTGAGCCTCGGGAGGGGAGGACAAGGGAGAAGGGGATGTTGGAAAGAGGTGTTTCTTTGCTTTCTTTTATAAATCTGTCCTGCATGGCTTCTTCTGGTTGCCTGTGAGGCTGGGAAGCCTTTTTTCCCCTCTTTGATCCGTAACTTTTGGCTCCTTCCTCTCAAGCTGTGGAGTTTTGGCAGGATATAGGCAGGCTGCACTTGTGCTCCAACCAGCATAAAAATCACTTGGGTTCTCATGTCTTCTCATTCAGTCTGGCAAAGGGGATGAGGATTGAGGAGAGGAGGCGCCAAGTGATGTGCTTGAGGAGCTGCATGAAAATGGCCAGGTCTTCCCAGGTCACCCAGCTCATTTTCAATGAGATCTACCCTGCACAGGGCTGAGGGTGCTGCTGGAGAAGGTGATCGGAAATGCTGTTACTTAAACCAAATGCACTAAAAGGGAGATGATGAGTGTGCTCTGACTGTGGTCTATGCTCTGAGACAGCAGTTTGTATGGCTTTGGTGGTTAAATCATGGTTTCTCACAGCGGGTGAGTTTTGCTAACGCATGGTAAAACCAATCTCTAGATTTGGATTGCAGAAGGACTTGGATGCCCTCACCTTCTCCTGCTCGGATAAATGGTTGTGCTGTGCAGCTGGGGCAAGGTAATTCACCCCAGAAACCCCCTGCTGCTGCAGAGAATTGGTTGCCCCCTCGCCTCTCCTTGCAGCACACTAGACTTTGGTCTCTTACAAGAGGTTTGAAGCTGATTCAGAAGAATGCTGGAAACATGTTTATTGCCAGGCTGCCCGCTCCCACCCATCTTCTCCTGGCAATGCAGACCCATGTCTGAAGGAGATGTGGTATCTTCCCTTCCCTTTCCTATGCCAGTCATCCTCTGGTCCTGCCCAGTGAATACCGATAAAGCATGCGTACAGCCCCCACCAAAGTCCACTGGCTCAGCCGGCTGCATGGGTGCCCCTGTACCGTGCTAGAGTGAGGTGTCTGTGGGGTAACACTGGAGGATCTCTTCTGAGCTAACACTGGAGGAAAATGTCCTGCAGCAAACCCACTGGGATCCCCCAAGGCATGAAGGCTTTCAGCCTTTTGGCTTCCCCCCAACCGTGTTCAGCAAGTCCAAGATGGAAATTAAAGCTGGCCACCAGCAGGGACATCAGAGCTGCCGAGTGAGCTGCTGGGAATGAAGTAATGCCACTTGGTCTATGGACTGATTCTTTTCTTAAGACTTATTATTTGCATTTTCCCAGGCCCTCTCTTCTAGCTCACCGTGAAACCTTCAACACCAGGGCTGTGGGCCACAAGATCAATCCCTGTGCCAAAAGCTCAGGATACAAGGGAAGGCTGAAGCTGGGGGAGGAATTAGGAATTAGCTGCACATGGTGGGGGGCTGCAGTGGGAGCAGTGCCTTTGCTGTGTCTCTCAAAGCCGTGCCATGGACGAGGAGGCCAAGAGTCCGTGGCCTGCCGTGCAGCACTGGGGCTTTGCCTGCTCCTTGCCACATGGGACACGATTTGAGGAGAAAGGGGAACACAAAGGAAACGCTGCCACTGCCAGATAATGGGCAGTTGGAGGCATGAGGCAGATGAAAAGATGTCACTTGCTGGGGATCAAAATTATTTCCGGCTCTCCTCCTGGAATACACGCTTCTTGCCAGGCTGCCTGCTCCCACCCATCTGCCCCACAGTGGGAGAGGGCACAAACCCACCAACCTCACTTTTATGAAGGAGGGGGAAGAGGGTCTTATTACAGGGGTGTTGCTAAGAAAATCTTCTTATGGGCACAGCATCTCCTCAGAGACCTATGGCAGATGAGTGACCTGGTTATGCGTGGTGTGGGACAGGCACACAGGGAGTGGACACCCCAGGCTGAATGGGAAACCCGGGACACCAGTGAGACAAGCCAACATGGGCAAAGATGCAAGGGCAGTGATGGGAGATCTACCATGGATGTGGCCAGGGTGTACTGATGGTTTGTTGCTGTCCCCAGTGCTTGTTAGCAGACCTATGGATGGTGTTCTCCAAGAGGCTGACATCAAACACAGCTTTTGCTGAAGGAAGCTGTCCAGATCACGGCCATGGGATGGCGTGTTGCCTGGCCAGGCAGCTCCCAGGGCCAACTGGAGCACTGTGGGGCGCAGGCAGCTGGGCAGGGCTTTACCTGCTCTTTGTGAAGATGAAGCAGGGACCACTTCCATTTGCTCCTGAAGAGAGAGGGAAATGTATCTCCTGGCTAAGCTTCCTGAAGGATTTCTGCTCCCACCAGGATTTTCCAGCTGCTGTTGCTACATGGCACAAAGCTGGACCACTTGCGTCTCTGGGAAGCTCTGCTCTTCACGTGCAGTTTTACCTTGAGAGAAATTCATTTTTTCCTTGAGAATGAGTTCAGCGCACTACAAAACGTTTCAATATCTCCTCCAGTCTCTCAAGACTCATTATGAATTTACATTTAAGCCTTGTTTTTTATTTAAGCCTCAGAGTTTTCCGTGTAATTTTCCTGTACAGAGAGGAATATGCAGCTATCGAGTGTGCAGAGCCAGCTTGCTCGGCCAGCACAAATCCCTCAAATGGGGTTTTATACACCACGTACACGAGGCTTATAACCCCTTCAATTTAGGGTTCCTTGGGATGCGGTGCTTGCACCAGATTGGTAAATACTGAAATTTCTTAAGCTGCGCAGAGGCTGCAGAGCACAAAAGCTCAGCTGGAAGGGATTCCAAGTCCTGCTGAGCTCTGAATTCTTGAAGACCACTTGACTCCTCAAGCCAAGAGAAACCTCCTGAATGTGGCCATCTGCAGAAATATGGCCTTAAGAGAGCAAGAAATCATCGGGCAAAGAGAGGGTTCGAACTGCTTTCGAGATTCATAAGCCCTTGAGGAAGTTTTAAGAGCTAGAAGTAGCTTAATAGTTGCTTTACATGCCCAGCAGCTTTCGGTTTGTGCGTCTAGCAGCTCTGGCTGAGGGCTGGATGTGGTTCCCGGCCTCGGGGCTGGGCTCAGGGCATGAAGCTAAAGCTCTGAGCAGCTTTAGCTTTAAAGCAACTGCAAAAGTTTGTGTGCAAATGTGCTGACTGCAAATATCCACCGGGAGGAAACCCAGGAGGAATGTGTATGCGCCAGGCTTGTTTAGAAACCGCCGATGATTTACAAAGTGAGCTTAATTGGAAGTTTCTCTTTGTGGCTTTCTGACGTGTTATTTTTCTGATGCAGACGTGTAGGAGCCGTTTAAAAGGTCCGTGTTTACTAATGAGGAGTTGTGTAATTGGGGATATATTTATTAAGTGTACATGTGCAGGATGGGGAAGCGACTTGAGCAGCAGCAGTGTAGGGTCTGGGGGTCTCAGGGCATCGTCAGCCGGGTGTGAGGGACCGGCGTCCTGCTCTCCTGGTGGAAGAAGGGGCCTCTTGTCCTCGTCCCCTGGCCGTCTGTCCCCTGTCCTGGCACTGTGGTTAAGAGAACATGGGGGACCTGAGGGCCTCCACAGAAAGGCAGTAAGAAGCAGAAGAGGTACAGAGAAACATGGTCTGTGGAGGAGGGTGCTCAGAATAAGGGTCGCTACATTTTAATGAAGAATATTTAAAGGGGGGGGGGGGGGGGTGTTAACCTGTCAGTTTTTTAAAAAAATCTACTTTTTCGAAAATCTATTTAAAAAAAAAATAAAATTCTGAAAAGGAAGCTATACTAAAAATTTGTGAAAAGGGGGACGGTGTATCTTTCTCGGTGTCTGCTGTGGGTAAGGCAGAGGGAAACCCGCTGCAGACACAGTGGGAAAAGTTCAGTTTCAGGAGCCTGATGACATTTTTCTCACCAGGGGGGATGAGCATCCCTAGGTACGACCATGCTGGCCAGAGCATGGCTGAGTGGAGATACCGGGTCTGGCCGGGGCACCGGCGTTCAGCCCCTGGCTCCGTGTTCCTGAAGGTGTTCACATGGGAGCAGTCTCACAGCATCCATACTCATTCCCCTGTGTGTCTGAGAGCCCCAGTTCTCCCTCCCCAGCCTTAAAAGTGACCACTTACTAACAATTTATTAAATACATTAGGGGAGTGGGTTACTTCCCTGAGGATTTTGTCCAAGAACGTGATGCGCAACCAGGAAAAAGGGCATATGAAATGAAATGTGGAATTTTGTTTCTGTGAAGCTGGATTCTGTCACCTCCCAGTTTGTATGCAGGCAAACTCCCCTTGATTTCCATCCCCCAGTGATCCCCGCTTCTAGCCTGACATGCAGAATTAGCGCCCAAACGTGTCTCAGACACTTCAAGAAATGCAGTACCCATCACTCGCTTTGCAATTTCCTTCTGAAGGTTAACATCCTTGTGGTTAAAAAGTACGCCTGATTTCTGATTCAGCTCAGTGTGTTCTCTGGTGCCCATCACTGTCTATCTGTGTGCCTTTCTCAGACGAAATTTTTAGTACCCCCTTAGCATCCCGTATTTTCTCTCCACACATGTACTTATACACATCATCAAATCACTTCTCGGTTTTCTTTCTGACAAGTTACAGAGGCTGACCTCTAGAAGTCTCTCCCTGTAAGTGGTTTTCTTCAGCTCTCAAACCATTTTTTATGGCTCTTTTCTTCACCCGCTCCAATTTTTTGATGTCCTCTTTAAAATATGGCACCTCAGCAGGATGCGGTATTCTAGTGTCAATCTGACCAAGGACGTACACAGAGATAAAATCGCCTTCTATTCCACTTCGCAGTCCTGTTGCTTATACACAGAAGGACCAAATTAGCTCTTTCTGCTACGGCAGACAGAAAAATACGTCCCACATTTAAGAACCAGAAGGCTAGATAGGGGTATTAAAAAGAGAAAAATGGAGCCAACATGAAAGCAGAATTACAAACCGGGGCAGCGTTAATAGCACAGTGTGATACTAACCTGAGCACATTAGTTGAAATAAAATGCTGAGAAAACAGTTTCTTCCACTTTGGAGCCTATTGCAAGCCCAGGCTGCTGCGATGGCTCCTGCGTGGTGGGCAGGCTGGGCATGGGGACGCGTGTCCGTGTGCCGGGGGGAGTGTGGCGGGGAAGAGGAGTTCCTCCTGTATCACACGGCTGCGCTTGGGACACCCTTGCTAAATGGTGCCACCAGGCTCTGTGGAGGCGTGACGCAAACCCTGATGTCTCCTGGGGTCAGCTCCCAGCTGGATGCCGCTAGATCAGCCCTGCGAACGGCGTGGTGCCATCAGGGCTCTGCGTACATGAAGGCACCCCCAGCCCTTTATGCTCTCTGTCTTCCGCATGCCAAATCTTTCACAGGCAGGAGGGTTTTTCCTAAATTCCCCAATGCCCATGCCTAGTGACACTTCCTGAATGCAGAATCACTGTGTCATTTGCGGATACATTTTCAGTACATGTCCTCGGCATAAGCCTCATCTTCCTATATTAGAGACAGTGACCTGACCTGGAATGCTCTAAAATCTCCATGGGATTCCCTGGGGCAGCTCAAGGGCAGCATGCTGTGCGCCCAGCAGTAAAGTCTCCTGATCTTTGAAGGCTTTCTGTGAGACAGTTCTTAGTCTCCTTCTTCCTCATTTCTATATCTGTAAAATAGGCATAACAGTTTTGGGGACTGCCTAGATACTCAGATCCCATGCTAAGTTTTCTCACATAAGCGGCAGTTTGTGCCATTGCAAACCCTGCTGCACTGCTTCTGCGCTCACAACAAGGGTGACAAGGTGTCTCCTTCCTCCCTGCTAGCCTGGAATGCTGGGTTTTACCCCCTGGTGCTTGGGCGCTGCAGGAACCTGGACACCGATGGTGCTCTCAGTCCTGTGCTTACAGTGTGTGCCTCTTGTGGGACCCATGTGGAAGGTTGTCCTTCCCTCAGGGGAGGAATGAAGCCAGGGAGAGGAGCACTGGTACAGAGACACAAGTGTTGGGGGACTGATGGACTGGAGAGAGCCTGCTGGAGGGTCACCAAGATGACTAGAGCACATGAACTACCAGGAGATCGTAAGAGAGCTGAGGTTATTCAGTTACAGGAGGAGAAGGCAATGGAGAGGTGTAATTTTTGTCTACAACTGGCCTATGGGAGGTAATAGGGAATATGAAGCCAGACCTTTCTGGAAGGTGCAAGGTGAAAGCATGAGAGTCAGCGCAGGAAACTGTTTAGATGTAAGGCATCAGGTCAGCACCATGAGAGTGGTCAAGCACTGGCGCAGGTTGCCCAGAGATGTGGTAGTGTCTCTGTCCTTGGAGATGTTCAAACTCATCATGGCCTCTAACTGGACCTCCTTAGAGCTGGGCGAGGACCTGATGACCTCCAGAGGTCACTTCCAACCTCAGTTATTTTGTCATTCTCTGACACATTTGAAGTAACCTGTAGGGCAATGGCAGCAAGGTGACAACAGCCATGATCACTTGAAATCCAGGCTATGAAGATCATGGCTGAAATCCAGGCTTAGTGGCATGGGAATAGGATAAAAACCCATTCCCCTGCAGCACCACTTTTATTGAAACAAGCAGTGTGATCTCAGCCCAGCAAGCAGTATTTCATAGAATCATAGAGTCAGAATGGTTTGGGTTGGAATGGACCTTAAAGCTCATCTAGTTCCATCCCCCTGCCATGGGCAGGGACACCTCCCACTAGACCAGGCTGCCCAGAGCCCCATCCAGCCTGGCCTTGAACACTTCCAGGGATGGGGCATCCACAGCTTCTCTGGGCAACCTGTGCCAGTGTCTCACCACCCTCAGAGTGGTGAGACTCTCTTCCTAATATCTCATCTAAATCTCCCCTCTTGCAGCTTAAAACCATTACCCCTCATCCTATCATTACACTCCCTGATAAAGAGTCCCTTCCCATCTTTCCTGTAGGTCCCCTTTAAGCACTGGAAGGCCGCTATAAGGTCTCCCCAGAACCTTCTCTTCTCCAGGCTGAACAACCCCAACTCTCTCAGCCCGTCCTCACAGGAGAGGTGCTCACCTCAGACAAGGTCAATGCACAAAGGATCTGGAGGGGGGGCTGTGCTGTTGATGGCTCTTTGTCCAGAAATGCCCCAGATGCAGATGGGGGTGATGTGAGAAGGTATATGAGGTGGGAGTCATGTCACCTAAATTCAGCTCTCGGAGGCAGGACATCCAGCCCAGCTGGCTGACTGGGCTCTCCCTGTCATCACTGGAAGGAGGTGTGCACCTCTAGGGTGATTCAGCTCATCCTAAGGAGTGTGTCTAAGGTCTTTATGGTATTTGGAGTTTACTGTCTGTCTTTATTGGGACTCTAATCGTGAGATTAGAAGGGCAACCAGTTTAGACTTGGCCAGTGGAAAGAACCCATTTTGGTGTTTGATTACAGGTGTATCTTATGAAGCCACACGACTTCACATCACCGGGGAGGGACCAAGTCCCTGTGAGTGCCAGGCTCAGTGCTGAGCCAATGTCTTGCCTTCATGCGATCGAGGAATCAGTTTTAGATGGCTAAAGCTAGGAGGGAAGTCCCATTCCTGATGTACTGTGCCACTGTCCTGAAGTTCTGCTCTTTCAGAATCCTTTTCTTCGTACTGGGGGGCTGAAGAATTGTGCTCCCTGCTGAAAAAAGTTGTTGCCTTTCGTGGAAAAGCAACACCTCAGCTTGATTTGCACTGGCCAGGATACTGAAGGCATCCATGTTCCTCATTCTCTCCCCATTCCTTCTTCTGTTCCCCGATTCCAGGCACCTCCCCAGTGCCCTCACATCTCTCCAAAATGGTATTCCTCATTTTGTTTGCTGACCCTACCTGCTGTGCTAGCAGAGGTTCTTTCTCCCTCTCCAAGCACAGCTACTACATTGCATACTCCAGAGACAGCCTCGTGAGACTTCAGAACGGCTCTCCCTACTATTCAAAGAGACACGAGCATATCGCTACTTCGCTCTCGAAGGCAAACTGTGTTTTGGTCAAGAAAACAACTAGTCTGGCCTATCAGTGCAATAAGACTAAGAAAAAAAGCCAAGAATATTGGGCTACATCTAAAAAACATGTGCTCTGTCAGCACAAACCTAACAGATATGTTTTTTATCTGTGGAAATTTCAAAACAACGTTTTGGAGGATACCTGTGAGTTTACAGACAAACCACCGTGCAGGAGCAGGCTGTTTCCAGGGAAGGCTCTGTCTCCTTCAGTACTCTTAGCGAAGCAGCAATGCTGGATGTGCTGGAACGTGTCCAGAGAAGGGCCATGAGGATGATGAGAGGGCTGGAGCACCTCTCCTATGAGGACAGACTGAGAGAGTTGGGGTTGTTCAGCCTGGAGAAAAGAAGGCTCCGAGGAGACCTTATAGTGGCCTTCCAGTATCTTAAGGGGGCCTACAAGAAAGTTGGTGAGGGACTTTTTAGGATGTCGGGTAATGGTAGGACTAGAGGGAATGGATTAAAACTAGAGATGGGTCGATTCAGACTGGACGTTAGGAAGAAGTTCTTCACCATGAGGGTGATGAGACACTGGAACAGGTGGCCCAGAGAGGTGCTGGAAGCCCCATCCCTGGAAGTGTTCCAGGCCAGGCTGGATGGGGCTCTGAGCAGCCTGGTCTAGTGGGAGGTGTCCCTGCCCATGGCAGGGGGGTTGTAACTAGATGATCTTTAATGTCCCTTCCAACCCTAACAATTCTATGATTCTATGATTCTATGGTGACCCTGACACCCAACACACTTTAATTCGTTGTAAAATGGCATTGATGGAAAAGCAGACTTGAGCTTGTCCACAGGGCACATGAAATGAAATGTTACACACAGAAATGGTTCCACCATTGCAAAGCTCTTCCTGGTTTTTAAATTTATGATTATGCACTTTCATCCCTGCATAATTCCATGAAGAATGACAGCATTTCATCTCTTGTTCGGTTTCTCACATCTTTGTAAAAAGGCAGTCTTTTGTTTTCAGGTCATAGGGGTGGAGCCAGTGTCCTCTACCCATGAGACTGCTTGAAGGGGGGCAGATGTTAGTTCATTTAGTTCAGCTACGAGGCTGTCTTCACCAAGATTTCCTATTCCACCCCATGCTCCCCCTCAGTTGCTACTCAGTAGCACTTCAACCCTGAGGCTTCTGCTCCATACCAATCTCCTAACTGAGATGCAAGGCTGGAGAACTGCATATGTCATGCTCCAGACAGCAAACTGCCAGCCAGCTCCATCAGCGGCGTGTCCGTGGGTCTGGCAGGTCCTGAAGCCACAGGTCACATGGGGACAATTGATTGCCAGAGCCCAGGAACTGCTCTGGAGGCGGTGTCTCAAAAGTGGAGCCTAATGAAAAACCTCTCCTCTTGCTACCATAGAAACTGAACAGACTTAACAACAACTTGTTACTTCTCTCATCTCCAACTGCTCAGCCTCTGAAGTGACTTGACCTATGAAGATATTTGGATTAAGTATCACCCGATAGCTGGGGTAACGGTATTGAAGGAAAAAAAGAAGAGGAAATTCCCGAAGCTCTTGTGAAAGCCGCTGGGCAAAGGGGAGGCTGCTGAGAAGTGGAGGCATTTCTCTGGGATGAGAAGCAAGGGAACAGAGAGGCCGGGAAGAGATTGCTGGCCAAGAGGAGTTCACTATGGACGTGGAAGAAATGCAGCAGGGTGTCTCTGAGCTTTGCTGTGACCCAGCAAGCTGCAGGACCAGCAGAGCTGCCGGCTTTGTGGGTACGTTGCTCCTGGATGGCATTTTCCATCCAGCGCTCCGTTTCTTTCTGATAGCCACACCGGTGGGAAGCGGCATTCCCTGGGGAGCAGTGGTTGTTGCTGGGGTTCCATCTCACGAAGAGCCTGTGGGAACCGAGGGCCCTCGGTCCCCCTCGCTCCAGCCAGCCCCACCATTCCCAACACCTGCGAGGGGATCAGGCCAGCCACGGCGAGGGAGGGCTTTTGCAGTGAGTCGGTAGCTTTGTGAGCTGAAATGTGCTCAGTCACTCAGCTCAACCCCCTCCTGCTCGCGCTTTCAGGAAAAAATAAATATCTACATACTGATTTGGGGGTTTTTTTAATGATTTTTGCCTATTAGCAAAGCGCCTGAGACAATGAGAGCCTGTCTGCTGTTGCTTTTAAAGCTCTGAGACCTACAAAGGCACTGCAGAGCTCTCAGACTGGCCAGGGACTGGAGCAAGTTTAATAAATTCGGAGAGACGCAGGCAGCAGGAACGGGCTCTGGCAGGCTCCTCGCTCCACGGGCAGGGAGAGCAGCCACGCTGCAATTTAATTCTTGAAGGTACAACCGTTGTGCAGAATAACTCAATGTGACATTAAGACACGACCCCGTGGATGCCATTCATGTGCTTTTTACGGCTCCTGGTGTCTCCCCGAGAGTATCCACCGCTCTGGGTGTCACAGGTAATAGTTTTAGAGCATTTTTACAAATGTGTCCCCCATTTTAACTAGCTTTGATCAACCTATGTAAAGAGTTAAGACAAGCAGATTGTGGAAAACTAACAGTACGGAGTAAAAACACCCCTTGAAACCTAGAAAACCATGGCAACGCTGGAGTTTTACCATGCAGCACAAGCCAATTGCAATCAAGTGTCAGATGAAGCTTGTGGCCAAAGCGTTTCCTTCTCCCATCAAACAGCTGCACAGGCCACTACAGCTGGTACCCCGGGGTGACTGTCATTTAGGGGATGGCATCTTGGGCATTGATGAACACGTCCTGAAAGCCTGTGAACTCGTGGATCCTTCATGCCATGCTCTCACAGCCGTGATGTAAAGATGCTGTTGTGGCGGTTTCATGATCCAACTGCCCGTTGTAAAGCTGGAGGAGCTGAGGGGTCAGGGGAGAGGAAGTGAAGCCTCCAAGGAGCAACACTTTGATACCCTTGTTGTTAACCATCCTGGCAAATACAGCATTTCCTTCACTTTAGGTGAAATTTCTAGCATCAAAACTTTTCCAGCCAAACTTTGCTGATGTTGGCCTTGGTAGCTTCCAAGGGCATGGAGCGTGACTGAGGAGCATCCCTCCTGGATATTGAACTGGCCCCATATGGCAAGTCACAAGCATTTGGGTTTTATCAGGGAGAAGATCCTGTGCACAGACACAGAGCCATCGATGACTTCCCGAGCAAGCCTTACTGGGCATGGTGTTGGTTCCTTGCTGTGGTGGTGGCTCCTGCAATCCAGCAGCTTCGGCTGCTGCAGTTGGCAGCTGTGGAGCAGGGAGCAGAGCCGCAGGTGTCTGTCAGCAATGGTCACACACCTGTGACAGAGGAAGACCTTGCCTGCAGACCCTGTCTGACATCTTGCACTCACTGCTGGCCATACCAGGCTGCAATCACGGAATCACGGAATTTTTCACGGAATTTTTCAGAGTTGTAAGGGACCTCTAGAGATCATCTAGTGCAACTCCCCGGCTAAAGCAGGATTGCCTGGAGCACATCACTCAGGACTGCATCCAGGCGGGTCTTGAAAGTCTCCAGAGAAGGGGACTCCACAACCTCCCTGGGCAGCCTGTTCCAGTGCTCTGCCACCCTCACCGTAAAGAAGCTTTTCCTCATATTTGATCGGAACTTCCTATGTTCCAGCTTGTGCCCGTTACCCCTCGTCCTGTTACTGGGAACCACTGAAAAGAGTCTGGCTCCATCCTCCTTAAACCCACCCTTTAGATACTTGTAAACGTTAATAAGGTCTTCCCTCAGCCTTCTCTTCTCCAGGCTAAAGAGTCCCAGCTCCCTCAATCATCTTTGTTGCCCTACACTGGACTCTCTCCAGTAATTCCCTGTCTCTCTTGAAGTGGGGAGCCCAGAACTGGACACAGTATTCCAGATGTGGCCTCACCAGTGCAGAGTAGAGCAGGAGAATGACCTCCCTGAATCCTCTCCACATCTGCTTCTTCAACCTAAATTTGGGGCTGCACAGAAGAAAGTGGCATCAAAAAATAGTGCTTTGGGAGCCGCAGCTCCAGCACAATGTCTTTTCTCCTGTTACCTGCTTGCCTTTTCCTACCTCAGTGTATCTACAGGGTGCAAAGGAAGGACATAGATAGCTGTGGCCGCTGCTACCAAAAGGGCTGTGCTGCCATACAGAGAGACCTGGACAGGTTGGAGATCTGGGCAGAGAGAAACCTTATGAAATTCAACAAGGGCAAGTGTAGGGTGCTGCACCTGGGGAGGAACAACCCCATGCACCAGTACAGGTTGGGGGCTGACCTGCTGGAGAGCAGCTCTGTGGAAAGAGATCTGGGAGTCCTGGTGGACAACAGGATGACCATGAGCCAGCAATGTGCCCTTGTGGCCAAGAAGGCCAATGGCATCCTGGGGTGCATCAAAAAGAGTGTGGCCAGCAGCTCAAGGGAGGTCATCCTCCCCCTCTACTCTGCCCTGGTGAGGCCGCACCTGGAGTACTGTGTCCAGTTCTGGGCTCCCCGGTTCCAGAAGGACAGGGAACTGCTGGAAAGGGTGCAGCAGAGGGCTACCAAGATGATTAGGGGACTGGAACACCTCTCTTATGAGGAAAGGCTGAGGGATTTGGGTCTCTTCAGTCTGGAAAAAAGACGGCTGAGGGGGGATCTTACCAACACTTATAAATACTTAAAGGGTGGGTGTCAGGAGGATGGGACCAGGCTCTTTTCAGTAGTGCCCGGGGACAGGACAAGAGGCAATGGGCACAAACTGGAGCACAAGAAGTTCCACCTAAACATGAGGAGGAACTTCTTTACCCTGAGGGTGGCAGAGCACTGGAACAGGCTGCCCAGAGAGGTGGTGGAGTCTCCATCTCTGGAGACATTCAAAACCCGCCTGGACGTGTTCCTGTGTAACCTGCTCTAGGTGACCCTGCTCTGGCAGGGGGGTTGGACTAGATGATCTCCAGAGGTCCCTTCCAACCCTATGGTTCTATGATTCTATGATTCTATGAAAACCACAGGCAAGGTGCTCCCTCGGACAGCACTTGGTTTGCAGAGTCACGTCACCTCCCTCTGGTGTTTGCACAGTCACGTCACCTCCCTCCCTGCGCTGGTGGGCTGGTGGCAAGCACTGAGAAAGCCAATGCAGTGCTGGGGGTTGAGCTCTGTGGTGGCCAACAGAAAGCAGGGACGTGTCCTGGTTTACTGGGGACCTGCCACACACCCATGAGCCACCAAGCAATTACCAGTGAGGCAGGGGTAATTGCAGCCCCTTCTTCCAGCCTTTGCACTGGAAGCTTTGAGGAGCAGGGATCAGCAGGGGTGGCTCAGGGCCATGGGGATCCCCAAGCCCGGTCAGTGCCCAGCCACCCCTGTGTTATGGGATGTGCAACCTGGTCATCGTGTCACCACGCCAGGAATACCACAGCGGCACTGTCGGGGAGCAGCGCGCCCGCAGCGGGCTGGGAAGGAGGTGGTGGTGGTGGCAGTGTCAGGAAAAGATGGAAGAAGGCTGGGAGTCCCGGGACTCTGTGGGGACCACGCGCCAGGGGGCAGGCTGCCCACCAGCAAGGTGTGAGCAGGTGTCTGTCACACCGAGGACAGCTCGGAGAAGGGCAGAGACGCGGCTGCCATGGTGCTGGCACAAGCCTAATATTTGTGGACTGTGGGTGCCGCTGTATTTTTGGCTGGAAGAGCTCTCGCGGTGAGCTGGCTGGCAGTGCCGGAGTAACCTCCAGCATTCACGGCAGCTCTTGCAGGATGCTGCGACAGCTTAACTTCCCCTGGGAGAGATTATAAAACAATAAATTGTTGTTTTATATATTTAATGTGGTAGTAAAGTAGATGAGGAGCTCAGCGTTTAATTGTGAAGCTCAAAAAGCCAGATATTATCCACCAGCCCTGACATCTTCCCAACGATATTTTGCAACCCCATGGCACAGGCTGGTCGGAGCCAATCTCTTTCCTCCTGACACATCTTTCTTATAACCAGGGACGATGCTCCGCTGCCTGGGGCAAAACCTCCAGGAATAAACCTTCCCACTGTGCCCTGCTGGCACCAGACGCTGCTTCCCTCTGGCTCTTCCCACTCCACTGTGGCTTTTTGCAGCAGGCACTGGCCAGGGCTCAGACACGTGGAGCCTGTGGGGGGCCGGGACATGCGACCTCTCTGTCTGGCAGCGTCCCTGAGCACTGCCGCAGCTCAGCGCACTGATGACAGGCTGCAGAGCAATCTGGAGGCTGCAGCTGTGCTCAGCACGGGCAGGGCTCTGGGCATCCCCATTTATCCCATTTAGTTTTCCTGTTTACCCCAGCTGGGTTCATCCACCTGTGCCCAGAGTGAGTCTGGCTCCCCAGGCAGGAATGGGCCGGATCCAGCGGCAGTTGCCTGATGAAGCAACGCCATTTATTTGGCTGAAGAAGTTGCCCCACTTGCTGGGCCAGGTGCCTCCTGCCAACGCGGTGGCATCACTGTGTGCGAGTCCCATCTCTTTGCCAAAGGTCAAAGATGATAAACCAAAGCGGGGCTGTTTTGGGTGGGACAACCCGGGCAGGTGAGAACTATTCACGTACACGGGGCGCCTTCAACAGAGTCACTATTTACTGTGGGTGTCACCTTTCCCCCTTGTGGGTCTCACCCTGCCTCCTCGCAAGCACGTGGTCAGAAGCAGCAAACCCCATGAGCACCTCGGCATGTAGCCATCATCCTCGCCCCCTTCCCTCCCTGGGTTGTCACCCCAATTTGGGCAGCATGCCTGCTGCAGCAGGTGCTGGGGACCTCAGCTGTGATACCCTGGTTCAGCATCACAGCTCCTGGACCTGCTCCAGAAGGTGGTTTTTTTTTGTTTTGGGTTTATTTTTTGTTTTGCAATTTATTTTTATTGTATTTTTGTTTTATTTTTTTATGGTAGGTTTTTTTTTTCATTTTTATTTTTCCTTCCACATCTTAACGTGCTTTTTAATCTCATGCTGAATTTGTTGGCACCTGTCCACAGGGGGCTGGGCATCCCTGTAACAGAATAACCTGCTCCCGAGCAACTCCCATGCAGATTCTCTATTCTGAAGCAAAAGGATTTAATTCTGAATAAGTAAGTTTTGTACTGAAATAGTTTTTACTCTACCTATTCAGCCAGCCTCTCTGGAACGGTTTTTCTGGAGGGGGTTATTTTGGTCTGGTTGTCTGTGAAGATACTGGATGCACGTGCAGCTTACTGAATACTGATGCTGGCACCACGAAATGCTCTCCTCTGTGAAGTTCGGTTTTGCACAACAAATTATTCACATACATGGAGTCTCCCAAGGCAGCGTCTCCCAAGAAGTGTCTTCCAAGACAGTGTCTCCCAAGAGAGCGTTTCCCAAACATGAGATGCTTGGGAGACCCTGTCTTCTGGCTGAACTGGGCTAGGAGCGTAACCATAAGTGGTTTTATTGTTGCTGGACAGTGTTTTTGTCTTGGATCAAGCATTAGAGGTTTGGGGCGTGTTTTCGGCATAGCAATAGCACTTCATAAAGAGGAAACAGATGACAGTTCTTTTCCTGTGTTAGCTTTGGCATGGGTCAGTATTCCTCACAAAATAACCTCTTAAATTAAGCTAACGAGGTTTCAAACTAGACAGGCTATCACGGCATGGAGCGGAGGGGAGGAAGAAGAAGGTGTGACCCATTGGCCATGCTCAGTGGTGGAGAAGGGTGCGTACCAAACAGCTACACAAACACACCACAATTATTACACACAAAATAATCAATTCCAAGTTGTCCCTGCCAAGACCCACCCCCAGCATTCACCCCAAAGCTCCTGTGCTGGCATGATGGTGTGGGAAAGGTTGTGGAAGCCCCACTGCCTTGGGTCAGAGACCCTACAGGGACCTGAAAACAAATGGGGAACTCCCCAGAAAGGGACGGGAGTTGACCTCTGGGCAAATGCCACCCAAACAAATGTCTCTGCTTCCCTGGGCAGGGAGCTGACATCAGCCCACTCAGGGGAAGTGCTGGGGCACAGAGTTGAAATCCGCGGCTGGCTGCTCATGGGGTGCTTGCCATGTCATGGCTGCTGCCCGATAAATGGTCCAGAGGAAGAACCACAGCCCTGACACAGATGAGGCTGCAATATAGAATCATAGAATCATATAACAGTTTGAGTTGGAAGGGACCTTAAACATCACCCAGTTCCAACTCCCCTGCAAGGGCATCTCCCACTAGACCAGGCTGCTCAAAGCCCCATCCAGCCTGGCCTTGAACATTTCCAGGGATGGGGCATCCACAGCTTCTCTGGGCAACCTATTCCAGTGTCTCACCACCCTCACAGGAAAGAATTTCTTCCTGATATCTAATCTAAATCTACCCTCTTTCATATGACATGCTGGACCTCACACCTGCTTGGTTTGGATGTCTTCAGGATATAGGACGTGGTGGTTGTATCCGCATCAGTGACTGGAAGGTGCCCTGGGCTGTTCTCTGACTCTGCAGCAGCTAGATTGGGGTGGCCCACACCAGTGTGATTGAGATCTCCATGCCCCAAAACAGGGTGGCTGCACTCAAGCTACCTACTGGGAAAGGTCCTTGTCCCACGCTAGCTCCCAGAGTGTCCCCAGGAAGGGTTTGGAAGCATCATGGTCAGCATGGATGAGCCATGGTGGGCCACTGAGGTCTAGCCTCAGGGAGTGCTGCCTACCACACTCATGATGCTAAACAGGGATGTAGTTAATGAGTATCTGGCTGACAGGATATTTGAAGGAGTATTCCAAATTCCTGCTCAGCGTATGTGCATTTTTACTTGATTTTGCAAAAACCGTGATGAATGCTAATGTGTATGTGCGGAAGAGGTGCAAAGGGGTGAGCTGGTTGCTGGATTTACCCTGGCACCACAGATGCTGAGAGGGGCTGCTGGAAGGAGCAGAGCTCTAGCCGTACACTAGATAAGAAGCTCTGCTTTGCCTTAAACTGGGCAGAATCAGACCCCAGCAGACTGTCACCATTACATGATGGGGAACCGGCCATCTCAGCAAACCACTCATCATCCCGTGCAGCACATCAGCCTTGAAGACAGCCGAGTCCATCCATCAAGCCCATGCCATCAAGCGACTGGTGCCTATATCCAAAAACATCGCACGTACCAGCCTGAGACCTTCATTCCACATGCAAACTTTTTTCTTGGAAAGCACTACTGACTGCTGCCTCCCCAGCGGCACACTGGTTGGGAGGGTGGCAGGGGCTGGGCACTGGCAGGGGCTGAGGCTTCAAGTGCGTTAATTAATTTGTGGCAAATTAATTAGGGAAAAGAGGGAGACTGCAAGGGGCAAGCAATGGTGCCAAGAAAATTTACCCATCACTCTGCTCTACCTCCCCGGCAGATCTTCTTCTCTGAGTGCCTGGGGAGCTCGGGCTGCCCTGTTCAAGGTGTCCCCACAGCATCGGCCTGCGCCTCGTGCTTATTTAAAAGCAAACCAGAGAGGCAGCAGAGCTGCTCAACCAAAAACCCACAGAATGCATAACAAAGCTCGGGAGCTGCTATGTTCCACACGCCACCAGTTGCATAGTCAAGTAAATAGCCCCGGGGCGCTGATGACTCGAACATTGCTTTTGCGTGGCTGAAAAACGATTCTATTTATTGAACATTTGTTTTACACTTGAGAGCTAAAAACTTCCTTTTCCCACCTTCTGTTGGAGACGCACGCACCTCCGGCGTGTAACTGAGAGTGAGCTGCTTCCCGGGGGGAGAGGAGCTTAATGACTCATGGAGACTCGCTCTTTGCTCAGCCCGTGGTCTGTGACGTCCGTGCAGAAGCAGCTTGGTTCTTCAGGAGTACAGCCCCTCTAAAACCACAAAGGTCTCTGACTCGGGCCCTTATGGCAATTGCACGGACAGAAAAGCTCAAGGACAGTGAAATGAAAACGTGTGTCAGGCAGCAGCAGCGGGTGGGCACTTGGGCAAGGCTGACAGTGGGTGCGTGTTGGCCAGGGGAGCATCACTGGGGTTTGGGTTCGAGGATGTGTGAGGAGCCTCCGAGGCTCCAGAGCTCCCCCAACCCCAGGGATGGGATTATAACATTTCAGCCAACCTCCACATCTCCCCTGGGGCTTCTTTGGTAACTGCTTGGTGATGGCTTTTGTCCTTCTCCAAAAATATGCCAATGTTTGGGATATCTGGTTGCCCCAGCTGCCCCATGGTGGTCATCCCAGTTGGGCAGCGCCTGCTTTGCAGCATCCATGAGCAGACCCTTGGGCTCAGGCACACCAACAGGGGGGTGATCTGGGTTGAGTATGTCCCCTTGGGAAAACCCAAGCTGCACAAACCTCTACGAATGGACTTGGGGCCATGACTGTGGGAAATGGAGACAGGCACAGCAGCCCCTTAGGGATGGGTCATGTCTTCTCACCAGCCAGGAGGAAAGGGCATCTTCAGTGGGCCCATCTGCCAAGGAGTAACTACAATGTGTGCGATACCACGTGAGACATCCTGACAGCACTGCTCAGCAGAAGCCCGGTCATATTACCATCCCCAGAGATCCTTGTCCCAGAACAGGTGGTGATGAGCACAAATGGAAACTGGAGGCTCCACCTGAACAGCAGGAAACACTTTTGCAGGTGTGAGGGTGACCGAGCACTGGCATAGATTGTCTTGAGATGTTGTAGAACCTTTATCCTTGGAGATACTCACAAGCCCTCTGGACATGGTCCTGGGCAACTGGCTGTAGGTGGCCGTGCTTGAGCAGGGACATTGGATCAGATGACCTCCAGAGGTCCCTTCCCACCTCAAACCTTCTGTGACTCTGAGATATGCCACCTTGAGTTTACTGGAGACCAGGGTGTCCCAGGGGGACATGGGGCTGGCATTGCCCATCCCCAGCTACACCGTCACCATGGAGGGCTCACAGCCGTGCTGCCACACCACCGTTGTCCAGCCTCGCTGGGAACCAGCTAGGAACCCATCATTACCTTGTGCTAACGGATGCAACCTGATGCTTACTCCCCCTGAAGCAGAAGCCTCCACATTTTTAGGTGAGCTGTCAGCGCTGGGCAGACAGCAGCAGGGTGCAGAAGGCTGGTGATCCCCACCGGCAGGCTGGGCAACACCATGTGCTGGAGGTCTGCAGAGATCTCCGGCAACAGCAAAACGAAGGTCCTTGGCTTTCAGCATTTCTCAAATACTGTCGGATGTGTGTTGCTGCAGAAATACATGTCCTGGATTTTAAACATCATGTCAGTCTCTGTTAGGAAAAGCCATGTTGCATCTGCCAGATGCCTGTGTCACCGGAGGTGACCCAATGGTGTTGCAGCTGAGTGAGCTCCTCCTGCTGTGCTGCACCCGGGCTTGCTCGTGGCCAAGCTGCCCTGCCACAGCCTGGACCAGGAGCACGTGTGTGACGTGCCTCTGGTCCCACTGGTGTGCCCGACACCTCTGGGACGAGCAGCATCTCCTTCCCCCATGTTTTCTTACGAACACAGAGGAGAATCAATGCAATGAGCTTCAGGCACTTTTCTATCCTGGAGGTGCAAAATAGCAACTGAGGTTGCCAAATTAATTGTCATAGTTAATTATTTTTCTCAGTTTAGTAATGCTTCAAGGGACCTCTTCCCTGCTGACTTTTCAGAGTAGAAACGTGGGCTGTCTCCAACCAGCCTTCGCCAGTGCTGGGGGAGTCAGGCTGTACGTTACAGATGGAAACACGATGGTTGTGGTCACTGTTTGCTGTCTGATTGTTTCTAGAGTCAAACCCTCTTGGTAAGTATCACACATGCAGCTAAAGCGTGGCGAAAGCCAGGATATAAATTCTGAAATGGACCTCAGGAGTGAGGAAAAAAAGAAAATATCTACAGCAGAAGGTGGACCCTGGTGGTACGTGCCCACCTTTGCCTTTGAGAAGATAACAAAATTACTGCTGAAGCAAGCAGGAGCTTCCCGTCCGACTTTGTTTGCCACGCATGGTTGCTGATCACTTAACAAATTGTCCAGGTCCCGGGTATTGGAAAAGAAAGGCTATAACTCATTTCTGGGCTAAAATTTCTGCCACTGACCCTCTTCACTGACGTTTCTGTAAGAGCCAGCGCTCCTCTATCTATTTACTGAAGAATGATTTGCAGAAAATTCATCTCTAACAAGGTCATGCCCTTTCTTGCGGCTCTGCGGTGCGGGAGACGGCCCTGCCCCAGCTCACCACTTCACCTCAACGTGGCAGCGGGTGTTGGGGTTGGGGGGTGGTGGTGGTGGTGGTGTGGACGGGGCAGCCTCCCCTCCCCAAGGGTTTGGACACACCACACGAGGGAAGGTGAAAGGTGTTTCAGCCAATTTTTAGCATGGGCTGCATGGACTTTATCCAGGAAGAGTTCAACTCATGCCCATCAGGGTCAGGATGATGCTGGCATCCCTGTTGCCCACCCTTGGGTTCAGGGCCACACACAGGCATGGGGGGAGGGGGGGGTGTGACGTCTGCCCACCTCATCCTTCCCTGCAGAAAGGCAGCAGCTTCAGTGGGAGCATCCCAAGGGATGAATCAAGTCCCCGCCGGGTAGCTGGGCTACACCACAAGCCTCCAGCAGCCCCAGAAGAAGTGATGGGCCCCAGCATTTTTGTCACTCAGATGCCAGGTTACCCCACAGAGAGGGCTGGTGGGCTCCCCACTGCATGGAAGCACTGAGGACGAGGAGCGAGGGCAGAAGACGGTGACTGCCATCATCTTCCCTGTTCCTTTTATGATCCGGGTGTGCAAAACTCTCTGCCTCACCTTTCCATGCGGCAAGTGAACAGCTGCTGCTTGCAGCCAATATTTCCTGCGTTAAGCAGGGTGGAGCTGCCCTCTACCGTCTCCCTTCCATACAACTGCCCTCTTGGTTATTAGTTAGGAAATAAAGCACGGATACACTGCTCTGCAGCCAACAGGGCTCTTTGGGAATGGGTCAGGCTTCCCTGCAATAGCACATCTGCTCGCAGAAGTGTTCAGAAATGGTATTTCTGCTGGCTGGCAACTTCCCCGGGCTCACTCAGGGCAGCTTCCCAGGCTCAGCTGCTGTACCATGAATGAGAAAACAAAATTGGAGCTTTAAGCACTGGGGCACCTACATTGCACGGAGAGGGTGAGAGAACAGAGGTACTGGGTGCCGCTTCTCAGGTGCTTCAGTGTCCCTGAATGCTACTTACGCTTCTGGGCTTTCTGATCTTCCCACATCATCCCCAGCTGTTTCTGCTCCCAGCAGAGATCTGATGGAGGGCTGGTTTAGTTGGATATAAATGCAAAGTCCCTTGAACAGAATCTAAAAAGCACATTTAAATACTAGTTTTTAAAGCAAATCTCCTCTTTTGTCACAGAGAATGGGTGGTGTCAAGCTGGTGCGTTCAGCAGTCAGTGTTGCATTGCAGGTGAGCACCAGAGAAAGCAGGAGGGATGAATTCCCTTAGACGTACCCTGCGTCACTGTTAGCATTTTGAGGTTTGGAGGTTCAGTGCAGCAGAACAACATCAGCTACAGGCACATGGTCAGCAGAGCATCCAGCCCTGGTGTCACCACACAGATGACAATGCTGTTGACTCCTGTGGTCTGCATTCAAAACAGCTGGCTGAGTTGGCAGAGCTGGTCCGATAGTTCACACACATTGCTTGGGTGGTGGTGGGTCTTCTGAACCTGGGTTTAGTTTTTCCCTATGACCCAGAAGCAGCAGGAAAAAATCCCAGCTCCATCTGTTTCTTCTTGAAGACTGCTAGGTCTTCTCAAGGGATCTCTCAAAGATGCTGTGAGATGCTCTGTCCATCCATGCCAAGGTGTGAACACAGATGGGGAACAGAGGGGCCAGCTGTGACTCTAAGCTGAGTTTTGAGGTTGCATCACTATTTAGCTTCACATGACACAAGGATGCAGTGTTACCCCAGGTTTTCTGTAAAGCCTCTTTCCATACAAAAGTCAGAGAGAGGCTGGAATGAGATACCAGGTGAAAAAAATACCTGGCTTTTTAATGCCCAGGCAGGTATGATCTCCAGCTGAGCACAAGGCCAGGTGATGGCTATGCAGGGAGAGCTCTGGAAATGTGGTTTTCCCTTATCATAAAATGATGAGTCAAACCAGGGAGGCAGCCCCTGCCATCGGTGCCTGTGGGCTGTGGAGGAGTGGAGGGGCAGGAGCATCGCTGAGCCAGAGAGCACAGGGATGCCTGGGTGAGGTGTTCAATCACAGCATCCCGTGGAGATCTCAAGTTGTCGTGATTTAACTCCATCCAGCAACTAGGACTATGCAGCCACTCGCTCACTCCCCCCAGCTGGGATGGTGGAGAGAATCAGAAGAGTAAAACTGAGAAAAAAACCTCGTAGGTTGAGATACAATTCAACAGGTAAAGCAGAAGCTGTGCATGCAAGCAAAACAAAACAAGGAATTAATTCACTGCTTCCCATCAGCAGGCCAGGTGTTCAGCCATACCCAGGAAAGCAGGGCTCCATGATGCGTAACTGTTACTTGGGAAGACAAATGCCATAACTCCAAACATCCCCACCTTCCTTCTTCTTCCCCCAGCTTTATATGCTGAACATGGTGTGATATGGTATGGAATGTTCCTTTGGTCAGCTGGAGTCAGCTGTCCCGGCTGTATCTCTTCCCAACTTTTTGTGCCCCCCCAGCCCACTTGCTGGTGGGGTGGTGTGAGGAGCAGAAGAGGCCTTGACTGCTCAGCAACAAGCAAAACCATCAGTGCTTTACCAACACTGTTTTCATCCCAAATCCAAAGCATAGCACTATACCAGCTGCTAGCAAGAGAGTCAACTCTTTCCCAGCTGAAACCACGACACAGGTCCACCATGGCATGTGGTGGCATCTCTGTGCGTGCAGCTTCCTTCTGCTGAGCTTCACCTTCCTTCTGTTTTCTCTCCATTGCAGACCCCAGCAAGCTCAGCTCCCGCTGAAGCTTCCCAGGTGCCCCAGCCTGCCTCGCTGGGTGGGCAAGTCTATGGCTTCTCCTCCAAACTCTTGCCATCCTCAAAGGAAAGTCCCCACACCGGGAGGCGCCTGCAAAGCATCAGCAGCAGGAATGGAGGGAACTGGGGATGCGGTCTGAGGGTGCTAACAGGGAAGAACAGAAACTTGTTTATCTTGCTCAACTTGGAATAAAAATGATGATTTAAAACTGAACTACCCCCCCCTCATCCTTTCTAATTTAATGTGATTGATGATAATTTGGTTGGACAGCTGCAATTCTCACTAATACTTTGGTGCCATTTCGGGGAACGGAAAAGCATTATGTTGATTTGAGCTGCAGAATTACCCGTGGCCACTGAAGTGTACAAATAAAACTAACAGTTCCAGGACAGTTTGGGATTGGAATATGAAAGGCGGCAGTGGTTGCTGCTTTCAGGAAATTATAGATGGAGTGATTCAATGTTACGTGTTTTAAACATAACTAGCAATACGGCAGTGTTTTAATTAAAAGCGCCCAGAAGTAATTAATTATTTTAACAATTCAAGCAGGAGATAAAAATGAGGTTCTCACCCTTTTGTAAATCACCGTACTACATTGTGTTAGCAGGACGCTGTTAAGGGATAGTCTTTTTTTCTGGAGAATTTAAGTATTATTCTGGGTCTACAACAACAAAAAGACAGAGATGGGATTAATGTTTTGCCCAAGATCACACAGCAAATGAGAACAGAGCCTGGAAGAGAATAATGTCCCCCCCTCCATCTCCTGGGCTTTGAGACCAGGGTGTCCCAGTCTGGCAATTTTGTGAGATGCTGCAGAACCAGGATCTCTATGGCCCCGGTGCTTTGCAACCATTTTGCCCTTGTTGTGTGTTAGTGGGAGCAGTTATAGAAGATCCCTGGCCAGAAGAGATGTGTATCAACATCCTTCACTGCTGAAAACAGTTCTTCGGGACAAAATCCTTTTGAAAAGAAAAAATTACAGCCACCTCCTACCTGTTGAACCTCCATCCACTCCTCTGGGGCTGGTGGCCGGTGGTAGCCTGCACAGGGTCTTGCCATGATTGTGAACCACAGGTCCCATGTTTTTGCTGTTGCTGGAACCTGAGCCCGTGACTGACATCCAGCATCTGCTTAAAAGCTTGAACACAGGGCTGTCCACAGGAGAGCTGGAGCTTTGCTCCCCTCTTCCGACCTCACGGAGGCTCAGCCTTCTCTGGCCTAGAGTTATCCAGAAATTAACACTGCATGGGACTCTTATGTCCACCTAAACCTGTCAGCGGCTGCTGCTCTGTTAGCATGGATTTTGGGACAGAGTCCTCCTGCTGGCTGTGCTTCCCATCCCAGAGATAACCGTAACTCTCTGACACCATTTCTGCCTGGACGGCAATGCCGCAGGAGCAGAAGTGATGGAAAACTGAACAAAGATGCTATTATTTGTGCATTTGTTACCCAACACTTGTTTATAGAAGTGGATATTTATAGGCATTTCCCACCAGCCCTCCATAGGGAGGCACCAATACACATTGTGTGAAGTTTTCTACGCATGCCAAATTTCTCACTCAGCTGTGCTCTTGCAAAGTCTCGCTCTTTTTGGCTCTTGTCTCGTGCTAGCGGCTATGTGCAATGCTGCGGATCCCACTACATGCGTAATTACCAACACAGATGCCTGTGCCAATGTAGCAAATTACAGGACAGATAGCACATGACAGCCTCTAATTGCAGCGCCAGCCTGGGTGCCAGCGCCAAGGGTTTCTTGCACTCGGTGCAGGTATCGCTGCCAAAGAGGATGGCAGTGGGGACAGGAGGGCGAGGAAGTCTTTGCTGTCCATTAGTGCGGCTTGGTCCCCAGTGTTTTTTCACTTTCTGGTCTGTTTTTGAAGAGGGTCAGGAGAAGAGTTGGGTGAGCGATGGTAAACTGGCGGCTGGGCAAGGACGTGCTCAAGTTTTGCTGCTTCTGCGTGAGCCTCAATGCTTTTGGGGGGTGTGGGAGCAGCTGAAGGGCTACAGCAGTAAAAAAAAGTGCTTCAGTCTCACCCCTCCACTCAGGGACTTGCGAGCTGTCACACATCCTCTGACAGGCACCGGGATGTGGGGCAGAGAGGTTTTCCACCCCTTCCCATGGAAATCCCACCCTGAGGTGTCTGGGGTTCTCCCCACCCCTAGCAAGGGTGAGTAGCAAGAGGTCCAGCCTTGGGGGTAACCTGGCTGTTGGGAGCATCCCTGCCCACAGGATGCTCTGGGGGTGCTGAGCATCCCTGCTCCCCCATCCGCTGGGGACCAGGAGCCTGGAGGTGCCTGGTGGGGAGGGAAGCATCCCCCTGTTTTGTATGGGGCCGGAGAAGCTGCTGCTGCAGGACTGCACCTGCTCCTGCTCTGTCTCAGCCGACTGATGGTGACGGCAAAGGTCTCTGCGGACTCGCTGGGCTCATCCTGCTGTGTCAGGGAGATTTTTTTCAGGTGTTCAGCCTACATTTCTACTTTCTTAATTTCATCCTTAATGTTCATTGCTTAAGCCCTTGGGGCAGTAAATAGGAGGCAAGTTAGCAGGAATAGCTAAGCAGCTGTAATGAGATTTCTGCTGAGGACGGTCGTGCTTCCCCATTTGTCTGCATCATGCAGCTTCTGCCTGAGTCAGCATCCCCTGGAGACGTGCCACTTGCTGAGGTCTTCCCCCAGGATTTATTTTTAATTCTTTCGACTCAGGATCAATTAGCTCCGTATGCCTCTCCCTCTGTTCCCGTGTTTCACCTGCGGCTGGCCATGGGATCTTCAGCTCCCGGAGAATGCAGGTCCCTCCCAGCTCAAGCTTGTCCGTCCTCAGTTAGAGCTGTTCCTCATGGTGAGGCAGTTTTCTGCAGCGTTCCCGAGTGTAGGAGTAGGGGCGGTGATGTATTCACTTTGGCATCACCTTCTCACGGACACGGAAGAGCATTTGTAGGTCTCGGGCTTCCTTTCTGCTGTAAGAGCGACTCTGTCCTCTTTCTTTCCAAGATTTACAAGATTCCTTTAAGACTCCCACAGTTACTGCTTTCCACTGACTTTATTAACTTTTCAGTTTCATCCTGCCTCATTCTTTCTTACTTTGCAATTAACTTCTCTGAACTCCTGCCCAGCTCCTCCTCCTCCTCCCCTTTCACACCTCCTTTTTCCTCCCGGGAGTGAGATGCTCACTGGACTGGGACAGTTGCTGCAAAGGTCCACAGAGACTGGGAGTTACTCTGAGCCCTAAAATGCAACCCTAAATGAGAAGTAACATCCCAGTGGCCCCAGTTTCACCCAGCTGATGGGAAATTTGCCTCCTGAGCCTGCTCCAAACTGCCCGCACTTAGCTATGCCATGCCAAGCCTGATGGTCCTCCAGTGCCATATTCCTGCAGCCTTTCTGCCCTTGGATGCCCCCAAAGCCCTTTTGCTGTACCCCAAGACATGCAAAACACAGCTTTGGCACCCATTGCTAGGAGAAGGCACCTCTCTGGCAGGCTATGACCAGCCCTCTTGTTATTTCAGACCCTTTGAACTGGAAAGCCACAGAAAAAGAACAATTATGCCTAATAGCCGTGGGGGCACAGTGCAGGGACCCAAGCCTGGGCCAGCTCTGAGAGGCCAGGCCCCCTCCCTGCGGGCTGGGCACAAGCCACCCTGTGCCCACGGGGATGGGGATGGTCCCCCTGGCGCAGGGAGGAGGTTGGAGTGGTTGCCATCGGATGGAGAGGTGCCTGCGTTCCACAGCTACGAGAGCTCAGTCCCGCTCGGCACCACCAGCAACAGGGGCTTGAGCAGCAGGAGCACAAAGTCTCCCGAGGCCACTGAGTGCTGAGATGTGCCGCTCCAGTTGGCTGGGCTCACCTGGATCAGCTTCTCCTGCAGTTTGCAGAGCTCCTCCCAGGTAGCCACCACTCCTGGGGGGCACGTGAGGGTGCAGAAGGGCCGGTCAGGCGGCGTAGCAGCAGGGAGGTTTGCTCCATAAATGGCAATGAATAGTAATGGGTGTAGTGTCACCCGCTTCTCCTCCGGCACTGCGTGGCCTCCTGCTGACCTGCTAACTGAAGGGAGCCTGAGCGCCGAGCACCCAGCTGGAGAGTGGGATGGATTTGTTGAAGAGGGATGTCAAGGAGAGGGCTCCACGCAGCATTAAGCATTTTTATTCAACATATTCCCTGCTATTGCAGGAAGTTTTGACAGGACGGTGTGCTTTAACACAGTCAAGCTTTGAATTTGTTTTTTACTAGAGCTCTGAAGTTTGTTATAAGATACTAGAAGCTTTTTTTGGCCTTGGGGTGTGCGGGTAGATGTAAATGGGCCATCCTGGGGTCTCTGTTGCCCGTAAGTATACGGTCTCTGAGGGATGTTGCCCCTTACAGGTCCATGCCTTTGCCAGTGTGTTTTCAGCCTCAGGCCCAGCCTCCTTCCATAATGTTTATCACCTCTGAAAACACCCATGGCATTTGAATCAGTCTGTTTGGGAGGTAATTGATGTTATCAGATGTATGTGTCAGAAGGAATTTGTCCCTAGAGCAATTAGGTTGATTGGCTGTCTTTCATGGGATCTCTCTTGATTTATATAAATTGCAGTAAATATAGGCTTGGCCTCCTGTTAGTCAGGCTGCGACTGGTCCGACCGGGGTGATGAAAAGCTCCTGGGTTTAATGTCTCTGCATATTTTCTTATAGGTGAGTTCCTGTGTTTGCTGCCTGCGCGTGTGCATGGATGGTCACGAGTGGTCCGCCCCGAGCCCTGCAAGCAGTGGCCGCACACATCAACATGGAGGAAGCAGCTTTCACATGGCCTCTGAGCCATCAAATTGGTCCAAAATTGAGTATGTTTGGTTCAAATTCCTCCTCGGAGCAGCTGGCATGAGATGCGCCTCTTTGGCTCTTCCTGCTACACTACAAATTGATGTTCAAATAATGTGATGCAAAATGATGCCCTTCCTGTGACAGGCACAGACAAAGGCTGCGCGTGTCGTATGCAAACGGGCCCTGATCCAGGCGCTCCAGGGTCTGAGTAAGCCTATTGATGTGCTCCAGATTTAGCATGTGTGTTAAGTGCTTGGCTGGGTCAAACCCTGAGGAAATGCCTGATGGTCCTGGGAGAAAAAACAGCTGCAGGATGTGTTGCAGCAGTGACCAGGGGAGAAACCTACCCCAGGATGAGAACGTACTGCGGCCCCCGTTTAACCGATCGAAATAGCTCCTGTGGATCCCAGGTCTGGAGACACTCCCCTTGTGAAGCCTCTGCTCCGGGGGAGCAGGGAAGTCACGTCTCTGGTCACGGAGCAGAGCAAGTCATCTCTCCTCCACGGACTGGTTCTGGAAGAGCTGAAATGGTGCCAAGCCAGAGCTGTCCCCACCTGGCAAAGCCAGTTTGCCCTCATCGGCCAGACCTCAATCTGCCCCATCCTTCCACGAGCAGCCAGGTCCTCCCAAACCTTCCTTCTCTTACGGTGCCTCCTGATGGTGACAGCCAGCCCCTGCCCTGGTCTGGGGTGCCCTGTGTGGGACACCCCACTTGTGGGTGCTTAAAGAGGTGAGCTGAGGTCTTCAGGTCTGGTTCTGCCGTCCTAGTGGTTTGAAGAAACGTGAACCAACCAAAAAAATGAAGCAGTGCTGAGGGCCCTGGTTCCCGAGGCTGGGACAGCTCATGGGCGTGCAATGTCTCCCACGCTCACTGCTCTGCAGAGCGGCTTCCTCCCCCCCAGCAATCATGACAAGATGCCTCCTCCGTCTTTAATTACTTCCTTCCACCCTGGCCTCCCTCGTTACCCCTGCTCCCTGGCCTACGTGGCTCAGCTCGCAACACCTGCTGGCATGCAGGAGACTGCAGGGGTGGGTGGGCGAGCTCCCCAGGATCAGGGGCTTTCTCATGGCCTGTTTGCAGCATGGAGGGGGCTTCAGCATTTCCACCCTTGTGCTTTTCCTCCTGCTCTCCCTGCTGCCGTTTGGTAACCCAGATGTGGGCACTCACCACCAAAAGCCGTGCCATCGCCACCAGCTTAAACCCAGTGCCACTAGTCTGCACGTGTGCCCTTGGCTCGCCGACTTGCACCAGAAAATATTTCCACTTAAAATGATCTGATGACTGTGGACACAGTGAGTTGTTGCAGCAGAGCCGACAGGCATAAATAAATTCCCAAATCGAGGTGCCACACTGGATCCATTACCCAGGATGAAGAATTATAACTTGCCCAGAAAGAGAAATCTTGACCATAGTCAAATGATGCTGTAGGTGCCTTAGTGAACATTGCTGATGGTGGTGCTCATGTATCTTACTGCATCTGAAGATAATTTTAAACATCCTGAAATGCCTAAGAGGTTCCGTAAATAAATATTCTAGACAATATACATGCCTCATATGTTAACACAACTGTTAAGCAACAAAGAGCAGGTGAGTAAAGAGAGAAAGATGCCTGATTGCTGTAGGGACCCAAAGGGCAGCAGAGCCGGGGAGCAAACTGTTTTTTCTGGCTTTGCCCAGAGGTAATTCTCTGATTTGCATTTCCAGATTTCATGTGTTCCTCTAAGGTGAAGGTCCTGAGTTAGGTGCTGTTTGCTCTGGGGCCAGCTGGGGACAGGAGAGCAAATCCCTGGATTTCTTCTTACTGTGACTACTGCATGTGGGTATTTACTATTTGATGTTTAATCAAACAGAAACATGCATAAATGTAATTATAGTAATAATGATAAAAACCAAACCCAAATGGCAGAACACGAGAAGACACCACATTAGTCTGAAACTAGTCGGACTGTCAAAAATGAGAAAAATGCTAGATGTCAGTGGAGCCTTAATTCCCACCCACCTCAGGTTGACACGGGTTGACAGTCTGTAATTGCACCGTGACACACCAGTTTGTTCGCAGGGCTGGGGTGAGGGTTTTCGGGAGGAGGGAGGCGGCAGGAGATAAACAAGCTTCCCAGTGTGTCACGGCCGAGCACGACCGGCAGTGATAGTCACCCCAGGTCTCAGCTCCAGCCCTGTGTCCCCTCCTGCACCAGACGTGGGTCTGTGTCTGGCACCTTCACCTCCTTCTCTTAGCCCCTTTCTGCCTTTACCAACCACCTCCAGTGCGTGGCTTGGTTGTGTGCACCCAGGTAACCCCTGCACAGGCTTTATAATGGTTAATTTCCTCCCAGGTGCTTCTGCAATGCTGTCATCGTGGGAGCAATCTGCAGCCACTGATGATGCTGTCTCCTCTGTCCCCTTGCGGGCGCAGGCAAGCCTCCCCTCTCGGTTTTGCAGCGGGGGAGCTGGGGTCCGTCTGCCTGTCTCATCTGGGATGCACAGGACATCACTTTTTTGGTGTGCAGAACACGTTTTAGTGCAGCTGTTCGTGCGTAGCCCTCCTCAAAATCATGCATCCTCCTCGCTACTCACAGGGTGTCTGGGAAATGGGGAAGTCAAGTCACCTTTGGGTTGATGGGCTGGTGGCATTGCTTAGAAACATCACAACCTCAGCAGAGGCAGAGCCCCGTTCTTTGGCGGGGCCATCAGCTCCTTTAACTGGTCACTTTAACAACTCCCTCTTCCACTTTCAGTCCCCTTATTTCCTTCCCAATGGCATCACGCAGGCAGGGATCCTGCAAGCAGAGCTTTTCCTGCGCGTAGCCCCAACTCATTCCCTGAGCATTGTCTGTCCTGTCACAGGAGGATGGGAGCAAGGGTCCCAGCTGATCTCCAGTATGTGACCATGTAATTCATTTTCCTAATGCACAGGTTAAGTGAAAGCTGCACAAGGAACTTTACTTGGATGCCTCTGAAGTACAGCTAAGAAAGAGCAATAATACATTGCATTTGTGTACTTTAGACTAGCTATTTGTTGCATCGTATGCCTTGATGGTAGAAACATGTACTGAAGGATGAAACTAGGGGTTTAAAATGCTGACTTATCAGTTTTTCTGAGTACTTTGATTACTTTTTATTTTCTGTTTGCACAGCACCATCTAAATCCAGCTTTCCCTCAGGACCGAAACTGCGAAAACTGCAAACAAGCCCCACTAATAGGTAGACCCAACCTTTCAAAATGTTCTTCAAAAGCATGGCTGCTGTGGGGGAAAGACTACAGGTGACCCTCATTGTCCAAGCGATGATGCTGACCTTCATCAGTCCTCCCAAAGCAAGGAGAAACACTATGGCATCTTCCCCCTCTTCAGCTCTTCCATGGTGGTGATTTCATGGTACACCTCAGCAAAACATCAATTTAGCACGACAATTATCTGCTGTGTAATGACACCTTCCAGCCTGGTAACAGGAGTCTTTCTGCACTTTCTTGTAGTGGTATAAAAGCCACAGACGGGTCATTGGGATGTAGCTTTTTGAAGGCTAATGGGTAAACTCCTGCTGAAAGACAGCAGAGCTTGTCTAACAGAGCCTTAGGCCACACTGTTAGTGGGTGCCTGGATGGGAACCCTGCGTGGGTACAGGCACTATCTGGATATAAATACATATAGGATAAATATCAGATTATTTCACAGTGGGAACAGGTGAGTAGAATTTAAAGAAAATCCTGTTGATATCTGCCTACCCTTGGATCAGACCCAAGGAGCCCCTGTCACTCAGGGTGCTCCAGATGACCATCTTCTGGTGGTCCACCCAACATCTTCTGTGGACCCGGCTCTGCAGTCACAGATGAAAGGCTGCTTGGAGGTTCACGCTGCCCCTAGAAACAAACCCACCCCTTTTCCTTAGGAGGAAAATCCCCCTCTCCTTCCTTTCTCCAAGCGTTACTGATTCTCAGCTTATGCAAGGAGAAGTTTTTGATATTCCTGCATGACCTTTTTGCAATATTGATGTCCCTCAGGGAGAGAGGCTGGGCACAGTCATCGCTGACCTGATGGTAAGCAGTACCCTTAGCAAATTCTTCAGTGCTTAACTAAGGGATAAATACCTCCTTAATATATCAATATCCAAAGCTTCAGTGCAACAATACCTTAATCCAGCGTGAGGGATCCTCATGATGAGTCAAACGCTGTGGCCATCCTGATGCAAAATATTTAGGATAAACTCACTGATGGGGTTCTGCACAGTGCAGGCAGTGACGGACGGGCGTCCTTGCCTGCTCTGGTGCCAGTGTGTTCCTCCAACTGACCCTGCACCGCGCTGACCTGGCACTAACAGCAGTGGACTGTGGAGCCTCTCCATAAGTTCCACTTTTGGATGAATCGACTACACTGGCAGCTGTTCTTTGTTTGCAAGCATTGAGACATCGCTGGGGCTGGACTGAGCCCAGCCATGATGGTAATTGCCTGTGTTAGGGTGACAGAGGTATTGGGGTGACTGACCTCCAACCCCAGGGTTCAAGGGAGGCCAACACACCTAACTGGGCAGCTGTGGGAATCCACCTCACCCAGCCCGAGTTGTACAAAACATGCATTCAGGTGTTTTGAGCAGCATTTGGGTGCTCTGAATGTCCTGTGCCACACACACTGGCAGCTGTAATATATTTTAAATTTATCTCCCATGACCTTTGCTTTGGCTAGTCTGTGAAGCCACATGGCAGAGAGATTCTGGAGCGGTATCCCAGGTGGAGGTGGGTCACTGGAGGTGATCCCAGGTGACTACCAGCCCTGCCTCGGGCACACAAGTGTGCAATGAGCATGCAAGTTGTCCCAGCTGGCTGCACACCCACAGTCATGGGGGGCTACCCAGTACCTGCACATCCCCCAGCCGCAGCCCCGGCCTGGGGTCGGTTTGTCTGTCATGTTGAATTTTTGTTGTTGTTGCTCTCAGCGGGCACGTCTTAAACATTTCAATATAAAGAAAATAAGGATCAAAATGAGAAATGAAATCCGGGGGGGGGGCGGGGGTGCGGGGGTGTGGGTGTGTGTTTCATGCCCTGGATCCGAGCAGTGGCTGAAAGGGGAAGCAGCCCAAGGTCGCTGCTGCTGCTGCTGCTGCTGCCACTTTCTGGGGAGCAGCCATGAGCCACCCCCACACCAAGCACCCCTGAAACCCGCTCCCAACAGCAGGAGCAGCCCGAATCTCCTCCTGGCTGCAGGACACCCTTCCCTGGAGAGGTAGGTGAGGGCGGAGCTGTGAGGAAGAGGGAGGCAGTGGTTCCCTGCCGTGGCAGCCCTTTTCCGTGCAGCAAGAGCCATAGCGGGGGTGTAACATGGAGACTTGGTATCCTCCCCACGCAGTGTCTGTCTTAAAATTGAAAGCTTAAAAGTAGCTTTTACTGCTGTGCTGGAAAGCCTTGGTGGGCCACAAGTTCTCTGCCTGCCTGGAGTGTGGTGACTTGGTGGTCCACCGCTCGTAGTGGACACGGCTCCTCTTCCTCAGTGGTGAAGCACACCAAGAAGAGCCCGCTTCGTCCTGTCAGGGCTTTGGTTTAAGGAGATGGATGCAATCTGTTAAAAACAGTGTGGTGGCAAGCCCAGAGGCAGAGCGACACAGAGACCCTGAAGCAAAGAGAGCAGCAGTCACTGCTGCTTTCGCCCTGCTGCTGCTGTCCCACCACGTGAGGTTGTCCAGGAGCAGTGCCAGGGCCCAGCTTCAGAGACACCCGACATCACCTCCATAAGCAGCTTCCCATACAGCTCCCTACGGCAGGGAACAGCACTGCGGATGAGCTGAGGCCACCCATGCAGGGCCAAGAGCAGTCCCCGGGGAAGGCACAACCCCAGCCTGTCAGGGGTAGACACCTTCAACCCCAGCCAGGCCAGAGGCACCACTCAGCCCTGGGACATGGCGGCGGTGCTGGCATCGGTGTGGGCTGGTGCTGGGACCACTAAAACTTCCCACCACCCAGGACCAGTTGCCTGCCCCAGCCAGGTACTGGGCTTCGTGCTGGGCAGAGGGGTCATCCCAGCACCCAGAGAGGTGCACACCCACCAGCACCATGGCCGTGAGCATTTTAAGGAGCAAGGGGACAGATGCCCCCTTTTCCCAAGCTGCCTGCATGACAGTCCGCCCCAAAATTTTAATTTCTGCAGGTACTAAGCCCTGCCATCCCTTTAACGTAGTCCACAGCTCCGTCACCTGGTGAAATGACGCCACCTCCGATGGGTAATGGTTGTGGCAATGGTGGGGCGACATGCCCTGCCGTCTGCCCCTCTCACAGAGGCACTAGTTAAGCCATTTAGCGAGGACACGGTCCTACTAAAGATCAGATAAGCAGCAAATTTGGCTTCCAGGGAGGTGTGGCAGAGGCAGAGCTGGTGTGATCATCCCTCCCCTCGGCCACACGTGCAAATTCTTAAAAGTGGGCGATCATGAGTGCTCGGTGTAGCCCCGAGGCATTTCTTATTTGCTTTGCAGTAGGGAACAGTCATGTCTGACAAGAAAATATCTCTTTTGATAGTTTTCCCTTTTTTTAGCAGCAAACCTTCAGCTTTTCCCAAGGGCCTCGGAATAGCTAATCCTAATATCCCAGGTTTCAGCTACCACTCAGCATGTGTGTCAGTGGTGGGAATGCTGGATAGTTGGGGGTGGCACATACCCTCGTCCTTCCACTTTTTGTCTGCCAGGAGAAAAGCCTAGGCACAGAAAAAACCTCTTGCCAGGGAAGGGAACAGTGTTAGATAGATTCTGAGGACTCAGAAATCATCACTCTTCCTCCAAAGGAGGGGCTTAAAGCCGTTCCTGGGTGACGTTCTGCCCCACACATCCTGAGAGGGGCACATGGGCTTGTGGGTCACTTCGTGCAGAGACATCTCACTAGTCCAAGGCAGAGGTGAGGCTAATTACCAGCCTGCCACAAAGTCAGGAAACCAAAATATTTGCCCTGATGTCTGGTTTGGCTTCCCTCACGCTGCTTTGGAGCATCTGCAACACTTGCATCTCCCACTGAAATGCTGATTTGTTTCCGTCAGGCACCCGGAGCTGGTTCCCTGGTGGCAATTCGACTCATAAGTCACTGTTTTATTTGGTGTGGGACATGGCGGAATGGTGTGTGATGGGACCAGGGCGACCCGGCCCTGCTGGGTCTGCACACATGGGGCAGAGCCTGCAGCAGCTTCCTCCGGGTGAGAGGAGCAGGCTGGAAGGGCAAACCACATGGAAAGACAAAAAGCAACTGAGGAAAGCAACCTGGGACCCTTCAGTGTCTGTCCGTTCCCCTGGCATCACTCTGTTAAGACAAAAAGAGTCAAAATTATTCTTAGCAAGCAGGGCAAGCTGATAGAGCTGAGAGCAGAGCTGGAGCTCAGACGTGGTCTCCCCTGTCCTGCCTATCTGACACCTGGCTCCCGGGCACCCTGTGCTGAAACAAACCCTCCATTAATGCGTGGTGGGCTTCCGCCTCCACCCGGGATGCTTCTGGAAAGCAAATGGTGGGTTTACTTGGGGGAGAGGAGTCACACCAGGGGCTGTCCCCATATGGTGGGGCCACTCCCACGTGGTTCTTCCTCTTTCCCCATACAGCCTGGAGCCATTGCCCCCAGCACTTTCCTGACTCACCTGCCCAAACCACCCCCTCCCGCCCCGCTCCCGCCCAGCTGCAGCGCGAGGGTGGACGTTTAGCAGAGGTGTGATGCTAATAACGAGGCAGAGGGCAGCATAAACAGGAAATCCTGCCACGAGACACCTCTGGGCACTTTAATCAGGTTTTCAGAGCCAACCGTCACCCAAAAGAGATGGAGTAGCCCTATATCTGCTTGTAATGCCGGGTGGGAATGCTGCCGTCGGGGTGATGGAGGGCTGTGCCCAGCCCGGCTGCTCTGCCCTCCTGGAAGTGAACGCGAACAGGAGTCAGATGCCTGGCAAATCCAAAGGAGAAAGATTGACTTGCCAAAACTATTTCGTCTGTTCAAGGCAGAGCAATAGATGCTTGTCTGAGTTGTGTCTACTATTAGTGGACCTGTTCCAGGATGGTAGGAGACGTGATGAAAAAAAAGTTCTTCCATTTTAATAACTAATTAAATAGGCTAACTCAGCCAGGGACCGCTGCCGTGGAACTGAATCCAAAACCTAAAAGAAATAGCGGTAGCTGTTGCCCGAAGCCTTAGCAGTGAATGAGCGATAGAGCAAAAACATCTGTCCCTTGGAAGAAGGTCAGAAAAGGCCGATAGTCCTCTTCCAAATGGAGAAAAACCTCTCCAGACTGGGAAATAAAACTGCTCCCGTTGGACCCGTGCCCCCCAGCCCTCGACAAGGCAGCCAGCGCGGTGGCAGATGCTCCGTCTGCTGCTGTGGCCCAGGCATATGGCTGCCTGCGGGCTACCGTGCTCCAGGGTTAGCATGAAGCTGGGGGGATGCTGTGTTGCTGTGAGACTGACCAGACTGCCCCAGCTCAGACCCGGCCCTTCTTGTGGTGTTACTGGTTTATTAAATCGCCAGCTGGACTGACAGCTCCCCAGTGTCCTCGTGGCTCTGCTGCAAAGCTGGCTTAACTCCTGGCCTTGAAACAGGCTGGGAGCACGGCAGACGCAGGGATTTGCAGTTCTCAGCACATTTATTGGGGAAAACCAAGCACTTTACATGAATGTTTGTACCATCACACAGCCTCCCCCATCATATTATGCCCATGTTAGGGATCATGCTCACCCGGGTTTCCTAATGTCCCATTGACACCAGCTTTTCACGCAGCTTTCCCCAGCGCAGAGGGCATCCTGCTTTATCTGGGGGCCTGCTTTTACTGAATTTATATAAGCCTGGTTACCTGGGTTGCCTTTGCCCTGCTACCACATCTGGATGGAATTGATCAGGAAGGTCAAAAATTACTCCGGAGAGGAGCAGAGAGGCAGGAAGAGGTGCTCATGTGTGTGCACGCCTGCAGGGAAGTGGGCTGGAAGCACAGAGTGCAGTGCCAGGGTGCTGGGATGCTGGGGTGCTGGGATGGCAGGGTACATCTGCCGGAGCAGGGGGTCACCAGGCCAGGGGGACCTGGCAGCAGTGGCCACCAAGGGCACGGGCAGAGAGCTCATCCCACCTGGCTTTGCATCCAGGACTGTGCAGTCAAATCAGGTGGGGAAAAAATTGCCTTGGCAGGTGCATTTGACAGCAAAATCTATTTATTTTTTTTCTCTGACAGGTTCCTCAGGCAAATCTGGAACGACCCAGAAAGGATGAGCTGGGCATAGTTTATGCTTAAAGTGGGCAGTCATCTCTGCGGTGATAGTGTCTCATTTCCCTCTGCGGGCACAACTGCCAGGCAGAGCAATAAATCTTCCAGATGGAAGTACTTGGCGTGGACCTAAATTTACCTTCCTTTCCGCAACCCTCTCAGCTGTGCGGCAGCAATTCCTAAGGCTGCTCCCAGCCAGGTTATCCGAGCGCAGAGCCTTTTCAGGATGCTAAAACCCATCTGCCTCGGGTCATATTGACTCTTGCTAGTTTGGGACGAGGCAGAGACAAAGCGACCCTTCCTGCGGGAGGCTGTGCTGCTTTATTTATTCGAGGAGGCCATTCTGCATGCCGTGGTGGCTGGGCCATGTTTGTCTCCACTGTGGATTTGTAGTGTGCATTTGACCCATGGGTGCACATGGAGCAGTCCCAGCACAGCCCGGCTTCCATGAAGGACTGAAGCCACCCCAACACTGCTCCAGAAAATATGTTGGAAAGCAATTCAGCTCTGGGAGCAGTGCGTGTGTGTTTATTCCAAAATAATCCATGGTTTGGTACTTTGGCCCTTGGACCTGGAGTTTTCTCAGCCGCCTTTTCTCCTGACCTCCAGGGCTGCCGGGATAACGGCTTCTCTCCTCTTATCTCAGCTGATGCTATCACTTGTTCCTCCCATGCCCGCAGACACATGTCATGTGGTGAAAACTCCCTCCGGGGGAAGCCGCCTTCCCAGCCCGGCATGATCCTTCATCTCAGAGCGGGGAGGGAAGGGGTCAGAAATAGATGCTTCTCTCCCTTTAAAAGCATCTTTTATCCAAAAAAGCCTGCATAGTATCCTGCCCTTTGATCTGTGTATGAGAGCTGGGAAAGGAAGATCTCAGCTTAAATTCTTCCTAGGGCAAAGCACCACACTAGACTCTGTAAATCTGGATTGTTCCTGCTGCGGGCTCCCGTGTGAGCCCAGGCAAGCCCCTCACCCTGGCATCGCTTCAGGGTATGGGGACAAGGGCAGGTGTAGCCCTGCAAATAGAATCATAGGATTGTAGAATGGTTTGGGTTGGAAGGGACCTTAAAGATCATCTACTTCCAACCCCGCTGCCATGGGCAGGGACACCTCCCACTAGACCAGGCTGCTCAAAGCCCCATCCAGCCTGGCCTTGAACACTTCCAGGGATGGGGCATCCACAGCTTCCCTGGGCAACCTGTTCCAGTGCCTCACCACCCTCACAGGAAAGAATGTCTTCCTAATGTCTAATCTAAATTTCTCCTCTTTCAGTTTAAAACCGTTACCCCTCGTCCTATCATTACACTCCCTGATAAAGAGTCCCTCCCCATCTTTCCTGTAGGCCCCCTTTAGGTACTGGAAGGCCGCTATAAGGTCTCCCCGGAGCCTTCTCTTCTCCAGGCTGAACAACCCCAGCTCTCTCAGCTTGTCCTCACAGCAGAGGTGCTCCAACCCTCTCATCATCTCTGTGACCCTCCTCTGGACCTGTAGAGGTTTGCCTTCTTCCCAGTCTCTGCCTTTTGCTGAGCGGGGAGCGACTGATTCTGTCAAAGCCATGGGCTTGGGAAGCGGGTCTCTGGATGAGAGCTGGATACCCAGGTCGTTGCCTTGTTTTGCCACGTGAACAAGTCCCTGGTCGTTGTACACATGTGCCTGCATTCACACAAACACACTCTCTCGTGTGCACTCTGCCTCTGGTGGCACTTGGGATTTTTCCTTACACGCTGATGTTTTGCTGAGGTCAAATGTCCGTGGCAGAGGGAGTCTTAGCAGCACGGTGTCCGAAGGGACCCAGAGCCGGCAGCTGGAGCCGAGGAGGGAGGAGTGGCATCACAGGTTTCTGCTGGCCAGGTAGATGAGTCATTTGGGCTCTTCCACTCTCTTTACCTTTTAAAATAAGGTGTTGAGTAAGCCATGTGATACCCAGCTTAAAAGACAACTCTGCAGTTAAAAGAAGTAGATGGCAGGTTTGCTATATATACTTCTTATTGCCGTATTCCTGTGTGCCATAATGGCACGGTGTATGTGTCTGCGACAAGCAGGTAAAAATGGAAATATAACGTTGGTTCCCTGAGCATATTGTGTGCAAGGTAGGCGTGTGAGGGGGGGAAAGGTGGGCAGATTTACTCCGCATCACCCGCCTAATGATCAATAAAGTCTCCTAAGATGCTGAGGCAATGCTCAAACATCCCAGGCAGATGGGCTGAGTGGCTTTTCTGTGCAACAGGATTTGGAGAGCAGCCGGCCATCTGGGCTCAGTAGCCCTCCTGTAACACATAGGTGAGACCCAGGGCTTACTCCAGCCTCTTGATTATAAAGGACGCGGCATCCCAGAGGATGTGGGTGAAGGCCTGGTGATGGCAGGGCTGAGCCTGGAGTGAAGGCACATCTCGTGCCTTGTGAAACCAGGTCTCCTGGCCCTGACCCAGCATCTCAGCCAGGGGCTGTGCCAGCAGACCAGGCTGTGGCTGGCCTGAGCAGGACCAGCAGAGATGGTCGCCTTGCCCTGGGGGCTGCCAGCCATCTGTAGAGAAACCTCCTGGGGTTGAGTGTCTCTATATATATCCCATGTGATGTGTGGATTCCTCTCAGGTTTCTCCCTGGCCGCATCACTTCGGAGAGATGTGGGTTGCGTTCCCTTGGTGCTGGCTTTGTTCTTGATTTGACAGGGGTAAAAATAGTAAAAGAGAAAGAAAGGCAGTGTGTGGGAATGGTCTCCTTCTCACGGCGCATCCCCCGCAGCACAGAGGCTGGAGGCAAACCCCCATCAGTCTGAAGAGCCCAGGATCAGATCACCTCTGAGATGACCCCTTTGCAATGAGATGCTGGCATGGAGGAGCTGCCAGGGCCTCGGAGCTGGAGGCAGCAATGTCCTGAGTGCCTCCCACCCACCCGTGCCCAGCCAGAGTTGCTAAGTGAGGAGCAGAAGGCCTTTTCTCCCCACCCCAAAGTGATTCATGGGGTGCCTGTTCTACCCGAGCTGCCACAACCGTTTCAACACATGCTGTCGTCTGACCCATTCCTTGGGTAGGTGTCCCCTTGGCAGGTCCCTGGTGCTCCAGCATCCCTTGCAGAGTGCCCTGTCTGGCATAGGACAGTGGTTCATGGACCACGGTGATGTTCCTCCTAACACCCTGTCCCTGAGCTCCATGGGGATGCTCTGTGACCAGCTATGGGAGCAGGCACCACCTATACGGCACAGGAACAAGGCACAGGCGTTGCAGAGATACCTCTATAATTGCTCTTAAAACTGCCCCATCCAAATTCATGATCATCCTCTGACCTGTCCAGACAACCACAATGCTATTTTTGCCTTGTTGAGACAGCATCCTTATCTGGATCTGTGCTACAGTATGTCATATGAACACGGCTTGTCACCATGATAGCTCTCTTCCTTCCTAATCTCACATCACCATCGACTGTCATGCAGAAGAGAGCGACTCCTTTCCTGTGACAGAGAAGTGCCATACCTACAGGATTACTTTCAGGCAACCCACAGGAGATTCATCCTGGCAGCTGTGAGTTACCCCCTTTTACACTCTGGCCCTAAAGCCGCTGTTTCGGCTCTCCGGTGTCACTCAGAAGAGACTTCCAGACCCCTCTTTAGCTTTCTGTGCTACCCTTCTTCAGGAGGTTTGGTACCTGAAATCACAAGGGAGTTTGCAGAAGCTGAAAGCTCCTAGCAGCAGAGACCAGCCAAGAGGAACCATCACGAGAGCTGCTCAGGCTTTCACAAGAGCTTCAGGAGCCAAAAGGAGTGTATCTGAGCTGCTGCCTCAGGTGGTCTTTGGGCTTTTTGGCCATGATCACCATCCCGGAGGCTTTGTGCAAAGAGTCTGTGTCATGAGGCAGCTGAGCTCACCATGCCATCTCGTTGTCTGCAATATTTGTAGGGCTCCACATTGTGGGATCTGTTGGGAGATGATGCTGGGGTTCAGTCACCCCAGTCTCCTCACCACCTCAAACAGATGATTGCTCCCAGATCTGCCTCATTCACAAGGAACAAGCGAGATCAAGGCATTCGCACCATGCCTGTGCCTACGGCTTCAGTGTGGCTGCTGGGGCGTGTGATGTTAGGAGATCAGTTGGTGGGACAGAAAGTAATTCCTGGGTTCACGCTTGGCAGGAGGCTGAGTGGAGCTCCGGGACTTCTTCCAACACACCAGAAATGCCATATCCCCCTGATACAAAAAGCTTATCTAGAATAAACACGTTCTGCTGGTGGGAACCTGTTTTTTGAAAGTTCACAGGTGACCTCTGTGTGACATTAGGGACCATCTGTTCTCCTGCGGCTGGTGCAACCCCTGTGCTGTCTCCTTGGCTAGTTTGACAGAAACACACCCATGTATGTGCCCATGTCTAACCTGGGTCAGACATGCCCAATTGGGTGATTTTGCTGAATTTCATGGTGACAGAGCTGCAGGCTGTCATTGCCCACCTTGAGGGAGAGCAACCTGTGAGATGGCATATGCTCCGCTTGAGAAACCCCTGGGTTTCCGAAGAGATGACAGCAGCCAGAAACACTACCTCCTGGAGAAATTAGGGGTCAATGGCATTTTGGGAGAGAGGGAGACTTGAATCCGAATTGCATCCCCGGGAGATTTCAAGAAAGAAAAGGAGTATAAAGGCTGCTGTGAGTGGAGTTTCCACCCTGCAAAGGCAGCCCGAGGACCCGGGGCATGCAAAAGCACGAGGGGAGTTCGTAGCAAAGCAGCGGGAATAAAACAGCTTCTTTGCAGGGGGCAGTGCCCTCGGCTCGCTTGGCAAAAGGACCTCACAGAGGGTGGGTGCCGGGGCCTTTTATCTGCACATGGGCTTGTAGTGATAAGGCTATGGTTCTTGAGAATACCCAAGATCAAGTGTGAATATCAAAAGAAGGCTTTATTTCAGTTCCAGGGAAGAAGCAAATAAAATGGCCACCCTGCCATAATGAGCAAGAATTACCAGCCTTAAACCAGGTACCTCCGACTCTCTGCTGTCACACAGCAAAGAAAAACCCATGTTTGATATGTGTGTGGCTAGCCCGGGGGCAGAAGCGTCCTGTGTGAAAACTCATTAGGAAAAAAAAAAAAAAAAAAAAGGCAAAATCTTGTGTTAGGTTTAGAATAAACAATGTTTAGCTGTATTTTGCAGTTTGTGTTATTCTCCAGCACAACCAGCTGCAGACTCATCAAACTGAATCATTTCAGAGCTCTGCTCAAGACTGACACTTTATTTTTTATTGACATCAGAATTTAAACAGGAACAACAGATTCTTTTTACTTTTCTCTTAATTTTTTATGTGAATAATAGAATTGCAGAGTCACAGAATAATTTCAGTGGGAAGGAACCCAAGGCAGGACCAGCTCCAAAGCTAGATCAGGTCCTCAGGACTTCAGTTATGAGTTTCTCCAGGGATGGAGATGCCACCTCCTCTCTGGGCAACCTGTGCCAGTGTTTGACCAGCCTTGTGGTGAAATATTTCCCTTATATCAAAATATAATTTCCCTTATTGCAACTTGTGACCATTGCCCTGGTCATTTCAGTGCGCACCTCTGGGAAAAGCCTGCCTCTGTCTTCCTTGTAACCCCCTTTAGGCAATGGACGACAGCACTAGGTCCCCCAGCAAGCAGATTTAGGACCACCCCCCAGACTCCCTCCTCCCAGTATGTCCATGTCTGTCTTATACTGGAGAGCCCAAGACTGGACACAGCATCCCAGACGCAGCCTCATGGGTACCAAGTAGAGGGGAATTATCATTTCCCTCGGTGTGCTCTTGCTGATGTGGTCCCACAGGTGGCCACCCGTCACCCTCCCCTTAGCAGAGATCTAAATAAGCAATGATGTGTTAGTCACAGAGTTTGGAGGGAAAATGCCATCACTGATAGAGTTCCTTGAATATTTGACTTCTCAAGCAGCCTAAAATCTGTATTTGCTTAGAGTAAGACTAAGAGGATGACTTGAGAAATGAGAAAGAAGGAAGGGGATGTAATCTAGTAAGGATATTCAGCCTCAGTGAAAGGTATGGACAATTATTCATTGGAGGTATTAAACAAATTTAGTTCCCATTCAAGTCGAGGATCTCCTAAGGCTTAAGTGGAAAAAACTAGTCCAGCCACCAGGACAGGCAGTGTTAGACCCATATGCTTTTACCCCAAAGTCCAGGCTGCTGCCCCCAGAGCAACAGAGGTCCCAGCCTGGGAGGTGGTGAAGTTCATGTGCCTTCCCTTCCCTTCCTGCCCCTCAAAGAATTACCTACCCATGGAAAGCAGGGTCGGCCTCCGGTTCTGCAGGCTCTTCAAATCCCAAAACACCTCAGCACATGCAGGAAACCTCCACCTGACTCCTGGGCTCTTTGCATTCCCATCACTGCCTACTAGTGCTTATGGCACAAAGTCTTGGGCTGCACTGGTCTTCCCAACAACTCCTCCCTGCAAAAACCTCTCTCCTTCTTGTGCTATCTCTTAGTTTTAATCTGTGCCCCAAACATGTTTAACCAACGAGGCTTTCAGCCCACGTATGACACTGTGGCCAGCTGGTGGTGGTAGGGCTGCCACCTAGACAAGTTCACGGCACACAGTGGAGTCTGTCCTGGGACCCCCAGCATCCTGAGAAGGATAGACGTGGGAGGAGGTGGGGGTCATCCCCTGTCCAGGGAGACATGGTGCTGCTGGGAACAGCGGTTTCTTGGAGACCCTCCCCCATGCTTAACCCCGCATTTTGGGAGCTAAAAACCCTTTAAGGACTCCCTCCTCTTGCTTCAAACTACTCCATTGCCATCACCTTCACTGCTCTGACGCTGCTAGAAACCTGGCTGGGCTGGAGTAGCCATGGCTTGTGCTGGCTGGGGAGGACAGAGTGTTTACAAGCGGTTGGTGGATATCACGACCAGCCAGTTCACAAACACATGCCCTTGTTTGTCCTTTGCTTCTTCCTCAAGCTACAGCAAACCCATGCCCGCTGACGTGGCTTCTTGCTGACGGCCGGTTGCCCATGCACGCTCCTCTCCCATCACAGCTTGGACCAAAACTGTGGAGAGGGAGGCAGGGAAGGTCGGGCACATTTTGATACCTGCTTGGTTACAGGAAAGCATGAATACGGCGAAGCTGCACCTCATATTGCCACCTTCCCTTCCTCGCTGGATCCCTCACATCGCCCCAAAGCTGGTGCACGCTCCCCAGCGCTGCTCGCTAGGTCACTTGAAAGCCTTCTGACCACATGTGCTCATTCACCTAATGGGGGGATGTGGCTGCCTGGCTGTCATGTGCTGTGCGCTGCACATCGTGACTCATGCCTGACTGCCCTCTGGTAAAGGCATCGGAGTGCCTCGGGGCGGAGATTCTGTGCTCTCCCTCTAATTCCTGTGCCTCGCTCTTGGGGTGGCCGGACAGATTCCCAGCACTGTTTGCAGGGTGCTGGTTTGAGATGGATGCTGTTAAGAGGGTGCCTGTATGTACCGGTGTTGTTGCTGAACCGCGTACGGTTGCCATAGAAATCTAGGACACGTAAATCTGACTGATCATCCTCTTTTTCCCACCCTTTCTTTCTTTTTGCAGTAAGTAAAGGCAATGGCAGAGCTAGACCTGAGGAGCTGGACTGGGAAATCTTGGCTGTCAAACAGTGGTTTCAGATGTTGATGCTGCAAATAGCCACCTGTGTGCAGACGGACCAGGGTAACGCTGAGGGAACAGACCTGCCCCAGAGTGGGTGATGGACAGAAGCTGGAGAAGGCTTCTGCTCAGCTGGGACCTTATACTACTGCTGGTGACACAAGATGGAAGTGAGATCAGACCCTGGTTTCGCTATGCGCCGTCTCTCCACCCGCAAAATACATGAACTCATAACAGCAGAAATATTCTTTCCTAATTAATGGCCCATCTTTGTGTTCACAAAGCTCTGTCAGATATTTCACAATAAATACTGTTTGCACTTTACAGTGCGCTACGATGTGATATTTAAGTACATAAATTTGATTTCCTCCTGTAGATAAAAGCAATATATGACCTCCTTCACCTTCGGAAATACCATCTGCTTGGCTCATGGTGCATTCCCCAGTGCTGCTGATTTTTAAGAAATCTTGCTAGAGTTACTCTCGCTGCAGTTGTGTTTATAACATGCCTGCTCCTTTTGCTTTGAAAGAGCAAGATCAGGGCACAAATAATTATACAGCAAAGAAACAACTGTTCAAACATGTTACCAAAGACCATAACAGAAGCGTTTAAGAAAATGTTGAAGTGTTAAGAGTTTAAAGAACCGAGGTTTCCTGCCACAGCCAGAATTATCTCCCCCTTTGGTTGTCCTCCCAAAATGGGGCCCCTGACCAAAGCTGGCGCTTGTTGCAATGTGAGCCCCAGCCAAAACATCCAAGCAGAGGAAGCCTTTTGCCTTTCTGAAAACTTTGCTTTTTCTGCCACAAGCCCAGAAGCCACCCTCTGCTCACCTTGGGGAGTTCTCCCTCATGCGAGTGCTGCCATTAATGTCAGAGGAAATGAGTTACATGCCTGGCAGCATGGGAAAGCCTTGCACAACCAGGCCTAAATATAAACCGGACATGAAAGATAAAGTCTCCAGTAAATATAATTGTGATAGCTTGGGGGCACAGCCAGCTCATGTTAGTGTCAGGGGGGTGTTGGTTGCCTGGCCATCTCCTGGCTTCCCCTCAAATCAAACAGCATCATCCTTGAACTTCAGCCCATGGCTCAAAACCAGGGTTTTTTTCTGAATTAAAAGCATTCTTAAGACAGCCCTTATTAATTGGTGTTTCAAAAGTGCCACGGAGTGAGATGATGAGCAGCATGGTTCCTCCTTGTACTTTACAGCCAGGGCTGTCTTCCTCCCTGTGTAGTGGGCAGGACTCTGATTGCGGCAGCCCGCTGCGCCGGCCAGCCTGATTTCTCCAGCTGGTGGGATGCTCGTGGGCACCAGGGCTCACACCCATGTCACGTATGCCCAGTGTGCTGGGGAGGTGGGGCCTCATCAGAGGGCGGAAATTCGGGTAATTACCTCCCTGAGAGCCAGATTTCCAGAGCGTATAATTGAGCTCAAGTTAAATTGCTCATCAACAGGTAATCAGACGGTCCACTTCATTTGCTAAGAGTCATAGCTGACGCTTTCCTGCTCCTGTGTGTTGTTCTTTGACACGTTCCAGAATTTAAGGTCAAGGTGGGGAGCAACGATCAATCCATCCCACATGCCAAAGCCTAGCTTCAAACTCCAGCCTCATAATACCTTGAAATGGCTTTGGGTTGGAGGGTTCAAGTACCCACCATGGGTAAGATCGCTCTGGCACATCCTTTTTCTGACACTCCTCTGGTAGGAGACATTTCTTCCCAGAGAGCTTTCTGGGCAACCCGGCTGCTGATCTGGCACAGTGTGGTCATTTTTGCAATACACTGAAATGTCTGCAGCGATGATGCTCTTGCGTGGCCCTCAAAAGGTATAAACTTACGTCAGTAACAAATGGATCTAATCCTGTGAGATTCTGTGGGCCTCTGAGGACGTGCTGATGCTCTCACCTGCTGCTGGTGACTCCAGACGCTCCACACCTTGTGAGACACAGGCAGCCAGCCATGCTCTTAAAAAAAAGAAACAAACCCAAACATTAAAACAACGCATCAGCTTGTGGCCTGAGTTTCATAGGATATATGGGACCTTTTGCACCGGTTTCAGGGCGAGAAAGATCACCCTGCGGGGTGGTGGTTTGCAGGAAAAGCAGCGTGGCTTGCCTGCGCATCCAGGCAGAGTTTCAAAGGCAATGGAGATCAAAGGACACGGCTTCAGACAAAGCCACGGCACCGCGTGCTAGGCACGTTAATAATGTAGAAACAGTCAAATGTAAGAATAGTCAAATGCAGGCGCTGAAGCAGTCACAGGGCTTTCGAGGTGAGTGCAGCCCAAGGCAGGAGCCGGGCATCGGTGCAGGGCTCTTGCTGCCTGGCTTTCCCAGCTCGCCAAGGGAGCTGACGCACGGTCCTCCCTCTCCAGAGGGCCTGGAAGCATGATGTGTATTGGTGAGCATGTCTTCGGGAATGAAAACCTCTGATTTTTGCTGGGTGTGTATGCAGAGCCTTTGGAAAGTTGTGAGTGCATAGACTCTGGCCTGCTGCCATTCACTTTGTGCACGTGTGTGACCTGAGCATGTGTGACCTGAGCGTGCCCAGCTGATAGAAAGCATTTTTTGGGTGATGGTTAAAGATTCTTAATAAATTTTATTAGGGGAATTAAATGTTTCTTGGTAAATAAAGGATTTTTAATCAAGCTTTAATTGCCATGTGCCACAGATCTTCCTTACGCTGAAAATAATGAATTTCAGTGTGAATTTTATTCTTAGGTGACTAATGGGACACTGGAAAACTCACTTGGTGATTTTTAGGGATGAGTGAGAGAGGGTGTAAACAAAGAGCCTGACAGAAAAGTGCTTGTAATCATTCAGCTCTGGCTGCAGGAAGAGATGAAAATGGGAATCTAAAAAGAAGCTCCTTTATAAACCCATCTCACAATATTAAGGTATGAATTTTAGAGGCAGCCCACATAATGGCTTCAGGTTTCAAGTCACATGCATGATCCATTTTTAATGGTACTATTTTTGCTGTGGCACTTCTGACAAATGGTCAGAGAAACGTCAGTCTTGACAGCCCATAAAATTAGCAAAATCCCCCTAATAAAGCTAAAAGCAGGAGCCACATTCTGAAGCCGTAGGGGCCAGAGCAGCGCTGGGTATGCAGCGTGGCTCGGGCTCCCCAGTGCTGTGGGGTTGGCTCTCCATGCCACAGGAGACCCTCTCCAGGTCCTCATGCCACAGCCCTTGCTCTTACTGGGTGTGCATGTCCACAGCTTCTCTGGGCAACCTGTCCCAGTGTCTCACCACCCTCATTGTAAAGAATTTCTTCCTTATGTCCAATATAAACCTACCCTCCTTCAGTTTAAAACTGTTGCCCCTTGTCCAGTTGCTATGGGCCCTGGTAAAAATTCTCTCTCTGTCTTTCTTCTAAGCCTGGTTTAACTGCTGAAAGGCTGCAATAAGATCCCCCCGGAGCCTTCTCTTCTCCAGGCTGAACAACCCCAGCTCTCTCAGCCTCTCTTCATAGGAGAGGTGCTCCAGCCCTCTGATCACTTGTGTGTCCATCCTCTGGATCCACTCCAACACGTCCATGTCCTTCTTGTGCTGAGGGCTCCAGAGCTGGACGCAGTACTCCAGGTGGGGTCTCACGAGAGCGGAGTAGAGGGGCAGAATCATGTCCCTTGACCTGCTGGCCACGCTTCTTTTGATGCAGCCCAGGATACGGTCGGCCTTCTGGGCTGCAAGTGCACATTGCCAGGTCATGTTGAGCTTCTCATCAACCAACACCCCCAAGTCCTTCTCAGAGCTGCTCTCAGCCCCTTCATTCCACAGCCTGTACTGGGTATTGCCCTGACCCAGGTGCAGGACCTTGCACTTGGTCTTGTTGAACTTTATGAGGTTCACACAGGTCCACTCCTCAAGCTTGTCCCAGTCCCTCTGGATGGCATCTCTTCCTTCTAGAGTATCAACTGCACCACTCAGCTTGGTGTCATCTGCAAACTTGCTGAGGGTGCCCTTGATCCCACTGCCTATGTCATTGATGAAGATATCAAATAGTATTTTTCCCAGTATAGACTCTTGAAGGACATCACTCGTTACTGGTTTCCATTTGGACATTCAGACATTGACTGTAACCCTTTGGAGGTGGCCATCCATCCAATTTGTTATCCATCTAACAGTCCATCCATGAAACCCATATCTCTCCAATTTAGCAGCAAGAATGTTGTCAAAGGCCTTACAGAAGTCCAGGCAGATGGCATCAGTAGCTCTTCCCTTGACCACTGATGCAGTTAATCCATCATAGAAGGCCACTAGATTAGTCAGGTGTGATTTGCCCTTGCTGAAGGCACAGAGGATGTCTGTGCCTGCAGTGTATGGCCAGCACTTTTTGGGTGAAGGCTTCCCTTAGACTAGCTGCAGCAGGGCAGGACACATGATGCTTGGGATGTGGAAGATGTGGAAGAGTCCCAGAGATGGTGGATTATGAGGTGGTGGATGTTGCAGCTTCCTGCTGCACCTGGCTACTCCAGGTCACACAGAGGTCCGTCATGGTCTCTCTGGCCCCGAGCTGGGGCTTGCTTTACCCATACAGACTTGTGACCCTGTGGCTGCTATTTTTTCCCCCCAAGCATTGAGAGGACACCAGCATCTCTGAAATAACCCTGCCGTAGCTGCAAGGCACATGGAAATGTGCCATCAGTCCTGGGCTGAGCCCCAGGGGCTGGCAGCCTGCACAAGGATCCGTGCATTGCCATGCTGGGCACAGGATCAGCCCCATGGAGGGCTCTTGCAGGCCAGGCGATGGATGGAAGTGCTTACTCAGCACATAACCTTGATGGGCTTTTTAGTTTAGGAGTTCCTTAAGGTACCTGCCTACACCCACACCTACTTATATATATACATACTTATACAGATCTCAAATCCGAAGTTGAAGTGCAAAGGCTTTTAAAAGCTTTAAAGGATTTAAAGACTCCTAGTAGAAACGATGCTGATGTGGGAGAAGAGAGAAAATAAAGGTTTGCCCTGGCTGGGGAAGTAAAATTGCAAGAGGGCTGTCGTGGGGAAGCCTGGTGTCAGATTCTTGTCCTTTCCCAGGCTTTTTGTCTTTTCCCAGGCTTTTTGTCTGCACACAAATCATGGTCTGTGTCTGTGAAATGGGGGCACTCAGCATCTTTGTTGTTGCGGTCCCCAATGTCCTCTGCTCACAGGCTGCCCCTCGGCACACAGCACAGTGGCAATCCTGCCGTCTCACACTGTTGCAATAAAACCAACAATAAATAACAGAAAATTAAGCTTGGGTCAATAGCTACTGATTGGAACCGAATGGAAAAGAAGCAAATTCAGAGGGCTGATATCAGGTAATACAACCAAGAGCTGACACTCCAGGGAGTATTCACCAGGGAACGTGGGTTTTTTCCTTTCTTCTTTTCTTTTTCTCTGCATCTTTTTTATTGATCTGTGAGAGGAGAAAGTTCTGTGGCTGCGACATCTGAGAGCTGGTGGTATCTCATGCCTTTATCTTCAGCCCCTGTCTCCATAATTGTTTCTGGCTTCCTCTGTACTGCGTCTTGGGTTTTCTCCGGGAGGCCTTTGAGCTGTCTGAAATTAAAGGTTCTTCTTCATCAGCCCCTCACCTGAGCTCCTTGCTTCCATTACTAACCAGCATTTTTCTCGGCATCCCAAAACAATTCAGTATTTCCATCAGAGGTCAGGTGTTTCTGCTGGGAAAAGCCATCAGAGGCCATCCACCTCTCCCTTCGGCCCCAGCCCTCCTCCCCCTCTCCCAGTACACGGGAGGCTGCTTCCATTCCCCCACATCCTCCTCCCACGCGAGGAGCTGGAGCGATGCTGCAGCCCTGCATTTCCCTCATTTCAGTGGTGCTTTAGAGCCAGGAAAACAGCTCAGCCCTGCTTATATTTTCATTTGTCTGGGGAAGTGAGTGGGTGTTTCTGTATCGGTATCTGTGTGCTCAGCCAAAGGAGGGGAAAGTGTTACCCTGCTCCTCACACCTTCTCCCCTCCTCATGGACCCTCTGTGTCCGGCCAGTGTGGACCCGCGACAGATGGCTGCTCAGTTTGCATCAGCGTTCAAGCCCAGAGACACTGGCATTTCCCAGGCAGACTGCTAACCGGACGCAGAGATTAGCTCTGGCATATCTCCATGTTTAAATGAACTTCCCCTAATTAGAGAAATTGCCTGCAATGACACTTCAGACAGGGCCTCCCCGGAATTATGTTCATAAACATCTCGCGCACCACGTTACAAATAGAGCCACAAGCTCAGTGTAAGGCGATGCTGGTCCCCGAGCCCCTTCCCGCTCCCACCTCTGCTGTGGTGGCCACATTGGTGCCCAGGGTTTACACTCATTTGTCCCCCCTTTTCTCACCAGATGATGCTCACCTGTTTGTCTGGAGATGTGCAGGTTCTTCTTCCTCCACTTCTCAATGGTTACCCTAATGCCACCAAAACCATGACCCCACACTTGAACTTCTGTTATCCCTGAACCCCTGCCCAAATCACACTGAAATCTCTACCAGGCCAACTCGTGATGAAAGTTTCCCTACCTCCCTTTGCTAAACATGCACGATTTTTAGGACACCTTACAAAAGAACAACTTAAGGGGGTTGTGTGTATATATTATATTGCCACATTTTTGCTCAAAACAGACCCTTCTGGGATACAGCGAAGACTGTGTGCTCTGAGACAAATTAAGTCTGGGAAAAAAAGAAAGAAAAGCAACCAAATTAAGCTTGTTAAGTTTTACAGTAAACCGCTGCAAGTCTGAGGCATGACATAAAAGCTGGAGTTTTCAAAGGGCCCTGAGGGAAGCAGACCTGGGGCTGACACTGAATTTAATTTGCTCTGTGCCGAAGGAGACAGCTTTGGAGAAATGCCCATACGCATACTGATGCCTCAAATAGATGTTTTACCAGGTTTAGCAAAAATTATGTGCTCCAGAGCAGGCAGGGAGTCCTCGTGCTGGATGGAGAGCAGCATCCAGAGAAGGGGTCCCTCCACTCCGGTGCATGGTGGGGACTCCATAAACACCACGGCTTATCTTTTAATAGAGATACTACTTTTTCTCAAGAGATATAATGGGAATTTTCTCAGTGTACACAGACAAGAGAAAACGTTTTTCAGAACAGAAAAAAAATCAAACCAACCCTCCACAAGTGGCAGATGAAATCTATGTAAGAACAGGAAATTAATTTTCTGTTAATAATCCTTAAGGTTAAGAAAGTCCTAAGAGCCAGAGGGTGAGAATGCTGCCCAGCTCTGACATCTGCCCTCCAAAACACTTTTTATTTCATGTCATTTTTTAATTGAATGGATTTCTCTTTTTCTGTTCTTTGAATTGCGGGTAATGTGTTGGACGGAATAAAGAGGCGCTGAGCCAAAATGAGCTGGAATTGAAGGAGAACTGAGGGAAAAGCAGAGCTTTCCTGGTTTGAGAATATTGCTTTTTAATGTGGGAAGAGGCAAACCAAACAGGCAGAGTTCCCTCCAAAGGAAAAAAAACACGAAAACCTAATTCAGGTCCTGGCTTCAAAGCCTGGTTCCTTATCTAAGCGGCAGGATCTGTCATCCCAAGTGCAGTCACACAGAGAGTAATAGAGTAGTAAGAGTGAAAATGTATTTAGTGCTTTTAATACAATGTTGTCAATATCTGAATTATTTCATCTTGAATTCCAGTGTCAGGAGCTTCTGTTAAGGACCAAGATGCTGCATTCCTGCAGCTTCAGCAGCATTGCAACTTTTTGTTCCAGCTTCCTCTTTCTCTCCTAGACGTGGGGGAAGAAAGCTTGAAACCCCAAGTCCTGAAGATCAGGCTCCAAAAAGGTTGTGAAAGATGTCTACTGCTGTGGTTTTAAAGCCTCAGTCTTTACAAGCAGGATGAAGACTTTGGGGGCAACCAGGTGAGCGTCTGGGTCTAGCCAGCAACAGACATCAACGTCATCCAGGGAAGGTGAAACATCTTCATTCACCAGGGGAGGTGAAGCATCTTCATTCATCAGTTAGAAAATTCCTCTCATTAGTCATTCATCAGTCGTCAGTTATTCACCTCAATAGAAAAGCAGGTTATCACAATGTGTTGGAGCTCAGAAGGTCCCTGTGCCTCTCAGTGAGCCTGGGTCACCTCTGAGTTTTGCTGTGCCTCCACACAGATCCCTTGCCCAGAGGCCAGCTGAGCATCTCAGTTTCACTCCAGCTTTTGGCTTCATGGTTTCAGGAAAAGAGTGAGATCATGCACTGTAACCAAAAAGCAAAATAAAGAGAGTGCCATGTACATGATTTTTTTCAAATAGCAGGATTTTATGTCAACTTCATGATGGGAAGGAAATGGCCAGATGGTTGGCAGTCTTGCCTTTACCTAGATTTGTCCCAAAAGCAGGATGACATGAATGTGCTGGAGGGGTCTCTAAAGCCTGGGGATAAGGTTTTGCCTCCACGCAGGAAGGGAGGGAGGAGGGTGTCTGTCTTGCCTCAGTCCTTACATCTCCACTGCCATCCAGATGCTGTTTTGGGGGCTGCGTATCGACAACAGCATCTCTCCCGGGTAGTGATGTCCCTCCACAACCAGGCAAGGCTTGTGAGCTGTCATGCAAGGTCCTTGTCTCCCCCCTGCGAGCATATTTGCCTGGGTTTGCTTTGTGATTGGATCTTTGGTTGGTGGCAGAACTTAATTTCATTCTAAATTTGCCTGGAAATTAATCAGGTTCCTCTGAGCGCCAGCTATTTGCAAAGAAATAACGACAACCTCCTGGGTTAGAGTAACTCTGGGGCCAGCGATTAGATCACCAGCCCTCCCTCTTGCTTTGCACAACATATGATGAACACGGCATTATAATGTCAATATACTCGGTACACTTTTCAAACCCACTGAGTAAACACGCGCCGAGAGTGCGCTGCAGATGGGCTCGCTCGCCAAGGGCTGTTGCCTCTTTCCTTAGCTCTGTTTAGTGAGTACATGGTTTTGTTTAAACAGGAAAACACATTAAGAGGCACTTCATCTTCGAGTGTTCCTGTCTACGCTGCCTGCATTCCTGGCTAGGGTGTTTAATATACATCAAGTGCAACGTGCTTGTGGGACCCTCTGATTAAAATACTGGCAGACCAACAGCGCCCCGCTGGAATAATCGGGGTGGCTACTTAACTAAGAAAAGGACAGTTACGTTTAGTTTTTCATCATGTTTCTTTTTCCTTAGGTTTCATGTCCATTGTCCGATAGTCTGTACGCTTCCCATAGAGCCTCCAGCGGCCACAGGTTGAGGTTGGGTTCCTTTAGCTTGCACCATGTGAAAGCTGACTTCAGCCTCAGCCAGACATCTGGGTTTCTCATGCGGCCAGGATCAGTGTCTCGTGGGTGAGCTGATGGTCTCCCCATTCCCCTTTCTCTGTGCTGATCGTGGACGGACACGGGATTGCTTACGGAGGAGGGATGATGCTGCATGAGGTGAATCCCAGCTGAGGTTGCTCTATTTTCAGATGCTCAAGTTGAGAGGGCTCAAGGTGCCCGGCCTTTGTGGGAGAGCTCAGCACGAAATCTGGTGCCCTTAAAGTGTGTTAAGTTGAGCAAAGACAGTCATCATCAGGCCAGGCCCTCATCCTGATTAAATTTATAGTGGAAGTCTAGTTTTATTCTCTTCTGCTCAATGGGGTAATACAGATTTACAGCAGTGCAAGGCCTGCCCAAATGTGAAAATTTAGATGCGGCTATTACAGAAGAATTACACCAAAACCAGTTCTTGACTATTAGTCCAAAATCAAAACCACGTTCCTCCGCGATGTGCTGAAACAGATACTTTGTCTGAATGTAAGAAGCTGTCTCCTTACCTTACTGAATCTGAGTCCCCAGACATCAGATCCACAGCCCCACAAACACCTTGGTTTGCAAAGATGACAGCAGAGCTGCTTTCTTTGGCATGCTGACCATGTCCTGGAGGGGTTTTGTCTGCTCCACCTTCATCCCCAGGAGACCCCATGCCCTAGGCCCAATGATCACTGGTGGTCCTGGACTCACTTGGCACTAAGTAAAACCCTCCCAGGAGTTTCCACTGTGAAAGGTACGGAGAGGGTCTTGTACAATTCCCTCTGAGTTTATCGAGTGGGGATGAGACACAGATCTTATCTGAAAAAAAAACCCAAAGAATAGAATGAAGAAAAGAAAACGCAGCCAGTGATTCTTTCTAACCTTTTTTCCCTCTCTTCTCATGAGCCTGTTCTGGGATAATTCTCCCAAACAATCAGGTTTTCCCATCTCCATCTGATGCTCTTCCACTCAGCCCAAGACATTTCTCACATGCAATCATGTTTTTTTCTAGTAACCAAAAAAAAAAAAAAATCACTGTAGTACCAGAGGGAGGTTATTTGGTTATTTTGCCTCCTTCTCAGTAGATGAGGTTGTCAAAGTCGGTTTCCATTAGATGTGCCATATCCAGCGCTGAAGTTAACAGCAGCTTTTGTTGGTCCCATAGCTTCCTCCCAGGAGTCTGGGTTGCAGGTGCCAGAGATCCCCTCCCTCAGTCCAAGGCTGATCTGGTTCCTCGTGGGACATCAGGGACACAGCGATTTAAGAGACTTGCCAGAAACCTAAGTTGTGCCTCAACACTCCAAATGATCACAACATACGAGGCAGATTGAACTAAAGCAGGGGGAGAAAAGGGCACCAGACCTAGAGATAAGCATGCCCATATTTATACCAAAATAAATTATTGGAATAACTTAACAGTGTTTATCCTGGAGAAGACATAGAACAATTTGCTGGGTACATTTCCAAGAGGAGACAAATCAGGCCAACACAATCCATCTTCACATATTTTTAGGAGAAGTGTAGGGAAAGACTTTAGAAATGAGGAAGGATCTATTTGCTTGTCCTGGAAAGACAAATATTTCAGGGTTAGTAGCTCTGGTTGCCAGCACCTCCCCTGAAAGATTGCACAGGGGCCCATTTGCCAATGATAATGATCGAGTTATGGGATCAAGAGTCCCTGCCCATAGGAAAAGCAAACAAGGTGATACTGTATGGCATCTCCCTGTCTGCCCGCGCAGATCCGGGCAGTGCTCTAGTACTACACAAACACTGTTGTTAGTTACAAAAGCAAAATGCCCCACAAACAACCAGTACTGGATGAACCAGTTGACCAAGGAAATGGAGACTGTTGTAAGGAGAAACTTGAAGTTTGTGGTGTACCCAAAGAAAAGCCAAAAGGAGCTGTCACTGCCCTCTGTAAAATGCCTGAGAGAGGAGGACAAGCTATTTAAGGTAAACACTGACATCAGAAAAAAAAAAAATAATAACCTGTCTCCACAACTCAGGCTGCAGAGGGAAGATCTCTCACCATCAGAGTGTGACATCCTGTGAAGTCCCTGAGCTCCCCAGGGCAGTCGTGGAGGCTGGGAACCCTTTGGTGAGCTTCAGCCTGGAGCTGCTGGTATGTAGTGGTCACTGCCGGGCAGGGGCTGGCGCGTTATCGCAGTGCTCCCTCCAATGAGGGAATTGTGGAGCAGAGCAACATCTGCTTATGGCACCGAACAACCAGCCATTGTCCTGGGGCTGTCAGCCTGCAGGGAGCCCCGAGATAAGCTGCTGGCTGAAACCAGATCCTGGACATTGATGATGCCCACAGCGTCCATCAGACAATAACGTCAATTGATCTCCTTACCATGGAGGGGAGAAAACCCAGAAGGATTAGTCATGGGAAATGCACCCCAATCACATCTCTACTTCATGACAGAAATGAGTCTTGTGGGCGAAAATAATGTAGCACCGCCAGGGCTGGCCAGTTTGAGACACTGGAAGCCATGCTGGTCTCATTAATGAGGAGGAACAAGTGGGGACAGAGCCCAGAAGAAGCAGTGACCGGGCACATTGCATCTGGCAAGCCCCAGTGAGTCGTGCAGCCCCTGAAGGCGCCGAGGCAGTGGGTAGAGAAACAGCAGCAGGTAATGCAGCAAGCGTTACCCCCAGAGACCACCCCGCGCCCCAGGGCAGCCTGGAGCCCTGGCTGGGGCCTCCTGAGGAGAGGAGCCTCCTGCCCACCCACGTGATCTTTCCTCTAACTTTCCTCAGTTTAAATCTGGTTTTGTACTGACAACTGGCATAAACAGGTCTGGTAGCCTGCAGTCAAATCCTGGCCTTAGGATTTCTGGTGCCCCAGATACAGCTGTCGGAGGAGACTGCAGTGACCCCGTTTATTCCCTGGTGAGCAGTAGCAAGAATGGTATGTCCACGTCAATTCAGCTATATCCATCTCTGCTGATAATTTTTCTCTCTGGAGGAATCTAAATATTCGTTTCCCCTTCCCGCTCATGAGGGGTAGCTCAGAGCTGGGATAGTCTCACTGACATCCATGGAGTGATTGCTGGGTTAGAAAGAAAAGAGTCCCAGGGAGGCTGGCCATGACAGGGTTTTCCACATCCTCCACCTGGTTTGCATGATGGGATTTGGGTTTTTTCCTGACTGTATGGCAGTGCTGGGGTTTGCTCAGGCCTTTAAGGGCTGCTCTATCCTGCTGGGAGCAAGGCAGCACCTGTGGGGAGATAGGCAGGGCTCTGCCGGGAAAGAGCCCGCCGAAGCTGCAGTAGCTTATCTGCTGGAGCCCACCAGGTTCTGCCCAGGTGGAAGGAGCCTCCAGGTCCCAAGACACCCAGTGCCTCCTCCATGTGCAGTGTGTTGTGCACCAGGGCCTGCGTTAGGCTGGGTAACACCTTGTACAGGGCACCAGCAGAGATGTCTCACCAGTCCACAAAGTGTCCGACGCATTTTTTTGTGCATGTACAGCCCCAGAGTGATGGAGGCAGGATCATTTCTTCAGTCACAGTCAAAGTCCTGAACAGGGATTGAGCACATGTGAAAACAAGCAATGTAAAAGTCTTTATTTGCATCCACAGTGATTATACAGTACCACCAGCTATATGTTATAAACTGATTCAAATACTCTGTTTTCTTTTAAATGAGCTCAGAACTCTTCAGAAAACAGGAGAGATGAGGGCAGCTAATAAGCAGAGGGAACTAACATTAATCAAAAGGGAGTAAGAGTGCTTTCAGACATTCATGTAGGCAAACTAAGGGGAAGATGACAAAGGAGAGAGTAACTGATAGAACACTGAGAAATTAAATTAGTGGAAACTAAATAATAAGCAAGACCTAACCTTTTTCAACAACCAACTTTCCTCTAGCAGAGAAACACGTCCTGGCCTCCAAGACACAATGAAGTAGGTCATCAGGATTTGAGGGATTATGTTTCTGGAGCTCCTGAATCCAGAGTCATATTTTCCAGGTCTCTGATGCTGTGATGAGGAGATACTTGACAGAAAAAGCTGTAAAAAACCGAAACACTTCAAGGAGAGAGAGGTTATAAGGGGCTTGCCTTGCTCAGTCAGGGCTGGCAGATGTTTCAAAAGACCTTGCCACCAGTTTATTACTGGGACTGAGGCAGTCCTAGGCACCGTGTCAAACGTGGGGAGAGCCTGGAGGTTTTGAAATCTGAGCAGAGCAACACAGACGTGAGGGGACTTGCCCGGGGTCAGAGTGCAGGTTAGAAGGGAACTTCGGCCATGAGCTCAGATCCCCTGGGCACCACATGTTCCTGTCGCGTGTACAGTTAGGCAGGGCTGCTTCAGGGCTTTTACATACTGTGGACTTTTTTTGTCCTGGTTACTGCAGGCGTAAGCTTCAACTTCTTCTAGCAGTGCTATGCTACCCGCCGGTACCCAAGCAGGAGGTTCTTCCTTTCACTTCTCCTTTCCCCCGGCTGCACACAGCCCTGGGGCAAACGGCCAAGAATGGCAAGTTCTTCTTTGCAGCTTCCTCAGCCAAGTTATGCAAGCAATTAAACGGTTTATGGCTCCCCGCCCCCATTTTCTATCTTGTGACTTTATGTGGGGTATCTTTCCATCAAAATTAATGGCCAGCTATATTGATAGTGGTGTCTGGAGCTGCTGACCTGCCCTCCTAGCTCCAGAGCTGCATGTACTGCGCTGCGGTAGCCTGGCTGTCACCACCCACCAGTCCTCAACACAGGTCTTTGCAGAAGTCACAGCCGAGATGCCCATGTCTCACGGGAAGCTGAAATGGCTGCCTTTGCTGAGTGTCCAGGCCATGGCACAGCTGCCCTGGAGAAAGCTGTCTCTGCCAGACACATTCCCTCTCCCTGTTTTAAGCAGCTATTCCAGCTGCCAGGCGGCTCCTGCTCCGTTGTCATTAATCAAAGCCGTAACCATGAGAAAGGGCAGTAAGAAATTGTTTGAGCATATTTTAAACCAGAAAGTATTTTTTATGCTTCCTCTTGAGATCAGCCAGTCTTTGCCCAGGCACGAAGCATCTCCTTTCTCTTCCCTTTCCCCTGTGCCGCCCCAGTCCTAGGAGGGTGCTGGTAAGGGCAGAGCCAGGCACTCAGCTCCTGGGGCTCCAGCAGCCCCAGCTCAGGATACTCAGCTCCCCCAACACCCTTGGGAAAATTAGCAGGATGGTGGGAAGGGGCACCCACTACCCTGCTGTGAGGGTTCAGGCACCTGGCACAGTGTGTGAGAGTCACTCAGCGGGTGCCTGCCCTCTGTCCCATGCTGCAGTCCCGTGGTGGTGCCTCGTGCTCCAGACCTCCGCTGTTACACAAAAGTGATTTACAACACAGTGGGAGATCATGGTGTCAATGCGGCCACCAGCTTCACGGGGCCATGTCCTCCCCTGGCTCTGCTGCCCCCCTCTCTCCCTCCCTCTTTGGGGTTCAGCCCAAAGCACTCCTTCAAGGTGAAGATCACTTCCAAGAACTCTGGAAGAATGACCCAGGATTTTTTCACCATCCCCAAAGATGGGGGTCCGCTGTATGACCCTCTCGAGAGTTCCTAGTCTTGCTGGAGGGCCGGCAGCTTGGCTACAGTACAGGAGATTTTCTGTATGCACTTTAACATCTAATATTTCTTTTAGAACTGTTTGCTCTGACTAGGAAGCTGCAACACGTTTACTGTGCCAGAGTGTGCCTCAGCCATCAGCTACAGCTCACAGTGCATCACGCAGTCTTTGGGAAGACTGTAGGTGCTAAGGTGCACTGCAAACTGAATAGGGTTCAACCTTCTCTAACTCTGGAATTACTGTATTTGCCTCCCCAAGCCCAGCTCTTCCACCTCCCCCCTGTTTTTAGCAACATGGTCTGACCAAAGCATTTGGGAGAGAGGTGCAACCAAGCCCCCTGAGGGCAAGATGAGAGAGATCAGGCGGGCGTATGTTCAGTCCCAGCTCTGACCCTGAATCCATGTGAGGGTTTGGGCAAGTCATGCACAGGTAGATGCAGATCATAGAATCATAGGATCATAGAATGGTTTGGGTTGGAAGAGACCTTGAAGATCACCTAGTTCTAACCCCCCCTGCCATGGGCAAGGACACCTCCCACTAGATCAGGTTGCTCAAAGCCCCATCCAGCCTGGCCTTGAACACTTCCAGGGATGGGGCATCCACAAGTTATCTGGGCAACCTGTTCCAGTGCCTCACCACCCTCATAGTGAAAAATTTCTTCCTGATATCTAATCTAAGTCTCCCTTTCAGTTTAAAACCATTACCCCTTGTCCTATCGCCCCACTCCCTGATAAAGAGTCCCTCCCCATCCTTCCTGTAAGCCTCCTTTAGGTACTGGAAGGTACACAGGTACAGGCAGCGCTGGCTACCAAGATGATCTGGTGGCCAGAGGGTACCTTGTGTGATTGCTGTGGTCTTCGGGGATCTGGAGGAGAAGGTGTGCTCATCATGCCCATGGGACAGGAGGAGCCCTGGCACAGACATGCTGCCCACCTTCCCTTCCCAGCACAGCTGATGCAGCTGCACAGGAATAAGAGGGTTTACAGCTCTTGGGAGCATCTCAAAGGTGTTTTCCATCTGCTCGGACATGTCCTGTGGGGTGTAAGAGAGCCTGGAAGGGACTGTGTGGCTGTTGAAATTGCTGCCCTCTGCTAAGACAGCCAGACAAGAGGGAGGAGGAAAGGAGCCTGACAGCACTGCTGAGCAGGCAGCAGACCCAGCGGGGCAGGGGGATCATGATTTCCACTCCCTGCTTCTGGGCTTGTTTCTGAGTTTCTCTTTGTACCGTTCCATGTGTGTTCCTGCATTACCCATGGGGAACTCAGCTGCTACCGATGTAAAGCCGTGTGTTAGCGACTCACCAAGAGCCCGTGACAGAAGGAGAAATGGGAGACGGAGCTGCCTGAGCAGACAGAGCCTCCTCCTGCCCAGCACTCCCCCTTTCCACCCCAAACCCAGCCACACAGGGTACCCTCTCACGCCTTGTGACCGCACGTGTAAGGACCGCTGCTCCCCAAAGGGTTCGTCATTCCCGCCGGGATGATCCGGGACGCAGCCGGCGGCGCTTCGGCTCCCGCCCGCGCATCCCGTTGGCTCAGCCCGGCCCCGGGACCCCCACACCGGGGGTGGCTTGAAAATCATCACAGTGAAAGCAAAGGCTGTGCAGGGAGGGGACCGGGCTTTCTGTCGCCAGCAGGTGGCATCGCCACTCGCACTGCCCTGCCCAGAGAAATCAAGCAAAACTTCGTTTCTTTTTTTTTTTTTTTTTTTTTTTTTTTTAAAGTGCAGGTGGGCCCAGAGCTGAAAAAAGCTTGATGGGTAAATTTATAAAATAAATTTATAAAATGTTATTTTCTCTGAAAGTTCTGTTCACGCAAAACCTAATGAAGGAATGCTGCCCCATTTATTCCTGGAAAATAAAGGGCTGGGCGTGAAATATGCCAAGCATCCTTATATCCTCCTAACCCGAGGACCTGAGGGTACTTGGTACCTTGGGTCGTGCTCCGAGAGGACCCAGCAACACACCTCTTGTGCAGAATCTCCGAGGGCCTGTGAGGTGACAGAGGACCAGGCGGGGTGCTGCTCGCAGCCTGCTTGCCTGCCAGCTACTGCATTTCACCCTGCCTGAGCAAAGCACTGCCCAGGGAAGACTGGCTGTGCCTCCGAAAGCAAAGTCAGTGAGTCAGCAAAATAAGGCTGACGAAGCACTTCCCCGTTAGATGCTGGACATCAAGAGCAAAGAATCAATGACTTTGCATTTATTAGGCAGAATTACTGACGTGGCTACAAGCTAGCAGCCTTAAAGTACCAATTACTCTCTTTCAAATGCAACATCCTTACTAAGCTCAGGTGATAAAGATTTCAATTCCTCCCTTCCCACAGTGAGGCAGATTTGTCTGGGAGAAGCGTAAGCCAATAGGTCCTGTCATCTCCACTTACATGCTTCTTCTACTGCGTCAAAGGATCAAGTATGTTATATTTTGCACATACCATTAATGATTAACTGTTGTCTGTAGAGGAACTAGTTTTTCTCTTGACTTGAAAAAAAACCCTTGAAAGATGAAATGGAAAACCAGCCTTGGGTTGGCTCCAATGGGTATTTATGACTACAGCATTGATGGTACAGAAGATTAGAAGGTGTTTGGAATCTCAGGCATTTTTTTTTCCTGTTGATCTGTTCCTGGTAGGCTTGGAAATGGTTAGAAAATCATGAGAGAAAAAAGCCAGGCTTGTGGTTGGGGCACGTTATTTCCTGGTCTGGTTGCCAACTCTGTGTGACCTTGAACAGGCCAATCAGAGAGGAAAGTGAGAAGGGAGTATCCGTCACTCCTGTTTCTAGGCTTTTTCAAGTTCAGGTCCAACTCTCAGAGATGACAAACCCTTAGTCAGGGTCATTCCCTGAGCTTTGGGGCCAGGCCCCACAGATACCCCAGGCTTCACTGAAGGTGGTTGTGTAGGTTCTACTTACAGCCAATGGAGGGTGAATTGTCCCACCTATTTTGGGATGGGATGAAGTGCTCTCTGGAAGAACCTACTAAAAAGAACATTTTAAAAGAGGGGTTCTTGTCTTGGCTTAGCTGCCTAATTTTGAGATGGCTGAAGATGGCTAGGATGATTCCTAGCTTTAACCTCCTCAGGACGCTGCCTTTGAATTGGGAAGAACTATCCCTTCTGCTGTCTTATTTCTTTGTATGTTAAGATATTCACAGAAAGGACCAATTCTTACAGTATAATATCAAAGACCTTGTTTCCATCTAGATGCCAGATCAAGGAGGGCCAGCCTGACCCAAGGGAGCTGGAGGAGCTCCTGACACCCATGCTCGGGGATCCCCCAGCACACTTGTGTGCCCACTCACACACACACACACGCAGAGTTCTCCAAACATCTCTGGCAGCTCTTGGCTGCATGAAGCCTTTTGGTACATGCCTTGTGGGATCACAAAATTTGGCCATCCCTGCTTCAGGCACTGCAGGAATGTGGGACTAGGTGGTTGTATCACTGCTAGGAGAGCAGCTACACTGGCTTGTAGGCATCTACCTCAGCTGGATGAGATCAGATAGCTTAACCTTGACTCCTGTCTTGGTGTCAAGAGTTGGGCAGCGTGTTCACCAGCAGCCCTGGAGCTTGCCGTGCTGTGCAGGAGGCTGTCTGCTGTGCACAGCTCTGCCGTGGCTGTGGAAACCCCCTCCCAACAGATATCAAAAAGACCACAGAAATAGCCCCCTCCCAAGAGGTCTCACCTCCCCACAGCTCAGCTTTCACATCATAAGCATCCCCTGACGATAAAGGAAAATAAGATTAGCTCTGACCAAATTATTCCTTCAAACACCCTCTGGTCATTGGCTGAGAGACGGAAACACGAATACAGAGTCATGGATCAGTCAGTTGCTGCGCACAGAGACTGTATTGATGGACATGTTAAAAATATCTGGATGGCTGTAAGCCAGAAACCATTTTGTGTCTAAAAAGGGATTTCATTTCCTTTTCCTTTCTTTTGTTTTTGTTCCACTTTTTCTGAAGGATCCTTTCCACAATTCACTACGTCGGCGCTTTCTGCTTCAGTTGTTCTAAGGCAGGGAGGGTTTTTGTGTCTGCTAAGGTGCCTACAACAACGTTTTTAATGGTATGATACAGACAGACTCACAGGTACGGTTCCAGTTCGCTGTTGCAGAGAACTGCACCGAGGAGCAGAAAACTCAGCGCATCACCTCTCCCTCCAGCTCTGCAGGGAGCTGGTCTGTCCTGGGGAAGCGCAAAGGGTTAAAAATCATATCATCCTAGAAAAGGTCAGGTTGGAAGAAGCTTCTGGAGATTGCCTGGTGTGACTTTCCCTTGAAAGCAGGGCCTTAGACTGGATTTTCCAACTCGCTAGGCACCGTGGTAGGCATCCACTGCACCCTCTCCCATTTTCCAATGTATCTTTTGAACTGGGGCCACCAAAACTGAACCAGGCACATGAACTATGGAGAAGAATGCAAAAATCACACCCGCTGCTCTGCTGGCTATGCCCTCACCAGTCCGGCCCCGGAGAGGGCTTGGTTTTGCTGCTGCAGGGGCATGCTGCTGACTTAAATTTGGGAAGCTGCTTTTCTGCTGCTCAGAAACATTTTGGGAGGCTGATTTCAGGGACACATACACAGTAATATGCTCAAATCTGTTTGGGAGCAAACACATGCTGAATAATTGATATATACTGGGTATGGCAGTATAGTATAATCTATACTGGATGTAACAGGAGTGTTGCAAAAGAAGCAGAGGAATATAAAGGCCTTTTGACCAGGTGTATTTAAAATCATCATACGAGTTAACCCTTTCCTTCAAATATATTTCAGTATATAAATACAGTGCATTCCTCAAAATGAATATAATAATCAGAAAGCTTTTACCAAAGGTCCCCAATTAGCTTTTGGATCTAATTTCCCATTGCAAAATTTCAAGACATTGTGTGCAGAAGGCAGGTAGATCTCTGGCGTAATGGTGGTCCTTTGTGAGACGTGACAGCTAACTCCCTAATTAATCTTCGAAATGTCAGAGCCTGCTGGAAGTAATTGGGCCTGACAGTTCAAGGGCTAATTAACTTCAAACCTTGCATTTTCTCTTGCTTCCTCCACAATTCTGGGTCACTTATTTACTTTCTTTTTACACGATTTTTAATGTTCAGGAGTGTGTCTGTTCATACCTGCTTTTCTGGACATGAAGGTCAAGACTAAAGGTATTAAGTTGGGTGTGTTGCACTTCATGAATCCTCCTGGACTATCTTGACTTCACAGGAGAAGAAAGCCATTATAAGCAGAGGGCTGGTCCTCGGGGAGCAGCTCACCACAGGAGATGCTGGCTGCAGCCTCTTGGGGCCTCCTCTTTGCTGGGAGGTATCATCAGCATCCAGGAGCAGGCGATGTTCCCAAGGCCAGACATCCTGCGGAGCGGAGCCAGTGTCATTCATCACCATCGCCATCCCAGTGAGGCAGCAGGGAGCAGTTTTATGGGCCCCATAGCGTTGTGGTTTCACTGCTCAACTTCATGCGAGCAGTGTTAGGTGTGCTACGACCCGCTGTCTCGGCAAGGCTCCACTGGCCTCCTGCATCAGGTCTCCTGGAGCTGGTGTCTCATTTGTCTTTGCCTCTATGCAGTCTCGTTTGACCCTTGGCTGAAAAAAGATGAAGGACTTTTGCAGCAGAGGCTCCAAATCCCATCCCCTGCTGCCTGTACCCACATTGAATGACCTTGTGGTTATTACTAGAAATGCATGAAAAGCCTTTTCTCTGGTTGACAGGCTCAGCCTCTGGTCATGCACGGATATAGAGCACGTCTTTGTGTGAGCAGCATGTGCGTGGACTCCTGAGCTGACCCCTGCATCTCTTTGGTTTCCACATGGCCAGTTTGCAAGGACAAGGGAGTCAAAGAGCTATTTGGGAGGCATTTCCCATAGGCACACCTGCACCAGGAGCTGTAGGGCTGCCTTCAAGCTCTCCAGCAGCAGGAGCCCAGCGGTGGGAACAGGGTCCTGCACCAGCCCCTGACCTCTGCCAGCACGGAACAGGTCCCTGTCAGGGCACAAGGACAGGTCAGCAGCATCCCTTCCCTACCTCCTGCTGCTGGCGATGGAAGTCGTGAGTGCCAAATGATTCCAGTCTCTTTCTGCCTCTGGCGTAGCTGTGCTGATTACATTTGCCCTCGGTGTAAGAGAGTATGAAGAATGGGAAGGAAAACCTATTAAATCACAAACTATTTTAGGGGAAGAGAAAGTTTCCATCTGAGCTCAACAAAGCTGCAATTCTGTGTGACTGAAGTTAAATCACGGCAACGGCCATCTCCCATTCAGCCATTAGCTTCAGACACACAGGGCTCATACCTGAGCGGAAGGATCATCTGCTCCAGAGAACAGGGGCTGGAAAAGCTGTATCTGATTTCCTCCCTCTTTTTTTTAATCCTCATTTCCTCTCAGCTAGGGCTTTCTTAGAGCTGCCGCGTAACCCTCTCCAGACAATATCTAATCTGTCTGTCACAGACATATCAAGATGTCCCTTGAGTGTGGTACCTAGTGATGACCGACAACTGTCATTAAGTGCTACTCCTCGAACGACAAGGCTTATTTCGTTAAAGCGATTGTATAGACTCAGCCTGCAATCTCGGAAGGGGAAAAAAAAAAGCCATATGTTCACACAGGATTTATATAATGTCTTCTTTTACAATCCCTATCAATTAGTACCCCAACAAAATGAAGCACATATGATGATACTAACCATATATTTCATATATATTTTTGTTGGTTTGCTTTTAAGTGTTCTGTAAAAGAAAAGAATATTTGATCTTATTCAGGCTGTTTTCTTTGACTAAATGTTATCCAAGCCACTTCAAATTGTCTGAGCCAATGAAGTCGAGGTGAAACGTCAATGGAGAAGAGGTTTCTGAGAAGTTACTATCTTATGGTAAAGGGGGGGTGGTGGTGGAAAGCAAATATAATGAACCAGAGAGCAAATGGCAGCATGAATCCTTCCATACAGACATTGCAATATTTCCTCTGTAGTTATGTCTTTTTTTGTTCACACTCTTCTAGGAAGGCCATATGAAAGCCCTATTAATTTCAGTTTTTCCTGGTCACCTTCTTATCCTGTGTTGAACGATGCTATGATGACAACAGTTCAACACCACCAACTGAAATCAGCTCCTCTATGAATTAAACTACTTATTCAACTTAGAGAAGTCAGGGGTTCATCAGACACAGGAATCCAATGTCAGAAGCAATAAGTCTTTTGTTCAGGCTAGAAAGGTTCCAGCAGTGTAAGGAAATCACCTCTGCCAGCTTCCCTCCCTCAGCATTGCAAACAGGGCGCACGGTGACACAGCAGGAGCTGGCGATGCTGAAGGAAGGGGAATGGCTTTGAGCAAACAGCCCAGAGTTTCTTGCCTGTGTTTTCATGGCTGAAGGTTACATTTATCCTTGCTTCAGTGTGAACATCCTGCACCCGCTCACCCTGGCCCCCCTGTCCGGCTCTGTCAGCCAGGACAGCCTGGAGCCTCCTTTGTGTGGGTAATGGAGCAACTCCACATTGGATACTCTCATGCAGCACTTCAGTAAGTTGATGTTTTTCTGCCTCCTGACTGGATCCTTTGCCTCTGTGCATAAGCTGTACCACACACAAAGATAAAAGTCAAGTGAGGGCTGTTTCTCTATGAAGATGTTGATATCGGGGCAAGTTGCTCCTGGAGTAAAAACTCATTTGTTTTCCTCAGTGAGGACCAGCTCTGACAAAGGCAGGGAGTCACTCCAAAACATGTAGGTTCTTCCAGCATCTGAGATTACTGCCCTAGGAATTTTGTAGGCCTTTAGGATAATTTTCTTTCTGACTCTATATGAAATACCAACCGCATTAGACCAGGATTCACCTTTGGGTTTAGCCCAGTTCTTCTTCTGAAAGTGGTCATTTCTCCACTCCCTGACACTGATGTGTTGGGAGGAATTACAGGAAAGATGAGGGTATCTGGAGTCTGGGCTGCAGGTGTGAAGTCCATCCAGATACAGATAACTGCTGTGAGCTGGCTGTCAACAAGTCAAGCCAACTGGTGGTGTTTTCACTTGAAAGAACTTCGCATGCGCTGGAAAATGACGAGGGAGGAGGGCAGCTACTTGCGGTCCCAACTCTAGCAAGCGTTGTGCCTGCAGGGATCTGTATAGGAGTACTGCTACTTTTTCTTTCTTCACTCTCCATCAAATACGTGACTTTTGTGGCATCCACAAGCACAGCCAGATGATTTTCATTGTGCTTTAAAAGCTGGAGAAGAGCAGTAGCGTACAGCAGTTGAGTGGGGCTGGTAATATTTACTCTGGCCACTGCTGCCTTCTCTGTTTTACAGAGCATCCCTGACAGAGTGTAGGAATGGCAATGGACCTTCTGCTGCAGAGAGAGGAATGGTTTTGCAGGTGCTTACATTTTGGCAAATGGAAACCCCAGCATCACCTGTAGTTCTGTGCACTCACTTTCTAGCAAGGGGCTCAGGCACCAGGCTTTTTCCTGACACCAACACATTTTTGTCCCTTCCCTCTCCTCCTGCAATCCAAGGTCAAGCCTGAAGGTAACCAGAGAAGGCTTTCTCTTCTCCAAGCCGGAAGGCATTCAGGGATGGTGCCAGGAGCCAAAGCCAGCGTGTGGCTTCTCTGGGTGTGAAATGTGGAGTTCAACATCGTGGAGAAAATCCTCATGGGTTCCTGTGCCTGGGTCTCACGACAAAATTAAGTGATTACATTTTCTGCTTTGTGTGTGTTTAGATTTTTAAAAGGCATAAGCACTTTCTGGTTTCAAAGTGAGAAGCAGTAAATGCACTGGTACCAGAAGTGGCTTTTGAGTGTTTCTTATTGTCTTTATTTTCGAGCAGAGCATTTTAGCTCCCGCATAAGGAGATGCTGCCAGCTTTCGCTATACAGGATATGCAAGCTACCCAGGGCTGTGTGCTATTGCCTTTCCCCTGACTTCACTGTGTATAGGGGAGACCATCATTTCCATAATATACAAGTAAAAGCACTTTGGTAGCGCAGGCATTTCCAGTGATTAACGCTGGAAAGATTAGGCATGGATCCCTTGTTGAGATATCACTGTGCACCAGCAAGAATCGCTTTGCTACTGTGCACAAAGTGGTTTGTTGTTCTAAGAGCAGTAAAGTGTTTTGTTGTTCTGATATTATGAAGGTTGTTATATGCAGATGTACTGGCCGAAATCACTTGAGCACTCTGTTGTTCTCAGCCCGATGCTCCTCACTGCTCAGCCTGCAGCTGGAGGGGGTATTTTCTTGTTTTTTGCATATCAGCAGAGCAGGAATGCTCTGGCAGCTGGAATGCTATGGTACTGCATCTCAGCTGAGACACAACCACTTTTTAAAATCGATCTGGCATGACATGAAGAGCTTGCTTTTTTTTTGGAAAAGGAAAAATAAACTCTGTTGGGGGACCTAGAGCCACTCAGTTTGTCTTAAGATTAAAAATCTAAGGTTGGGATTCTTATCACCTAAATTTAGCTTTTCAGGAGTCAGGCATCTAATCTAAGTTAGCCATGTTGGCTGCCTGTCTGGTCAGAGGAGAGATGGGTTGCCAAAATATGGTTCATCTCCCCGAAGACAGCTGCTGGCGTAGATGGGATGACTTGTCCTCTACTCTTGCCTTTCTTTGTAGTTCACTTGAATCTTAAGGTAAACGCCAACCTTTCAAATGGCGTTGCGAGGAATACACTTTTAAGTGTTCAAAGCCGCTGTACAAGACCTCTCTGAGCTGGAGGACTGATATTTTCTCCATGCAACTATGCTGTTGGGGTGGGGTTTTTTTGACCAGCATGCTTGCAACAAATGCCAAGCCTGTTAAGAGATTAATAGATGAGGTTTTGTTCTGTCTTAGTTTATTTTTTTTTCAAATGTATGTCAGTATTTTTCAAGGGAGGCGTTTGATCTGAGACAGGCTCGTATGTCAGAAAAGGTTTGTACTGATCCCTCAGAAAACAGAATTCTGGTCCTTCCTCAGGGAAGAGAGGGTGGTCACGGAGCTGAGAGCAGGAGGGTAAAAGAACAGAGCTCTTGGCATCTCCTCTCCCATTTGCTAACGAAACAAGCCTACCCAATACTTAATTTAGTAGATTAACAAAAGAAGCTATCCCTGCAGAGTTGGAAACAAGCTTCATTATGCCATGTCTTTAAAATTGCCAACAAGTCTCTACAGGACCTAATTTAACACATTCATTTGCTCACAAAAGTGCTTGAAGAACAACAAACCCATCCAGTAGAAGGACAAAGAAACTCTATTCACATATTTTTTCAAGCTGAACCAACCATAAAAGTAACTGTATCCTTCTCTGCTTTATTTTGCACATGTATATCTGATTCTGTACAACAAGTGAGAGTACCCATAATGCTTCCCTGGGGCTCCAGAGTGCCCCTTGGACTCTTAACTAAAACACCCCAAATGCTCTTCGCTAGAAGACCCCACCAAACTTACCAATTACTTCTACAACAACCTAACACACCCAGAGGGCCAAGCACTAGGTAACAGCACTCACAGGCAGGGAATCTGGGGAAAAAGAAACAACTGTCTTTACTTGCACACACACACACACACATATACTTTTATAAATACATATTTTGATATATATATTTTTCTATGTTCACTGGTCTGATCAGTACCTTTCTCTGGCTTCTCCAAGAGCTGCTGTTCCCAAGTAAAAGGAAGTGGATGCTTGGACTCTCTCGGAAGGAATTATCTGATCAATAGCATCAATAATGACAAGAGCATCCATCACACATTGTTCCATCTTGCGCAAATTCCCTGACAGTAAGCCAAGGTCATAAGCGGGAAGGGACTGTCTCCATGGGATTTTTGACAGATCTGGTTACCTACTGTGTGAGAAAAATGCAAGGAGTGTTTCAAAGTCCCTGTTTTCCACAGCTGCAAAGCCAGGACTCAGTCTGCAAATGCAAGGAAAAAAGGGCTGCATGCAGACCTGGCACACTATGGACCTTATGAGCAGGAACCACACTGAAACATCTAAGATAGACTTAAACCAACCACTTGGGCTTGGCAAGTAGACCAGACCACCTGAATAGCTCACTGATCTCCTGAATTTAGTTGCCACAGCAGGTGCTTCAAGCCTGATCTCCAAGGTCACAGTGTGCATGACCCAAGGGCTGCCTCATGGTCACAGGAGAGATGATGTCTTCTAACCACCCTTGGACAGTGGAGGTCAGCCCCATGCCACAGCACGCATGGTACAGTCTTTCCCAGGAGATGATGGATCCCCTCATAGTCTCAGCACAGGCCAACAAAATACTGCAGGCTGTGCTTAGTTTCCACATATAAACAGCCCAGCATTAGTGATGTTCTCAGGATTATGCATGCGCTAATTGCCAGAAGAAGGAAACAAACAGTATGAGAATGGAGGCCAGTGATGAAGAGACAGATGTGCACTCTGCTAGTAGCTTGATGCAAACAAAATATTCAGAACAAGGTCAAACACATGCTGCCCAAACTATTCAGCTACTTGCTCACAAACCTGTAAAACATCACATCAAATCCTGTTAAACTAATTGGAAAATATTTTTTAAATGGGAAAACCACTCTCACCTTTTTCATTTTTCCTAATAATTTCTGAGTCTGTCGGGATCTTGCCTCTACCATCATTTTCAGTGCTTATTTATATTTGCTAGCATGTAAATCCATTTTAAGAAATCACTTGTCTTTAGATTACAGGGTTGAATGAAAGGCTTAAAGGCTGAAGAAATCAGCACATCCATTTATTTATCAACATTCCCTGATACAGCAACCCTGTGATGCATCATTCGGATGCTCATTACCGAAAAGGAATGGCATTGCAGTCAGTGAAATGAAACTGAATCTAGCAATGCATGCCAGCAGCAGCAGCAAAAAAAAAAAAAAAAAAATTGCTTTGTGAAAGAATTTATAAGCAAACTGTTTAAATTATTTGTTTCCTCAAACCAGTACAGTATTCAGTGTTGCCCACCTTTCCTCCTTGTTGGTCTTGATATGAGTTGCTACAGGCTGTTGTTTATAGAAGGATTCAACTGCAGAAAAGGAAAAACAAATGTGGAAAAGAAAATAGCTTACCATGTTTCATGTAAAAATTCAAATTTTACAAAATATTGCCAATGGCTTAGAAAATACAGAAAATGCAATCATTGGTCTCAAGGGCTTTTGCGTAATTTCAGGAGGGCACACACTGCTGTCATGGATCACCAGGCAAGGAAGTAACAGTTCGGTGCTGGTGAGACTACGGCAATTACAACTACCTGAGAGGAGGCTGTAGGGACGTGGGGATTGATCTCTTCTCCCAAGGAACAGGCGGTAGGACAAGAGGAAACAGCCTCAAGTTGTGCCAGGGGAGGTTTAGACTGGATATTAGGAAAATTTTTTATGCTGAAAGGGTTATTAAGCATTGGAACAGGCTGCCCAGGGAAGTGGTTGAGGTATCACCCCTGGGAGGTATTTAAAAGATGGGTAGATGTAGTGCTTAGGGACATGGTTTAGTGATGGTTTTTGTCAGAGTTAGGTTGGTGGTTGGACTAGATGATCTGAAAGGTCCCTTCCAACCTAGGTGATTCTATGATGCTATGAAATACATGAAGCTCAACTCTGTGCTCATCTTTTATCTTTCAACTCTGCACCTGCATTAGTACCTGGGCAATACATAAGAACAAAACCGAAACCAGACATGAAAATGGGCAGGGTAGTGTTGGTAAATGGCTGTGTTTTAATGAGAATGTATTGCCTTAGTCCCTGAGTTTATGAATTGCTTAGCTACATGTTCCTCTTTATTGCTCTTCTCCATCCTACAGGCTGTGAGCTACTCTAACTTAATACTCTTGCATTTTCACGCTTACACTGTTTTTCTTATGTCTTTTTTAACCTGACTCATATTTGCAACATTCTAGGCTCGGATGTGATTAAGAGTCACCAGATGGTATTACTAGAGATGGTTTTGCTGATCTTATTTAAACTGACTTATTTAAGACCAGTTCCTTCCCGAAGAAATGTTTATGGCCAAGTGTGATACATTGCCAGTCGCAGTTGTGGAGAGGCTGACGGGTAAAATCTATTTTTTCTAAATGAGGTTTTTTCTCAAGACTGATGTGTGGATTCTGCCTGTTGGGCACATCTATGCAAGCAAGCAGCCAGGAGCGAGGATTGTAAATCCAGAATCAATCTATGGCGAAGTTTGCCTATATTATTAAATTTGCTGGGATCCTAGAAAGAATTGTAAAGGTCTGATACTCTTGGGAGCTGGAAAAGTCAAAGCAGCATGAGAGCTCTGCTGGATCACTGACAGCCTACAGAAATGTGCTGCTTTGAAAATGAGTTCTTTATCAAAAGGTTTGCGGGCATATATTGCCTGTGAAAGCTAAAATGGAAATGCATTTTTTGTTTCTTCACGCTACACACAGTAATCAGGAATAGAACAATTCAGTCTGATGACAGTTTTCATTCCTTTTCTTTTAGGGGAAAAAAAATACTGAATAGCTTTTTGTTTTTCAGTACTTGCCTTGTTCCTCTACCCTAATGTACAGCTTTTGCCCGCTTTTTCAACTGCCACTTATATACTTTCTAAAGCACATGAAAATTCGTTTTTCATACAAAAGGGAAGAGGTGTTTCATAAATAAGGAAAAGCGGGAGTTCACTTTTACTGTAGTCATTTGTCACAGAAAGGGCAGGGAAAGTGAACAAGGTCTTTGTTTGGTGGCATTTTTAATACTCTTGAAAATACTCAGTAATATTCTGTGTAACCAGACTCTGTTTAAGAGCTACCTCTTGCTGCATTTACAAAGAAATCTGCAACAGTGAACTAGAAAGGATACATGTTACATGCCATATTAAAGCTATGAAGAGATCTAGACATGTTTTCTCCAAGCTTTCATATCCTCTTCTTGTTCTCTTTCAACAAGCCTTTAACAATCAGTTCCCTCACCGTGTCCTCAGTGTCCTATATAAGAATCCTTCTGGGAAAATGAAAGGTTTTCAGACCTGATGCAACTCTCACCTGGGCAGCGGGACTCTGCCCATATAGTTTAATAGCAGCCAGGCTGTGCCACGAGGGCTTGTCGTCGCACACTCCAAAGCACAAGCTGTGATTGCCGAGTAGCCTCATTTAGCAGAACAGCCAGACCATTACCTTCTCACCTCTCTTGGGAGAGCACAGAGGTGTTTCAAGTGATGCCATGATTGTAACGCTTCCAAAGTTACTTCATCATTCATCAGTTTGAAAACTGAGTTAATTAAGTGACAATAGCAAGTTTTGTGCTGCAAAGGAAACAAAAGAAGAACATTTTCTTGCCTTGAGGTGATTATTATTTAAGCCTGGATCCTGCCAAAGTTTATGCACCTGCTTAAGTAGATAACTAGTTCTGCTTGCTGTTAAGTAATTCATTCAGCCTATGACTCCAGCCATGGTGGTATCGCCTTCATGCTGAAGGTCCTGCATACATGTTTGGAAGCATCCCTGGCGTTGGATCTCAGCACTCTGGAGTATAAACCATGACAAGGTCCAGGTGGGTTGGTGCAGAACATCCCTGAGCAACCAATCATGGTTAACTTTCCAGCTAAGCAGTGTGCGGAGCTGAAAACACCATGTTGGTGAGGAGAAGTGGAAGAGATTGGAGAGAAATTCACCATGGCTATCTTCAGCCATATAAAAATTAAGCATTTAGTCTATACTGATTGTGCAGGCTTTTTAATAGTCAATAGAATGAAGTTAAGAGTCAAGTTGGTGGATGCACCTTGCTCCACTAATGACCAGTGGAGGCCAGACAAGTTGCTTAGTTAAGATATCCAATATTTTTAGAGGATTAAATTTAGATGAGCTGAATTCCACCCTTAGCGTCTGACAAAGGGAATCTGAAAATATGGCATGAGATTTTGTACATTGACAAACATTGACACTACTGTTTCTCATTCATTTGTTGGGCCCACAGCTGGCACCCAAGACACCAGCCCACTGCCAATGACAGACACAACATAAATGAGTAGTGACACTGATGTCTGATGAATTCTCCTTTCATTTAACTTTTAACTAAAAATTTTAATGAATTAATAAAACTAAAACTAATAAAAACTAATAAAGGTCTTTAACAGCAACTACACATACATATAACAAACTCTAACGTGGTAAAACCTGTCCACTTGGTCTTTCAGACTCTCCTGCTCTCTTGCTGTCTCTAGCAAGACCCTTGCTGACAGTAAACCAGTTAGATAATTTTTAGTGCTGGCTATTTTGGGAGCACTCATCTATAGTACACAAACACTATTACTGTCCACATAGGCCTTGGCACTGGAATGAGAAAGGGAGGCTAGAATTAAATCAGGCCCTCTTGGGTTTTATGGTCATGATAAGCAAAAGTGAAAACAGAGAAAAAAATCAATCCCAACATCAGCAGCATTCAGGACCCAGGTAAACGTAAGCTTGGAAGTAACATGGAATTCAGGCTCCTATTAATATGCTCAGTCCTTTTCTCACCTTGTTGTAGACCAGGAATAATTCAGATTACGTCAACAGAGTGAAACTCATAAAATAATGTAAGACCTCAATGCAGCCAAAAGTCTCTGTGTTAAAAAAAAAAAAATCCTATATGCAAGATTCCATTCCCCAGAGCTATTTTTTCTGTATTTTCCCCTTTAAATCTGAAAGAAAGGGGACCATTCAGCAAAACAAAAAGCAGTCATTCAGTGTTTCATATACTGACAACATTCATCCTCAGGAAGTCTTTGTCAATTGTGCTTCGCATGTATAGTAATAAAGTAAAAGAAACACAAAACTGTGGTGTCTCCATATCCTATAGATGACATGAGACTATTGTCCTGTTATGTTTAAACAATGTGCCACTGCTCATGGAATGCCTCCCCAACAACAGTAACCAGTTACCAGAGGTCAAGCAATCTCTTTAGCCAATTAAAAATAGCATTTCTAGACACTGCTTCATTTAGATACTGTTTCTGGTTTGAAGACTAATGAATGATAGAAAATAAGGCAGATGAAATGTTATATTACATTGACATAATGTATGTAAACAACAATTATCTCCTTAGCGCAATTTCTGAGGTGGGTTTTTGTTTCAATTTCAGTAGCTTACAATCAGATTTGAGTGTAATCTATCTGAGTGCTACAGTTAATTAAAAAAATGTCCAGAGAACTAATACGCATGTGTGCATATAGATTTAGAGCCTATATAAACATGTTTATGTATATGTACAAATGCATATGCATGTAAGTAGAAGTTTTAAATTACAGACATAAGATCCTTAAATTAAAAAACCTGAAGACTTCTAACGTAGTGTAGATAACAGACACAAAAATCAAAGGAGCACGAATGATTTCTTAGTTCAATTTAGTATTTTTAGTACTAATTTTATAAATGGTAAATATGAGCTATAATAGGAGCTCACTAATGTTTAGCTTCCCACTGGAGACCCTTACACATATATATATATATATGTATAAATGAACCTAGCTGCCTGATAATGTAAAAAGTAACCTGCTGTAGTCAGCAGGAGAGAAGGATGATAAAACGCCGTCAGTACTCCAGGGTCCCCGCTGAGTTTGGCTCTGCGCAGCTAATAGGCTACACTCAGCCTTGGGCTGCAGCGGCGCCTGTAAGACACAAATGAAGGCTGGGATCCTGGTAGCACCAACAAGCAATTTGAGCTTTAGCTCTCATGTTTAACAGTTCTACAAAGCCATTTTCCTTCTATATCCTTGGTCAGACTGAGAGTGGTTTCTGGTGCTCTTTTACTGTCCTCTCTTGAACACTAATTACGTATTTTTCTTTAATTATTTTCTAGATGATTTCTTTTGCAATGTTGAGTTTTGCAACAGCCATTCCTCAAAGTCACAGATTCTGGTTCCTTTTTCTGAAAAGCTGTCAACTAATTTGATATGGCACATTCATGGATGTTTGACCTCCCTCTTCACTGGCAAATTTTAATCATTTTTGCCACCACAACCCTTACGACCAGTTGCATAGGACTTTTTATCCACGTTTCCACATATTTGATTTCCTGATAGTAAAGAGCATTTTATTGCTATGTTTTGTAAGAAGTCCTTCGCTAAATTCAAGTTTGAAGTTTAGAGCTTGAGCATTATTTCAGTGTTCCCCTCAGTTCCTCCTTGTTGTCAGGAAGCTGATCCGGATGGATGCTTCTCTGCTAAAACTTCTCCTTCCTGTTTCTTATCTATTATAAAATAAGGAACTTCTTCCAATTGTTTTCAGGGTTATTTTTCTGTATGGGCTGGACAGATATATCTTTTAATTCCTAGATGTACGGATAGTTAAATCACCTCAGGAATGCTGGTGATTTGAGCACTCTCTAAAATAGGCCCAGGGATTTCTTCTCATTCGTATTGCTCTTCCCTTCTCCTTATTCCACCTTTGTATCCTCCTCTATCAGTCTTCACCCCTGCTCTTAGGAGTTCCCTGACATAATTTATGGCACCGGTAACTGTAACACCACTATGTCATATCTCTGCTACGCCCATTAGATTGGCAGAGCACAGGTCGTGCCTGGTTCGGTTGCACCAGGAAAGTCAGAAGTAACCCCTGGCACTTGGTATCACTTGGTTGTTTCCTATTGTCTTGTATTTGTGCATAGGTACTGCAAATGTGTGTGTGTGTGCGAAATAAATCCTTGTATTGGGGCATTCAGGGGCATGATGCGAGTTGTTTTAAGTAACCGTGCATTTTCATTTTCCAGCAAGATTGGTCCGACAACTAACTTAAAAAGTAAATAAATAACTGATGATGATGATGGCTGGCGGTGTGTATTGTAAACTCTACAAAACGTCAGAGGTCCTTTTGTTGCCTTCCTGCTTGTTCTGAGGAAAGTGGGGACTGCTAAACACTATTTCCAGAAGCCTGCTGGCATCAACAGAGAGGCCGGTAGGATCCACATGCTGGTCTGGCTTGACACAGAAGCAGCAAACAGGCAAAAATCAATGTTCTTCCAAAGGGAAAGGAATCAGTTTAGTATGAAAAAATATCTGAAAACACAAAATCTGAGGTTTTTCCAGAGGCCAGCACAAAAAACCATGCGCAGGAGCAGACAGTAGGCTGCAAGCATGCTGCAGCATCCAGCCCTCATTTCCAGTGTAGGTTTTTGCCTGAGCATTCCCTTGTGAGGGGTCTGAATTCAACAGGATAGAATCACAATGAGTTAAATGCAAACTTAGCTCTGTAAGAGTTAAAAAAAATTACCATGTGTTTCTACAAAGGTATTAAAAGTCTCCTGTTGACTAGCGCAATGTGTTCCTTGCTGCCCTGGATATCTTGCCTCTGTGGCTGCCAGAGAGGGAAAGAATCCTGATCTGTCCCATGGCCAAACCCTGGAGAATTAAGCCCTTTGTTTCAGGAGCCTTTCACCTTCTCAGGTTGCTCCGAAAATCTGGAGAGAAATCAGAAGCGATGGATGTTCTTGCCTTAAAAGAAATCTCATGGTGGTGTGTTCCTTCTCCTGAAGATGCTCCTGTTCGCAGCCTGCCTCAAAGGGAAAATGCTGGAGCACAGTACCGGGCTGAAAGCTTTAATGTCGGTCTCAGAGCATAGGTTTGACATGGTGTCCAACCCCAGCAATAACACCCATCAGGAGAGAGCGCTGATCTTTTGAAAAACGACAATTGGTTTCACATGTTATCGATGGGTTATTCTGCCATTAAGGTTATAAAGGACATGAAGTTTTGTGCTTCAGGGCATAAACCAGCCTCTCTGTCAGCCTTGGCAGCAGTGGAAACTTAGCAAATAAGAAGATTATAATGTGATTGTCCATTGTGGGGGTTTGTGTCTCTTTCTCTGAAGCATTTGATGCTGGCCACTGCTGGACACAGGATATCACATTGGCTGGACTGCTAATCTGATTTAGAATAACAGACCTTTTATTCCTATTAAGCACGTCTCAGTACAGAGTCAGGTTTCAACTAGTACTGATGGCCACGAAACACTAAAACTGGAGCCCAACCTACCCGTAAATACCTGGCACAATTCTTCTCAAAAGGGAATAAAGGGTGGGAAAATCCTACTTATTTACTCATGCCATGTTATATTTTTCAAATGAGGAGCAAAATATCAGTTGTATACTTCATCATTTTCCCCATAAATTGCCAAAGTAATGATGATGAATGATTTTGTACCTAGATGGCTAAATTCACATGACAGTTCTGCCAGGTAGACTTAATGGAAATAAGATTTGTGTACCTGAGTACAGGATTAGGTCCCAAAAGCGGAATAGCTGTTTTAGTTCTCCATGTTGCTAGCGCTTCTATCGAACAGCACTTCCCTTTTTGCTTGATCCTTGGATGTGGGAAAGATTTGTTCTCAGACGTGTGTGCCTGTAGCATTTGCCTGGGGTTTAGCCACAAGCTGATCCCAGATGCAGCCTGCAGTTACGCTTCTGCAGGGTCCCTTGTTCCAGCTGACTACTGCTGACCACAACTCTCATTTCCTCTCTGTGCAAATGTGAAATGAATACTATCATAACAGCCTTTCTTAATACGTGTCAAAGAGAAAGGATCTTTTTCTGTTTTATGTTTGACCACACTGCATTTCATATACACGACCTCAGCGCCACGAAACCGGTGGGATTTATCCCTTTCATCATATGATGATGCCACTTCTACCAGGACCACTGTGCAGCACCTCTTTTTATTCATTTGCCCGGCACACGATCATCTAAAATGATTTCCAGCATGTACCAGCTGTGCTGGATCTTCCATTCGTTTGTGTTATGTCATCATAGCTGAGAGCTGGGGAGAAAAAATCACATAAATGTGATAGAAATGTCAAACGCAGAATAAACCTGGTACTATGAACATTTCAGGACAGAAACTCTGATACGTACTTGTATGTGCTGTGCCTAAGACAGTGGATTTCAGCCTGCAGTTGTAATTGTAGATTCAAATATGTAATAATAAGAATAAAAAAGCTAATTCTTCATGCAGTGTCTTGGACAGCATAGCTGCATGTCAAAGAAAGAATCTCATCCTCGTTTATACAACAGTCGTCAGAAAAGTTGATCAACCCGAGTGTGTACATGAAGTAGCAAGGACAGTCCCCTGACTCCTCCTGTAGCCCACTGCTTCATCAATGCAGAATGCACGATCCTTCCTTTCAACAGATTGTTAAACTAGAGGCAAAAAGCAAAAACCATAGAGTCATGCTGGTTTAGGCTCTGTATCTTCTGTATTCTTTCCTGTGGTTATGTCCTATGTATGTGCTTATCTTAAATGACGAGCTCATCCATCTAAATAATTTAAAAGAGCCATCTCCAATGCAGCGGATGTGCCCTGCTGCTGCCTGCTTGCCTTGCTGACCCCTCATCCAGTTCACCTGGGCTTGTTGGTGTCCTTACTTGCCTGACTTCTTTGGGCACAAGGACTTCTTGATGCTCAATTGAAGGGTCTTCCATATAACCTCCTGTAATTCAACCTGCAAGTTGTGAATGATTACAAAGCCTCGCTGTCTGCGCTGCCTCCTCATAGCAGAGGAGGTGGGAAGGGCCATGCACCTCAGCTGTCACCGTGCAGCTAAGGACATAATTTTGAGTTGCCACCAATTTCAGTTTACATGAGAAGACAGCTGTGAGCTGCAGCAGCTGAAAAGCAATCATGGTGCCTATTCTCTTGCCCCAGCTACAAGAGTGCTAGTGGGGACGGCATGGGCAGGACACCTCCTAAATTACCCTGAGATCACCTCGAGGCACCTGTACAGGGCTGCTGTATGCATGGAGTGAAAGGCTAGTCTGCAGGGTGGCCTCAGAGCAGATCTCAAGAGCTCATTTAAACTTAAGCTGGTGTATGTAAGGATTTTTTTATTTTTTTCAGGGAAAACCCCACATTAATAACATTCTAAGCATAAACTTTATTCAGCAAGATCTATTTATAGTTCTTCTGTCTGTCACTGATTTAACCAGAAAGTCGTATGTGCCCAGGAATGTGTATTATTTCGGATGGAGAGACACCCTTCAGGGGTCATACCTTGGACCTTCATCTATGAGTATTACTGTTTAGATGCTTTATGACAATAAAAAAAAAAAAAAAAAGAGGAACCCTTGCACTGTCTCTGTCCCTCAAGGATATTCAATTGGAGAAAAAGTAAGCGATGTTCAACAATTTGCTATTGGTCCCACAAATACAAGTGTTTTCATCCTGTTGGTGGCTAGAAGACCTGACTAAGATTGGGGATGATGATATAAGGTACCATAAAAGCATTTATCAGGGGAGAGTTACAGTCACAGCACCATTCGGGTTGGAAGGAACCTCTGGAGGTCATCTTGTCCAACCCACTGCTCAAGCAGGATAAGCCAGTGCAGGTTGTCCATGACCATGTCCAGTTGGGTTTTGAGTATCTTCACAGACACAGGCTCCACAGCCTCTCTGGGCAACCTGTGCCAGCGTTTGGTCACGCTCACAGTAAAAAAAGTTTTTTCTTACATTCAGATTGGATTTATCTTGCACCCATTGCCATGTTCGGTCAGCGGGCACCACTGACCAAATAGTCTGGCTCCTCCTTCTTCATTCCCTTCCACCAGGCACTTACACTGATGAGATCCCTCCGAGACCTCTCTTCCTGGGGCTGAACAGTCCCAGCTCTCAACCTCTCCTTCTGTGAGAGATGCCTCAGTCACTGCCTCCGAAAAATGTACCATCTAAGCAAACTAGGCTGACAAGGAAGGGAGTGACATGCCTAAAGTCATACATATGACAGCACAGGATCCTCACAGAGGCCATGCATGTGGGGCCACTTCTGATGGCCCCCAGCTCCACTCCCAGGCATCAGACAGGGCTGCTTGCTGTCAAATCTATCTTCTGAAGTTGGTAGCTTTGTGCTATTTTGGAGCAGAGTATAAAGAAAAGAATTATAACCTCTGCAAGGGACGGTGTCTTGCCAGGGGTTGCCTTTGCTGTGTGAAGTTCTAAAGAGGAAAGGCAGCCTCAAACTTTTAGTATTAAAGGGAACAACTCTGTCTTAATTTCCTGTGGTTTTACATGAGATCTGTCCCCAAAAGAACCAGGCTGCATCTGTTACAAGTTCCATCTACTTAATTTTCTTGATTTTTTTTTTTCTTTGCCAGTTTTACAGTACCAGCACATGTGTCTCTCCACACACCTCTCAAAAGGCCTTCAATACATCTGCATTTTGTGTAGGATTTTTTTTTGTGTCTTCTAGGTGGGCTGCATTTTCCATCAGGCACAGCCTTTCTTTGTTGAATGCTGGTATCTGGGAGCAGGCTGGAATAAGGAAAAATATACCCATTAAAGACACCATTTCAGATAATGTGGATCCATAACAAATGTGAAGCTCTTTGGGGAATGGGACAGCTTCCGAAGGGAGCATTTTACATGCTAAGTGCTCTTTCTCCAAGTGCTTCCAAGTTGGAAGTCATCACTTTCACTGTGAAAAGTGAATAAAACTTTCATTAATAAAACTACACAGTTTGTGTGGGGGGGCAAAGACACCAAAAAGAACCCTGATATATCAAACTCTAAAAAATAATGTAGGAAATGAGAAATACAAAGAAATGACGTACAGGCCCAGACTTGTAGATCAGTGGTGCCAAAATAAAATTAAAACAACAACATAAAAATGTCCTTTCTTTTTCTTTTTGGAAGCTGTCCAGCAGAGGCCCACGCGTTGAGAACGGGACCCATGCAGAAAGGGCTGCAAGGAGAGCCCCGAACGCCCTGAGGAAGCTGCAGCTGCCCTCGTGGAAAACGACGGTTTCTGTGGTATTTATCCGTCTGGTGGTGAGGGGGGTGGGGGTAGTCTCTGCTTGCCAGGGCCTGGAAGTGACTCCAAGGCCCCGACGGTGCCCCAGGGACCCCACGGTTCGCCGCCTCCACCGCAAGGCGAGCGCGGGACGGGGCCGAGGAGCCACCCCGGCGGGGCGAGGGACAAGGGGACGAGGGGCGCCAGGCGCAGGCGGCGGGAGGCCGCGAACGACAGCGGGCCGCTTCCCCGCCCTAGCAACGGTTGCTAAGGAGAAGGGGCGTGGCCAGACTGGCCCCGCCCCTTCCCCCTCGGCCGCCTACAAGCCCCATGGTGCCGCGCGGGGAGGCGTCACGTGATGCGGCGGGAGGGGCGGTGGCGGAGGAGGGGGTCGGTCTCTTCCCTGCCGTGTCCCCTTTCTGGGCTCGGCGGGCGCCATGTTGGTTTGAGGCGAAGATGACAGGGGGCGGCTGCGGGCGAGGATCGCGCTGAGGACCGGCACCTTCCGGCTTGCAACGGGGCGAGGCAGCGCGGCCGGCGGGGGAAGGAGCCGGGGGGGGGGGGGGGTCGCCCCTGCCGCCCGGAGCCGCCGGAGGACGAGGCGGGGGAGGGAGGGAGGGCGGGCTGAGGAGGCGGTGGCGGCGATGCGAGCAGAGACCTGAGGCAGCGGGAGGCGGCCGCCGTTGAACGCCCCCCCGGCCCCCGCCGAGTGCCGTCGCCGCCGGAGCACCGCGGGGGAGGGCTTTCCCCTCCGGCCGCCCCTCAGGCAGCCCTCCCCGGTCCGTCTCCCTGACAGACCCTGTTGAATGTCGCACACCGCTTAAGGGGGGAGCGAAGCCCGGCGTCCTCCCCAGCGGCCCCGGGCCGACCCCGGCTCTCCCGCTTGCCTGCTCCGCCGAAGGCAGGAGCGAGGTCCTGCCTGCCGCTGACTGAGGAGGTGATTTGGACGCACCATTATCCCGTGAATCATCCCGTCGTCATTTGTCGAGGGTTGGAAGAGAAGGAAGAGGGAGCGAAGGGGGGGGAAAAAAAGCCCGCACGCAGCTCATGTGGCGGTATAGTCCTGCCTGGTCTACCTGGCACCACCGCTGGTGCTGCTGACAGGGATCTGCTGCCATCTCTGGTCTCCCGCTGGCTCCCCCGGTTCAGCCCCGGCACCGCTGGCCACTGGATATTTCTCCTCCTCAGCCCGCCGCCTTCCTTGCCGCACGTCGGGCACCTCTTTTTCGTAGGGGACGTGGAAATTGCTGCCTCCGACATTGACACCGGTTTTGCTTCTTGGAAGATCTCCGGCCGGCTGTTCTTGGTGCTTTTTTTTTTTTTTAAAGTTGATTTTAAGCCATTTAGGGTAACATCAAGATGTCCAGCAGCGTTCCAGCTGATATGGTAAGTCTTACGCTCCTTTTTTAATAGTATTGTTATGGAGTAACGTTTATTTCGGCCTCTTTTGGCAGAGAAGGTGGAAAGAAGAGGGGCGTGGGAAGAAAAAGGAAAAAAAGAAAGGTCTCGGTTACATATTTACGGAACAAAAAGTTGCCAGTTAATAACCCCCCTCCCGCCCCAGATGCTGGTTCTGCTTTGTTTTTTGGTAGCGGAGTGGGAAATCTGCAGCGTCGCCTTCTGTGTAGCAAGGCAAAAGGGGGATGTCTGCCTTCACTTACCTATGGCAGTTAATATCTGACTGCTCTGGCTTATTTCGTGTGGCACTGCTCTTCAGCTCTGCCGAGCGTTTTTTGAGGGAAGAGAAATACGAAGTAGAACATTCGTAATGCTTTTAAACAAGTCATTTCTCTCTCTCTCTTTTTTTTTTTTTTCTTTCTAAACCATGTGAAATTTACTCTCAGCTTTCTTCCTTTTCTTCTCTCAAACTTCGCTTGTTTCTTACCGACGCTTTGTCTTCCGATGTTGATGGGAAGTTAATCTCTTCCTTTGCTGCTGGGTCAAGAGCGAGAGAGAAATTCTCATGCATTTATTTACATAGCGAGGTCCTTTGTGCACTAGCTGCAATCTGGACATTTTTCAAGGGCACTCCTAGTACTTCTTATGGCTGACTGTACTTCAGCCTGTGTTGGCTCAGTACATTTAGAATAGGAAGGTATAGCAGGGCATGAGGAGAGAGGGTGAATCAGGTCTGCTAGGTAATCTTTCTGTTCAGCACGACTTTCCCCATTTGTAGATATTTCCATAAATCACTTAATTGGAAAAAAAAAAAAGTTGTAGCTGCGTTTGATACGTTGATTCTTTATTCTTACGGAAGAATATTTTCACATATCTCCCCACCATTGTTCACATATAAAGGTACTTTTTTTCTAAAAGCAGCAGACTTGTCCATGCTTTTTTTTTTTTTCTGTTCAGGGTGAAGTTCTCTTTTGCGAGTAAAACCTGCCCTGACAGTGATAACAATAAAACCAAGTAGCCCTTGTTTCAGCCATCGATATACAATTATTGGTGCATACGTATGACAAATGGGCTATTGAAATAATGGTATCCTTTAGCTGCTTACTTCTAATGTTTCCTTCACAGCTTTTGTACTGCAGTCAAAATGAGTGAATTCTGCCAAAAAAAGTAGAACAGTAAGATATAGAGGATGATCAAACATGGTTTTAAGCTCACCTTTTTTTTTTTTTCCTTTTGTCCCCTCCCTGCCTTTTTCAAATATTATAAATAAATTTTGCCGCCCAGAAGAAAAGGGTGATGAGAAGGCTATTGCCTCTGACTTTAAATCCTTTCAATTATTATTTTTCATTTATTTCTTTTTAGGGTCTCTCTGGCTGTTAGAGTGCTCTGAACCCCCTTCTCACTTGCACATGTCTGTCTTGCATTATATCACAGAAATCCTCTCCTTAGCTGTCAAGGGTTAGATGCAAATCTCTTAGTGCTGCTTTTTAAATTGCCTGGAGGACTCCCTTGTCAGTGACATAAAGCACTCCTCCTCTTCCCTCTCACCCCAGGCTGAGTGCGCTGCCACCTCCACACTACTTCTAGGTCCTGCCTGACTGCCTGGGAATTGTGATGCTGCCACTAGCCTTGTAATGTTTGATGTTTGACATTTTATACAAAATAACAAATTTTAAGATAAGCGAAATACTGTTTCATTTCTGTGAAAACTATTTCCCCTCTGTTACGATGTAATGAGAATACCACTGACAGGGATAGCTAGGCCTGGTGATGCTCTATTTCTTCAAATCAGGAAGAAGCTTATTATACATAGTGATGTTTAAATACTGAGTCATTATGAAAACATTTGAATGAAGATGTTACCAATGTCAGTAGAATTTAACTGAATAAATAGACATATTCTGGTCTATCTTAGGATCGTTTCCTTGAGTTTCTGCATTATTAGCTGCCGCTTCTCTCTGAAATTTTGAAGTGTGTTGTAGAAATCCAAGTTATTAAATACAGTTACTATTTATTACTTTGTAAAAAGAGCATTTTTGAGTCTCCTTTTGTCACCATCCTCTTTATTTCAAAGGAGCTTGTTCAGGAAAGAAAATGGGATTGTTATTTGATTGCTCTTTAAAGAGGAGCACTTTCCAGGCTGTCACCTTGTTTATGTATGTTTTTATTTAGGGTAGGATTTTGCAGTTTGCATTTCTCTTATCCACCCACCCATATGTAATTTGCATATACAAAAATTATTTCCCATTTCCGTAGGAGCTGGCATCAGTGTGATGGAGTGTCATATTATAAAGACTCCATCACAATTAGTAAATCTGCTATGAATTACTTAAACAGTTTGAAACATTATTATTATAATACTTATGTCAGATTCATGAACTAACCCTCTGATAATAATAATACTACTACTATTATAATTGCTGCTTCTTAAAAAATGTGTTAATTTGTCTTCCTGCCACACCTTTGAGAAGGACCTACTATACATAAATTCAAAGTAAATTATCAAATTTTCAGTAAGGTTTGTACTTGTATGTAGGCGTAACTTGGTCCAGTCTCCTTTTCTCTGACATTTAGTTGACTTCTTCCCAGAACTACAGCAGATTTTACTAGCTAACCGTTTCAACATCACTTCTTAAATAATTAACACAGTACTTTATCATTTGCATTCCACTAATAAATTGGATAGTGACACACTACATTCCGGGTATTGTAAGTTGGTGATGCATTATTCCTTAGCAATGTGTGCTACTTACAGGTTAAAACTCCACTCCTGGAGTGAAACCTGCCAGTGTTAACCTCTGTACTTGAGTAGTTTTGTTAACTTGATTAGGACTAGACATGTATGGGCCAGTGCTTGAAGACTGTACTGCCAATCTGAAGCCTAATTTTGTTTAATTTTTCACATAAGTAGTGGCAATTGTGGTGGCAACAGGGTATCTCTGAGTATGTTCAATAATTTCATTAGGTATTGCCATTTGGTAGCAGCTAGAGTTTGACTATGAATAACAGTAGGGCTGTTTGCAAGTTCTATTTCTTTTGTAATAATAGAGAAACATGAGGTGGTTTATGGACTTGAAGTTAATAACTTTGTTTTTTTGGTATTTGTTTAAACACTGTAGCTGACTGTTCTTTTTTTTTTTTTTTAAAAAAAAGCTATGAAAATCCTATGCTCAGTCCAGAAGTTATTACTCAATTGAATAATCCTCTTTATTTCAGTGGATTTACCACAAGAATCTGGGAAGCAGTGTCTGTGTATTCTGTGTGCCTGTGATACTTCTCTTTACAGGAATAATTCTTCAGGGATCTTGGAAGTTCACAGTTAGGGGCCTCTGTGACTGAAAAGTGTCCACTGTTTCCTGTATCGGTGTGTTTTATCTAGGTACAAAAAGGCTCTGCCAGCACTTTCTTCCTGGGCCTTTGCATGCCCTCTAGGATATCAAATTCTTTTTCTGTCTGAGTCGTAATCGAGAGCGATGCTTTCGGCCCATGGTGGGGTTTTTTTGTTTATTTTGTTTCGAGTTGTTTTTTTATTTGGCATTTGATAAACAGCAGAACACTGAAATCTATCAAACAGGTAAAGGGTTTAAATTTTATTATGTGCAACTATTGAATTCATATGCTATACTTAAAGATCTGGGCAATAGGGGAAAGATTATTTTTAATAAAACTGAATGTTTGGTGTGAGACATTTGTAGACATGCAAGAGGATGGAGTCTGTGGTCTAAAACATATGCATAGACAATGTTAGAAGGGGGCAGCAGATGCAAGAAGAATAAAACAGAAACCCTGCTCAGTTCACACCTTGTTAGTGTCAGCATCTTTAGTGGAAATGTGTATGTATGTGTTCTTTTTTAGGAAGTAGAGTATAGAATGGTGATGAACAGCTTAACATATATAAGGACTTTTTAATACATACTAATGGAGACTAACAGGGGACAAGGATGGATGTGTAACTGATGCTACATCATTACGGGATTCTCAGTGTCCAGGAATAAGATTCAGAAAGGAGGTACTCAAAGGAGTAGCTGGTTGTATGGCAGCTGAATTTTTTTGTCCATCATTCAGTTTAAACAATTCTTTAAGAATAATAAGTGCAGTATCATTATAATACGCTTGGAAGATAGAAAGAAAATACTTTGTTCACTCATAGTTCACTCAATACATTCATTGTAATGTATTGTAACAAAATGTAAGATGTCATGCATTTCTGGTCTTCTATTTTAACTCCTTCTCTTTTTGCCTTCAGTAGATACATGTTCTTCGTTTTGAAAACTATCGTATCCCTAGTAGCTTTTGTACATATAGTTGTAAATTAGTCCCTTCAGTTTTTTTGTAAAAAAGGTCTAATTATTTCTCTGTATTTTTGCACACCCCTGCATGTTGAAACTTCTAAGTCATTACATTCTTACATAAAAATAGCTTATCAGATTCTTCTGTATAGATATTTTTTTCCTTCCCTTTTTTGATTTTTCACTATCTGCTGATTGTAACAGAAGTATCCTATCCTTTGTCATTCCTAATGGTTTGTCTTGGGTTTTTTTGCCTCCTTTTGGAGAAAGAACTGGAGAGATCTGTGCTAGAAAAAAGAGCTTGAAGAACCTCATTCCTGACTTCTTATATATTGAGCCAGCCTTTGTAGCATATTGCAGTGTTTTCTTGTAACGAGCTGAAGAACCTACTTCTTTGTTATCTGCAGCAGTGGCCAGGGATAAACTTGTATGTGCTGATGTTGAATGTTTGTATTTGGGTGTACTTCAAAATGATTTGTATTTACTGTTCCCCCCACCCACCTTTTTTCTTCCACAGATCAAAAAATGTCCTACCTATATATCTAACAACCAAAAAGAAATATCTTAATGACTGGCATTGTTATGTATGACACTGTAGTGGAAATTCCACGGCATCTGAACACATTAAACATACTCTGAAACAATGTTTGCATGTCCTTTGTCTCATTTTTTTCAGGGACGAACAGCTGTAACCTGTGGATGAGATAATGATTGATATTTCTGTTGGGCCTTGGTGCAGCACTGTTCTTCGGATGGAAGTGTAGGCTGGCAGTATAAACTGTTTCTTCCTTCCTGACACCCACCCTTGTTGTTGTTGTTACCTGAATTGGTTTCTCTCTACTTCTGTTGTCTAACTCCATGAAATACTGGAGAGGATGTGTACTGAAGGACATTTAACTCCTCCCTTGTTGGGAATGCTGGGAAGCCAGCAGTAGCTGCTGGCAGGTTCCAGCAGGGCTGAGAGACAAAAAACAAATGCTGAGTATTCAAGTGTAGCAAAATGGTCTCACCTCTACATCAGGAACAATGGATTCTGCATGTTAAAAAAATTGCCAGATGTCATCTGTGGGAACTGGGCAGCTCAGTTGGGACTGAAGTTGTGGCTCTCAGTTGTGGAATTAGGGACAACTTCAGGTGCCTGCAATCTGGATTTCACCTTGGAGCTTGTGACTGCTGCCTGTGCATATCTAAACTTAAATTTTAGATCGTTTGAGGCCCATAGTTCTCTTCCTTGGCGTGACTTAGGGCTGTAGTAGGAAATTAGCCTGTCTGTGGTCCTTGCAGCAGACTTGGTAAGCAATACCTTTATGATACTGTAAACTAAATGACTAAGGGCATGCTTTTCTGTTTTTTAACTGAGAGTTCTTTCTAAGTATGACTTCTGTGAATGCTGAAAGCTGCGGTCATGGTATATGCAGTAAGTGGGAATTTCTTGCTTTATATTTCTGATCAGTCAGCTTTTTTTCTCAGTAAAAGTCAGAATGTAAACTTCTGGTGATGTCTCTCTATGCTTATGCAATACTGAGCAGAAAGGAGTGCTCATTCTGACTCAGCCTGTGAGTGCTACTCTAGCTAGCAGGAATTCAGAAATATCTGGAATGTGATTAATCATTCTTGTGGTTTTATGTAAAAGAGATAGTACAGCTTATTTTCAGTCTTTTCTTTGTACAGTATTGGATCCACTATCGTGGTTATTTCTCATTCTAACTATGGTTAGAATGGCAGCAGAGTTGCTGATCAGTACTCTTTTCTGCGTTAAGTCTGTTTTTGCAGCAATTAGTTGAGACTACTGAAGTAGCAAGCCTTCAAGCCTTTCCTGCCGCAATTTTGCATGTATAAACTTTAGCTCACCATAATTATTAAAGGGATATGACTGAGTGCAGTGCCTTCATTTTAGAAGTTATTGAAAACAAGCACAATGTCAACAAGAAATTTTAATGTCATTGTTATCACAATCTAAACTTTGAGACCCTGGCTCTTTATCAGTTTTAACATAATTTAGAAGTCTGTCTTTTGAAATTCAGTGATTGTTAAATATTAACCTGTAAATTCTGGTAGAAGAACAACCTTTAATTTTGACAGCTTCTGTTATACATATGTTGCAGAACATCTTAAAGTAATGACTGGAACATTTTTCACTTAGTATACCTCCCTACCTCCCAGACAAATTTAAATTCACAGATGTGCCACTAAGTGTTGAAAGCAATGATAGGGAGGAAATACTGAGGGAAGAAAAGAATGAAGAATCAACACCCTGCAAGAATTGTTTAAAAAGAAAGAAAAAAAAAAAAAAAAAAGGTTGCTGAGGCATCAGTTGGGGTTCTGCAAATACCATTATGTGCTTCAATACTATGGTTTTTTTTATATCCAAAAATAAATTTGATGGGGGAGAAAAGTTACTAACAGGCTTTCTAGGAATGTAGAGAAAATAATTTAGGAGGTCTGCTTATTTTTGAGAGCAACACTTAAAATTCAGACCTTCTTGCTTTTAGGTCTGCTGGGCCTCAAAAGTGTAGTTCTGCAGAAATACTTAAATGTTTGCAGCTGAGTACTCTTACATATTTGTGGAAATTTGGTATATTTTGCGGTCACTAACTGGGATTGTGCTTAGCTCCTTGACAGCAGATAAATTTGTTGCTGCTTGTAAACCATCCACAGTGAAGGCTATCTCGATTTGTATTAAGACTGTGCAAGTATGTTGAAATCCGATTTTAAAATGTAGTGTATATTATTCCACAAATAGAAACTTTGTGTAAAATGAAGATTTGGCAGGTTATATAATTGTGACACTGCCATCAGCGTCTTGTAGTCTTTTCTGCTTTCTGTAAAGAAATTTTAAAATAGTTTGCTAGTGGCAGGATTGCATTTGTGGGTTTGTTTTGGTTTGGTTTTTTACTTAAAATTATTTGGGAGGTTCAGTTTAGAGTTAAATGGAAAGTTTGTGGCAGAGTTTAACTGAGACTGTATTCCATGATACTGTTGTTATGGAGACAGAAACAAGCAAGAAACTCCTTGAGTTTTATGTATCCCATATAAGTTAACCAAGTAGAACCAGAGATTCTGCCTAGGAGTTTGGTAGATTTGTTCCATTACCAAAAAACGAATTAATGCCTTCGTGGGACAGAGGTGCCAAAATGGTACTTCATGTTCAACAGCACAGGGATGCAATCTGGAAATGTTTGTGTTGGTGTCTGCCTACTGTGACAGTTTTGGTTCCTCTTGAGAGCTGGCAGAGATTAGCATTCAGGCTAATCTAATTTATGTCAGTGACTTGGACCACTGCTGAGGAACAAAGGTGGTCTTATTCTGGAGTGCTCTTTAGCTGCAGCTGAGGATCTGGATTTTAATCTGTGAATCTGTTGGCAGTTTGGATGGGAATGAAAGCTTAGTTTTTTGTTTGGTTGGTTTTTTGTTTTTTTTTTTTGTTTGTTTGGTTTTTTTTTTTGCTTTTTTTTTAAAGGGTGGTCCGAAGCTCTCCTGTGATCTTCATCATGTGATATGCGCTGTTTCATGTTGCATAAGAAATTCGCTCAAGCACTTGATAAAAGTGTAGTACCAACTTCAAAATAAACACAGGGAAACTAAATGTGTTTTTCTTCCAGAGATTGAAAAGAACAATGTGTTTCATCTGAAAAAGAAGAGTACTTCAAAGTCATATGCTGTAGCATTGGTTGGTGTCTCCTCAGTGGAGTTATGATATGGTAATGCTTTGTGGTCTGGCAGAGATCCACATCACTGTAATCTGTTTCTGATACTTAACATATATTCTAGATGGTACTACTTAATGTGTCTCCGGAATCTGACATATGTTTTTAATATAGAGAAATAATGGAATAGTGATAAAGTAGTGAAGTGCAGTGTTAGTCAAAAGTCTTTTGTAGCTGGGGGTATAAATTTAGGATTCTCTTCTTAGAGGTAGATTAGTGCCAACCTGCATGTGAATATATGTGGCATATGCTAGTAAACCTCAGGAAAGTTATTCTAAATTATATTACTATAAAATAATTCTTCTAAAACAGTAGACCTTTTCAGTATTTCTTTTAGGATTATATACTGTCTGACATTTTTCAGACATGCTTATCTTTTACATGCTGTAAGGGACTGACTACATACCTTCATATGCTTTTAAAGCCTGAAATACCTAGTTGCAGTATTTTTTTTAATTTTTATATATATATTTAATTATAGAATTCATATTTGTATGGGCAGTAACATGAACATCAAAATAAACTTAAATCTTGGAATAGTGTTCTGTGGTTGTATTTAATGTACAACATGTTACTTAGGGCAGATTAAATCAGAATATTTATGTCATTTTGCCTGTGAAAGAATATACTTTTAATCTGTTACACATCATAACAGCTGTGCCGTATGATAGTGAAAGCTTAGCTCTCACTTCTGAATCTAGGTTATTGATCTGTGATGGAAACAAACTTAATTGGACTCACATGTTTTAGTGGTTTATACTTCGTATACTTGTATAGCTATTCTTGGCAATAAACCCCAAACCTTCAGAAAGCTTTATTAAAAGATTTTAAGTGAGAGGAATAAATCCCCATTCACTAACTCCATATGATTCAGTAATAATGAAATTAACATGAAATCACACATGAAATTAATAACTTCCAGTACCCTTATTACAGCACATAAGTGGTGATAAGGATGTATTACTGCGTGTTTATACATGTAATTAAAAAGCTGTTCTCTCAGTAGAGCTGTGTGCTTTCTCTTATGAGGACTCCCTAAGTTTTTACTTGCCTTAATATTCTGAATTTTAACTGTTGGACTGCTATGTCCTATATTAAACAGGACTAATTGTGGTGTGGCATCAGGTACATGCTATAGCTGCCCCCCGATAGTTGCTTGGCGTAGGTGGTGCTGCAAGTAAATCCTTGCCTCGCACTGGTTAGCGTGGTTGGCGCACTGGAATTGATGGTTTAGTTGTTCTTGTGAACACCTAAGGAGATGTATTGCTTTCTGTGTTACACAAAGGTCATGGTAGTATTTCTTGGAGTCATTTTAGTTTGACTGTATCTCCAGTCAGGAACTTCATGTTTGTAAGTTGGGATTTGTCTGACATATTACCTTTGGCCATAAAAATGTATAGGGATCGTTTGACCTGAATATTCAAAGATTTTGTATCAAAATGTGCTGTAACATGTGTTCTTCATGCTATGTATTTTGAAGAAAAGCTATTTTAAAGGGCACCTTTATAATTTAAAGATGTGGTAAGTATTTTATGTGTGTCAGTTCTATGCTAGTTCAGTTCAAGCTCAAGTACAAAGGAAGGGAAGCTTCTATCTCAAAAAAAAAAAAAAAAGAAAAGTAAAAAGATGCTACTGAGTATTTCTAGTCGTCTAGACATAAGACCGGGCTTTTAAGGTACAATATGTCAGATCTGGCACCAAAAGAACAGCTTATTACTGACTTTGTCTTGAGGATCTTGTTCCTGTATCTAATGACAAGACGACTAGGAGCTCTTATTAAAGAGGAATTGCAACTGTGTTTGATTTCTGTCTACTTACTGCTTCTGGCCAGTACAGTTTCATACGAATTGGAATTTAATGTAAATCCATAAATAGGTAATTTTTTTTTCCAAATTACATATGTTTAAAATTATGTGGAGGTTTAAAATATGCACTGTAGTGGGTGGAATGCTAGGTAAACTGTAAGTAGGGTTGTGATGAGGGCTACAGTGAAGGTGGCAGTGGGTATTTGCAAAATTATTCTAGCTTGGACACGGTTGCCTTTGAATTGGTTCTTCTTACCTGTAGTCCTGCAGAAGGTGGTTCAGGGGAAGAGTGTAGGTACTCGGAATAGAGTAGCAGAGTCAAGTGGTGGGCTCTAATGCTTCTTCAGTAGCAAGGATCTCAAAAATTCTAATTTTTCACAGAGAATTGTAGGGGTTGGAAGGGACCTTTGGAGATCATCTAGTCCAACCCACCTGCCAAAGCAGGTTCATCTAGAGCAGGCTGGACAGGAACGCATCAGCACGTGTTCTGAGTATCTCCAGAGAAGGAGACTCCACCACCTCTCTGGGCAGCCTGTTCCAGTGCTCTGTCACCCTCAAAGTAAAGAAGTTTTTCCTTATGTTCAGATGGAATTTCATGTGTTCTAGCTTGTGTCCGTTGCCCTTTGTCCTGTCGCTGGGCACCACTGAAAAGAGTCTGGCCCCATCCTCTTGACACCTGCCCTTTAGGTATTTATAAGCATTGATGAGATCCCCTCTCAGTCTTCTCTTCTCCAGGCTAAGCAGACCCAGGTCTCTCAGCCTTTCCTCATAAGAGAGGTGCTCTAGTCCCTTGACCATCTTTGTAGCCCTCTGCTGGACTCTTTCCAGTAGTTCCTTGTCCTTCTTGAACTGGGGCGCCCAGTACTGGATACAGTACTCCAGATGTGGCCTCACCAGGGCAGAGTAGAGGGGGAGGATGACCTGCCTCGATCTGCTGGCCATGCTCTTTTTAATGCACCCATTTTCAAATTCATTGTAAAAAGGAGGGTTGAAGCATGTGGTTTTACAATGAACTGTCATCGCTCACCTCAGCTGGGATGATGGGGACTTTTTAACTTTCTCCCAGGTGCCCCTTTTTATGGGAATGAAAATGGGCCCTGTGTGCCCATTCCTTATGCTTTGTGGATATCCAGGGAAATCCCTATGGAGGGCTGCAGCTCAGGTGCAGAATACTTCTTGTTCCAGCACTCTGATGCTGGCGCTTGATGATGCTGGTGTACATGCTCCTTGCACTTACTACAGGAGGTAAGTAGGACTTGTAAAGACTTTAATGGGGAATCTGTGAAGTTTTTGTGGGAATGGAGTCCAGAGCCACAGCTATATCTTTCCCTGAACTGACTATGAAGAATGTAAAATCTCGCTATGAAGAGCCTGGCACTTTTAAGCTGAGGTTGTCTTTTTCAGTAGAGATTTGTGGCTTTTAAGCAAATGTGGTTTATCTTGGGCTTTTTTTTTTTTTTTGCCACTGAGAGTATGATGTATGTGCCATAGCACTGTTTATGTCATATATGGAAAACTCACTTTAAGAGGGAACTCTTCCACTTGTAAAATGAAGTACAACCCCAGTCAGTACAATACCTGATCAACAACACATTCATCCTGTGGTATAAATGCATAATTGTCTCTTCTTCCAGAACCATGTGCTTTTCCCCTTTTCCTTATTCAGCACTTCCTTATTGTTCAGGGACTGGATTGGTACTTTACCTTCCTGTATTGCTCAAACTTTTCTTGGAAGATAAGTCTTAATTAATTTTGAGCCTTCCTGTGATACTAGTCTCCTTGACAAGTTCTTAATAAAAGTCAATTTATTTTTGGAAGATCTGTGAGAGAAGAGGTTATTATTTATCAAAACCTCTGGATATTGTGGAATGTAATTTCACTTAAGTATACTCTATACTAGATAACTCTGCAGCAGAGTTGCAGGGAATGAAGACTTGTAGTTTGAACTGCAGACAGAAACAAAATTCAAACAACATCAAGATTTTCTTGTTTGTGGGTTTTGTTGTGGTTCTTGTTTGTTTGTTTATTTTAATGACATTGTATATTTTAGTCAAATTTTGTTGGAATTTCTCTGGCCAGTTCTGCTCTGGTGCATCTTCAGTGTCTGTCAGTCTCGCTTGTTCAGAGTAGTTGTATTGCATGACTGTACCAACATTTCATTTAAGATAGTGTGCTCTTTGCTGATGTGAAGGCTTTATTCCAGAAGGCTTGTTGTGGACAGCAAATTAATTTAAAGTGATGCAAAACTCAATAAAGTATTTATACATTGGTAGACCTCCCAAGAATATTTGGAGAAAGATTGTAACCGTATTTGTTAAAAAGTTGTAAAAAGCAAGTTTTGAGGCTAATGTTTTAAGGGAAGCTGGTTTTCATACCAGCTTTGTTGTAGGGCTACGTTAGTATTTCTTTCAACTCTTATTATTGATTGAGAATCACATGTTTTTGTTGATCTTTCAAAGAAAGTGAAATTCTGACCCCTTTATTATCAAATATTGCCTTAATATAACTGTCAATTTTCATGTTTCTACTTTTCAAATAGCACACTATCAGTTTAAATCTGAAGCAATCTCAAGAGAAGAAAACAAATCCACAGGAGTTTCCGATGTTCAAGGACCTGGGGATTTAAGGACCTGGGGATTTAGTTTTATTCTTAAATTATCTCCCTCAAATTCTGTATTTTTTTTTTCTTTTTTTTTTTTTTTTGAAAATTAAGTGTAGGAAAGACAGCTTGCCCTATCCTCCCATCATCTTTGTTTTACATCACAGGGTTTGGGGGAAAAGGAATGATTATCAGTCAGTGCCTTTATTTGCAAATGTGCTGCTTGGTAAATTTCAAACTCAGCTTAAAAAAAAAAAAAGAGAAAAGAAAAAAAAAAAAGGTAAGCACCAAAGTGAATAATTCAGAGTGCTGACTAATGCCAGATAAGGTGGAGTGAAGGTAAATAGTTTCCTGACTTTTATAGTTCATTCTGCTGCTGGGTAAGTGTCCTGCGTTATGAATTTTATTTATAATGAACGTGGTTAGGAGGTGATTTTTTTTCCTCATTGTGATTCCCTTCTGGAAAAAAGAGAAACTAACCTTTTTGTTTTATCTTGTATTTCTTAGCATATAGAAATAGAAGCATAGTTCTGTAATTCTTAGCATATAGAAATGAAGAGGGGAAGAAAGTTGATGTAGCTGGTGCCTCTATTAGTACAGTTTTGAAGCTTTGTTTTTCTTTACTAGACATTGTTTCGCAGGGAATGGAAAATAGAGAATTATACTTGAATAAACACAGCATTTTCTGCAGTCTTTTGTGTCACATAGTAGTTTCTCTTGTAAAATCAGATTGCAGCATGTTCCAAAAAACAGGATATAGTTTTTTTTAGGAAGAAGCGACAGCTCTTTGTTGTGGGAAATTGAAATTACCTATACAAAAATCACTTATTCAGAATCTTAAAATATAGTAGTCTTGTATTTTTTGTTCTGTCTTTAACTTTGGTGTAAAACCAACAGTTGTTTTGTGGTGCTCTATTTGAAGCTGTTCTGGCTGACCCTGGAGTGTTTGTGGAGCTGTTGGGATAAGGAAGAGAAATCTTCTGAATTGTTTCAAAATAGTTCTTGCTGGAAAAGATGGCATTCACTTTCTGTTGTGGACATTTTGGACTGTGGTAGCAGTTCGTAGCGTGGGTGGTGGTAGCAGCTGAAAGGAGTACAGAGAAAAGCCAAATCATGATTACACAATTGTCTAGTGACAAAGGTACAGGCGCTGAACATAGCTGTGTCAAAGCCTTCAGGCTTATTTATGGCCAATAATTTGCTATACTAGCATGAGGGGCAGCAAGAAATAGTCAAGGAGTCATCATAATTTTCTCTTACCATACATGGGTTTGTACTTTTAGGGATTAAATTCCATTTAATGAAGTCTTCAATGTGTCAGAGATGATAACAGGTTTCTGATGAAGGATATCCTCACCCTTCCTTTGCCTGCCAGACATAAACCTATCCAAATCTGTCCCTTAGTGTTTGTATTTTCAGTATTGGTGCTGAATGGAGATAGAAAAGCAGCGTGTGTTACTTTGCTGGGTGGAAAAATGATTGAGATGTGTCTGTGGAAACATTATCTCACTTTCTGGCAAAAGTAAATCTTACATTACCAAATATAGGCTCTAAAATGATAAGGCTTCAAAGACTTGATTCAGTTGCCTAAACACGGCGTTTAGTGACAGTTCACACAAGCCAATGTGTCCAGGATGGCCAGAGAGAGCAGACGGCTATGACACACGAGATATGGGAGACTCCATGCCCTTCGGGAGGAGCAGCTGCAGTGTATGGGGAGAGCACTTCACAATGTCTGAAATTAGCACTAAATGGATATGTTTAGGTAATTCTTTTGAGCTGTTGGGGCTTTCTAAAACCTCATTTGCAACATTTTTGTGTTTTTTTTCGGTAGGTTGTCTTTTCCTAGCTTAAATTCATTAAGTAGCGCTTCAAAATCATTAAATGTTTTAGTTTACATTAAATCACAGTGCTACCAGCTTTATTTCCTACAGAAAACTGCCACATCTACAGTTGTGAACGCTGCAGTAGAAAGAAAATTTTCCAGCATTCAAAAATACATTTCTTTCCTTTTAACTTAGTAGATCTTCTCCTATTTACAGCTATGTGGAAATTTGAATAGTTGTAGGTGTGCTACTACTTGTTGTGGTGAAATATTTACAGTGTGATTGCAGATCTTTTTGCGAAGTGTGATCCCATCAAAGTGTCTGTACACAACCTGGTAAAAAGAAGGAAATGTAATTTTATACATGTTATCACAGCAAATTTAAAAGTAATTCAAGTTACCAAGCAAATGAACGTTTCTACAAAACTAGGTTAATTTTTGAAAATTGTCTGAAGTTCTTGAAAGTGCGTTATCCATCCTCTTTGTAATTCATTTTATAAAATTGGACTTGAATGGTCTACTCTAAACATCACAGCAGAAATGTGGTATGTTTTTAGTGCCGAAGCGCGTAATCACACTTTTGGAGTAGGAAAGAAAGAATACTGTCTATACAAATGCTATGTTGTTTTAATGATACTGAATTTTTTATAAGCAGTCTTGCAAAAACGTCAGATATGGGTGGTTTTTTTGTATTAGATTAAAAGAAAGAAGCTTACTACTTGAAGCTTGACAGGTGTCTCTTGACATTGGGCCTGAAATGTTTGCAAGATATTTCATATCCTCAGAGCAGAAGTGAATATGAGTGGGTTGAAAATTTATGCTTACATAATTAAATAATGAAGATTCTTTGGCATTATATAAGGTAGGAATGCAGGGAAGCTTGTTATCATTGCTGTAGCGAAGTTTCCTATTGTATACTGGAGTAAATGTTATACCTGTGATTTGATGAATACATTTTACATGTATATTTTGGAGAGCAGCTTTTGATACTTGTGTATTGCTAAAGGTTGAAATACTTCTTGAATGAAGCCTTTATGCTGTTTCATATTAGCACTTTTGTTTTGGCTCAGTTTAACTGTTGAAACATTAGTTTTGTGTGTATGGTGATTTGTTGGGTTTTTTTGTTGGTTTTTTTTTTGTTTGGTTTGGTTTTTTTTATAAGCTAAGGTAGAAATCTAATGATCATAAATGAAACTTTTCCAGCAGTAATTGTTGTAGTATTTGTAAAAGAGGAAACAATATCCAAGCTACTTCATGATTATCTTGAAACTAAACATATTTTGTCTCTGCATACTTAAAGGCTACATCGTATTTTGCTTAAATACTTCCTATTTTGAGGAATTTCATGTAGAGGAATCTTTATATAGTAACTGTATAAATAGTTATATATCTAAATATAGTCTTCATTCCTTTGACAAGACTAATCTTTGCATTTGTGCTTCTAGCAGACCTCTTCTGGATAGCTAGATTTCATTACTCAAGGATCAATCAAAAACTTACAAAGTAGAATTGATAAATTAGGAACCCTGGAAATAACACTTGACCTTGATAGTATCATTTTTTAAAAAAATAATTTTAAGTATAAAGAAGCAAAGAACTAGCAGCCCACAAGTATATTCGTTCAACTCCATCCATTTTCTGCTGTGGATGCATGGGCTGTTACACTTTATAATGCAGCTTCTATTTGTGGATGAGCGTATCGTGATTGTTGAATGCAGGCAGTTTATTCAAAAGACTTTTATTGTTCAAACTAAGCTGAAAATGATCTGTAGGATAAAGCTGTGACCTACTTCTGGATTTCCGTGCTGTAGAAAGCATTATATTGCCAAATTTGTGCACGTGTATGTCTTTGTTAATTTCTCTTTCCTCCTCATTGCAGACTGATGATTAATCAATTATTTTTAGATGAATAGTTACATATCTATGAATACAATGTATAAAGTATTCTATTCAGTGTTAAATTTTAGGGTTTAATTTTTGTAGGAATAGAATTTTTCACCCAATGTAATGTATTACAGAGAAGGTCCAGCCTACCTAACCGATGATGGCTCTAAAGTATCGTGCATGTTTGTAGCATCAGCATGCTACATATGTAGGGAGAATTGACTGCCTAATCTTTGATGATAGGTATTTGGATTTTCTAAGTTTAGTAATGTTCCTGTTTCTTTTTCAGGAATGTTTCTGTAAATGAGCAAGTTTTAATATTAAAACATGTACATAGATTTTTAAAATGAGACTGAAAAGCTGCAGTTATGTTCTGTGTTTTGCTTTGCTTTTAAATTGGTGAAATATGGGGCTGTGCTACTTTTAATAGTAGCTTGACCCCACATTGAGCTTGATTTTGTGGCACTGAACCTGCTGGTTAAGAGGTCACAGGACTGATCGATGTTTATTTGCAAGTCTAAGAAAAATCCCTAATGCAAAATAATGTTGTCTGAGAAGATACCTTCACTTTTCCCTATGTCATGTGACAGGGTTAAGACTTTGTTTTATAAAGCAGTAGAAGGGAACTATATTTGTTATTTAAAACAAACAATACTCCTTTCCCCCCAAACCCTGTGATATAAAACAAAGATGATAGAATTATTCTTTTCTCTGTGAAAATTGGATGTAGTGTCATGGCATTACCTACCAAAGGACTATATATAGAAGGCAGCTTCATGGATATATGAATGAGAGGAAGGGGTTTTGGTTTTTCTTTGTTTGGTTGGCTCATTTGGGCTTTGGGGTCTTTTTGTATGGCGCTTTTTTTTTTTTTTTTTTTTTTTGTAATAAGCAACTTAATATTCAGGCATCCTCTAGCTTTTTTGCTTGGCATGCATCTAACTTTTTTGCTTGAGGTACAAGAAAGTAACCGTAAAACTCATTTTTTTCTGAGCATGGAGATTTTTTCTTAGCCAGTAAAAAACCTGGACTAGGATATAATCTATAGAAACATGGTATTTGTTCTAGACATAAGTGCATGTGCTACAATAGGTGCTTAGTTTTGTTTCATTTGAGAAATATTCTAAGGCTATTTAAATATCGTATCTCAGTTACATTAAAAGTTTTTTATTCAGAGACTGAAGCAAAGACCAATTTTATAACCTGTGCCACCATCTGTTAAATACACCAGAAGCTTATTTTTTTTCTGGATGGGTTTAGCCAGCTGTCCATTTTGCACTGTTGCCTGGAGGGAGGCGTGCATTTAAGAATAACACAGTAGGCTTTCTGTGAGTTGACAAAAAAGCTTTTTTATTTTGATATGAGACTCCCTTAGCTTGTCTGACACTTCCTTATATTTAGTCTCTGGCTGAGGAATGTATTTGAAACCTTTCCCCTGTTGCACTCCTCTAGTCTGTGCTTTCATCTCCTCCCACTTAGGTCTGGAGCTGCTCCACAGGACAAGACATGTGCCTTCTCACCGAACCCTCTGTGAGACATGTGGATGTATTTGCTAGCGACAGCCCAAAGTCCATTCTAATCCTATTGACATCTAACCCAAGTGGCATTTAGTTAATCTGTCTGGCACTCTCCTTTCTTTATCTGACCCTGGGAGATGATACAGCTTTTTGTAACTTTATTTTCTTTTAGATGAGTGTTTTGGGATGGTAATACAGACCAGTAGAATTTACTGAAATCTTTTGCCCTTTTTAAATGTTGTCTTCATGGTAAATAAACCTATTCAATAACGGTGTCAGGGTGACCTGGCAGATTTTAGGGTTATGCTGTTGTTATGCTTAACTATAATTTATATAAGGGCTGATGAGACAAGGAAAAAAATTGATATTTATGGAAGTCTGGAAAGAAAATTGTTGCAGGTCAGTTAATTATTCTATTCTGCTGTTCAGTTTGCAGCAAAACAATCTGTATTCAGAAAAAAAAAATTGCAGAAAATGATTCAGAATTGGAAACCAGCTCTTTGCTGACTGCAATTCAGAGCTGGCTTTAACTCTAAAATGTAGTTTTAGAAATTCATTTTCTGACTTCCACAGGAGTTTTGCTTTTTTTAAATCGTAAAATAATGCACAAGTAAAATCTAGCAGAAGTCAGTTGAAGAAGCTACCTGAGCCAGTGCACTGTTTTTCCTTACTTGGATTTCTATGAAATACATTGTGTGCTGTGTCTGATCACTCACTCTTAGAATGGCAAAGCTCCTTTCGTTGGCTCATTCCATTCTGTCAGGTTGGGAAAGGGTTTGGCTTCGCTTCATGTGGAAATCCTTGTTTGTTTATTCTTCATCACAGAGCTAGCTAGAGGTGTCTGCACCACTTAAAAGTACGAAACCTCTGAATTCAGTGTTGTGTATGAATACCCCAGTATATCCTTCTCCTGTCCAGCTTTGTTTTCTGCTCTCAGAACACCAGTACTCTATTTTGGTGCAGCTTGATGGAGTAGCATTTTGCTGTGTCTCCAGAGTGTAGTTAAGCATATGAAATGGGAACAAGAATTTGTCGCTATTGTATGGAGGACATCTGTGCTACTAATGAAGCTATGGTATCAAAATATTTGAAATGCTTGCTTTTCTTATATGCATGTGTCAATTGGATAAACTGAACTTCAGAATTAATTGCACCCAGTCTCTGCTGTTTGTACGTGGTTTGCTTTGGCTTAACTTTTATTGGCCCGGCTCATCAGAGGCTTATTCTAGGAAGATCAAGGGCCTCAAATCTATGCTTTTAAAATCTCCTTTGCCCCAGCCCTTGTCTTCAAAGTCTCACTGGAAGCTTTGTAGCTAAAACCAGGGTATATAAGGTGATTGCAAGACAGTCAATTTATCTGTGTTCCTGGACAGCCAAAACAAGCACTCAGTGCCTCCACTCAAATATTTTGGTGAACTGGTGGACAAAATTGTGCTAAAAGCTCTGTTTTGGCAATTCAGTTTCTCTTTCTACTTTCCCATCTAGTCATTATGTCTATACGTGACTAGCCATGTAGCACTTGCCCTCCACTGGCCGTGTTTCCACCATGTCCTAATGGTAGGATTTAGTTAGAGGTCATGCAGCCAAAAGAGGAACTGACCACTGAGTGATTTAATGGAATACTACGAGAAATTTCCCCAAAGGTTTTCCATACATCCAACTTAAAACCACTCATCTGATGATACTAGGTTCACCAGATCTGACCCCAGAAAAGGGGAGAAAGTGGGAGCATCCCTTTCATTGATAGCCTGCATTCACAAAAGTTCAGACATAACAGAAAATGTACTCTCTTTATGAAACGTGAAACTATCTGAATGTTAGAGATCCAAGTGTGCTTACATTTATGTAACCACCATTGTACTGAGACAGTGCCAATCTCCAAGTAGGATTGTAACAAAGAACATAGCTTAAAGGATTAGTTGCTTGTCAGGCAAAACAGAAGCACTCTTAAATTTATTTTTTTATTTACTTTGTGAATCGAATATTAATAGTAAAAGGCACGTGAATACCTAAATAGTCTCCATTTTAAATAGTTATTGCTGTTGTAAACTTCATATGGAATTAAATAACCAAGAAGAGACTTAAGGAAACAAGTTTCTTTCATTTTAATACCTTTTTGATGCAATATTTACTCACTCCTTTCTCACGTTCCTGGTGCCATGTTTATCAGACATTAACTTCCCTACTGGTGCTGCTTGGGGGGGGGAGGATAAATCAGAGGAGCAGTGAGAAATCTGTAGCAATAAAAATCCTTTGGCCTGACAGAGGACATGAGTTTCAATAAAGGTATAATGTGTGTGTGTGTGTGGGAAGCATTGGAGGTGTTCACCTATTCCTGTACAATGTTTTTTGTTTAGCCCTTCAGCTGTCAGTTGTAGTAATGAGATTATCATATAAATTGTTAAGGTAAAATAAAAGATTTTTTTCCTTTTTAAATCTTGGAGTCTCATGGAAAACTTACGAGTTCAGAGATACAGTTCTATATCCATAACAAGTTATTTTTCCATAATTTATTAGTTGGGCTTAAACCTGTTGGTGGGGCTTCCAAACATGGTCTTTGAAGCTCTACTCGGTTTAGCAATGCCTTGATATACGGAATGTGTTTAATACAAATGGTATTCAAAAGGAAGAAAATCTATATTTATAGATCATGTAGTCTTAAGGTTAGAAGTGACCTCTGAAGGTTATGTAGCCCAAAGCAGAGCTGGCTGTGATGGTGGCTCAAAGGAGGGCTAACCTTAAACTTAGACCATGTTGCTCAAGCTTTGTCCACTTGAGTTCTGACTGTATCCAAAAAAGCCGATTCCACCACTTTTCAGGGCCAGAGCTTAAACTACCTTCACTGGGAGGGTTTATCTGCATGTGCAGTGGGAATTTCCCTTGCTGTGGCTTGTGACCATCAAAATGGTATTAGATACTTTAGCTCTTTGAATAAGAACTTGCAACCAAACTACACCAGAATTCCTTGTATATTAAAGTCTGTTAAGTGATTGATTTGAAATTTGTAGCAGATAGGGAGTTTGCCTGTGCACAGGAATTGTTGATTTTTTTTTTTTTCAACATAACCTGTCATTCTGCATTCCTGATTTCTCTTCATTAGGGTATTTAGCCTCATCCATAGATGGAATGGTTGTGATTGTATAGCTTTTTATTGAAAAATGGGCTTAGGTGAAATAACAAAAAATATTGTCCATCTCAGTTATTTAGGTGAGAGTAGGAAAGAGAAAGTAAATTTATTTTGGGGGTTAAGAGGGACTTAAAAATAGCAAGACACTTCAATAGATAGCTAAATAGGAACAAAGAAAAGAATTCTCCCCAAATGCAAAAGAGGCTCTTGTATGTGTGAAGCTTTGGAGAAGAGCAGTTCATAAGATTTTTGTAAGGCAAAAACAATAAACAAGGAAAAGCTTATTCTCTTTTTGTTGCTGTTCGTAACAGGAAAAAGTACTTTAAAAATATACGTGCAATGTTGTGTTCTCCCTTCCATCTTTTGGGTCAGAAGTTAGCCTTTTGTTCCTTGCATGTATAGTAACCTGCATTTTGTTCACTCATATACTCTAGTGTTGTGCATTTTTTTTGTTTTGTTTTGTTCTTAGGTTTATTTTAAGCATTCAGGCTACTGAAAGAAACAAACGGAAAAAGGGGAGAAAGACACCATCAAAATGTCTTGATCTGAATGGCGTCAGTGACACTAAAAGAGGTGGAAAAAAGTGCAAATTGTGTTTAAGTTGTTCTCTGCAACACTACATTGCATGCGTTTCATAAATTTTTGAAAACAGATACTGCAAGAGAGGTTCTCATCTCTGAAATATATATCCTGGTGGAATTTGGTACTAATTGCTGGAAAGGAGGAAGATCTCCTGGAACAGAATATTGCTATTTGCTTTTGTTATGGAAGAGGAAAGGAGCAACAGTTAGTGATCTTGTCCCTGACTGGGAAAACGCTTAATGTATGCTTCACTGTGGATGCTCCACTGTCTCTATACCTTGCTATTTATATATAACAAAGAGTCTTTTATTTGAATATTTGTTCCCCTGGCTTTGTTTACAAAACTCTCTCAGTTTTCTGAAGTGTAATAAAACACAACTAACATTCTTATTTTAATCCTGCAAGGCCATTGGGACCTGTGCTGCTCCCATACGGATAATGTCACATCAAATGTACGATACCTCCATCTGCATGTTATCAAGCAGCGTCATCCTCACAGCAGGTTGTGAAATTGCGAGGTAGCATTTTAGATGATGTTACAGTACTTTTAGATAATATTCTTCACTTTATGACTGCTTTTATGTGTCCATTTTGCTATCTCATTCTAATACCAAGTGTAAACAGGCAATGAGTCCATGAAAAAAATAACGTTTATAGTATTTACATATCAAGGGAACATGAATGCTTATACCTGGTGACTCTTCTGATTCTTGCAGATTTACAGGAAAAAAACCCCCCATGCCTGTCGCTCAAAGAAACAACTTCAATACTGGAAATAAAATTATGACATAAGAAAACACCCAAACCACCTATAAAACTTTATAGACTCAGCAAAGAGTTTGGGTAATATTCTAGCGAAATGAAGCTTCAGAAGATCTTAATTTTAATGAAAGTGACACTATAGTGTGTTGGGTGTTTTTCCTCCCTTCAAATATAAGCCATGAAGAGAAAAGTTCATGCTGTTTTAATGAATTTTAAAAATGACCTTTTTGTAATCTTAGTAGTCATAGGAAGAAATAATAAAAAAGCACAAAAAACACCTTCAAATCCCAAATGATTTTCTGAACAGATATTTATTCCCTGCAATATGTTTGTCTTTCTAAACAGATCCAAGGGTTGGTTTATTAAATTTACATTTAATTCTTGGTGCCAAGACAGGATTATGAGTGAAATGAGAATAATTTTTAAGTAGGTTTATATACCAACAATTTAAAACATTCTGATAAGACATGCTTTTCGTCTCTGGACTTTTGCCTGGCCTAAAAGTCCTAAAACCCCTGGTCTGGTTGTGGAAAAGGCTATGTTAATTCAGGTATAATAGAGACAGACATGGTAGGAGAAGAGAGAGAGGGATTTTATTTATTTATTTATTTATATTAGATAATGGTGGAGATGCTGTAGGCTACAGCATCCTACAGTGCCAGCTGGAAACTGCGCCGTGCCCCTTGCCAAACTGCTGAAGCTTTCCTTTTCTGAGCTTTCTTCATCAGGGCTTTTTCAGAACTTCCAGTTCCTCTAAGCACATGGGTAGTCTGGCCCAATAATTGGGAAAGTGAGTAGATGAGCTAGTAGACTGGCTTGGTTCAACAGGGAACTCATGGCTGGATCATTAAGCTTAAGGGGTAGTGCTTAATGTTTGGTTTCCTACCTGCAGGTTAGTTACAAGCAGACCCGCAGGGATCTGTTGTAGGACCTAGATTGTTTAATATCTTTATCAGTGACCTGGAAGAGGAGACAGACTCATTAAGTTTGTGAACACCAAACTACAGGTGCAGTTGACCTGCTTAAGGGCATTCAGAGGAAGCTAGGCGGGCTGGGGAATGGACCAGCAGGAACTTCATAAAATTCAGCAAGAACAGATGTCTTTTGCATTTGGGGTGGACTAACCTCCAGAAGTGGTACATGCTGGGGACTGACTGGCTGGGGAGCCCAGTGTGCCAGATGTAAGCCACCAGTGTGTCTTGCCAGGAGTGAGGGCTAACAGCATCCCAGGTGATACCAGGAGGAGCGTAAGCAAGGAAATTAAGGGCAGTGATTGTTCCCCTTTGTTTGGTAGTTACTAGACTGCATCAGGAATACAGTGTTCAGCTTTGGATGGTTTTTCCTGTACCACACTGGAAGAGGAAATGTATTGATCAGCTGCAGCGTGTTCATTAGAGACCACTGAGATGGTCTGGGCTGGAGCACCTCTGTGAGGAGAGGCTGAGGGAACTGGACTTCTTCAGCCTGGAGAAGAGCTGGCTTTGGGGAAGACCTAACACCAGCCTCCTAATACTTAAAAGGAGGTTATCTAAAAGATGGAGCCAGTCTCTTTACTTAAGTAAAAAGGTGAAAGAATGAAGGACATAAATGGGAACAGGAGAGGTTTTGAATTAAAGAAAAGAAAAAAAAATACTGTAAGAATATCGGATGGCATTATGGTTTTATTTTGTTCTTGCGTTCACCTACATGAAGCTTTTTTGACCCATTCACAAACTTGCTGCACGTCTTCAGTGTTCAGGTTTACTTTCCACTATCTTGTTGCTTGCTAGAGAAGTCTTCTGGTCATAACAATTAGTAAAAGAGCTTCCTTCTTTCCCTGACCCATGGTGAACCAAACCACACCATGCAGCTTCTGTGAGGGTGTATATTTTAACTTTATTGGGTAGCCAGCAGAAAATGCTGGGAAGTTAATTCATAATACTTCGTATATTGGCCAAATTCTTAGGTCAAATGACTGCTTTGTTTTTAATAAGTTATCTTGAAATGATCTTTAATTAAATCCAGGCTAAGGTAAAATTCAAAAGCACGCTCTAATATTTCAAGTAGAAAACAGAAATGATTTAAAGAACACAAATACAGAAATGGAAGAGAGTTAATTGATTTACACTGAGATTAAATCTGGAAGACCTCCCTCTGGTATCCAGATGGTTTACCATATTTTATTTCTGGAAACCCACCTTGACAGGGATGCTGTCTTTTTGTGTTGTGTTCCATATATAGTTACTTCTTTTGGAACCTCTTAAATTTTTTTTGTTTTGTTTTTTAATCCTTGACTTTTTAAAAAGGCGTAAAGGCTGTGAATGTATTTAATCTCTCCCTTAAAACTTCTTAATTTATACTTAAGAGAATATCTTCTGCTGTACTAACACAAGTACTGTCTTGCTTACTTGAAGGTGGAAATGCGGTTTTATTTTCTCAGGTGTCATTTTTAAGTATGTTTTTGTTCTGCTAGTAGCAACTAAGAAAACTTAAAACTTCTTGTTCTTCCTTCTGTGCCTGCTCAAAAGCTTGTAAATCTCTGAGAAATGTCATCTTCAACTACCTCATCTATCTGTGTCCAACGTGTACTAAATAACATACTTATTACTAACGTCTAAATGAGATGAATGTGTATATCTTACTACTGGGTGTAGATCTGGAACAAGACAAGGCAATAAATTACAGCTTTGGGGTGATAATGGATTTGAGGTAGTCTGTCCTTCAGGGATGCTATAACGTTGTTTTCTCTTGTTTCTTCTGCAGTGTCTTTATTGCATCCTCTTTAGATGACTCTCTAACTCTATTTTTTTTTTTTTTTTTTTTTTTATTCCTGTCTCTCCCTGCTATGACTTTACCAAACATTTTCTTGTTCAGAGACAGAACCATCTGCTGCCAGGTCTGTACAAAAACCTCTCTAGTCCAGGCTTGTCTCCTGGTCCAGCTAAAATCTGTCTATCCCTCTGATACATCTTTGATTAGCTCAAACAGAACTGGGCCTAAAGCCATCTGCCCTACCTCTGCTCTGGTTACGTGGGCAGTATCAGCTTTCTGATCATCACTTGGGTCTATAATCTGGGTGCTATTTCTGAATGGATGTGATTGAAAGGCCTTAATGAGATCTTTATCTAAATCTTTCAGATTCTTGTTTCATAGCAACTCTAAGTAACTTGTGTTCTCTTTACTTGTCCCTACAGCTAGAACTCTAGAGGTTTTCCTCATCTCATTTTTCAGTTACTGCAGCATTCCTTTTCTCTGACTCTTTTTATATGCTTCCAGAATGATCTGCAAAGATATAAATGTAATGTTTGCATTCTTAATATAAATGGATGTTCACTATCTCTTTCTTCCCTAGCTCATGAAAAATAGATTGCTTATCTTTGTTTCATACATATCTGTTTTCTGCTGGGTTGTTTGGCTCTCAATGGCAGCTGCTCCTGCACATGCATTTAATGATCCAGGGAGTATATCTTGACCTTTATCCCATGCTGCCCATTCTGTTCAGAAAGGGTATTGTATATGTGTACTGGAAAATTAGTATTTTCCATTTTTTCCTCCTGAATTTCTTGTGTGGATTTCTGCAAGAATTTTGACAACACGTAGGTGATGTTTGAAGACTGCCGACCATAATAATAGTCAGCAGTGCTATCTTTTTGGTTCGTCTACAGGGTTTTCATATTTCCTTGCAAACCTTAAGTTATAGGGGACAGTTTCTTTATTCTGGTCACAGTTAAGTGTGTTAAACTTTGATTTCTAGGCAATGTCGCAATACAGATAAGTAAGGAAAAAGTGGATAGTGTCTGTCTATGTTTATAAGGGGAGGAAAAAAAAATATTCAAGGCAATCTGAAAATTGCAAGGTGTGCCTGAATGATGAAAGTCCTAGTTGGCAGCTGCTCACAGAAGTCAGAAAAATGGGACCAGAGTTTGAACGTCAAATGCAAACATACTTTGGATTGTGTTGAGACCAAGCTACCTGTAGATGAAATGAATTGTCGGATACGTAGGGAACTAAATTGAGGGAAAGTGGCTTGATGTATAATGTCAGATAAGTGCTGGTAAGTAGAAAACACTGCTGAAAGGGGGAAAAGTTGGGAAAATAGATAAGAAAATTGTTAGGAAGCTGAAGTGTTGTAAGAGGCAGGGAGGGCAAAGAGCACACGGGATCACAGAAGTTCAGAGGAGAGTAGAGATTAAACAGAGCCATCAGGGTGTTTTATTGCAGTTCTTGTTCACCTTCTGGAAATAAATTGGGTTTTGGCTTCCTGACAAGTCACAGTCAAACAGGAAGGGTGATGTAATATGTGTTTTCTAGTGATTTGTGCTGTTTTTTCCCCAAGGAGCAAGAACTTACCCACCTAGAAAAAGTAAAGTAAATTGTGTAGGATGATTCATGAGGGAAGCTGAATATGGTATGTAATGTTCATATAAAGACTTCCTCAGCATTGTATATTTATCTGTATTGCTGTGATGGTTGGTTTCTTCAGTTGTATTTACTACTTTATGTAGCTGCATCTAATTCATTGTGAATTGAAGTAGGAATTAAACCTTATCTACAGACAGTAATGTTGACCGATGAATTATCAGAAAGCTATCAGGTTAAATGACATCTGCAAAGGATGACTTGTTGCCGAGCTTCCCTTTAAGATGTAACTCTTTCAGGAAGGAGTAGGTGGTGTGTTCTGATAGTTTACAAGATAACTGTAAATAGATGAATTTTATTCTCTTGAATTAGAAGGTAGCTATGTCTATCAGTTAATGTTGAACATATGATACATCACTCAAGGCTTACCACTGGACCTTTAAATTCATTTCCATTTGTCTTGGTGCGATTGTTCTGAAATTTTAATTTAAACAGTTGCTTTATTTTAAAAAGATGTGGAAGTGCGTCTCCACTTTCCCTGTCCCTTCAGTTCTCTCAGAAATGGTCATTTCATTCTGGTCCTCTTTTTGGACAAACAGAGCAAGCCCTATCTTAAGTGAGAACCAGTGTAGCAAATCTCAGTGTCACAGGCGGAAGTCTCAGAATGTTAAGTATGATCAGTGGCAGAAGGCTTCAATAGAAAACTTTGGTCAGTGTTAACCATCTCTTTCCTTTTAACCCGTGTGTATTATTAATGCAGTGAATCTGTGTCTGTCTTGCTCTAAAAATGTTCCTCTGGACAAGTTTGAGGTGGATGTATAACCTGCAGTTTATACATCAAAAATGTAATCTTACTATTTCAAGAGCAATTAAAATGATTTTGACTGTTTAAAACCCAAAGCAACACTACTAACCCTTTATTGTATATAAAAAGATCTAATCTATTAAAATATATTATTTATTTATAGTTCACAAACACTTAATGCTTGCTTTTATGGAAAGGGAAGCAGTGTTATTTTAAGAAATTAAATATTTCTGGTTTGTGCTGTGTTCATACTTGAATGTGAGCAAAGGCAAAAACATTTTGAGTAGTAATAAAATTTCTATGCTAGAGCACACTTAGTTTTTAAAAAAAACCAAAAAAGCTAGCTTAAAAAGATATTAATATTCTTGAAGCACCACTGGAATAACTGAAAGTTATTCTCCTTAGTAAGCATTCTTTATCAGAAGTTGTAAGGTCTTTGGTTGTGCCTGAACACAGAGTGCTCATTATGGTTCTGACTTAGTGCTTAACATCTGTTAAAGGGAAATCTGTTAATTTTGGAAGCTGATGGTTCTTTGGTTTTATTCTCTATGCAGTGAACCACTGCCTGTGGAAGACACTGGTGAAAAATGTTTTTTTTCTTAAGCTCAAAGTAAGAGCATGTACTTAGGGTAGTACTTTTACACCCGTGTCAAGGGACAGTATGTTTAACTAAAACTATTCAAAGTGTGCACAGGTACAGCACAGCTTTTGAAATGGAAATGGAAGATTTTCTTAGGTTGAGGCTTATGCCTTTGGCCTGTTGTGAACTTACGCTTCCAACTGTTAATCTTGCTGCTTTTCTTATAGGATAATTTTTCCTTCCTATATGTATTTCTTAGTGTTTCGTATGACAGCATGTGTGTGTTTTTTGGAGAGACAGAAGGGGTTCCATTTAGTGGCCTGTCATTATTAATGTTTCTCTTTGGTTTTCTTTTTAATGCTTTTCTATGAAGCAGTAACAACTCTTTAGGAGACTCTGGCTTCAGCCTGTTGTTATGATGCAGCAGAAGCAGCAGCCTGGGGAGATGCAAGTGAAACTTCCAGGTCCTCCCCAAGCGCAGAGAAATGATGCAGAGGCCTCTCTTGTAATCTTCTCCTGTTGAATCAGTGTTAGTTGGACACACTGTCCATACAGAGGACAGCTTAGTTGACTGAGAGAGGGGGGAAAAAACCAAAAAACAAATTAAGAATCACTATGACTGTCTCTTGTGGTTTGCAATGTCAGTTATATTTCCTTCCTTGATGAAACAAACAGTGTAATAACAAAGCAGTATTAATTACCATTGTAATTTCCTTTGGAAAGTTTGGAAGTCTTTAACTGAGGAGTGTCTGTGAATGTAGCTTGTGAAGCAGAGAAGTAGGGTGAAATAATCTTTGGATTTCTGTCCCTCTACTTATTTAGCTTACCACAAGTACCGTCCCTCTGTGCAAGTGCTGTTACCAAACCACAAAAGAAATAATTAGTAGGCAAGAAACATTTGGGTTTGTGTTGCAATTTGCGGAGTTCTGAAAAAACGTGTTTTCTCTGTGTGTATGTGCATGAGTTTGGTGGTAATGATTATCAGTATTTAAAGAAAGATCAGAGTTATGTTCTTCCGAACCTCTCTGTGCAACTTAGACTTAGTGCAGTTGTATTTGACTTCAGCTTTATCTATATGTGGAAATAACCATGTTTATATTTACTATTAAACATTAACTTAGAAAATAATGTGTTTTTAGCAGCTATGAACTGTTATTAGCCCTTAAATTCAAGAGAAGTATGAAATTGAGGTATGTGCAAGGGTAAAAATGCTGCTTTGGGGGGTAAAATGATACTACTTTTTCATGATGAAATACAGTCTTTCAAAATAGATCAAACTTGAGTGGGCCACATGCTGAATTACTACCTTTTTGGACATAAAAAATATCCTTAATCCTTCGTTTGAGATAAGAAAGAGGATGGTAAAGTGCTGTAGGGGTTGACATCTATATAAACTGTCTGTGGACAGTGAGGCAGATGAATTGTTAAGATTTAAAGAGCATAGAGATTGTGTGAGGCAAGTATTCAGCAGAATTTACTAGGTTGTTTTAGTGAGAGCAAAGATGTAACTTTGTAAGAATCATTGTGAAAATGATTGTCATGACTTACGTCAAACAGAGCTGTTAATTTTCATGAATGAAAACCAGTCATTGAAGGCAGGAAAACATCCTTCGGTTATGGCACTGTGGAACTGAGACTTCCCATAAAGATCTTGCTCCTTTCTCCAAGATATCCAGAATAGGATTGTGTCAAAATAAGACTCCAGCTATGTTAGATGCTTGGATTGATCTTCCATGGTATTTTTTACTCCTTCACTTTAAACACAAGAAAAGCTCTAAACAACATTTTATCTTCCCCCCACCCTTGTTTTGTTCCTTTATAACTTCACCCCTGCGTTGCAAAATTACAGCCTACTCTTTATAGCTTGTTTTACCTTAAATTCTGAATTAAAAGTTAGACATAGCAAAATTGAAAACTTTGGAAACTTCTCAAATTGGCATAGATTTAGTTGGGCTGACTTTGAGATTCTTACATTGTAATGTAATTACTGATTACATAGGACAGTTTTGCTGTGCATTGAAGTTCCCTGTGCAGAGATCCATCTGCAAGTTAGTATTCTCCATAAGCAGTTTTTATTCTGAGAAGTAATACTGTGATTAATAATTACGGAAGTGCTTACTAGTATATGGATGTTTACTCTTTGGTTTATAATGGAGAAAGGTAGAGGTGTTTTTGCAAAATGCCAGTAGTATTTGAGTTGCAAAGGAAGTATCTCAGAAGTTTAAGAGAAGTTTAAACTTGTGAGCTGACAAGCATTCTAGAATGTAAGATTGAAATACTGTCTTGGTTTTCTTTTATCTTTGTGAAAGTGTGGATTATTAATATTGTATGTAGAATCACACTACTAATAAAATGAATTCTACAGGTAATGTATCTTAATTTTTCATAGCAGCATTGAATGTGAGTAATTTTTCATTATAATGCAACCAGATTGACTGTATTGAATATATGTATTCCAGATAATACTTAAAACACCAGTGTTTTTTAACAACACTAGGCACTTCTTCACTACTTAATCTATTTTCTTACATGCACTTGTGTTTGATCCCTGTTTTGAAGTTTCAGATTGTTTGGCCTTCTCTTGCATCGACTTTTGTAAAATATCTTTATAGAGGCTTATTCTTGGTATGGTATTTAGTGTGTTAAGATTGTTCTGTTATGACAATTTGTTATATATCCCAATGTGTTTGTAATGTAAGTAATATTGCGTTTCTTAATGTGAGGATTTTAGTTCATTATGGATGAAGTCCATTCTCTTCACATCTAAAGAAAGGAAAATGGATTATGGGGAACAGATATGTTCTCTGTTCCAGAGTTTGGATGGGTGCAAGACTGTGAGGTCCATGCCACTTAACATACGAGCACACATGTGATCTTTCCTACATTGTTCTAAGAACATGACACCAAGGCTTATAATGGTCTCTTCTTCAGAGAGCAAATAGTACCCTAATGATTTTACTGACGCACTTGGGGAGGAAGGTGAATACGATCAACTGGTTCAGTACTTGCATGAAAAGCTAATTGAACTTTTTAATCCTACCTTTGAGGCATGTATTGGAAAGGTCTAAAATACCACAGGTTTTGAAGAGAGAAGTTTTGTTTGCTGTCTGTTACAGTTCTCTATATTGCAGTTTTTAAAATATGAAACTAGATTTTGCCAGGATAGAGTATAATCTTTGGTATTTTATTAAAAGCTTCAAAACCTTTGGCTTGGAGGTAATTTGGGAAAGCTTTTATTTGGGCTGTACCATGTTCGGTATATTTAACTGATATTTCTGTGAAAGGTTTGCAACTTGAGAGGTTCAGATGATTGGTACCTTAGTTTTACTTATTGTTAACTGCTTGGACATGAATATTTGTGGCCAGTTTCTTTTCATGACTTAGAGCCTCATACGATTCACGTAGCTTTATAAAGACTGTAGCTGATGGCCATCAGTCTCATTCCATGCTACATTCATCACCATTGTAATTAATTTTCTTCCTTTTGATGCCGTTCTGTTTCCCTTGCTGATGTTATTCCTATGTTCTTTGCAGTTGGGAACTGGGTTCGTTTAGTTTTGGTTGTTTTTTTTTTTTTTTTTTCTGTTGTTGTTTTGCTTTGGGTTTTTTGTTTGTTTGGTCTGTTTGTTTGTTTGTTGTTGTTTTCCCCAGGGAGACAGTTTCCAGGTTTTACAAGTTTTTGTATCCTGTCATCTTGTTCCGCTTCTACCAGTGTCCTTTGCTGTTCTTCTCTGGGCTGCCTTGTTTCGTTGCTTTGTAGCGGTTTCAAACTTTTAAATAAAGTCTTAAATTAAAAAAAAAATATATTTTTTTGAGCATCACTTACATATTTAGACTAAATCAGTACTAAACTGTCACAGGTGTTACTCACCTGTCAATTAGCTGACACACTAACAAATTTATTTGCAAGATGACAAGATTGAACTTCCCTGTAACATGGTGATGTTTAGATCCTCGACAGTGTCTGGCACAGCGTACGCTTATCCAGCTACTCAGATCCTTGATTTGTAGTGTAAATACTACACAGTGTTCATGCAACACTTATTTTGTATAATTTGATAGGCCGTTTATTATAAGTAAACGGTCTTGCCTGTTGAAGTAATCAATGAAATAGTTATATGCACATGAGAATTCATTATGTTCTTTGAAAACTAATTTCTGAATGAGAACGTTAATATGAAAAGCAGATGATGCCATAGTTGTGTCTGGCACCGCTAAGCGACAGTATCACTAGTCGCAGGTTGATGCTGATTGACTCTCAGCTGAATAGTTGCCCAAGCCATGGGTAGCTTAAGACAATAGTTTTCTTGATAGCTGCTTTGTATGACAAATGCACTTTTCTTTCTAAATGCCAGATTCTCCTTTCAGCGTTGTATGATGATTTGTCTCCCAGACTGTTGGGAAGAATGAAATAGTTCTGACTATGTGGACTTCCTATAGAGCAGCTGTGTTTTCTATACTGTCTTGTGAGTATATGCTAGATCCTTTGTAAGAAATAGTTATATCTACAGTTCTACTACTGTGCTGTAATTGTGACTTGGTAATTAGATAATTGATAACTAGAAACTTTTGAGCTATATCACTATTAACATCAGGTTGTATGCACAGAATTGTCATTCAGTCAATATGTATGTACATGCATATTTCCCCTCCCAAATTAATAAAAGCGGATGTTGCGTCTCCTGACAGAGCTTGCTAAATTCTATTCTTATACTCTTTTCTCCAAAAGTGTAGTTGCTTTAACTTTTATCATGTCATGACAGCAAACACAAAGATATGTCATTTTTCTTTTCTGTAATGAAAAGATGTTTTCTTTCTTAAAAATAATCTAAAAAGGAAAATTTGTTTTTTATTAATAATTGGTCATCATAGCTGACATGGGCATCTATCCACAACTCTGAGTTGAACATGTTGAGTCCCAATAAGAAAGAAAACCTTCTGGCTTGTTTGTTTTTGGGAGAGAGTGTTTGCTGTTTCTTGTAACATCAAAGTAATGCTTTGATTGACATAATTACAAAAGTTTAGTAATTGTCTGGGAAATAATTCTCCATTAACTAAAGTTAGTCATAACCAATGGTACCAGTGAGATTTTTTCATAACATGGTCAGTCATTGATGCTATCTCTCTAGAATGTCATGCCTTTTACCTTAATGAAAGGAGGGGGTGAGAGGGTCTTTAAAACCCATTATAGAATTTGTTTTAATAAAACACTCTCTGTTTTAAAACATCTGTTCTGTAAATGAGCTATTCCCTGGAAGTGTTATACATAAAGCAAAACAAGTAGCTATCCTAAAAAGCTAATAATCTGAGGACATGAGAAACAAAAGGGGAAGAGAGGCAGGTCATCTCCACATCTTGGAGAACTCAGACATGTGGAGGTGGTGAGTAGTATGTGGTAGCTGTAATGACCACATGTGCTAAAAACACGAGGACAGGAAAGTTTAGGATTTGGAATATGACTTAAGTCTAAAATTATTTTATTCTAGCAAAAGTCACAATGTATGAGGAGAGAAGCCTTGGTTTATCCTCCTATTGCCTATGTATTTAGATTCAAACAAATTAGTTCAGGGAACTATTACTAATTCTTCTGTGTTTTAAAGGTAAGAATCATAGACAGTTTGGGGAGCTTTCAATAACATACCTCTGTAGTTGTCCATACCTAGTGTTTTGTAAACCATAATTAAGATGCAAGCTAGAACGCGTTGCCCCAGATTCACAGAAGCGAACCTTACTCACTACTTTGACACAGAGCAGATGGCTTGTTATAATGTAGCTGTTGATGTGGTAAGAACAGAGAGCCCTGACTGGTGTTGCTTACAATTGCTACCAGTTAAAAGCCTGTAATGCCTTCAAGAAGGCATCACTATTCTCCCCGCCTGCTAAGGGTTTAGTGACATCTTAGACTAAGGTGATATTTATGCTTAGAAGATGCCTGAATATCAATTGGATCTTAAATTGGTGCCTTTTATGCATATTTGTATGTAGATAGACTTTTCTGGAGGACCGGAATGAAGCATTTTTATGTAATTTGGTGCTTTTTGTGTAGGCTCTGGGCATACAAGACAAATGAAGAAAGGAAAACGATATTAAAAGTGTGTTGTCTAAAAAGCTTTTCTTATTAATTTTTTTTTCCTCCTTACTAAAATCTGATTTTCTTTGAGGAAAACTCTTTTCATACGTGAAAAAGGTTAAGGTACTTTGCCAAGCAGATGCAGTCCACTTAGGAAGTGCTTGACTACTGTGGTGGCGAGTACTTCACAAAACCATGTGGTAGACATACAGAGATGCTGCATCAGGAACTAGATCGTCCAAGGAAGTTGATCAGTAAGCTAACAGCTGGTAAATTGTATGCTTCTGACTCTGTAGAAGGCTTAACGATACCAGAGGAGGAGGAGACCAAAATGAAAGGGCAGCTTTAACTGTTTTAGTCATTAGTAAACAGCCTGGATGTGCTAGTGCTCTTCATGATGGGAATAGGCTAAGAATTACTATTAGACTGCCAGCTGGTTGAGAGAGCACAAGCGCTTAACTAACATGCAGTAGCAGAAAGGTGGATAAGCGGTGCCTTTCAGTATTCAACAGTGAATGCAGAGCACAATAAATAACTCGATCAGACCTTGTTTGCGATATCAGTCCATTAACTTCAGTCAGCTGGACTTCAGCAGGCTTAGCTTAGGGATGAACTAGTGCCATAATGTTTAAATAGAACAAAAACATGTAAGCTTTACATAAACATGTCTTACATTTTTGTTGAACGTTAAGGGTAACTCATTGAGGAAGGAAAAAATGGAAGTTAAAGTGTTCATTATTCTGTTCTGAGAGGTACAGGCATAGGTCAAGGTTGAACTATTTGTTCTTGAAGGGCTGTATTCTGAATAAATTGGCATCAGCATTGCAATCCTTATCTCTTATCACATAATTCAGTGTTTTCTCTGGGCTATTTTAGGAGGAAAACAATTAGAAAAGGTTGTGTTCTCATTCATATCCAAGTTGCTTCCTTTTGCTAGAGTAAACGAGATCTATGGTCATTGAAACCTCAGTTTTGATTAAATTTAAACTATCTTTTGCATCAGAGACAAAAATATGTAATGCTCTGTCTCTTGCCTTTAATTATCACAGCTCAGTGATTTACGTAGTGCTTTGGAATGGCAAAACTTTGGCTGACTGCCATGATACACAGTAAGCCCGGAGAAACTAGGAATCAGTAGCTAATAATAAAAATTTAATTTTATTGTATTTCCACCCAAATGAACTGAAATACCTCTCTAAGTCAAGGTGCAACTCTTTGCCTCTTTCATGTCTTAAAAGATATTTAAGACTTTCTGTTTTGTTTTTGACACACTCTCTCAGGGCTTGAAAAATTTAATACTTTAGTGCTGACCAAGATACAGAATCATATGAGGTGAAGGACCTGTCAGCAGAGTCCCAAAATGACTCTAGAGTGGGTAAGCTGCAAACTTACTTCCTGTTGCTGGCATTTCCATTGGGATGTGTAGGTCCTGAAAAATCTTAGGGGAGATTATTTTATTTATTCACACAATGTTCTTATTAATAGCTTAGAGCTGATATGAGAAGATTTTCAGGGGACCATGTCACTCTTTATTTGTCTTTAAGGAGTGACTTTCTTTTTTCCTAGAATTTTTCAAGCTGTGTCTAGTTTAAATGGCGAGTAGTTTTTATGTTCGCTGTAATCCTGTACTTAAGTCACAGTGTGGTTTTTGTACTGTCCAGTAAACTGCATGGAAACAATATAATACAACAGTTACTGCAAGAGAAAATAAAATAGAAGACAAAATTGGATTCAGAAGGTTGTTGCCTTGCTCTTCCATTATTTCTGTTCTGTTGCAAATCAGGCTATTTTTGTAGTTGGTCGTCATTGTCCCATTTTTGGGGCCTGAGGAGTAGCACATTTTAAAAATAGGCTTTGCGTTGGAAATCAGTTTGTTTCTGAGGAAGAGTATCATCTCATGAATCTCTGTGCTCTCATAAAGAGCTAAGAGGTGGACCTTTAATTTCCAAGGAAGTGGGGTGGGGTTTTTTTGGGTTGTTGTTTTTTTTTTTTTTTTTTTAATAAATGCATTTTTTTCTTTTAGAGCTCTCCCAAGGAATTTTCTGAATTGTCTAGTTACTGGTGTCTTTCTGGTGAGAACTGAAAAATAAATATATACACTAACTTAAGTGGTCCTTAATTGCTGTTCCTGTCTTGCACAGTAGAAAGTGGGAGCAGGGGGAAGAGCAATTGGATGGACTTCTGCAACAAATATTAACTCAGGAATGTGGAGCGCCCAATACGTGGTTATTATGTTTAAGTAACTAAAACTAAGAAATCACTTTTTAGAACTCTATCTCAAAAAAAAAAAAAAAAAAAAAACAAAACACCCAAAAACCACCAAAACAAACAAAACAACCCCAAACCAAAAACTCCCACTTGTCTCTCCTGAAAATCAGCATGTGGAACTAGATAATACCCATTGCAATTATCATAGTTTTGGTTGCTTCCAGTTAATAGGAATTCTCTTGAAATGTCCATTTCTCCTGTATTTTTAATGCTTTGTGTTCACTTTTTTTTTCTCTTCCTGAACCTCATTGTGGTCAAATTGAAGCTGATGTTTGTTTTCATCCAGGCTATAACCGAAAGGTTATTTTCAGCTTTGTCTATGGTCTCACTGACCTATTCTAGTTATACAATTGTAATACTTCCAAGTCCAGATATATTGTACGTGGTTTTTGAAATTTCCATTATGCAGCAGGAAACTCAGTTTTCTGCCTCTGTTTTCTCATAGTGTACAAATAGAGCATTCAATATACTCTTCCTTGGCCATCATTAGTTTTTCTTTTTTCTCTGTAATCATGGAACAGCTGCATCTGAAACTTCTAAGAATGTGGATTAAATCAAATTGAGCCTCACAAAATTGTTTAAAGATAGGAAAAAATAATTGATTGGGGATTGAGAAGCGGTGGAGGATATCTGTTTGCTCCTTGGATTTGGAAAAAGCAGCTATGTGTGGAACTGGTTCCTTGGAATTGTATTTTCTCCTTTGTTAGCAGCAGTAGTATTCACTTTCAAATCTGACATGTTAGGTGTCTCACAAAATAAGCATTCACAAACTTTTTAAAGACGACATTGAACTGTCCTAAATAATGTTTTAAAATATTACGTTAATACTGTCTCTATAGAATATATTAGATCAAATGTTGCATTATATCAGAATTAAATACAAATTTAAGTAAGTGCCTGGCATTATCATTATTCACAGTTGTGTAGTGAACTTCTAAGCTTTAAATACTGGTTGATAGGAGAGGTTGAAAACAGGGTGATGGGCTTATCCAGGGGCAGCTCTTGAGAAGAGATGGCAGGATGGTAACAGATGGTTTCATGCACACAGTGCTGATTTCACTTTTAATTTCTGGAGCCCAGTGTTGGGATGCATGTCACTAAAGGATATTTTTAGGGAGATAGAGATTGAAAAAATAGAAACAGACACCACCTTCTCTCTCCTACTCACATTCTTTCCCACTTCAGAAAGAAAACCTGGAATGCTCTTTTCTGCTGTTACTGTGTGTATGTTCTGAAGTCACACAAAAACCTGTGTTTGTTGCTGCAGGATGGGACCGTTCCAGTTTCACTGGGATTCGTTCCTGAGAGCAGAAGCTCTAAAACATTGGAGTTATCAAACCAGTTCTCTGTGGCCGTGCTCACCAGAGCTAACCAGTTTGGTCTGCAAGCGCAAGCTTCTCATCTGTGCATTGTCATTTGATGTAGTTTTATTATTATTTCCACTCTTGTGTTTTGAAATGACTGGCTCAGCGTGGTATACTGATTGCCAAAATGATCTCTACCAAAATTTCATGTTAATCTGAGTATATCAGTTTCTTTGTTGCTTGTTTTAGTCACTTTATTTCCAAGTGAAAATACAGTTACTCTAGTGCTGGGTTGAAAGGATGAACTTGAATGCCATGTGGTTAACTCGTTCTGCCGCTTTGCTACCTATTAGTATTTAAGTTCAGGTCAAAACCATGGTCTTCTGTATGTTGTAGTTTACACATTACAATTGTGATGGACTTAGACAATTCTATCATAATGTAAGAGAGATTTATTTTGCATGTGCTGGGTGAAACTGCCCTGTCTCTGGCTAATGAGTAATCAGAGTAGGTCTTTCTCTGAATCTTTTCTGTTGGAGTGGATTTGATTGGGGGCCAGCAGGAGGCAGCTTAATTCTGTACCCAACAATTAAAGCATGCACCTGGGATACAGCAGACAAAATTCCATTTGAGCTGAGAAGACCAGATACTTTTGAATACTTACATTATTTCAGGTAATGGACTGCCTCCATTATCCCATACTGCTGGGGGAGAAGTTATTCCTGGGTGGTCATTTGTGGCTCTCATTTCATCAAATTATTGAGAAGTCTTTTACTGATAGAGTCAGTATGTTTCAAGAAAAGGTTATTGTTCTGTTTTTACTTTCTTATTAAAACTGATTTTCAGTGAAAATTCTTAACCAGCTTCAGCTGACACTTTGGTGTGTTGTGTTCACCCCCCTCCAAAAAAAAAAAAAAAAAAAAAAGGCAAAACCAGCCTTGTCCTAGGAATGCTAATAGTCAGGATAGTAAAGGAAATAGTATGTAAATGCCACTGGAATCCATTGTATTCCTCTGGTTATTTATGATAGTGTCTGTATTAATTTAATTTGAAGAGCAATGTTTCGTAGACATTTCTTCTTAAGAGATAACCGTGGAACTCATAGGAGGATATTGAAGAATATATTGCCATTGTTCCTGTGTTATTTGAACTGAGTGAGGGAGTGGATGAAGTGTGACCAAGCACTATGATTTTAAGTTCAAGAATGTCCTGGTTTCCATAGAAACAGCTAGCTCTATCATAGCTACTGAGTTAAATGCTTATAGGATTTTGCTCTTTCCTCCTCTAAATAAAATTTGATTATGCTTCATTTTGGTTTTCTCTTTCCCTTCACTTCAAACTTCTCTGAATTTCGCTAACTTATTTTTTATCAGTGCAAAGTTTTCTTAGCCGTTCCTTGTTTGAAGAAAGCAGCTGCACATAAAAATGTATTTGTTTCTCTTTGTAGTAGTCTAAAGATGAGTATGGCATTGTAACTGGCTATTAAGTTAATCTTAATCTTGAATAGGGTGATGTGGGGTGCTGTCACACTTTCATGGTGTCATGTTGGGATCGCCCTAATTCCACAAGTGGTGTGGCTTTGAGTGATGCAGGTCTGTCAGCCAGCTGGCAATGGAACTTCAGAGCTTTGTTCAGTCACATTGACAATTTATGTTACTTCTCATGTTCTGCATCCGCTTTTTTTTTTCCTGGTATGAAGTAAATTTACTGTAGGTGCAAGGTATAGGTGCAAAGCCTCTTTGTGCATCTAAAAGCTAAATGGAGGGGTTCTGAGTGTTCCCAAATGCAAATTTTAGGTGTTCAGTTGAGGAAGTGCAGTTATGTTACCTGTATTCCCTATAAAGTATCTGTTGAAAATAGGTGTCTAGAAGTGGGATTCATAAGAACTATAGCTTTATTTATTTTGCCAAGTGACTCTTGAACAAGAGTCCAGAATCAAGGATCTCTTCTCTCTCATGAGAACGCTTACATCGTTGAGCTACAAATTCATACTTCTTGCTCGCTTGCTTTCTTTCCTTCTGCACCTGCGTCTCTGTACCTCTACCAGCTATGTAGAAGGAGCTAATATTATTATTCTAGATGTGTCTCTTAAATTCCCAGAAAGCTCTGGAAATCTTCAGAGGGCTGCTTGGGAAGATGACATTGGACCCAATGATCATGAGCTGACACAGTTAAAATCAAATGGAATAATAAACAAAGTAGCAATGTACGTAAAGGCTTTGGATTTCAAGGGGGCAGATGCTGATTAAACTAAGTGTAATAGGTTACTTTAAAGAGCATATCTGAAGAATTTGCATGCTTGGTGTTTCTTCAGGTCAAAGACATTAAAGGTATAAAATACCTGCATGCTCGATGAGTGAAAGGATGTAGAGAGAGAGAGACTTTGAATTTGACAGATGAATAACCACCTCAAAAAGGATATTGAGAAGGAACAGAGAAGAAATAATGGATTAAAAATCACAATATATATTTACCCAAGTTAGATTATGACAGATTCATTGGCCAGTTTTCTTTGGAAGGGGAGTGTTTTGCAGAAGAGGTGTAATCTGTCTGGACTTCAGTGGGTAGTTGATGTTGTGTAGGAAAGGATTTGCTTGGGAAGGCAGGGTTTGATAGTGTGACTTGGGTGGAGAAGATGGTAAGACACAGTGTTCAGTCTGGAAGTGTCAGGCTAGCAGTTATGCTTAGTGAAATTCTTCAGAGATTAACTTTGGGAATGGCTATCTTTCTGATGCTTTCATTTATGCTACTGACATGAGGAAAATCAGTATGCTGATGAAATTTGATGATGAAAATTCGGAGGCACCAGTAGTACAGAAGATGATCACAGTGTTGTATGGAAAAGATTGGATTATCTCAAGGACTGAATTAATAGGAACAAAATTAATTGCATTAATATAAAAATATTTTGTATATCATGGATGGTTAAAAGCAATATTTTGCAAGATAGCTGCATTGCAAATGTGAGATGGTTGTGATGCTCATGTGTAAAACGGAGAGGCATTTGCAGTCTAATTAAGGTGGTTCTAGTATCATTTTGTAAATTCCTGAAATATTATGTATAATTCTAATCATGTATGCTTAAGCAAAAATGAATCGAAACTAAAGCAGATGCAGATTAAAGTGAATTGTAGAATTGTTCACTTGGGAAAGGACCTTGAGAAATTTTCTAGCCCAACCTTCTGCTGGAAGCGGGGTCACCACTGAATTCAGATCAGGTTGCTCGGGGCTTTGTCACTTGGGTCTTGAAAACCCCCGAGGACAGGGCTTCCAAAGCGTCTCTGGGTGACCTCTTCCACTGCTTTGATGTCCTGAAGGTGAAAACTTTTTCTCTTATCACAGTTCAAAGCCTCTTGTTTCCGTTTATGACTGTTGTCTGTTGTTCTTCTGTCTTGGACCTCAGTACAGAGGTTGTCGTCTTGGTAATTTAGGCATAGGAAGGCCTCTAATAAGTGCCCTCCAGGCTAACCAAGATCAGTTTCCTTAACCTCTGTTGATGTGCTTCAGAGCTTTGAAGACAGTAATCAGACCAAGGGCAAGCCCATTAATGAGGAAAACCTTTGCTTGTTTATTTTAGTGAAGTGTGTCCTTGTCTGCAGAGGTAGAAGAAAGCCATCAAAACCCTAAGGGGGAAAAAAGTCTATTGTAACTAAAGCATAAAGTTGGTCTGGCATCATTGAATGTAACCTGTCCAAGAATAAACTTCTGCTGGGAATTAGAAGAAAGCTCCGCTTAATGGGACAGTCAGGTTCTAGAGCGGCCTTCCAGGGAGTGTAAAAACTGAAGTTCTTCATTATATTCAGGTGGATACATTTCCAGAAGGGATTATGTGGGATGATGTATCTACCTTAGGAGTGAACTGGCACCTAGAACCTGCAGGTCTCTACTGACTTGGCCTGTGGAATGCTGCTGTTTCACTTAGACTGTTATTGAGGCTTGGGTCAACCTCTTACATGAATCTGGTGAAATTCGGTCAGTAAAGTGTACTGTGTCGTGCTGTGAGGTTTCTTTTTGGCCTGGAGTCATTAGGAAACTTTGATGTGTCTTTGGAGAACAAACTTATTTCTTACAATTATGAACTTGAACTAGGAAGTAAATGTATTGGGTTTTGAGAAGTGAAACATCTGTCTGTATTTCTGACTGCCCATATCTCATTGCTTTCCCTTCTGGTCCATTGTTATTTTTTAACTCAATTTCACATCTATTAAGAAAAGGGGTAAAAACTAGTCTTGTGTATGTATTTTAATCAACTGAAGAAAAGCGGTTAATTTAAACTTGGGGTTGTATAGCATGTGGTCATATGACACTTTTCCTCCTCTGCATTTTAATTGTAAGATGAGAGGAATCTTAAGCTGCTATGGAGCATAAAATTGATAACAAAATAATTTGTTTAACTCAATTGATGGGAAGTCACTTAAACATCAAGCAACATCATGTGGATGGTAAATCTCTCATTTCTTAATGTTTAAGTGACTTCACATTTATTTAACTTTAGCTGCGAAATTAGAAGCACTGTGGCACCAAGATGTTTTGTCATTAATGCCTTAAAGAATGAACAACAAACTCTGTTGCAGATGCCTATAACAAACAAAACACAAATTAGGCTACATCCGCATATATGTCACCCAAATTTCTGTTCCAAAAGTTGTTGTCACAGTTGTGACTACAATCTTTGCAGATATTTTTATTTATTTATTTATTTATTCGTATTTTTTTTTATTTATTTACAGTATATAATCTACACTGAAATTCTTTATTGTGTATGTGATGCGACTGCTGGGGTAGTTCCTGGAGCCGTACTGATGAAGCTGGTGTTGGCTGTGGTGGCGGGGGGGACAGCGGGAGAGGCTTGCACGCTTGAAGTCACAAACACAATGGGCTGTTACATAAACGGGCAGAAGGGATGTCCTCCACAAATTGGATTTAATCTGACTTCCGATACTGTGGCTCTTCTTGACTGCTTTCAGCAGTAACCTTGCAGTTGGTGCTATAATGCAGAAGTGTGAGGATACAAGTCTGCTCAGAGAATATGAGTTTGCTGTAGCAAAAGGCTGGAATTTCCTTTGGTAGCCTAAAAAAAAAAATATATATATATATATATATATATAAAAATCAGGACGGTCATTGTTATGTCGCCTGTGGAAGGGCAAACTTGTCAGGCCCACAAGAATCGTGAAAGTCTCTCTGGACAAGACTCTTGATAAGAATAGGTGGAGGGGCTTTAAAGCATGCAAGGGATACAGATAAAACTTCCTTGCTAACTTGTAAGATGGGAAATAGGATATAGGGTAGATAAGAGCACTAAGAATCTGTTCATAACTTGAAAAATTAAAATTTGCTGCTTTTGTGTCAAAACTTCTCTACCTAACCAAGATTTTTTTCCTGCGCTTTCTGTTGAGTAAAAGTGCATATGCATGTGGACTTTTTTCTTTTGTATATGAACTTTCATTAGTTGCACTTGGCCAGAAAGGTTTGTTTCAGATCCCCTACAGTTTGTTTGTGGTGGGGCTCTCAGGCCTGCAGAGTAAGTAGTACAGCAGTTGCAAGCCATTAAGTTTCTCGATGCTCTTGAAGGGAATGAGATTAGACTCTAAATTTAAAGGCAGGTTTGAGGTTTCTTTGCTTCAAACCCTTTGAGCTAGTGTGACGTGCAACTCAAGACTAAGATTCCTTCAAGCCAAGATTAAGAAATATAAATATAAAGATATATATATCATATATATACATATGTGCATATATAGAGAGAGAGACAAACATGCAAACTAAATGTGTCAGTGGCATGCTGTACTATAAATAAGAAAATACTTTAACCTTTCATTAGAGCAGCTGTTTCCTTGCGCTTGATGCAACATCTGCTTGACTGATTTAAGGATTTATTTTGGGCTTCTGATGATATTTGGTGATATTCTTTTTTTTTTTTTTTAACGAAAATATTCCTCCTGCATTTACATGGACTTTGTAATATATCCTGTAAAACTGTTAGCTTATCTTGATGTGCCTTTTATATTTCATAGTAAGACTATAAGAAATGCTCTTCAGTAACAAAAAACTTCAGCACTATTAAGTTATTTGTCTTGGGGAGGTATGGGGAAGGAAGGAACTAATGTTCTTTCACTTCACACAGACACACCCCAACCCCCCTTGCTTATATTGATTTTACATTATATATAAACTGCAAAAGTGTGATTTATCAAATTTTCCAGGAAGCCGTTAGTTTTGGTTATTTCTCTGTGATACTCTTCTCCTTTCTGTATTCACTTTAGTGTGCCTGGTAGTCTCAAAACTATGTAGGGAGAATAAAAAGAAATGTGTCTCCTGAATGTTATGCAAGCTGAAGAATAACTTTGGTTCTATATTAATGCTGTGCCCTAATCATATTTTAAGTGCTGAGCAGCACTAATCTTCTGGGTTTTTTTAATCTGCTCCTTGTAGGATCCAAATCAGACAGCTCTAGGGAGTTGATGGTTTAGTGTTATGTCTCCTGCCTAGGAAAGTGTTATGATCTTCAAAACAGGTATTCCCCACCACAGGTAAACTACACACAGATGAAGGAAAATAAATCCTTAGGTTTTAGATTTGATGGGGCTTTGAGCAGCCTGGTCTAGTGGGAGGTGTCCCTGCCCAGGGCAGGGGGGTTGGAACTAGATAATCTTTAAGGTCCCTTCCAACCTAAACCATTCTGTGATTCTATGAGTTAGATAACCTGCATAAAATCAGAGCTGAGGGACTGCTTGGCCAGAGGGAGCGAGCAAAGAGGGAGGTCTCAGGAACCAGTTAGAGTAGGGGAAATGGATGTGGGGGGATTCAAGAGGGAGGCAGGAAGGCTGCTGGTGAAGAAGCTCCTCACCACTAATGCCTACAGCAGGCACTGCTGCCCAGTGCTTGGGGTTGGTTGGTTTGTTTGTTTTTTAAACAGGCAGCCCATTCCCAAGTACAATAACAGTCTGTGACGCAGTCTAAACCTCCGAAATTTTTGGCAGTGTGTTGGTGTTGTAATGAGATGCATTAATGCTTAAAGGATAATTAAAGATAATGAGGTATAGAGAAAGTGGATTGGAGCGCAGCACGCTATGCCTGTGAAAGCTGGAGCGTGGCAAGCTGACTTTTGATGAAAAGAAGGGATTTTCTACATAGACATTTTTATAGCTTCATCTGAATGTGTACACAGTAACTGATGTGGTGCCGTATTGCAAACTGTTGGTTAAATAGGAGAAATTAGGATTTAATAGAGAAATTGTGTGTGCAAGGGCCTAACAGAAAGGACCTAGCTGAGAGGAGGGGGAAACCAGCTCAGACAGAGCTCGTTATTGGCATCATTATGGATCAGTTGTCAGCTAAGTCTTACGTTTCCTGATTCATTTAATGACAAAGGTACATGTAAAGGGATCTTGCTGCTGGAATTTGTTGATGACATGAAGTTTAAAAAATGCTTTTGATGTAGAGAGAAGCGTTAAACAGAAATTTTGGGGGGATTGCACAGGCCATGGGCCCAGACATGGGGGAGGCCTGAAACATCTCTGTGGTGCAGAATACTTCTTTCCACCCAGCTTCCTTTCTCTGGGAGGGATGGAATAATAGAAGTGGGATGAAATCTGGAGCCTTGTGCTTTAAGGTGTTAACAGCCAAAATGTCAGTTATAAGCTTGGAGGCTGAATAATTGAAAGGATCAAAGTAGAGAAGGGTATGAAGTAACTGAGCAAATGACATGGTGCAGTTATGAAGACGGTATCTGTGCTCTTGGGACACAGTCACAGAAGATGTTTCCAGTATACAGAGGAAATTACTGGTGGTGTTATACAAGCATTTGGTGAGACATCATTTAGCATGCTTCGGAAATAGTCACTTGTTTTGAGGAGAGAAGAGAAGAAAGTAAAACGTGCAGAGACAAGCTCCTAGGATGAATGGGAAAATGGATATCTCACTAGAGAAAGCTTGTCTTGGGTAGTCTGACGAAAGAAACTGTGTGTGTAAGTGTTGTCTATACATACACAGGTGGAGACAGCTAAGAGGGGGGGAAACTATTTAAACTAAAAGACAATATAAGCAAAACAACAAGTGGACATAGTCTGGCCATTGCTAAATTTAGGCATAACATTTTGAAGTTGTAATTCATCGCAGTAGTCAGGTTTTTGGAGTAGAAAGGAATAGTGGAACTTGGCCTGCTTTTTCTGCTAAATCTTGATGAGATTTGAAAATAATTCCTTAATGTTTCTGGAAATATCACAGAAAATGGAACATTAATGTTTATAGCCAGGCATGTTCTGAATTTTATGAATAATTGTCTTTGACCAAGCAGTATTCCTGCAGTTTCTCTCCTTTAAGTTTTGGGGGTTTTTTTGTGATTTTTTGTTTTGTTTTGTTTTTTTTTTGTTTTGTTTTTGTTTGGTTTTTTTGTTTGTTTGTTTTTGTTGTTGTTGTTTTTTGCGATGTCCTGGTATGCAGCGATACTCTTAGAGTGGCTGTGGGAGCTACCACTTGGCTTCTTTCCTGGGCTAATGGCAGAACTCGTATTTTCTGAAGGGTGTTAGCAGGGGGACAGGGAGGGGAAACTAGCCCTTTTATGCTAACTCTTTTTATCCTTGCTACGCTTTGAAATAGAGACTAAATTGCTTTTTTGGAGGGGTCATTTTCTTCATTGACCTTGAAGTGTGCAGGATGATAGAGATTGTAATTTGGATACCTCCATTAGGTGCTTAAAGATAGGTGGGATGAATTGAAGTCAGAGCATTCAAGAGACAATAGACAATCTGTCTGGAGAGCTTCTGAAATAAGTGGGGAGTAAGTAACTGAGGCAGGGCTGTCATGTTTAGTGGATATGAAGTGCTGACATTTTTGACCCTCAAGAAGTCTTGAAAACTTGGGCATTGCTGTAAATTTTCCCTTTTGTATTTGATCTAGAAAACCTCTTACCGAATTCCAACAAGGAAAGCTTTGTTGCAACTTAACTTAAAATGCCGCAGTTTTAGAGTGTGATTTGGAAAAAGGTATCTAAGCAGTTGATATGCTGAAGTCTTGCTAAAAGTTGATGCAATTTAGGTTTGTAGGCCAAAACATAAAAGCTATGAGACTCCTACTTGCCATGGGCATTGGTAAGTGCTAGCTATCCAAACACGTTTTGTGACCTTGCTAGGAGTTGCTTGAGGATCCAAAATTTAATCTCTTTTGCACTGTAAGTGATGTCATAGTGAGCTCTTTGTACGGGTTATTTTAATGCTATATGGAAAAGGATTATATTCAGTAACTTGCAAATAGAAGAGAGGAAAATTATAGCTGAAGATGCTGATGGTTAGATAAAGAAAATTGATGATAGAAAAACTGTGGTGTGGTGTTATTACTCTGTTGCATGTGGATCTCAACCACTTTGCTTGTAGCGAAAGACAGTGGTTGAACAAAGTTTTGGGTTCAAAAGACTGTCAGAGGGATTCCAGTTCTGTGGCAGCTGGGACTGAGAGAGGATGCTCTCAGAATCCCTGATGTTTCGTTGGAGATGCAGTGAGTGAGATAAGGGCTGACAAATATGACACTGGCAGGAGTGTGCTAGGGATTTTACTGAGGCTCACGGGCTGTTCAGGTGCAGCTTTTCATATTTTTAGTGCTCTCTGTTCAGGTTAATTTTTCAGGTTTATATTGTTCCTCTTCATTCAATAAGATATGTTGCCAGTGTGTCTTGGCTGGAATTTTTTTATACTCTGCTGAGAGCTTTTTTTAATGTCACAGTTGATCCAATCACTACCTATCAGAATCTTCTGGGGTTTATCATCAAAAATACCATCTGTTAGAATTTAATCTTCCCAGATTATGTGTGAACAAACAAAGTTTTATTGACTTCTTTGGCCCTATTTTTGACACCATCTTAAACTGTTTTTTCAAATCACTTTGGATCAATCTTCTTCAAAAACCAATGGCAACTTTTTATAGCTTTGAAAAAAAGTAATAATAATTAAAATCTTCTCTGGATAGTTTCTTAATACTGCATTTTTTTTTTAACAGATAAATTTGCGCCTCATCTTGGTAAGCGGGAAAACGAAAGAGTTCCTATTTTCCCCGAATGACTCTGCTGCAGATATCGCAAAACATGTGTATGACAACTGGCCGATGGGTAAGTAGCTGTGTGGCTTTGGCTTTTTAACTGGCAAGCTAGAAGCTTCCCTATATTATCAGACTAAAGTGTCAATAAACCAATCTCTGTTCTCAACGTTCAAATTAAGTATGTTTATTATATATCTGGGCATAGATTTATATAGAAATACAATTGCCGCCTTTTTCCCTGTTTCTTTGGTTCGGCAGTTTTTTAGATGTCTGGACTGTTTCCCACTTTATTTCTAAAATTTGCTTCCCCAAACTGAAGTACTTCTTCCCCCTTATCCTTAAACTCTTTTCTTAATCAATCTTGCTTGAGGATCTAGTGAATTTGAGGACACGTTGGAGATACCAAACCTCTTATGTGAGAACAGCTAATGTAAAACATGGCATGTCACAGGAACGCATTAGTGAAATTAGTCTCAGGTCCTTATTCCTTACTGCCTTATCTTGGAAAGCATCTGTAATAATTTCCAGGAAAAAATAAAATACAAAAGAACATTTTAAGAGCCATTAAAAGACAGAGGGAAACTGAGGTTGGTTGTATTAATATATTTAGTCTTACGTAGGAATGCTAGCTTCAGAAAATGGAGTTGAAAACTTAAGATGTGTATTCACATATGTGAATAGTTCCACAAAAACAAAGTGTTTCTGTTCTCCCTGACCACGATTTCATGGGAAAATAGCCAAAACACAGACATAGTATTACATACCATGAAAGAAGATGCTTCTTTTGGTACAGGACTTCATTTGAGTTACTGTTTTGATGTTAAAAAAAGGCTACTATTTACACAAACTAAAACATTGCAATATCTGTTTCTGTGGTGCCTTTGTCAAAGGTATGGTGGATGATAATTCGTGCCAAAAAGTTAGTGGTGATAATCCACATGGTAGGCCTTAAACTGGTCTTTGAGGTCAGGAAGAACTGAGTTTCAAGGGACTTGTTCGCTTATTGTTTTGATGGGATGCAGCGTTATATACTTAGTAAAATATATAATAAAGAAGGAGGTTTTTAGTCCTCTGAAGTATTAGATGTAAAACACTTTTACACTAAGAAAACTGGTTTCTGTAGCACCTGTTTACCTACTGTACATACTTCAATGTGTGCCTGCAACACAGTTGTCTTGACCAAATGTTCTTTGTGTACTTTTATCTGAATTAGTAAAGGCAGAGCTATTTTGGGTTTTTTGTTACTCCAGTTTATTCCTGAACATGTGATCTCATGTTCCCAGTCTTGTGAAGAGCTTGAAGGTTGCAGATTCTGAGTTCAGAGTTGGGAAGAAACCGGGACTTTAAAGTCTCTTTTTAAAGAAAAAGAAAAGTAGAACCTGACTGGGAGGCCTCAGTTCAAATACCTGCTGTCCTGAGGGAGTGCTCTAAATCTTGATGAATATTTAATTGCCTGTGCAAAGAAGAGTAGTGTCAGTTTAAAAGACTGAGGAAAAATCTACTTCAGAATAGTGTATAGGTTTTCACAGACATCAGCCCACTAGCTGTTTTCAGACTGAGAGTGCTCTTTGTCACAGGACTGAGAAATTTTGATGAGGACTAAGGTTTCCTTGAAATAGAGATGATATGAAATGATTTATTATTTTTTTTTTTAACCACCATTTTGACTTGTCATGATCTTGTGGGGGAAAAAAAGTCATGAAATATCCTCAGTCACATGCTGGCAGGATTAAGGCAAACCTCTCCTCCCCTCTTTTGGCAATACAGTTGTTAATTAAATTGTTAATTAAGGATCTCTTGACTTGTAGTGGAAAATGCCAAATTTATATTGATTTATATCATCTAGGTAAGTTACCTGTTCTCTTCCCCTTCTACCTCTCCATTTTCTTCTAAATAATATTAATTTTTTTCTTGTACAGCAATTACCTGCTGATCTTTTTTTAAAAAAAAAAAAGAAAAAAAAAAAGCCGTAGGTAAATATTTTCTCCTTGGCTCATTTAGTCATCAGTGGAAATTAAAATTTGAAATCATGTCAGAAAGAAATGTTTCAGACTGCCAGCCAAGAAGCAAAAATTAAAAGGAGGGGTAAATTGGCAGCTTAACAATCAGCAAATACCTGTGCCAAAATATAGTCTGTCTTCTTTTGGTTGCTGTTTTACGTCATTATGGCAATGTAAACTGGCTGAACTTCTCTTTACAGCTATAGTATAGTGGAGTCCAGACTGTGTGAAGTAAAAAATAAAAAACTTGGTGTCTTCCAAAAAATTGTTTAACCTAGGAATTGTCAAAATTCAGATTCTAAATGTAGCCCACTTCAGGCACAGCAAAAAGGGCCTGTGCTTGAATTGCAAGACAATTGAATCAGACGCTGAGTGGAAATACTTGAAATTCAAATAGCTTTGGTTGCCTAATTTGATCTAATCTTATAAACTAGGCACATGGCAGCACCCAGGGATATTGCAGCTTCTGCTGTTGGTACCAGCTCTGCCTCCGCCGTGTTCTGGGGCTGCGATGGCTCCTGCTGCCCGCGTCCCTGCCTGCTTGCTTTTCTTGCACCAGATGCCTCTCCGTACACTCTCTGCAGCCGTGGCTTTTGTTTTAAAAGCTTTCCCCTTCTCCCCTTTTCAGTTCTTCTCCTTTTGTGGTGCCAGTTGCTACTTGACCATATGTTAATTGTATGTTCCCAGTGAGCAGGTTGGTTTCTGTTGCTTGTCGTCATCCCTTGCTGAATATTCATTTTGGTATATAAACACTACAAAAGCAGAAAGAGAGAACATTTGTGAACAGCTGTTACCAGATATCTGGTCAGCTAAGAAACAGAAGACATTGTATTCCCAGCGAGCCCATTTAAATTCATCATTTTAAGGTTTTATGATATTTGTTCTGGAAGCAAAGTGCAGATTTATTGGTTGTTCACATTGTGACAGGGAACAGTAAAAGAGTAGGAAAAGATCGTTTAAGCTTATAAATGATTTATCATGGCTTAAGCATTATAGGAGATGCATTATAGCAAAATGCATGCTAGCTTTTCCTGAATCACTGTTTGCCACATAAAACTGTCCACAGATTGTTCTTTGAGAAGTTCCTTAAAACGTATCCATCTGTGTCGGCTCTGTGAGAATCCTCTGTTCAGGCTTTCCCCAGTCACCGTTTGGGGCTGCTCAGGTCACTGGCCCCTCTGGACATTTAGCTGGTCAGATCTGGTCATCATCGAACGCCGCCGAGCAGCCTGCGGAGCCTTTTCAGTGCTCTCATCTGAGAATCCTATTTCAAATGACCCATCACATGCGCTTTCACTGTGTGTGTGGCTACTTCCCACTGCTGGAGAACGGCTCCAGTTAGACGACTAGCTGCTGAGGAGGAGTATGGCTTGACAATCTTCTGAATGGGAAGAAATTAAGGCAATTTTAGCCAAGTGGATATTAAGCCTCAGGAAGCAACTTGCATTTCTGAAATATTTTGTATAGGACTTGTGTATGTGCTAAGTATCTCATACAATCTGTGAAGTAAGCTAGTAATATTTATACTCGCAGGCATAATTTTATGTGTTTCAATGCCCAATGTCAAATAATAAATTTAAGAATAGATTTCAGGAGTGCTAGCCTTGAATTATCTTTCTGTCTCTTCAGCCTATGCTCTCTTTAGTGTTTCATGCAAAAGAGTCCTGCTCTTAGTTTTCTTCCTGGGTAAAGGTGAGAGATACAACAAAAGATGTGTTTATTACAGTGCAACTGTGAAAATTCTCTCATTTCTTTTCAGATTGGGAAGAAGAACAAGTCAGCAGTCCAAATATCTTGCGGCTTATTTATCAAGGGAGGTTTCTTCATGGCAATGTGACATTAGGAGGTATGAAAATAATTTTCATTATGCATGTTACAGCCAGGCAAAGGGGATATTTATTTACAGTGCAGTAAATACTACTAGACTGTTCAAGATAACAGTATGGCTTGGTACATACTATTTTTCCTCTGCATAGAATGACATTGTATCTCATTGTGTATTTTTGCATCTGGTTACCACTAGTTGTTAAACTTTGAGAGTTACCACCTGCTAAGTCAAGTCTTCTCTTGCATAAAGAAACAGTAATGCTGCTTTTCTGTGTCTTTCTAAATGGAATATTTTGTTGCACCTCTCTTACTTGCAGGGTAAACTACTTCACAAATGTCTGAAGTATTTTAAGATGTTTAATGAACTTTATAATAATTGGTTAAAAAATTCTTTAAATCTTAGTGCAATGAAGGAAGACAGCCTATGAATGAGAATGAGGGGAAGCATTCTTGCTGTCCAGTGCTCTCCCAGGGATACAATTGCATAGTTATGTGAAAACAAAAGTAAATGGCTTCACTTCATATGCTAAGGAAATGCAATTCAACCGTGCCCCCTTGTGGCAAGTTTTTTTCCACAATTATATCTTTTGATGGGTATCTTAGAGATATGACACAAATTTGTAACAATAATCTTTCCTTTTGTAGATAAAAGTTGCCAGTGTGAATATCAACTCCATCAATGACCAAGCAAATTGAGACTCTATTCTCTGTGCCAGTTTAAAAAGAAATTAATACTTCTGCGTTCTCTGTATGTTCAGGTTGTTCATGCATTTCATAGAATCATAGAACCATAGGGTTGGAAGGGACCTCTGGAGATCATCTAGTCCAACCCCCCTGCCAGAGCAGGGTCACCCAGAGCAGGTTACACAGGAACACGTCCAGGCAGGTTCTGAATGTCTCCAGAGATGGAGACTCCACCACCTCTCTGGGCAGCCTGTTCCAGTGCTCTGCCACCCTCAAAGTAAAGAAGTTCCTCGTCATGTTTAGGTGGAACTTCTTATGCTCAAGTTTGTGCCTATTGCCTCTTGTCCTGTCCCCGGGCACTACTCAAAAGAGCCTGGTCCCATCCTCCTGACACCCACCCTTTAAGTATTTATAAGTGTTGATAAGATCCCCCCTCAGCCGTCTTTTTTTCCAGACTGAAGAGACCCAAATCCCTCAGCCTTTCCTCATAAGAGAGGTGTCCCAGTCCCCTCATCATCTTGGTAGCCCTCTGCTGCACCCTTTCCAGCAGTTCCCTGTCCTTCTGGAACCGGGGAGCCCAGAACTGGACACAGTACTCCAGGTGTGGCCTCACCAATGCAGAGTAGAGGGGGAGGATGACCTCCCTTGACCTGCTGGCCACACTCTTTTTGATGCACCCCAGGATGCCATTGGCCTTCTTGGCCACAAGGGCACATTGCTGGCTCATGGTCATCCTGTTGTCCACCAGGACTCCCAGATCTCTTTCCACAGAGCTGCTCTCCAGCAGGTCAGCCCCCAACCTGTACTGGTGCATGGGGTTGTTCCTCCCCAGGTGCAGCACCCTACACTTGCCCTTGTTGAATTTCATAAGGTTTCTCTCTGCCCAGATCTCCAACCTGTCCAGGTCTCTCTGTATGGCAGCACAGCCCTCCGGTGTGTCAGCCACCCCCCCCAGCTTTGTGTCAACAGCATTTGGTACATGAGTGCCATACAGAGAGGAGAATATAATACAAAATCACCAATGAAATGTTCTTGAAGTTAAGATGAACCTGAAAAGAGTATTTCTGCACTGCTTATGGAGATCTTTCCATGAAGAAGTGACTGGGTTGACACAGCCATTGATTTGCTTTCTACCATTACTGATGTTGGCTAGTGATGTACTTTTAGAATAGATTTACTCTCCATATAAATCAATTTTTAATGCTGCTGTATATACAAAAAGATCATTGTCAATTCAGCTGGGAGAACTCTGAAGTTTTTATTCACTCTTTAATTTGTTGTGTTTACCAGGGGCCAATGAGTGCACCTAGTAGCAGCTGGAGTAGGGTTGAAAGGCAACTGTTCAGTCTTGGATCATCTCTGCAATTATAGATGCTAGTCTTACCCTACATTTTCCAGGCAAGGATAGCTAAATGGGATTTTCTTTGACATTCATCTCTAGGTGTTTCTCTTGGCCACCAGTGCTTGTTCCCTTTACTAACATCTGTCTAAATCCGAAACAACTTTGAATATTTATTTAATATATTGTTTAATGAGTTGAGCTGAAAAATAATAGTTGTGTGCAGTTGACTCTCGCATTAACTCGGGTCTATGGATTTTGGATTTTGGTCTATGGACCACTTACTTGGATTCATTTTAGTTTGTTCTTGATCATTCATGCATTGCAATTTAATCATCATGATTTTCACCCTGAGGATCTTACACGTGCATTAGCATTTTTCAAAGATCTTTTTGTTGCTGTATTGTTTTAAGAAAAGAAAAAAATCCCTAAAACATTGGCTTACTTCAGTACTAATGAAGTTATCTGGCGTAAGATTATACAGCTGAAAGGGGAACAACAATTCATGAAGCAGAGTGAAAAGGCTGTTCCTTCAGTTTGTGGTGTTCATTAGATGTAACCCTAAGCGAACTAGTTACCTTTAAAGGGGGGAGGGGGTGGAGTGGAGGAGGAAGGAAATGTCTTGCTATATATAATATTTAGTTTCTTATGCTGTTATAACACCATTCTATTAAGCTTTTCTATCTGCAGCTCTCTATAACTGAGTTATAGCACTCAGTGTTTTATTTGCTTTAGGTGATTAGGAAATATTGACTGGAATTTGGACCTACTGTGTGCTGAAAGTCACTCTATCAACTAGTGAAACAAAAGTTTCCAAGGAGACAGTTTGGTGTTTTCTTTTTTAACAGGAGTCCATTTTTATTCACATTTAAAAATGACATTGTAATGTTCTAGTTGTAACCTCACACGTCTACGTAGCGTCCTGTGAATTTGAGACTCTTTTAAACTAGGAAGCATAAAAAAAATGACAAATTGATAGGGGAAAACTGGCTTCTGAGTCGAAAAGTTTATTTTAAAGAAACTGTCTCTTTTGCCAGCTTCTCTGAATGAACTGTCACTACAAGAACAGTAGAGCTAATGGCACTGGAAGTGGTAAAAAAAAATAAAATGAAAATAATAGACCCCTCTGTAAAGCTTGCTGTGCCACTCTGGCCTGCGGTGCTTGAGCCACACTGTTCTGTCTTGTCCTGCCAGTGTGAAGGGTTGGGGAGTTGGCCAGCAAGGCAGAGTCTGTTGTTCAGGTTCCAACAGGAAATTTCATCCTTCAGCTAAATATTTGGCCTGCAGTTTGCATTTGAAATAATATTAATTAGGGAGGTAATACATAATTGGCAGTTCTCTGTTTCTTCTTAGATAATGGTAATCAGCAACGTTTTACTTCCTTATTTACTGGGGAGGGGGAAGGGAAGCCAGGCCCCCCTGTGCCATACATACACCAAAAGAGGTGGTGAAAAGTACATTGTGACAATAGAAAATCTGGAATAAAAGTGGAATTAAACAGATGGGAAAGGAATTAAATAAAAGCTGAGTTTAAGTGAGAGAAAGGGGTGGAAGAATGAAGACAAGAGCAAGAAAGGATTACTGAGCATAGGTTAGGATGCTCAGATTCTGTCATGGTTCTCCAAGCAAGAAACTGGAAATTGCTAATAAGAAGTTGTGTGAACTACGCAAACTACTAGCTGAAATTAGTTAATTGAAATATTAGCACACTTTTACTTGATTACTGTAAATAATTAATCTCCACAGCTCACTAATCAAGTCCCTTCAAGTGTCCTGATATTATGAAAGATGTCTCTAACGTGATTAGTTTGTAATATTTTTCTCTTTCTGTAATGGCTTCATAAGAGTTTATGTCATGAAGGCAATCCTTTTCCATTGAGTTTAACAGGCTGTTAATATGCTCTTTGCAGAGTTCTCAGTTGTATTACAGAATCAAGTACCCAAAATACTTCATCCTTGTCAGACTCTAAGCTACCAATAGCTTCTAGTTGCAGGCACGGGCAGTGCTTCAAGTCAGCTAAGCAACTTTCAGATCTGACTTTCTATAGAGAGATGGCTAATTCCAAAGTACAAAGAAGCTTGTAGGTCTGTGTATCCCTCCGGATGCTTACACCTGCATTTTAATCATAACTTGCCTTTTTTCAAACAAATAGGCAATGAATGTGCTTTAATAGCAACATTGTAACTAGGCTTGTATTGAATACATGTAGTAAGCAAATACTAGGTTTATTTATTCCAACCCCGTATGGCAGGGGGGTTGGAACTAGATGATCTTTGAGGTCCCTTGCAACCCAGACCATTCTATGATTCTATGATTATTTTTTTTATTACTGAATTTTGAATCTATGCTACAGTGATTATGATAGAGAGGCATTTTTCTCTTCAGTTACCTTCAGGTTTGTCGGGCATCCATTATTCATTTATTCACCTAAGAAATGCCTTGGTGCACTGTATGCGAAAACACAAGATGTAAATTGAATTTGAGAGGACAAATTCTACTCTAGTCAGAATGATTTGTGTATTTAGGGTTAAATTCTTGTTACATTTATCACTAACTTTTTTCCTCTGTAAGGTGGGGGAGAGGACAAAACTTAGAGCATCTTTACACTTCTCAGAAAAGTAATCAAGAAAGATGTTTAACCTTAAGAGTTGGAGAGAGGAAACAAAACTAAAGTTATGTAAAGAACTTATAAAAATAACTCTTCCCCCCGCCCCCAATAATTGGAAGAAGCCCAAGCTCAGAATATTGAATCTGTCAATGAGAATCTGCTAAAGATAATGGGCAACAGAGAATCCTTTCATTTCAAGGCGACTAGAAGTTTTGACAAATACTATGCTACAGTGCTAAAACCATAAATACAGCATAGTATTTATTGTATTTTTATTGTATTTATTGAATCAGAATGTGAAAATTACCGTTTTAGTTTCAGCAAGAAGCAGAGCGAATTGTGGAAAGCTCCGATTTTTTTATTTTGTGTTACTAAAGCTCACAAAGGCAGCATTGTGTGAGCTACCTTGTCTGATTGAAAATGTTTTAAATTTGGTATTTTTCACATGCAGATGATGTTACAGATTAATATTAAAAGGCAAGATGCAGACATTTTGTATTTTGGAAAACCTGTATCGAAGTATGTTATAAGAAGTCTGTTCTGTAGCAGTGGCTCAGTGTTTTGATGTCTCAGGAGTAACAATTTAGTGGCTGAACTAGCCACTTTTTTGCATCCTTATCAATAAAGAGTGCTTAGCATCTGAGTCTTGGCACAAATGCCTACTCCTTCTTTTACTGAAAAGAGGAAGGCTAAATTTCCTAACAGGAATATAATGTTTCTAAGAACACCGTGTTTTAAGTGATTGTTACAGGGTCCCAAGACCCTGATCTACAAAGCTTTAGCCAGAAATGCCTTTGTAGATCTATTTAGTAAGAAGTTCAAACCTAACAGTGTGAACTTTTGAACAGATGCTAATCCAATTATAGTTAGTTTCCATTGAGTGTTGTGAAGAAGGTGACTGCTGTAATGTATTTAACAAATCTCCCTTTCTCCTTTTGCAGCGTTAAAACTTCCTTTTGGCAAAACAACAGTGATGCATTTGGTGGCTAGAGAGACATTGCCAGAGCCAAACTCTCAAGGTACGCTGTGTGCTAGAGGTATTTCTTACCTAAGTATGGGGCAAAGCGGCCAGATTGCTTACGGGCTTTTTTGAGTATTTCATAGTAGAGAAAAGTCAAGTCCTGCTGGTCTTTTGTGAAGCAAGTAATGGAGTGCTTTTGTATGTGTTGTTAATAAAAAAGCTAAGAAATTAACCTTCTGGTTTAGCATTTTTGTAGAACGCAGAAGTTTACTCAAACCTTAAAAGCTTTTGTGTTTATTGTTAAAAACTACTGATTTATTTTTCAGTTATGTATGCATGTGCATAATAATAAATATATATATATATTTAACTTAAAATAATAAAAAACGTACTTGTATAAAGCATACTCACACACAAAACAACCTAATTGCTTTAGAAATGGCATGTAAGCAAAACTTCCTTCTTGCTCCACAGGTCAAAGGAACCGTGAAAAAACTGGAGAAAGCAATTGCTGTGTAATCCTGTAAACCCTGTTAGCTTTACCTGCTAAGTGTGATGTAATATAGTCTTTGTCTTTCATGCTGCTGGAATAGAAGAGGCCCTACCTTGCTTCAGACACCTGTAGGAAGAGCCTGTCTGTAAATCCACGGAACTGAAATATTACACGAACACTGTCTCATTAGTCTTTTTTTTTTTTTAAAGAGAAAGATCTATGAACACTTCCATTGTTTTTTGTTCTGTTTTTTTTAATTCCTGCTTTTTGTTTGTTGAATAATCTTTAACAGTACATCAGTTCTTGAAAGAATTCAATCTCTGGAAAAGTTAGTGTTGTTTTCCATAGCAGGAATAATTTTGCTACCACAAAAATTTCCATTGACCAGATCTAACCAGTCAAGCTTTCTAGATGCAATTTGCACTAAATATGGTTGACGGTATATTTCTCATCAACAATCTTTAACAATATTTGAGACGCCTAGTAATAACATACAGTGTAGAATGCAACACTGGAAAATCGTTTATCTGTAACTAATACAAATTTCACTTCTGGCCAAATCAAAGGAAAAACTCTTAAGTCAATTCTACCTAAGTCAACCTTGGTGGCCGAACTGGCACAGAATACTAACTAAACCAAGTCTAACTATATATATTTTCACTGCAACAAACAAACAAACAAAACTATGTGCCTGTAATTTAAAAGCACTCTGTAGAGGGCTGATGAAACTGATTTTTTCGTTACTGCGTGCACTCTGTTCTCGTTCGTTAGTTGAGTGCTTACTCAGACAGCACAAACAAGCGCAGAGAGTGCATTTCCTAGCCTTAATATGGGAGGGGTAATTTCCTGTAGTTCATAGGCTTTTATTATTGTGCATACGTGTTAGACAACATCATTTACTAATCAATTTTATGTATTTGAATATTGGCAATTTGGTGTTTTTGAGTCGTTTTCTCATCTGTACCTTAGCGTCCAGTGTCATGCTTACTCATTTGAGACTTCAAAAGAATTATTAAAGTTTAAAAAGCAAAAAGAAAAACCTCTGCCATAGTACTAGTTTTGTTTCTTTACGTAATCTGCATTTGGTGTTAGTGCTTGCAATTGTATTAAAATCAGAAGCTGATTTTTGAAGGCATACATAATTAAAAAGGATGCCATTCTTTTGTTTCATATCAATAGTTTGAACGTTGATATGCTAAAGAAATTTGCACAGCACTAAAGCATGAGCTAGTTTCATCTAAATCTGTAAAAAATAAAAATAAATAAAAATTAAAAAAATATAAAAGATTTTATATTTTTTCACTGGGGAGGAATTCTTCCTGGGTGAAATTACAAATATGTGTAGAATATATTTAATAAAAATCTTATAAAATACATAACTATAGAAGTTAAATATAGATTGGCGTGTAGTATAATAGAACAATATTCCATATAAATAGCTTTAGCCTTTAAAAAAAAAAGAGTCACAGGTTGACATTGTGTTCTGTACTTAAGTGTCCACAACTCTTACGGATGTTCTGTGTAATCGGTTTTTCGAATGATTGGCATCATTCAAATGTAATCAGGTTATTTTATTCATTGTTACTGCTTTGATGAAATGCTTTATATGCAGTAGATTTACAAAAATATTGTTCATACTGATCAGAATTAAATTTGTATAGAGCAGAGTTTTAAAACAAATTGTAAATAGCACTAAACATTTTCTTTCTGCAACCTGTACTGATAGACTCTTCTGTAAACTAAATAAAAGAATATTGTAGTGCATTTTGGTGGTGTTCGAAGGGTTGTAATTGGGTCTGTAACTACTTCTAATAATACTACTTAATCTCAAAACTAAGTAAGGACTCAATTTTATTTATTTTTAAAAGGGGGGGGGGGCAAGCAAAACCTGCTGGAAACTGCTCAACACCTTAAACACCTCAGTAAAACAGGCTCAGATGGGAAATGGCTATGACAGTAATAATTAAAAAAAAAAAAAGAAGAAACGGACTGAGACAGGGCATGTTCTGTTAGTTAAACAAGTCTTTCAGATGCATTGATTTTGAGAAAAGAATGTTTGAAATGTAATCTCCGCTTGAAAAAGTAGCGAGGTACTTCATACAGTATAAATACATGAAAATCCAGTAGCTTCTAGTCAAAATATTTGGTGAGCTTGAATAGCAAAGTATGCGGAGTTCCCTTTTGTTGAGATGAGTAAGATGCATATATGTGCATGTCCGAGCAAATCCTTAAATGCTGGTTGGCATTTAAAGCGTGAGTGAGTTTGCCAAAATAACTCCCGCAGAAAGCGGGTAGAGCCATTGCCTTAATTTTCTTGCAAATTGTCAGAGTTCCACCCATCGCAGAGCAGTTCTTTTGTGGTTTGAGGCTGGTGGAAAACTGTGGGGGAGAATGGCTAAAAGATTTGTGCTTTTTTTTTCCCCTTGGATGCTTTGTATTGCAGATTGTATATTTGCCAAAACAAAAGCCGTAGCTCTTAATTGCAGATTCCTCAGTCTTGCTAAAGTTCACGCGTATGCTTCTCTTCTACCCGGAGTGGAGTCAAGAGGATACTTGCTGCCCATAAAGATTAAAGCTAAGTCTTTGCAGGGTCAGGCTGTTGGACGGTCTGATAATACATTGAAGAGTCTGACATTTGATTTTCACTGTTAGATGGAAATGATATTTTCCCTACGGATGAGTGAATAGATGTCACGAAGGAAGAGGAGGAGAGGATGAATTGGAGCCCTTCGTATTCTGAAATACCATGAAGGGACCGCATCTGTCTCCCAAACCATTGTGTGTGCTACCAATCATGAATTAATATTCATACGTGTGAGAAATGATACCTGGTAGCAATGAAAGTATTCTCTAACTTCTCTTCTCTTAAATGATAGCAAAAATCTGACTGTTGAGACAGCCCTAGGGATTCACTCAGCTGCTGGAGGAGGAAAGCACGGCCACTAAACGTTAAAGGCTTTGCTAAGGCGCTGCACTGATATTTATCCAGTGGTGATTGCTGCAGCTTCTGAATACCTTTCCTTAGTACACCGCATTTACAACAGGGGAACAGGGATTTAATTTAAAAGAGAAATACGTGGTGCTCTGAGAAAGCTCCCTTCCTCTCCTATAGGTAAGAAGGAAAACAGCCGTTTCTGGGCTGGCCAAAAGTCGGGAGTTTCTGCTGATGCTCTTCGGCAATGTAAAACTTGCGTATTTTGGGGTTCTGTGTGCGCTCCTGGTAAGATCTGTTACACAAATCTAACTTCAAGAAGCAAGTAGGAAGATGGAGGCACTTCTCCATCTAAAACTCTCTAACTTTATGCCAGTTAAACAGGTAAGCTTAAGCAGAATTTGGGTAATACATCCTGTGGAAACTGGCATTTAGACCATTAATAGCAATTGCGGCATGGAAATCGATGGGAATTCTATGCATAAATCAGAGGAAATGCCAAGATCTGTTAAGTTTTTTTTAAGAGAGAGTTCCTACCCCCTTCACTTCTTCTGGAGTGCTTAAGTTCTTCCTAGATATTCTGTCTTGGCCATAACTTGTCTGTATCGAGCTTATTTTCAGAGCATATTAAAAGGCCTTTATTATTTGAGAGGCTGACAGTAATAGATGGTTCATGATAGTAAGTTTTTAAAAAATCCTCATAAGGAAGTAGCGTACTTGTCTTTTTGTGCCACATGTACATGCCTGTGAAGAGGTTTACAAGGTAATAGCTCATTTGCTTACCAATTTATTATACTAGACTGAAAAATTACAAAAACCTCTTCATGCTCTGTGTTTTTCCAATAGTTATGATTGACTTCTGCTTTTTTCTTTTTTTTTTAATTGATAAGGGTTTTTTAATCTGGAAAAGGAATGAGCAGCGAAATAGAAAATGGTGAAGGTTATTAAAGTCAAGCTCACACAAAAGATCAGGGAAATTTAACGGTACCTCATCAAGCTCATGGAGTGGATCACAGTGACAAATGAAGTTCTGCTGTGGATGTGAACGCCAGCGTAGTTAGAGAAAGCAAAACACTTGCACAGCTCCGAGTTTTAAAATTACCTGGATCAGTCCGGGACTGAGTTCTGGGCAAACACTTTGTATTGCAAGTTCCTCAGGGTTTGGAAAATGACAACAAAAATAATGAGACGGCAGAAATATTATGGAGAGATTGAAGAGAATGAGAGGTTAAAATAGCTACAGTTATGACTAACACAGAGAAAAATGGATGGAGAACTTCTATTTTTGTCTTGTAGCTTTACTGGCCCAGTTTTTACATTTGCCTTTAAAGCAGAGGTGACAAATTCAAATCTGATGGAAACGTTTTTCATTAAATCAATGGCACACACTTCCACCAGAAGCAAGTCAAGGAGAAAAGCTGAGCAAGATTTAAAAGGAAAATGGATCATTGGATCTGTGAAAATTGATAGGATTTCCAGAATTATCGTAACTAGTGATGCCAAACTTTTTCTCAACAAGGTAGTAATTTTTTGTCCTCCAGATATTATGTTACCTTTCAATGAAGAGCCCAACTCTTAGGGGGAAAAGTACTTCTGGCACGTTACCACCTCCGTTACGTACAAGCAACTGCAGAACACGAGCCCCAGCCTGCGCAGGACGAGCGTGTCGTGTACCCTGGTAGGAGTTTATCTGTGCAAACCTGCTGCACCAGAAGAACTTTTGGTCAGAGTTGAGGTGATGTTTGTGCTTTCCCAGAGCAGGCCTGGGGGAAAGCCAACCAACCGCATCCTGGGCTGCATCACAAGAAGCGTGGCCAGCAGGTCCAGGGAGGTGATTCTGCCCCTCTGCTCCGCTCTGGTGAGACCCCACCTGGAGTACTGTGTCCAGATCTGGAGCCCTCAGCACAGGAAAGACATGGACCTGTTGGAGCGAGTCTAGAGGAGGGCCATGAAGATGATCTGAGGGTTGGAGCACCTTTTCTATGAGGACAGGCTGAGAGAGCTGGGGTTGTTGAGCCTGGAGAAGAGAAGGCTCCAGGGAGACCTTATAGCGGCCTTCCAGTACCTAAAGGGGGCCTACAGGAAGGATGGGGAGGGGCTCTTTATCAGGGGGTGTAGCAATAGGATGAGGGTTAACGGTTTTAAACTGCAAGAGGGGAGATTTAGATTAGATATTAGAAAGAAATTCTTTCCTGTGAGGGTAGTGAGGCACTGGAACTGGTTGTCCAGAGAAGTTGTGGATGCCCCATCCTGGAGGTGTTCAAGGCCAGGCTGGATGGGGCTTTGAGCAGCCTGGTCTAGTGGGAGGTGTCCCTGCCCATGGCAGGGGGTTGGAACTAGATAATCTTGAAGGTCCCTTCCAACCTGAACCACTCTATGAATCAGTTACTTTGTTCAGCTGGTGGAGAGTGTGAACTGCAGGCAGTTCCTCAGGGCAGGAGTTAATGCCTCTTGAGTGGTGCATGATGGAAGCGCCCTGCTTTTATCAATTCAGAGGATGCCGATTTATAGGTAGTAAATGTTTTGACTTTTCTACTAGCAAATACTCTTTTTGGGTTTTGTTTTTTTGGTTTTTTTTGGTTTTTTTTTGTTTTTTTTTGAGGCAGGGTAATGGGATGAAGCAGAACAATTTTCTTTTCGTGCTGTCTTTTATCTGTTCTTTGAACTAAAGATCAGGAAGAAATAATGGGAGAAGTTTTAGATGCCTGCCGTAGGATCAACCGTTAAATGCCTGGTCAAAATTCCCCTACCAGCAGCTATCCATGGCACAAAGAGCAGCTGTGGGAAGAGGTGACACCACTGCCCACAGTGTGGCAACTCTAATTGCCGGGGTGATGTGGCCAAGGTTGTGAAGGAGGGGCAGAAGGGGGCGATACTTGGTTGCTTGATGAGGCTTTCGGTCGTTGCCTGGCAAAAAAGGGCTTGGGATCTTGCAGCAGTCGTTGGGGGCCAGAATAACAGAGTGGAACTACCTGTAAAGGTTATATTTTTTTAAAAAAAATAATAATATAAAACCAAATCCATGGTACTGGAAGTCAACTGTTCTGGATGGTTGATTCTGCGCTTCCAGACTAAGACAGGGAAATAGGTATTGGTGTCTCTGTTACCTGTGCTGGCTAAATTAAAGAAAGATTGCTTTTCAGTTCATTAATTTCTGCAACTCACGCGTGTCCCCGAACAAGGATCGTTAATCCCCGGTGCTGCCAAGGTGACGGCTGCGCCGCCGCAGGCAGGGAAGCTGGCAGGGAGCTCGCAGCCCGCAGCCTGGCCGAGGGAAACCTCAGCGCCGCGACTGCGCACCCCCGTGCGAGACGAAAAGCTCGTAGGGCTTCAGTGGGATGAAATGTCAGCCTGGCAAGGCAGCGAGTGAACGCCACCAAATCCACGCGACTCTACCAGCAGCTGAGTTTTCTGTCTTTCAGCGCAGTAAATTCAGTGGCAGTTCAACTGGAAAGCAAACACGCAAGAGTCTTCTCTTGCCCTTTTGAGTTAATTAAGTGATGTCAGCCAAATCGTTTGGTTCCTGGTCACCCTGATTGCCAACATCGCAGGGAAAGGCCTTCTTTCAGCAAACAGATAAGAAGGCTGACTCAGACTCTATTTTTCTTGTCCTCTGAGAAATGACCATCTCTGGCTTCATCACCAAAGTCTTCAAGGGCCTCATCGTTCTCATTTTTCTCCCAGCCTGGTATTTCTGGCTGCAGATGGCAGTGATCACCGCCGGATACCTGCTCTACTGAGCTGGGTCCATGGCAAAGACTGGAAAAAGACGTCACCAATGTGGGTGCAGTGGGTCTGCAGCAGCCTCTGCTGGGCTGCGGACAGGGCTCCTCCGTGGCTGTGATCCCTGCAGCAGGGAGGCCAGAACCCCTGGGGTGCTTTTCCAGGTCTAATCCTGTCCTGGTTGAGACATAGGACTAATTTCTCTTCTAATGCTTGGGAAAATTGCACTTTTAGAAGACTCTAGTGTCTGAATTTGTGAAAATATTTACTTTATAGCCAGCTATGGTAGGCGGGTTTCAAGGTCTCAGTGTTTTCGAGCTCACCAGGTGCGGGGATGAGGAGGATCGAGACCCGGGCACTTGACCCAGGCTGGGCAACAGGGTTATTTCATACCATGAACATCACATTCAATATAAATTAGAAAGTTTGCTGAGGAGTTCTCTCTCTCCCTTGATGGCTGTGATCCTGAGAACTCCTTGCCCTGGTGCCGGACCCCTGAGCCCTTCCCTTCCTCCCGGAGCCGCAGTGCTCGCAGTGTCCCACATCTGCTGTCCCCTGCCGGGAGTGCACAGCTTCCTGCTGATGGAATGGGCTCAGGATAATCCTTGTGTATTTTATATTGGTATCAGGTTCAATATTGGGTCCTTAGTGTTATTAATGTTAATTATCTAGTCTTATTCTATTAAACCTGTTTATACTTCAACCCTCAGGTTTCTTTATTTTTTCACAATTCCCTTTCCTGGGCAGGGAGGGGTCATCGGGTGATAGAATAATTGTCTAAGTGACAATAAATTGTTGTGGGCTCCTCAAACCATAACAAATCAAAAGAGGAGATGTGGGTCAGGAGTACCCTTCGCTCTGCCCCTGCTGCCAAGGTGAGCACCACGCTGGCATGGGGCTGCCTCTGAGAACGTGGGGAGATGGTCTGGGACCTGGCCATGTTCCTCCTCGGATGCTGGAGCTCCTTGTCCCAGTGGGGCAGGGCTGGGACTGCCAGCCCTGGCTCCAGCACCCTGAGCTGCCTTGGGAGGCACTTGCCTGGGGGCTGCTCAGCTGCCAACATGATGGTAAAATACCATCTCCAGGATTGTGATGATGAGAATAATCTTCAGCTGGCTGTTGGGAGGCTGGGATGGAACTGCAGGGTGCTCAGGGCGACCCAGCCCTGTCCTTGGAGAGCCGCAGGGCAAGTGCAATCAGCGCAGACCACTTCTGCCAGCTTCCTGTGGCTGCACAACTGCTCGTCTTTGCTTCCAGCCCCAGTCTCAGAAGATGACCTTGATAACAGCGGTGCTGCAAGGCTCAGCCTCTCTACCAAGGAGCAGCCACATCGCCTTCCCCTTGTCCCCAAGACCAGCACTCACGCCTGAGCCGGTAGCTCCTCTGGGGCAAAATGCTCCTGTGAGCTCCCTGGAGGCATGCTCCCACCAGTGGGACTTGGGCTTCCAGAAGGTCTTGCCATGGACCAGAAGACGGTGGGGTTTTTTTGCCTCGTTGGCCCCACGGCTGCTGCCAGCCGGCAAAGGCATCAGCCTCCCCTCGGGCTTTGTCCAGGTGGGGACTGGAGGGGCGGTGGGGGTGACACGGGCTGTTTCACTCTTCAAAGATGTAGTTTCTTCTATCTGGTGGTTGAAAGCTATGAGGAGGCTTTTGTTCACGTTAAATACTGTGTGTATTTAACCAGCTTCTGTGCCTGGCTCTTTCAATCAGCTGAAAATCAATGGTTAAGCTCTAGAGACTGCGGCCAGGCCCTGAGATGCCTCTCGTTACTTCTGGAAATTAAGGCAGCTGGAAGGTGCGGTGACTTGCTGCCCGCGTCCGTGCCAAGCCCCCGCGCCCTGCCTTTGAGCGGTGTGCGGCCGTGCTCCCCGCGCGGGGGTGGCTGTGGCTGTGCAAGGCTCCATGGACACCTTCATGGGCTGCCTGGGGAAACCTCGTCTTAAAGACGCTGGGTCGGCGGCGGGGTGTCCGAATCTGTAACTCCCCTTTGATTCTGCGAAGAACTTTCCTCCCGTTTCCTGGAAAGGGGAACTGGTGTGCAGAAGTTAATCCACTCCATTTTTTTTTCGGATAACAGTTCTGCTGGAAATAGTTGCCCGGAAGGCAGGCACAGGTATTCCCCTCTGCTCCGAGAGGGATAAGCTGGCCAACAGAAAGCCAACGTGGAGCTTCCTTGCATCCTCCTCAGGGTGAAGTGCGGCTGCTGCCAGGGAAAACCTGACGTGTTTTTCTGATCCCTGCAGGCTAATTACAAAACCTGGAGAGACTCCTCTCCTTTCTCAGGTGGAAAAACGGAGGCAAAAATAATTTGCATGTTAGTAGGTCATCGCAAACAGAAGAGCTTGGAGGTAATGAAGCTTCTGAGAGCAGAACATAATTGGCACCTAATGCAGAGCTCACCTTTTCAGCTGCTGACAGGTATTTAAATGTGAGTGGTTCAGTTCCTGCACCTCTGGGATGAGAGAGGGGGAGGGAGAGAAGATGACCTTCGTTGAGGGCCCACAAACGTAGTGGAGTCTCGTAGCTACGCCTGACTCACCAGACCTTTCCTTGAGGAAAGCCCGTGGGATTTGCAAAATCAGGGGCTGAAGCTTATTTATTATCTGCTGGGTGAGAGGATGATGAGATTTGACAGCCCCCCCCCGCCCCCAGCGCCCCCGGCCCCGTGTGGGGCAACGTGGGGCAGCCCCAGCCGTGCTGGCACCGGCGTGGGCAGGAGGGAGAAAGGGGCTCGGCGTCTGCGCGGCGGAGCTCTCTGCGGCCACTTTAAATTACAGGTGTATGAACCCCTAATTGCACGGTTTGACTGAACGTGTCGGAATGGTTTTCAGCCAAAACTAAAACGAAGCGTCTGTGGAACGATGAAAAGATCATCTCTTCAGCCCCCCTGCAGCAGAGTTGGAGTGAGAGATGCCGGTTTCCAAGGCGGGAGGTGACACCATTAATGGAGGGGAAGGCAAAAGGGCTGAGTGCGATTCGGCTGGGGAAGAAATTAGGGTACGGCAGCGTCTGGGCATCAGCGTCAGCAACGAAAGGCCGGCTGTAAATAATGCTGCTCCAGGCACTTTGGGATTTTGCAGACTGTCATATTGAGTCTGTATTGATTCCTGGATACCCGTGCTGAATTTCGACATCTGATAGCCCTTCACAACTGCAGCTCTTGAGTTTATTTCTTTACAGGAGCACAATTTCTGCCTGCAAAAAGAGCTTTGTGGTAAGAAGCGCTCCGAGGGGGGAGAGCTGGTTTTATTAGGAGATGCCGAAGCGGCTGGTGTGGGGGGCAGAGGCCACGGCTTTTCATCTGATGTTCTTGCCGGGTCCTGAGGAGGTGCTCGCAGCACCTGCTGATCAGGACTTTCCCTCCTGTACCTGCTGCCATTCCTGCATCGGGATGTTTGTGCTTACTGTTGTTTTCTTAAAAGTGAAAATAAGGTCTCACCAAACGATAAATACCAAAGTGGGCGCTTTTAGTCAGCTTTACAGTACTGTACAAATAGCTTGGCTTTTTGTCCTAGTTTTGGCACGAAAACAGTATTTTTCTACTGAAAACCAGAAAAAAAGAAGATGCTGTATATTGCACTAAAGATGCAGAAGCATGTAATAGATGCTATTAGTCATTTTCTGACTGAAAATCCAGCCACAGTGTTTGAACCTGATTCAACAAGAATTTTCTTTTTCCTGTGTGATGTCCCTTCTTTACACCTCTTTCAAGTACTGACTTCACTTCAACACCAAGAAAAATCACCTTTCTGCGTAGCACAAACCCTTGGAGGAGCTGTATCTCCTCTTTGGCTACTCCATCACTGCTCCCTCTGGAGCTGCCGGACCAAGCATGGAGAGAGGCAGGAGAGGTGATCCCCATCCACTCGTTTCCATCTGGATCAGACCCTGGATGAGGCTGCCAGGTTTTCAGGTGCTATCAGGAAACTGTGAATGGGCAGTTCTCTGAACTTCTTTAGGAAGACCCAACAACAATTTCCCCATTTTGTATCTCTGCGTGAATCCCGTACCACTGGTCTGTGGTTTTGAGGGCTTTGAGGGCTTTGACCAGAGCTTTGAGCAACCTGGTCTAGTGGGAGGTGTCCCTGCCCATGGCAGGGGGTTGGAACTAGATGATCTTTAAGGTCCTTTCCAACCCAAACCATTCTGTGATTCTATGATTTAGATACTCTTTTTTTTTTATGTAGGAAATACTGAATTTGGTTAGCCAGGCTGCAGCAGCAGGAATCAATCTTCCCTCCTCGTATGAGGTAGGCATCTTTTAGGATGCAGTTGTGTGCAGAATAATAGCTGCTAGCTCTAATGAAGTCATCACTAAGCAGTCCTAGGAAAGGGTCAGAGAAAATAGCAGAGAACCGCATCCCGCAAGTCGCGCGGGGAGGGAGGAAATGAGCCTGCTGTACTCCGAGACGGTATCTAAAATGCTTTAGATTACAGATGGGAAGGTGGGCTGATGTGCAGGTACACTGCATGATGACTGACTTTGGGCTGGTGTAAATGAACATTTTGGAATGCCGGCGACCGAAGCGGAGGGCTGTCGTCTGCTCTCACCAGCTGCCATCTCACAGCATCACTCTTAGTTTCCGCTTCCAGCGCAGCTTCTCTTTCGGGCCTTTTGGCGTTTGGGTTATGCCAAGCTGCAGGAGGATATTCATATGTGATAAGAAGGGGGAAAGAGAGATTGTCCTGCCAGCATGTGGATACAAGTCTAAGCTGATATAATATCCCTGCTGGGAAAAGGGCAGATGGGAAAGCACGTTGCACTGATTTTGCCCTGTTTAGCTTCACTCCAACACTCCTGTGTTGGTTCCTCGGTGCTTTTTTTGCATCTGCCTTAAAAGCTGAGGACCCACCTTCTATAAATACATGAAGCTCATGGGTTACATGATGCTGTTGTGCAAACCGGGCTGTTAAATCTGTCAAACCTAAGTGGCCTGATGAACCTATGTGGGAGCTACGGCTGCCTGCTGGGTTTTGCTCAGCCCTCCTCAGCCCAGACAACGCTGGGATTTACCAGCAAACTGGAAATTGTGGTACAATTTCCTTTCTTTCCTTTGAAAGGCCACAACTTGTGACTGGGCTGCCTTGGTTGGGAACCATACGGCAGTTGCGTGTTGTCTCTGAGCAGGCATGTGCTCTGCTGCGAGTATTTTGGAAATCAGGGAGGCTGATATTGTCATTCACGCGAAGGACCAGATGTGCCACGAGGGAGGTTTCGGTGTCGGCAGATGTGCAATTTGCATGTGGATGGAGCCTTTCAGCGCTTTTGTGCTGACAGTGATGCAAAGGGCTCCCAGCACACTGAATCTAAAGGACATTTATGTTGTTCAAATCAAAGTGATCCCTATTAATGGATGGGGGATGGAGGGATGGGGCGTCCTGACTGAGCACCACACAAGGGCAGCAACTGCAAAAGGGCTGATCAAAGGACCCTTTTGGAGTCTCCTTCAGAAGAAATTGCATGAAATGGCCCACAGTGTGCTGGAGATCCAGTGTCAACGCAACTGTTTTACAAACTTTAATTAGCTGAAACTTCATTTTGTCAAGCTATCCTTGTTGCAGGAAATGATAATGCACTAACAGAAGTAGCCAGCGCAATGATATTGATTTTTAGGAGGATGCTGATAGATGAGGAGCACAGGAAGCAGACTTGGCTGGTCTCCAAGGATTGCCAATAGATAGGAGCAGCAAAAAGAAAAAGGTAATGAGAAACGTGGCCCCATCTGATTCCCACAGTAGCTCATGGAATGTTTTCTGTTGACTCCAGTCTTTTTTTTTTTTTTTTTGCACTTGGCTCATACCAAACCTGGTGAGAGCTCTGCCAAAAGACTTTGTCCCTCTTCTGAATTCCAGATATCTCAGTCCTTTTTCAGACCAGAGTCAAGTTACTCTGGGATGGGGATTCCTCTGGATGTTTGAGTGAGTCAAGAGCCAGGCTGGGTGAGTCTTCCCCTTCCATAGCTTTCCTTTGAGGACCTCCTGCAAGGTGCCAGAGGGGGACAGTGGTCTTTCTCTTGGTGGCTTGTTCTTTTGCTCATGGGACTAATGCAGCCACAGAGGGATCTGGGGACAGGTTTATCTGTCTAGGTGACTATTGTGCCGCTTCACCAGTGGTGCTGTTATGCTTTATTAAAAAAAACAAAACAAAACAAAACAAAACCAAACATCCTAAAGCTTTGTCATGTCCAATGTCTTCAAAAGCAAGCTATTGATCTCAGGAAGACCATTGTTAGCATGCTTCTAAATAATTACAGAAAACATTTGTGAAGAGGAGAGAAGGAGTTAGTAGTGCCAACCATTCGAATCTACACCTTGATTTCCATCACCACATGCAGTCATGCACACAGTCGTCCTTCTTGGAAAGTCCATTGATACTTGCTTTGAAAAATACTCCCTTTAATAGAGACGAGCTTTGCAAATATACCATCATCTTCTTACTCTCTATTGCTGTTAGGACTGAAGAGCACAAGGTAAGAGGTTTGGAAGTGTTGCCACCATGCTCACCTGAGTGTAACATCGTGAATCTGTAAGTACAGTTTGGTGATGACAACTGTGCTGATCTTTGAAAGGTCATGGAGATTGTGTGAGGTTCCTAAAATTGGGAGAAAAGCAAGTGTTGCACCCATCTCAGTGGGAAAAAAGCCCAAACAGCCAAAAGTAAGATCTGGAAACTACAGCATGGTCACATCTTTCTTTGGTCCCTGTGAAAATCATGGAGTGACCTCTCCTACACATTGTTGTATCCAAGTTAGGACATTACGGTCTGTATGGGTGGGCGACCAGACAGGTACAGTAAAAACCCAGTTAGATGATCAGGTTCACAGGGTAGAGGTTGATGGGTTGTGCTCTACCTGGAGCCCAAGAAGTGAAAAGTGGGTTACCACGAGTCTATTGTGGGACTTGTTCTGTTCAACATCTTTATCAAGGACCTGGAGGAGGCAACAGAGTGCATTTGTCAAGTCTGCAGGTGACACTGAACTGAGGGGACCCACCAATATGCTGCCATTCAGAGAGACCTAGGCAGCCTGGAGGAAGGGGTCAGCAGGAACCTCATGAAATTCAATGACGCAGACCAGGGGACTATCTGGCTGGGGGCAGCCAGGCTGAAAATGCCCTTTTGCCATGTAACTGAACATCCACTGTGAGGGGGGGCCAGGCCTCAAAGTGGGTTGTCCAGGGAGTCTGTCCTGTTTCTTTGTCCTCAGAAGATTTCAGGACCCATCTGGACCCTAAGAGTAACCTGGCCAGATCTCACAGCTGACCTTGCTCTGAGCAGCAGGTTGGACTAGAGGCCTCCTGAGGTCCTCTCCAGCCTGAAGTATCCTGTGGTCCCAAGGTCAACGAAATGCCGAAACATTGTCAGAGCTACAGACTATAGTTTGGTGCATTACTTGCCCTCTCAACGCGTGCAACAGTCCCGGCCTCACTTGGTACATAGCTGTTTCTGACAATCGCAAAAACACCAGAGATAATTCCATTAAAAATTGTCCCACTGTGGGCAGTGATATCAAATGATGCTGCTGACTGCTAGGTCCAAAGCTATTTATTCCTAATTCTGCCAGAAACCTTCTTACTCAAAACCAGGGAGAGTATAAAAACCGGATGGCACAGGACTAGGGAAAAGCCATTCCCTCTCTTTGAAGTGGCCCTGGGGAGGGCGGGAGGAGCAGGAATGGCTGCAGCATCCTGTGATGGGGCTCTGCTGGGACAGGAGGAAAACTGACACGTGTGCGCTGGGGAAAAGGTAATCCACATTCAGATAAATGTAAGAAAGGACAGTCTGAAAAGGATACTTTATTTTCTCTGTTGCACTTCGCAGTGTCTCCGATTCAGATGATTCTGCCAAAAAAATACGTGGCTAACGAGACAAAAGTATGAGGATGTTCATTCCCTATCCAAGACATCTTTTTCCTCTGGCAGATATCTCACAGCTTAAAAAAAAAAATAAAAAAAAAAAAATGATTGTACGGCTTCAGCTAAACAGCCCTGGCTTTCCTGTGCATCCTCTGCAGGAAAGTGGTCCCTGAGCCCCTAAATCAATATCGTCCTTCCCGTGCCTCTGAGACCGCTCATCTGCAGTTACTCCTCCGCTCTTCCCGCAGGCTGCTGAGCTCCTGGCTTTGCCTATTGAGCTGGGCGCTTTGCAAGAAAGCGTCAAATTCCCATGCCCCAGCTTGGTTTGCCGGTCCGAAGGCATTTCCCTCTTCTGCCACAGCAAAGCCCCGTCCCTGGAAGCCGCAACTCATTCTGTCGCTCCGTCCCCCTGTGAAGCCACTTGCCATCGGTGACATAACGAGAAGGTAATTCCCGATGAATAGGTAAGACCTTTGCTACAAATCAACCAAAGTGCTGTTAGGCTTCACTACAAGCCCCTGCAGTGGAAATCCAGACTTTATTTTAGAGGGTTTGGGCAGGGGCAGCACCGGATCCCCCTCCTGCCCCGTGCTCTGGGGCGGGATAACCCTGGCTCTGCCCCATGGCCATGCTGCACCCCCACTCAGTGCTACACCATCCCGCAGCGGGGAGCAGAAGTAATTGGTGCTTTTACTCCTTTCAGCAAGTTTTGGCTACCGCTTAGCTGGTTTTTGAGCTGTCAGATGACTTTAGGTTATACCTTGATATAATGTTCCTGGGGAAAACCCTCTGGAGCTCCAGGCATTTCCCTGCGGGTGTGCGCCCCGTGCCAGGGGGTGCTGCTGGCCCCCCCTCGGCTCTCTCCCCACAGCCCCGGCCCCTGGCAGGGCTGCACTGGCTGCGTTGCTGCTCCTGGGGTCTGCAGGCAGAGTGGGGCACGGATGGCTCGTGGGCTCGTGGCACACACCACGGCTTTCACAGGGTTGAACGGTTCACTCGCCTGCTTGTAAGGAGAGGGAGAAAAAGAAATGCTTCGGTTTCACAGCAGTTTATGCAGCAGAGACACGTGTCATGGCGTCCCAGGGATGGAGGCAGCAGCTTCCCCCCACCCTGAGCATGGGTGGGTAGGGACAGACCCAGAGGCACCTCCAGATGAGGGAGGAGGGGGACGAAGGGGCAGTTGCACAGCCATAGCTCAGCCCTGGCCCTTCCCCGACCACAGACGACGCGTGCACAGGTGGGTTTGTCCTGGCACGTCTCTCCTTGGGGTGAATTTCATCCTTGATGCAGAAGGTTTCCCGAGCCATAGGCGTTGGCTGTGTGGTGAGAGGTTGGCTCCAGAAAGCCGTGCTGGCACTTACAAGCTTGAAAATTTTCCCTCGCCCTCATAATTGACATAATTACCCAATTACAGGAGCGAGATGTCAACTGAGATTCATGTCAAAGGGGGAGCCAGGAGGATGCCTGCAGCCAGGTGAAATTCTGGCTGGAAAGTAAAATCCCTTGGCCGCGGCTTCTGCTTGAACACCAGGAAATTTCCCCTTGTCCCTGCCATTTCCCTTGTCTGGTGTCCCTGTTTTTCACCAGGAACCAAGCAGAAAACACATGTTATTTTGTGATTTCACAAACACAGGAAGCCCATTAGCGTGCCCTTGCCTCTCCCTGGGAGCTGGGCATGGCACTGCCATGGAGAGCATCCCAAAGACAGCATGTGGGTGTCAGGGTGCAGCGTGCGTTTCACCTCCTATAAACTGTGAAGAAGAGGGAGAAGATGGGGAGGAAATCTGTCCTGGCGGTGTCTCTTGCTCACACGCAACATTTTCTTTTGCTCGCTATTTAATGCTGGCAGAGACTGCTCCAAATCAGAGGGTGCCTGGGACGCTCACACGCTGCCTGCAGCGATGGGCACGGCTGGATGTGGTGACTGCAGGTAATCGTTCCCTGCTTCTCGGCACAAAGTGCTGGCGTCTCCGCAGAACCAGCGAACTGCGATGAGAAACAAAAATGGGCATTTGCAAATGCCACCGGCAGCGCTGAGTATGTCAGCTGCAGCAAAGTGGAGGAGGTCTGAATGGTGGCCACTTCCCTGCCCAGGGAGCTGCCCCTGGGTTTCGCTCATCTATTTTTAAAGTACGTTTTATTGAGACTTCTACATGTGCAGTGGTGCGGAGCCGCAGCTGTGCTCCGAAGAGAAGAAAGCATTTGGGCTCCTGGGCAAGCTTCGCCAAAGCTAAGTTGCCCGAAGTGAGGTTCAGAGGGGCTGCTGGCCCCTCCTCTGGCTGCTGCTGCTGGCACGGCCCCCAGCATCCCCCTGCCCACGCTGGCCTATTGACCCTGTGGCTGGGCACAGGAGATGCTGGTCTCCACTCATGTCTCTTAATGGTATTTTTTAATTTGCTTTTTCAGTCTTTTCCTGCTATAGATCCAAAAGGCTGCCATCACCCGGGCAGAGCCTCCTGTGCTTTCCTCCAAGGAGAACTGGGAGGGTCGGGTCGGGATGTCCTTGGGGCAGAGGGGATGGGCTGCTACAGCCAGACCACCCCCGCCTCATGTTCGCTACACAGCATTGTAGGCACACCGTTTGGGGAGCACCCTTGGGTGCTGGTCTGGCAAGCGGGGTGGGAAGGAAGAAAGCAGACAGCTACCGCTGCAGAGACCTCGTGGGGGCTCTGGGCTGGGGACCACCTGCACGTTGTTAGCATTGTTCTGCTGTGACGGCGGCCAGACAGAGCAGAAACGAACGCAGCAAGAGAATGATCGCTCTGCTCTTCCTCTGAAATTGGACACATCCCACAGATACACCATGGGCCAGCACGAGCCTGGCAGGCAGCAGTGCCATCCCTTTGAATGGGACACGGTTGGGCAGTGGGGGCAAGTCCTGCTCCCCAGCCTTACTGCTCTGGGCCTCTTGCGTCCTCCCTTCCCCAGTAAGATGGATAAAAAGGGCAGAACAGGCTTTCTCCTGGGCTCAAGCAGTGCACAGCTTTTTCTGCAAGGGAGGGTGAGCTACATAAGGCTTAACTGAAGCTGAACTGGAAGCTGAGCCCGGGTGGGCAGTAGGTGGGCTGGGACCCAGCACTGCATGAGTGAAGGTCCTGCTGGCCATGAGGATGACTTTGGCTGGCTCCCCGGGACACCAGAGGTGTGGGGTGTGGGTGGATGGATGCGTAGCCAGCATCCCTCCTCCTCCTCGCCTGCCTGTGGCAGACAGACCCCCCACCCTGGGGCCAGGTGGGGGACATGGGGCAGGGGGTGCCAGCTGAAGAACATGAGACTGGATTGATATTTAAAGGCTTTTCCAGCCTTATTTTCTGTGTCTCTGCTTCTGTGTTTGGGCTGGATGTCTTTGTCAGCCATAGAAATAAGAAAGTCTGTGTTATTGGGAGATTTTTATTGCCAGATATATGTATCATTGGACCTTTTGCTCTCAGATGTGCAGTGAGCCCCACAGCAACCTTTTCACACCATCATAGAAACCATTGCTGTCATAGCATGGAAACTTAATTTTAGCCTAGATATCTGAGGAAACGAGGTGTGTAAACTCATTCTAGCTGTCTGACCATCTGTCTCACCAGACAGGCAGCCAGCTGGGTCTGCCTGCTCTCGACGCCTTCCGATGCCGTTGATCAACTCTACCTCAATCTGGCAGGCAGGTGACGGTCCCAGTGATGAGGAGCTCTTACAGGTGATGCCAGGAGTGACAGCTGGGTGGGTGAGCGGGATGGAGACCCAAAATGGGAAGGCAGGAGCGTGAGCTGCGTTATTCATTGCTGGTTTGATCCATCAATGGCCAAAACAGGGAGCTGGGGATCATGGCACCAGCACATGGAGGTGGCCCATCTCCCACCAGAGTTACTGGGTAGGCAGGTGCCAACTGGGGATAGGGGTGGGAAACAGGATGTGAGTTACGATGTGATAAGGAGATGAGCAACGGAGGGGTGAAGATTTCAGACCCAGCTTGGTAGCATATCAGGCTTTGTTCCCTCTGCTATCCCCAGGAAAACCATCATCTACTGCAGAGCAGAACTCAGGCTGGGCAGCTGGGAAGGGTGGAGGCAGGGGAGAAGCTGCACGGGGCTGGCCCGGAGGGCACTGTTATTTCCCCGTTATTTCCCTGTGGTCAAATCAGAGCAACACATTTGCATTTCGTGTGAGGTCCGAGGGACCATGCGCTTCGCCTCCCTCCCTGCCCACCCCTGCCTCCGGGATCTGCCTGCCCTGAGGAGGCCACATGCTCATTAATTTAACTCCTATTGTGCAGGCTACAACCGCAGCTTGGGAAACCCTGATTTATATTGCCACCGAGTGCCAAGCACGGCAGATACAGGCCAGGGCACCACTTAGCACAGAACAGGGAAGCAAATGGTCCTTTTTCCCCCTGTGGATGTGCTCTCTGAACTTGGGGCTCCCCAGGGTTTGCAGGCTCCATGTGGCAGGAGGAGGGTGGAGGGCAGCCAAGGAAGGGCTTCCCCATTTTGAAAATAATATTTTGAATAACTGATAGTAACTCCTGTCTCATTTATCCTCTTTTCTTTCTGGCCCTTTAAACATGTAGGCTTGCTTAAAAATATCTGCGTGAGATTTTACCCTGAAATAATTCCAAATCTCATACATTCAAACACACAATGTACTCCATTTTCAAGCATCATAAGCCCCACGGTGAGGCTACAGGTGGAAGCACATCTAGATGTAACCAGGACTTGCTTTGCCACATCACTGATTTTATGGGGATAAAACTGTGCTGCAGAATGGTCTCCAAAAGCCCGTGGCATAATACCCCTAACTTTCCCTAAACTGTTGTAATAACATTTTTAACAGATCCCAGGTGAAATTAACCTTCCCCGGCTTACAGATGCCATTTTGCTCGATCCAAACATCTTGCCAATATTTAAAGTCTTGCAAACTGTTTTCCTCTGTAGAGAAAACAGCCCCAGGATGGCACTCGGCGTATTTCAAGGGTTTCTTCTGCTGTTGCCTAGCATTTGTGGCTGTTGCCCATTGGTCTTTTTGCCTCTGGTTTTAGAGTCATGCCTGTTCCCACTTGTAAATATCCCGGCAAACCTGCTCATACGGTTTGTTGTCTGCCTGGGCCTTGCAGTGATATTGCAAGACAGGAGCTACATAGGTCTTCCACTTGTCTGGAGTGGTGGCTTTCATGCCAGTTGACACCAATGGGACCTCCAGGCTCCAATGTGACAATATAAAGGGGAAGCTTTTCGAGGGCAAAAAGATGACCAGATTGTAGGTTGGGCACCTCTCATGAACCAGATGAGAGTATGATAAAAAATACAAGTTTGCAACACTGAAAGACCTTTTATCTCCAACAGACGAGGCCAGCTCTGCACTCGTTTGGTTGCATGATATGACTGAGCATTGGGGCCCTTCAGAGGAGCAGCCTTCCCTTGCCAGGACTTGCTCTTTCAGGACGCTTTTTCCCCTCCTGAGCCTTTCAGAGTCAGTGACCTGTGAAGCAGATCCCTGGGGCAAACGCTACCACATCCAGGGGGGCATGTACCCAGCTGCACCCCAATCCCAGGGCCTGCATGGCCTCTTACACTGCTGTTCATCATTATGACGATTTTTGAAAGTAATTTGGGGCAACTGTACATGCCCTTAGTTTCATAGGAAGTAATGTCACAGTATGCCAAAGCCAAAGCCTGTCGCACAAGGGTGGTGTTGTTGGAGATGGGGACACAGAGGTGGGTTCATAGAATGGTTTGCATTGGAAGGGGCCTTAAAGATCATCCCGTTCCAACCCCCCTGCCATGTGCAGGGACACCTCCCACTAGACCAGGCTGCTCAAAGCCCCATCCAGCCTGGCCCTGAACACTTCCAGGGATGGGGCATCCACAGCTCCTCTGGGCAACCTGTTCCACTGTCTCACCACCCTTAAAGAATTTCTTTGTAATATCTGATGTAAATCTATCCTCTTTCAGTTTAAAACCGTTACCCCTCGTCCTATCGTTACACTCCCTCATGAAGAGTCCCTCCCCATGTCTCCTATAGGTCCCCTTTAGGTATTGGAAGGCCGCTATAAGGTCTCCCTGGAGCCTTCTCTTCTCCAGGCTCGACAACCCCAGCTCTCTCAGCCTGTCCTTGTAGGAGAGGTGCTCCAGCCCTCTCATCATCTTTGTGGCCCTCTTCTGGACCCGTGCAACAGGTCCATGTCCTTCTTGTGTTGGGGACTCCAGATCTGGGCGCAGTACTCCAGGTGGGGTCTCACCAGAGCAGAGTAGAGGGGTAGAATCACCTCCCTGGACCTGCTGGCCACGCTTCTTGTGATGCAGCCCAGGATACAGCTGGTCTTCTGGGATGTGAGCGCACATTGCTGGCTCATGTTTAGCTTCTCATCAACCAACACCCCTAAGTCCTTCTCCTCAGGGCTGCTCTCAATCCATTCTCCACCCAGCCTGTATCTGTGCTTGGGATTGCCCCAACCCATGTGCAGGACCTTGCACTTGGCCTGGTTGAACTTCATGAGGTTTGCACAGGCCCACACCTCAAGCCTGCCCAGGTTCTTCTGGATGGCATCCCTTCCCTCCAGTGTGTCGACTGTGCCACACAGCTTGGTGTCATCAGCTAAGCTGCTGAGGGTGCACTCAATCCCACTGTCCACGTTGCCGACAAAGATGTTAAACAGCACTGGTCCCAATACTGACCGCCACTGGTCTCTGGGTTGATCTGCCATGGTCTCACAGGAGAGGTCTCCCAGAGACAACCTCCTCTTCACACCTTCCCAACTCAAGTAATTTCCAATCAGCAGCATCGCTGCAGACCAGCTGTAGGGACGTCAGCTCTCACCAGGCTGCGGGAGGAAGGATGCAACGAAATCAATGGGCAGCGTCCATTTACTGTAATGGGCTTTAGTTTGGGTCAATGGGTGTCTTCCTCCTATTAATCATCGTTGCAGTCCACTGAGCGAAGGCAGTGCTGAAAGCTAAAAGGGAAATAATCCTGTCCCTGCAGAGAACAAAGACAACTCATTAGCAATGCACGCGATGCTCTCACGCTTGCATTTGCTCTGTCTGTCTTTTAATTGCGACCGGGGTTACAAGTGGAGGAAGGGCTGGGCTCAGTTTATATATCCATTTTTCATTAAAAGGATTGCTTGGAAAGAGGTGTCCTGCACACAGGTTTCCCTGATTAATCCTTGACATTTCTGAAAGTCAGAGGTCTCCCCATGCTATTCAGCTTCCTGACAACCTTTTCTTCTGGCTTAACTGGTGCTGAAATTAGATTTCAAAATTACCTGGCAGTCCATGTGACTCCTTATGGAGAAGTCAGGAGTCTGCCCAGTGATGGCAGTGGGAGACAGGCTCCCAGCCGTGTGCCACAAAGAGCCCCTCACTCCCTGGTCCCCTCAAAATCTCCATGGGAGCCGGCTGCCATGTGTGCTCGCCTACTGCAGCCTCGCTGGTCTTCATGCGCAGTGACAGGGAACGGCCAAGCTGCCTCCACAAGTGTGTGGGAACCAGATTTTCGGCCCCAGGGGAATCTCTCCCCTTCTTCCAGCAGAGGGTATCAGCAGCGAGACACCATTATGGGGAAAATCACTCATCCACCAGTGCCGGTCCTGGGTGCAAGTCGCAGGTGCTGGTGGGGCCGGGGCTCAGTGAGACCCAGGTTGGACATCCACAGGGCTTGGCTTCCCCCTGGCTGATGAGCCTGTAGGTGAATAATGAAACCGTTGGTGATTAAAAGACTTTTTAAATGGGGCTAGGACTTGGAGGCATTCCAGGGAAACACAAGCTGCTCACGGCTATGCCATGACACACAAAGGAGCTACGCTCATCAGCTAAATTATTCATTGCCATTTTCCCAGCTCAGCTCTCTTGTTGACCTGGTATCACTGATGAAGGAAGATCTGCAGAGAATAACTGACGAGGTGGGACTGAAAGAGCAGAAAGTTTGGACAGAGCTCAGCATGTGGGTAAACATCATGTCAAATGGAAAACGACAGGAAGAGGCAAAGATTGAATTGGGAGGTGAAAAATGAGGACAAGCTGAAAAACCTGGTGGACAACTAATGATAGCGCTAAGGGCTGTGAAACTGGCACCAGCAGAAGTACAAGGCCAGAAACTCTGCAAGGACTGAAGTGTGCTCCCAACATTTTGCCGAGGCCAGGAATGAGCACGTCTAAGACAGCTCCACTGAATGGGTCAGGGTGCTGGAGCATGAGAAACGGCTGTGACCCAGGGACAGGGACCGTGGAAACAAGCCGGCTGGAAAGAAGGCTGCCAGGGCTGGAGCTGCAGAAAATAAAAGATGATGTGATGAGGGAAACAGCTAACATGAGAAACTGCCCTGCTACTGAAGAGTCGAAAAAGACAGCTGTGATGACTTGGATGTGTGTCAGGAATGGCCCCTAAAAGATACCCTACATGGCAATGCACATGGGAGTGTGAGGCACTAGAAATAGAAGAATACTGGGCACTGGGCAGGCAGAGTGAAGAGCAAAACCGAGCTAAATGGTTTGAGGACAAGGGAAGCTACTCCAAGTCCAACAGGGTAGAAAGAAACCTCTTTGCTGCGCTGATGGACTAGGAACAAAAATAAAATAGAAATCCATTGTAATTTTCTTGGTTCAACTAATTCATAGGAGGGTTTAAACCTTGACTTGACTCATTCAAAAAGCACCTCTCACCACTGGAGCTGCTGGGGGTTGGGCAGTGCCCCTGGGAGGGAGTTGGAAGGAGCCACCCCACCCTGGGGAGGGGGTTAGGATCCAGTGCTCTCCTCTGCTTCTGCTCATGGCCAAGCCACCACCGTGCACTCATGGTCCCTTGTGTGTTTGGGGGACATGATTCATGGACAGGCCTGGATATTTTATTGAAACCTCTTAAATAACAGTCTTCAGACCATCTAGGCATCTACACCCCATTGTAATCCTTGGAGCAGGTGTTGGCACTGGAAGAGCACCATCCTTCCTGTGGTTTTTTTCTACCAGGGAGGAACCACGGGGCATCACGGCTACCTGCTGGGAGCAGGCACGGTTCAGGAAGCTCTTCCATGCAGCTCTTTGATGGCTTTCCGAAATTCCTCTTTGCTTTGATTTACATTGAAATTTATGTGCACCTAGCTCATGTTTTGGAGCTTTGAAGTGTACTTCAGGTAGCAGCAAAGGGGCGGCGGACATTAAATGAATAATTAAATCAAGAGGAGCAGTTAGTACAGACACAAACCAGAAAGCTATACAAAGAAATGATCCCATTGCTCTCCTCATAACGACAAAACATGTTCTGTATGCAGATCAGAATATTTGGCTTTCAGGAATTCAGATGGGATTGACTTAGTTGAAATGACAAAGATAGCAAAGAAAGAGGGCAAGAGCTTTGATTTACGTTGTTGAAGGAGTGATCTTCCTCCAGGAGGGTGGCTTGCACTGCAGTGGCTCTCGTGCCCACCAAAACCAGAGGGGGACCTGCCTCTGGGCACAACTACCAGGGAAAACCAGGGTGGGAATCAGTGCATCAAGTGAGAATGTGGTTGCTTAAAGTTCGTTAAATGACAGCAGCGCTTTGCAGGCAGCAGTGCAGGCTGTGCATCTCACGCTACCAGTTGCCTTTGGGGGGACATCTCAAAACTGTGAACCTCCTCCCTTCCTACCACCAGTGAGGTGAACCCTGCGGTGTGAGCACCCGGGTTTGCAGGACCTCCTTGCCGCCGGAGGATCATACTTTATGGAAAAACGAGGACATGGATAAAGCATTTGTATTTTCTTCTTACTGACAAAAACCTGTAGCCATAAATACATATGCAGAGCTGACCTGACTGATAGATCCATCAGGGCTTGTTCCTCTCCAGGATTTAGCTGTCAGCCTGTCAAAGGCAGCTGCTCAAAGGCTGAATTTTGTTTCTGTTCCCACAGTCATCAAATTTTCAGTCAATCCCAGCCTGGATGGCTGCTGTAATCCTTCACCATATCGGCTGTGCCAGCCTCTTTCCCCTTGACAGTGGCCCTGGGATGGGAGGGGAGCTTGGGCAGGTGCCGGTCCCCCTGCCAGGTGCTGGTCCCCCTGCCAGGTGCCACCAGGGCACATCTCCATCACCTGAATGCACAGGTGGCACTCAAGAAAACCTGGGAGGAAGGAAAAAGTGTCTTTTTTTTATTCCCATAGAGCTGTTTTTCAAGCATTCAAGAAGTGCTAGAGGTGGATTTGTGGCTGCAAAAGCAATAAAATTGCTTAGCTGTAGTAACACAAGAGAAAGTATAATATTTTTTTCCAGGAGAAAGTATCATTTTAAGGGAAATTTTTTAAGGAACAGCTAAAGAAAAAGATTGAATAAAATCCTGGAAGCAAGGAAGGAAGCACTGCACTAAAGTAACAAAATACTTTGCTTCAACCCTTCCATGGTGAAATGCTCGGCTTATTCTTTTGGGAGGCAACATGTTGTTCTGAAATTCATTTAATGTAAAAAAAAAGCCCTGTCAGTTGCTGAAATGACAACAAACGCTTTGACAGGCATCAAAGGATCTACTCATCTTTCTCAAGTTTAGTTCCATAGGAGATTACAAAACTTGTTGGTTTCGATCCAGCAGAGAATAAAAGCCCATTGCAAAACCGGGGAATTCCCCGCAAAATGGAAATTCCAGCTCCCACACAGTACTAGTTACTCTCATTAGTTTTAGTTTCTTGCTTGCACGCTCCGTGGTTTCCCTCTGCTTCCCAGGACTCCCTGATGTAAAGCCACACAGGTGTCATGGCGCTGCTCTGCCCTGCTGCGGCCACGGCCACCTGGCAAAAGCACCAGCTCGGAAGAGCGAGGAGGAACTGGGAGCTCACCCAGTATGGGAGAAGCTGCCCATGTTTCTTTCTGTTTTGCCACCAAAAGCAGCCCAGGAAGAAAGTAGAATGGGGCCATCAGTTTGGCCATGGTCACGAAGGCTGGTAGTGTGGTTCATGCCACCAGGAGGGGACGCCTTCCTGAGGAGGGAAAAGCCCTTCTCCAAACTGTCTGGCAAACTGAAATAAGGTTTGGGCAAATTGTCTGCAAAAGGGGAAAATCAAAGCCCTGCCGGAGGTGCAGCATGAACCAACCCTGGCTCCTCCTGGGCTTGTCCCTGGCAGGAGCGTGCCTGTGTGGATCCTCTGCCTAGGCAGGAGTGAATTCTTCTTCTCTACCTGGGCGTCTGTATCTACCAAACGAATGGGATTGCTCCTACTGCAGCTTATCTCCACTCTGGAGTTAGGTTATTTGTTGAGGGATGGACAGATGGATGTTGAAGCACTTGTGGGAAAACTGCTTTTCTTCTTCCCCAGCATGACTGTGCCAGCTCATCCCCTTGAAAACTTGGCCAGAAGGGGGCTGAATGTAAAATGATTTAGCACTGGATAAAAAAATTCATGGGAAACTTTTTCCCACCCCTAGTGTTTTTTTTTTCTCTATCTAGTTTCCACACTCCAGCATCACACAGAGAATTGCTTGCCATGGAAAAACCATACTCACCACCAGGAAAATCAGCTTTCTGCTCTTACAAGCAACAGAGCTGCTTGCCCAGGCCAGGAGGTTGCTGTCCCAGATGTGCATTTTTGCCGGCTCACCCTGGCTGGACCTGGGCACGTGGCCACAGGGAGAAATGTCCTCCATGGCCCACAGAACCCCAGCACAAGCAGGTCCCGTGTGCACCTCAGCGTGCCCGTGCATGCAACACTCCTTGGCATGTTTTGGGCCCTTTGCAGCAAAATATTCCAGCGTGACGCTTCCCTTCAGCATGAGAAAGAGGTTGGACAAGAGCCCCAGCTGGGCCTCCATGTTGCCGTTCTTCAAAACATGCTTGCATCATGTTTTGATGCAAAACATGCCTCAAATTTTGCATGTTTTTCAAATCACACAGTCCTGGCAAACATTCCTGGCCACTGCTGCAGCATGCATGAGAGCAAAGAGTACGACGACTTTCAGGACCATCCCCACTGGTCCCACACGCAGGTCACACCACTGAGGCTCACCACCCAGTGACGAGGGGGACACACCAGCATGCAAAGCTGGGGCGGGACGTGCCTTCTGTCAGGGACAAATAATCAACTGTCATAAAGAAAAAAAGAAAAGAACTGGAAGAGGGAAAGGGGAAAGTAATGCACTGAGAGAATAAATTCACTTGATATGACAGAAAAATAGTTCTTTATTGTTAAAGAACTGAGCACGGTCTGCCTTGGTTCCTAGTTGTATCGCTTGTGATTCACAGTCTGACTCATACCAGAGTGTTGCCACTTATATAAAGGGATACATTCTTGAAGATATGCGGTGGTCTGAAATATTCATAATGAATAAAATTCAGATCGGGGTCTCCATTGTTGCACTGCTGGATCATCCTGGCAGTGACATACTACGGAAAGAAGCAAGAACACGCTGAAGTCACACAAACCTGTACTTTATAATTAAGAACTTGTAAAGTTTGTCCCAGATATGGGCTCCCCTGCAAGATACGCTCAAAGTACTCAGTCACCGCCAGCAAGGCAACTAGTCCGGATTCAGATGGGTATAAATAAGACTGGGTCTAATAAGCCGTATTTCAGCTTCCTAATGGAAATTCCCAATGAGTTTGAGGGCTGTAGGACTGATAGGACTCTTGACTCATCAAATTGAACATCCTTTTGCCCCTCAGCACCTCTCACCTCCTCGTGCTGCTTATAAAGTGACTGTGCTTTAGACCCAGGTGGATGTGGGGACCCGAACGCCAGGTCAGAGGCTGATCTGAGCCCACCGGGACCCTTGGCGAAAGCCCAGGTGAAGTGCACACATGGCAAGCTGCTATCAGTTTGCTCTTGTGACAGCGCTGGTTTGTGGTTCAGAAAGCTTCTTCAGCCTTCCTGGGCTTGCCCTTAAAGTATGAGGAGAGTGTTCACAGCCCCTCTCGGCTCCTCTCATCAGGCTTGAAATGCCCACTCCGTTAGTGTCCTCTCCAGACGGGGAAGAGTGGCTCCCCCAGACACTTCACAGTCATTTCTGCTGACTCCAAACAGTTTTGTTTGTCTTGGGCACGGCTGAGCAGAGCAGGCAAGGGTTCCCCAGGGCTTCAAATGAGGCTTTCCACCTCCTGTGTCAAACATGAGACATGTAAACCTGCCCCACACTAGCACCACAGCAGAGACACATGGAGATTTTTGCTCTGCCAGCTTTCCCATCACAGGTTACTGCAGACATCGCTATCATCCTGCCAGGGCACCCCTTGCACACTGTACTGTTGCATTGCATTCCGTTTCTTCTGCTGTGGTCCTCAAGGGGAAATGATCAGGGTTTTGGCAGAAGATAACTATTTGAAAGAGCTACATCACCAGACTTTGCAAGTTGTTAGAGTCTCACCCACAGGAATGGATATTCTCTGCTGGATGTGGATAGCCCCTCACACTATACCCAGCTCCAGGTGCTATGAAGCTTGGAGGCACATGGACCCTGGAAGTCCTTCTCTTGAGACACGGGCTTTCTCAGGGTATACCAGGGCACAAGTGGGACCAAAAGGCTTGGGGACTGATGAAGCTTTTAGTGCTTGGCAAATACATCTAACTTGCAGTGTCTGATGCTGTTTCTAAAGCCACATTCCTCACGTGGCTTAGTGCTGTTGTTGTAATAAAACTGATATTAACTAGAAAAATGAAATGTAACATGTAACCAAAGCAACCAAGGAAACCTGCCACTGCTGCCAAAGGTTATCTATACAGCCCCAACCATATTTCATTAATTACAGAGAAATAGTAACTAGACATGATTTATCTAAGATTGAATTAAGCAACTAACTACTAGACAATGTAGCTTTGTTAATAAGCAGGATATTTCTGTCAAGAGAACGATGAACTGTAGGGCTGGTCAGCAAACCAAGAAAACCACCTGGAACTGCCAAGATTAGAAGAGAAGTAGGTAAAAGGTAATTTCAGTAGGGGGAGATTGCAACCACCGACTCATCGACCACCTACCCAAATGATACCACCTGCTTAAAAGAGAACAATGGACGAAGAAGACAGAATCTGCATATTAATTTACATAGGAAATGAAGAAATCTTGATCAATCATTAAAGAGAATAACCATGAATATGTATTAATTGTTAGAATATGTAATAAACAGTGTATAAAAAGGGAAATTTTTGAAAATAAGGTGTGCTCCCTTGGAACGAGCACCCCATTTCTGCGCATTAATGGAATAAACTTGGAAATCCCTCTGCTCTGTGTGTTATTGGCTTGCACACCAGGTAAAGCCCCCGGATTTGGGACAACACTGTGATGGGGGTTTAATGTTTAGATTAAGTTTTTCTTTGTAAGAGTAGTTGCTTCATCTACTTTTTCATTTCATGTTTCCATTTATAAGGCACAACTACTGTCAGCACCTGGAATACTTAAAAGTGAGCAATTAGGATGATTATTTTTATTTAGATAACACCAGTGAAGGTGAGGACGCTATGATTTCATGTGTTGTCAAAAGATAGGGTGGAGACTGTTTCTGCTCTACCTTGTAGTCCGTCTCTTGCTTGTTATTTATGAAGGTAAACAGCAGTCAACCTCCTAAATAAGCCCAGAAGAGAGACTGAGCAGGAGTTGAGGATTTGTCCCACTGATGTTGCTGCACAGTCAGAGCCATGGAGAGCTGTCCCCAAGAATGCATCTTCCTTCCAAATGAAGAGCCTGGGGAGAGACTATGGGCATTGCAGTGTCCCTCAGAGATTGCTGGCGCACAGGAATCGCTGCTTCGTTGGCTGCGGAAACGTTGCGTCCGGCACCACCACAGTGGGACACGTGATTCATGTGGACTGAGCTGTGCCAGAAGTAGGACGCTGAGGGCTCTCAACCTCCTGCCGATGCAGAGCTGCTTTGGAGGCCAACAGAGTGGGTTTTCCTCTGCGGAGAGGATTGTGGCACTGGACTCCTGCTCTACGTAGGTAGTAAAAATGAAACAACCTGCAATAAAAGCAACCTGGCTTGTTTTTTTTTTATAAAAAACTTGCCCCACAAACAGCAATATTAAGGGCTAAGCCTTAACATAAAGGATGGCTGATTCCTTAAGCCTTAAGCCATTCTGCTCAAATGTCTCCTATGGCATGGATATCCAAGAGAGTGGTTTAGATCTCTGACTTCCCAGTGTTGGCTCCATATAGCCTGGCTGAGAAGCAGGGCCTATATTCAAACCATAATCTACAGGTATCTCCCTAGGGTGTTTTGATGGCTTCTTTTTATTGGTCACGTAAGCAGGCAGGGTCTGGGAATGCTGGAAAATTGCAGTTTGAATTGCTCACACCTCTCTCGAACAGAGACTCCACAGGAGGCACCAGTGCCAATTGTCAGTGTCACAGAAAATGCCCTGCATATCATCATCTTAATCTCTTTTTGAAACATTTGTCTAACCCAAGACACCACTGATCTGGACAGAGGTTCTTAAATAATGATTTTCCCCAAAGAGAACTCCATATAAAATTCCATTATTAAAACCTTAATTATTGCCTAAACAACTTTAGCTTAATTGCCACTTCCAGCTGAACAGACTCATTGGGACGTTAGGGAATTATAGCTAATGCAAACAGAACTCTGATGTATTTCTTCACAGTATTGTGTTAAGTAAAATCCTTGAATTCCTCCAGTGTTATTTTAAAGAACTGCGTGTGATAAGTCAACTTGGTTATGTGCTCTGTATGGAAAAATTGCCAAATATCCCACAGGGCAAATATGAAAAAGCCTCAGAGAAGGCATTCTGAAGAAATGAGACTTTATTGACTTTTATGTCCCACCTTCAAAGGCCATCAATCAAATATTGTTGAAGACTGCGATTTCATAATTTCATTGCGATTCCAGAGGGTGGGTAGTAAAGGGAGTCTCATGTTGGCATATCATTGATTGTGTGATTTTTCTTTTTCGAACAAAAACAAAATAAATAAACAAAGCAAGAGAGAGAACAGTGATGGAGAGCAAGGTAACAATGAGAGTCCTTGATTCAGTCCCTTCTGATATCAATGACAGCTGTTGCTGGTCTATCACAAGGACAGGATTCACACAGAAGAGGAATAAGACGGGAAAGCAAAATTCTCATCAGGGAAATGAATTCTGAGCAGATCAAGAAAATCTGGACCCCATACTTGGGTTGTTTTTGGTTTCTTTTAAGCAGAGAAATAACAAGCAGCGACACAGGTATCTATTTAGTCTGCAGTATATTTTTCTTGATCTTTTCTCCTTTGCAGTTGCCAAATACTGCTGTTCCATCAGATCAAAACTGAATGAGGGCTTTTACTCTGTGCCCTATCATGTTTCTGTTTTGCAAGTGGTATGCCTTGAATAGAAAAAAAAAACAAGCATACGATAAACTGCTTAATTCAGGGAGGACCACCCACTGTCACAGTTGAAGCTCAGCAGTAAAGCTCCCAGCGATGAGTCAGTGCTCAGGAGCACAGCTGTCCTTCACGGGCCGCCACTCACATACAGTTGCACCGGCTTTCTCCGTCTAGCTCGCCACAAAGATTTTGGGTCTGCTCTACCATCTTGTTTCTACTCTCCTCTCCAAACCTTTTAAATTCCCAAACCACACACCCCGTTATCAGGGGCCACCTTCGATTATTCTCTTAGCCATATGTCTCATACTTCAAGGGCCAGAAGTTTTGTTTTTTCTCGTAACCGGTTAGGCTCCATATAGACTCTATCAACATCTTTTTATCTATTTATATCTAATTTTACCTATTGCCAGTGTAGTCCCTATCTCATTCAACTTACACTATGAGCTTGAGAAGAGATCCATACCCTCCAGTGCCTTAAATGGCCTTGAGCTGCTAATTTTCAAGGACTATTACAAATGACACCAGGTGAGCATCTGACACGGATAATTTACAGAAGCAATAATTTTTAAACGCAGTCCCCTAAGTGAGTTTGTGACGTGAGCAACAATGGAAGAGGAGAAACTGGGAAGAGCTGCGTGCCAAGGAGACAACAAGGGATGCCAAGGATGAGGAAAACTGCATGTGAAAGTATAAAACTGAAGAGGGGCCAGGCAATAAACAATGAGGTAACTTGTGCTAAATTACAGTGCCCAGCTGTGGGTGAACTGTTGCCATGAAGTGGTGTCACAGGTGAACCCAAAATGTGCAGGGGGCTTTGGAATTTTTCCTGGGATCTTGTTTCCAGATGTTGCTTCTCAGGGTTCGGGTCCAGCTGGAGAGGGGACAACATGAGTTTAAATGCTGCCAGTCACTGATGCCTCTTCCTGGAAGGCTGTGAAGAGCTATTTTTCCTAACATTTCAAATGAAACGTCCTTGAAATGTCAGTAAGTGTGACAGTGTGATGAAAAGGATTTACAGCAGAGCTGCCTGGAATGCGTATGAGGGGACAATGACAAGCAGGGGAAGAAAGCAAGCAGAGCTCTAAATGAGTGGAAAATATAGGGTTTATTTATTAACACAGAATTTAACACCCCAGTAACAACCCAGTTGTTCACTGTTACACCAGAAGATGTGTTATACATCACTGTCTCCTGCAAGGCTCTTTCTCTTAGCAGTGTGAGCCTTTCCTTCGTCCTAGATTTGAATCTGATTTCCAGATTATTTTAATTACTTTCCAACTGAGTCAAAATACTGGAATGTTTCTTTTGGAATTGTCCAAAATTAGGGTTTTTTTCTTTTCTTGGAGATTCACTTCTATTTATGTACAGAGTTCATGAGGTGCCTAGTCTTAAAATCTTCTACAGCTGACTAGTTTCAATGGCATCTTTGCAGACAAAAAGCCTTGTCCAAGCAGACCCTTGGCACTGCTGCAGATGAAATGCATGAAATAATCTATGTGAAACTGCCTGATTAGACAAGTATTTTCCAGTAAACTTAAAGGGAGGCAAGTATCCAAGTTCCCTGGACAACTCTGACCAATTTTGCAGCTATTTCTGTGGTGACAGTGGCTGATGAGAAAGGAAGTGAATGATGGGGAGATGCATTGAGCTGCTTATCTCTGTCATATCTTGATTAATTCAACTGAAAGGCAGAAGCTGTAATTGAACATGGCGTCCCCAGCTGAAGTCACTAACAGACACATGCTTTGATGGGAGGAGAACAGATAGGCCAAGCTGTATTTGGTACGTGAATATTGCGAAGTATTAGGTTTACTTAAGCATTAAGGATTAAAAAAAAAAAAATAGAAAAAAAATGGGCTCTTCCCTTGGTTTAAAATATTAGACAGAGGCTAAATGATCGGTTCTGAGCTCTGGAAAGCCTGCTTACATGAATCATTGACGAAGACAAGATGTGAACCTTATTTAATATATCAGTTCCTGGAATGGGACTTTGGGCTTTTTACTGTGGAAAATCGTTCCCTGAAACTAGCTGCTTTATCAGTGGGATTAGCACCATCCAGAGTTAACTCGCTACTGGGATCAGTGGTCCCTCATGAGAGGTCGAGGACAGTACTTGGCTCCAGAGAGCGGTTGTCATTTCTTGTGCAGAAGTGCTTAAAACAGGGAGAATGTACGTGGGTGACATAGCTATATTCATGGGACTGGATTTATCTGTATGCTGGGGAATGAGCTGCGCTCTACTTTTGCATGAGCTGATTTATTTTGCGTTCTTGTTACGAATGTAATTCCTTAAGGGGAAAGACTTCCTGACTGCAGTTATATTTGTTCTGATTACAGAGCCATTCCCCATCTTGTTGTGCTTAATTTACTTTCCTAATGTTGTCAAGTTGCTCTCAAAATTAGAATCCAAGTTTGGATATACCAAAAATATCAAGTGGGACTCTCCAAAGCACAAGAAGTCTGAAACCCGTGTAGAATCACCACCCTGGAGACTAGTGAATTACTGGAGAGAATTTTTTAGAAAAAGATAACGGATAATAGAGCTATTTTTGGATGTTCTTTTAAAATCAGTGGCTGTCTAAGAACAGTAGCTTCTAGCTCAGCCTTCATTGTAACTGGAAAATGGATGCCTCCATGGAGCTCAGTCACACATATATCACACAGGCTGACAGCTCACATTCTACTACCTTTCCTTAATGCTGCATTTGTAAGTGGTAATTATTTTAATGTGTGATTATTCTAGTTTTGAGCAGTTCAAGGAGTATCTGATACGGGTAAGCAGGTGTAACTTTTAAAAACCTTTGCTTCATATAAATTTGCCCTACAATTGATCATATGAGTCTCTGTGATACAATCCCTAGAAAATGATCTGAGTAAAACCTATCATTTTATCTCCTTTGAGATACTTAGATCCATTACACAAGGTTCTCCATTCTCTCTTTAATTATTTGTTCTGGCAATAAAACCTTTGGTGGCTGTTTAAGAAATAAACCTGGAGTTCAAAAACTCCCAGAAGGAACTGTGGTGAATATCATTTCATTCTACGTAGCACAGAAAACATATTATTCTCTTTGCTGAACCCTCTGTGGTTTATTGGGAGAGTCCTGGAGCACAGAGAGGAAAGTGACTCCTTCTAGGGGTTGCAAATTGGATCACAGAATCATAGAACAGTTTTGGTTGGAAGAGACCTTAAAGATCATCTAGCTCCAAACCCCCTTCCATAGGCAGGGACATCTTCCACTAGACCAGGCTGCTCAAAGCCCCATCCAGCCTGGCCTTGAACACTTCCAGGGATGGGGCATCCACAGCTTCTCTGGGCAACCTGTTCCAGTGCCTCACCATGCTCACAGGAAAGAATTTCTTCCTAATATTCTGAATGTCATGAGGGCACCTGTGCAAGTCTGTGATAAACAAATTGGGAAAGGGGAGTTGCTGCAAACCATGGTGTTCCCTCCTTATGGTCATGGGGGAGGAGGGCAGATTGATCAGGGTCTGGTCTTATCCTGTTTCTTATGATCCAGAAAGGGTGGCTGGGAGGAGGCAATGCAAAGCAAGGCAAGATGTGGCAAGCAGAGGAGAGGAGTATATGGCCTCCAGGTAGAAAAAAAGACATGTGGGATCTTGGCATTTTCTTTGACTTGTCCCTGAATGTACATATCAGTGCCAAAGACTAAATTGGTCCATTTGGTATTCAGTAGGCCTGCAGTGTCCAAAATACCCATCATATTTTTCCTATTCTGGTTACTTTCTTATTTCTGATGAATATATATATATATATATATATATATATATATATATATATAACACAAATTTGTGATAAAATGGAATAAATGTATTGGTAAGAGAGGACAGCCTTCCCTGTCACAGAAGGACATGATAAGTCAATAACACCTTGTATGTTTTATCAGCTCCCACTATGAAGACCCTCATAGTCTTCATTACTGTCTCAATGAGCTCTGCAAACAGGAAGGTCTCCAAGCCATGTGGCTAAAGCCACAGCCTTTGTGAAAAGACTCCTCTGGCATGTTGTGTCTTGCAATGATGGACTTTATATGATTAAAACCAGTATTAGGAAAAAATCCCACCAAGTGTGGCTGGCTCAGAACAGTGTGATACCCGCCAGACATGAAGAGATATCACTGACTGTTCAGGTGAAACAGGTCGGCTCCTGTTTATTGACAAAGACATTTTGAGAGGGCTGATTGCCTGAATGGTTTGGGCTCCTCTGTTGTTCCCAGACACCTGACATGCAAATCTGGATACAGCTCAGAGAAGGTCTGGCCCTAACGCAGTGCCTGTTTACAGACCAAGCGCTCTGCAGTGCCTTGACATCCCCCGTGCACCCCTGGGATGGTTTCAGTCTGCACGGTTCTTGGATGAGCAAAAAGTACCTCTTTGTCAGGTCTCCAGGAGGACGGGTGATCTTTTGTCTCCATTCCTCGCTGAAACTCATTCAGTGTCCTGAAGGGCAGAATTCCTTTGATCATGTTTCATCAGCTTGCTTTGCCAAGCAGATCTCAGCCAACTTTTGATCTGGGGCTGGTAATACACTCCTAATTAGCCAGCAGCCAATTCTACAGCCGGATGTTGGCCTCTGCCTTCAGGCAATGGGCTTCTTGAGAGGGCATCTGCTGTGGAAGAAGTCTTACCCTGAACCACAAGCTACTGCCTCATCAAACACATCTGGATTCACTGCATTCCCAGTGAGAGCAAGCTGGGACATCCTGACAGGAGAACTGCTGGTGGTCAGCTGCAAGAGCTACACAGAAGCCTGTGGTGAAATCTCAAAAGCAGTTAAAACACCCAGCCAAATGACAGAATTGCTTTTCTTATCTGCAAATGTATTTTTTCTCCATGGGATAGCATTTCCTGAGGCATATGCCATCAGTTCAGCGTCTCCATATCCTTTTTTCTCAGTAGAAGATATCCTCTTCCATGTCACACAATGGTACATTTGTGCTGGCAGAAAACAGGTGAGTTTTAGTAAAGTTAATGGTTGTCTTATAACTCCTTCTATGCCTGCCCTCACTTCCATTTCTGCACTTCAGTCAAAGCAGAACAATTAAAAGATTGCAAGGTACCGGCCATTTTGGGATACCTTTTTTTTTTTTCCAGTAAGTTGGTCACACACTGATAAGAGTTCAGCTTCGTGGTGCTGTCAGATCCACCTCTTCTGCAGGTGGCCTCAGCCTGCCCTTGCCGGGGGAGTACTGGATGTGGAAATGAGTGCTTTCTCTTGTGAATCCACATCTGCTCATGTTCAGGTGGGTCCAGCTTCTTGAAACGGTCATGGCATTTTGCTCAGATGATCCCTGAGCATCTAGACAATAAAGCCATGGACTCGGATAGGGTGAAGGCCACCCTGGATGAAAATTACATTGGGTGGCTAATTCTCTTTCCAAAGATCTTGGATTCAAAGGAAATTTCAAAGAATAAATATCTGAGTCCGCATGTTTGAATGAATCTAAAAAATGTTTAGAGCACAGCTCAGATGTGAGAGGGTGATACCTACAAACTGCCATCGACTTTAGAATCCTGTTCGCACCAGAGTTTACCAGGCCAAGTGCATGCCTGGCTGCTAGCTGTGCTAGAGGTTGTGTTCCAGCTTTCCCTGATCTCTAACTTGTCAGATGCACCCACGGGCTCTGTCACCATGACAAGAGCACCCACCAGCCGGGAGGCAAACAAGCAATTCACCAGCTGGGACCATGTCATGGACCCGTCTCCTTTTCTGAGCTTTATTGTGCAGGGTTCATTTTGAGGAATATCAGATAGGCTACAGTAGTAAACAAAGAAAGAGAATAATTTTCCTTATTGTTACCAAATCTCCTGGGTGGAAAGGGGGGAGAGGAGCAGAGAGGAGAATCTTGGTATCACTGAGCCTGCCAGGCATGGCTGTTTGTGTGGATATCACTGTTTTAAGTCTTGTGACAAGAAAACACATCACATTACAGCTCCGAATAGCGCTGTGTGCCATCAGGCAGCTCTTCTGCAGGAACCAAAGCTGTGCAGGGTCCATTGGCCAGCCATGGCTTGCCTTTAGCTTCTCAGCTTGAGATGGGATTCTTCATTAAGCCTCTGTCATAGGCCTAGTTCTTAATTTAAATTACAGCTCAGCAGCGGTATTTAAAAGGTTTTAACTCAACAGATGTCTTCCTGCATGGACACCAACTCAAACCATGCTGGTGCCCTGAGTACTGACCCTGGCTGCACGCTGCAGGGGTCTCTGGTACATATAATTTTCTGACAACAGGCCAGGACCTGAAGTGAGCCAGAAGGGGTTTGTACATCTTCTCAGGAGTGTCTGTCCCTATCGCAGTCTTGGAACAGACTGCCCAGTCTCAGTATGATCTCTCTATTCCAGTGATTTATCCCCTCTTCTCCCAAGAGGCAGATGTGTGTCTAATGGCCCGTGTGTCCTCTATCACCTGAGCCACTGGAAAAAGGCAGCTACCGCTGCACCAGAGGCATGCAAAGGTTGTTTGGTTTTGCCTTACTGTCAGTGCAGGCTGCTTTTAGCTTGTTTGGAAAAGCTGCCGCAGATGCAGGTTAATGCCGACATTTCTTTAACTGTTGGCGTCGAGTAATAACATGGTTGATGCTGCCTAGGGGATTAGCTGGACCCTGCAATGTCTCCTGCTGCTTCTTGGTGCTCTTGGCTTGTGTATCTGCTGTAATTGCTTTCCCTGGCATCAAATCAGTGTCAAGCTACGGCCTCTCTGACACCCAGCGATGTCTCTCACAGCAAAAAATAAAAATCATTCCCATAACATTTAATCGTGAAACCTGCTGGTGAATTCTCCACGCTGTGCTGGGGTGCACAGGGCTGTGAAATCTTCTTCAATAGAATCAATCTTGCACCGAGAAAAAAAAAAATCCTCTCTCATGAAATATTAATTCAAGCTGCCAGCATCAGCATTCTAGGATTTTGCTTTTTCAAAGTCATCAGGTTGAAGGAAAACACATTTTCAGCCCTTGGCTCACCAAGTACAGAACCGAGTTGTTCTGAGAGTTGTTTGTCAGCCTGATCCTTGCCTAAACTGCTTGAATTTTATTTTCCACTTGGTCTAATCATCCCCAGCCTTGAAATGAATTATTCTGGAGCTAGTATCTGGCAGTGGGAGCACCCGGACCTCGCAGGCATTGTTAGAGCTGCGTTCCTGCAGAGACCGTTCAGAGAACTCTCTCATTCTCCTCCCAAGTTTGTTTCCCCACTGTCACCACTGTTTTCTCGTTTAAGTAAAAGCTGCCCATCTGGTCCGGCCTCTGCAGTGTGCTTCTAGTCAGCTTTTAGCAAACCAGCCTGAGGCAGTGCAGCACTTTCTGGGAAAAATCCCAGCAAACCTCCTCTCCACTAGCCAATAAATCAAAGCTCGCACTCCAGCACCCTCTGGCAGGAGGGTGCAAAAACGGTTTTACTGCAAAGGGGGAAGGAATCCCAGGGACATACAGAGAATAATAATAAGAGGAGACTCGTGATTAGGCATTCCTCAGCAATAACAGTGTTTTAGAGGCTCTTGCCAGAGCTATTCAGGGCACGCTGCAGTGCTGAGCAGAGGCTCCTGCTACACAGTGCTAAAAAGCTAATGATCAGCTAACACCGAAAGGAGCAGCCTCTGTCAGCTGTCTCAGCTCTGCGTGGTTACTGAACACCACGTGGCACCACATGTGAAATAAAATGGAAAATACCCCTAGTAAAAGAGGGAAGCCATTCAAGGAAAAGACACAGCACAAGGAGCTTCAGGCTTTGTGGCAGACACCGCAGACAGAGACGATGCTTGTCATTTGGAAGGAGATGCAAAACGTGCAGCGGCTCTGTCACGTAGCAGCATTGACAGAGGTTGCCAACAGCTCCAGAGCACAAATGACTGATCAGCCCCAAACCAAACTGCATATTTGTTCATTTTAAATTGGATACAGATGCCTGAATCAGCATGATGGCAGAAACAGTTTTATTAACGCTGGAAGAGACGGCATAGATAACACAAGACGTACAGGAAACCCTAGAGACTTAATGAACCAATCTTTACCAAGGAAGGGCGCAAGCTCAGGTAAGTATCAAAGTTAATGTAAATTTGTTACCTTCAGGAATGTGTATGTGCAGGAAACTTAATCTCTTTACTATTTGGGATGTCTTACATGCTGGATTTCAACAGAAAGGATGGGTACTGAAGAGAAAGACTGAAAGAAATGAGAGATCAGAACTGGTGAATATACAAAAACCTCTGCCGATGGAGAGATTTCAAAGGATTCCTGTAAACGTGTTGGAAGGGAGGCCTTTCACTGCATGCAAAGGGAATGTTTTTTTACGGGTATGCTTGATGCCAGATATTTTTCTACACTTGACGCTCCAGCACCAGCAGGTCTCTGGCAAGGCCATAAAAAACCAGCACGTTTGTTCACATTCAACACTCTGTTTGGGAGGTATTGTTTTCTCCAACTACCACTGAATTTGCATTCAGCAGCCCAGATGTTTCATCAGGCAAACGAACCATCTTTTGCTCCTCTTACTGCAGGGCAGGATGGAGACTGCCCTCACAGGTCTTTTAAAGAGCACATCAAGCAAACAGCTATCAATCAGATGTAACACTGCTAAAGCTGATGTTGCATTTGGGCTAAGAACTTAGAATCATAGAATCATAGAATGGTTAGAGTTGGAAGGGACCTTAAAGATCATCTAGTTCCAACCCCCCAATTTGACACAAGCCCCTTTCTTTCTGTATTTTTTCCTATACTAAGACCTGGGAAAACATAGTAGGAGAGACCATGCCAACACACCGAGCTGCTCTGACACCAGCTGGGGCACTTAGGCTAAAGCAAAGTGACAGTAATGGAAGACAGCTGCAATATGCTTGTCCTACCAGATAGAAAGATTTAAGAAAAACGTGTGCCACATCTTCCTCAAGCAATACCTGGAAGCTGCACAATGCAGAGACTGAAAAAATGGGATGCAAATCTTATTTGGGTGGAGAAACCGAATGAATAACTTCAAGTCCTGCTGTAAGGGCAACAGCAGGTTGGCTGAGGTCACTGTGGGCACAGCCAAGGGACAGGTTTATCCAGGGTGCAGATATCTCAGCAAAAGCGCCAACACACACACCTCAGAAACGAACAGGACATTTTAAATCCATGAGGTTGTTTATTTATGCTGGAAGCTCTGCATTATGATCGTCTTGATTGTTACTTGCTATTACATCTGGCTTGGGGGAAGAAAAGGAGGAGTGGGGGAGTTGCCGCTTTAAGGGAGCCTGGTGAGAAGCAGGCAGAAAGAGCTGTGCTTGCAGAGATGTGTCACGCAGCCCCAAGCAGCTGGACGTCAGGCTTTGAAAGGAGTGTGTCCCCAACAGTGTCCTTTGCTAGGACTGACTGCAGAGCATATTTAGCTGTCTACCATTTAAATGTACAAATCACTGCTCTGTGACTCAATTAACAGCTCCAGTACTCCTGGCCAGGTTCTCTCCCTTGAAGGGCAAAAGGCAGCTCTCCGTGACTATTAATGCTCCTATCATGCTGCAGACTTGTTCTGATTTTTGTGATGTGGCACTCCAGACCCAGAGCTGGTGCTGGCCTCCCAGCTGGCTCTCCTGGACCTGCCTACCCACTCCCTCTGCCAGGAAGCACGTCACACATCCCCTTCCTCAGGAACAGACAAAGGGCCAAACTTTTCTCTTTGTTTTGGAGGAAAATTGCTACCATTTCTGATCAAACCAAAGTTACTAGGAATCAATTAACCACCTCTGAGAAAAGGGCGTCCCAGGGGACACCCATCTCCTCTCCAGGCAGTGGGACCCACTCTTGACTTCTACGAGCTATTCTCTGCCACCCTACCGACTCACTGTGGAGAAGGATCGGAGCCTGGTGCTCCTCCTGTCCCTGCAATCCATGGTCACCAACATGAACTCTCTGAGCTCTGTCACGAGCTCCTGCAGTCCCAGGACACCCACGATCATTGTGCCATTGGGCGGGAATGCGATGGCTCCACGGTGACTCAGTGTCAGAGGGCTAGCACCAGCTGAGGGCCAGTGATGGTCTTGTCAGGCTCTGGAAACCCTGCTCAAGTTCAAAGCCATGGGCCAGGTGGTGGGCTCCCCCAAGCACGGGCTTTCCCACTGACGGAGACTATGTTTTCATATAACATTTCTTTAGCTTCCAAAAACAGGGAGAACCAGACTTGTTTTGGGTGAAAACATTGGATAAGGTGATTAGGTATTTTCTGACTGAATTAAACTTTGCCAGAACCCGAGAAAGGAAACATAATGGGGGAAGTTAGAGACTATGAACACCAAACTGCTACATTTCAGAAACAGTGAGGATCCAAAAGGACAGGGCAAAGCTCAGAGCAGCCTCTGCTGTCAGGAAGACAAATGTTGGTTATTGAGAGACTGGAGTCTCAATATAATATAATTGTGCTCATAATATTGTGCTCTGCAGAAAAGTCTTACACAGTACCAATGGGAGGGGAAGGCTGGGGGATTTCTAGACGGCACCACAACTAGGGTGGAACATAGAAACTCCTCTGAAAAAAAAATAAACAACAGCAAACCACCATGACGTCTCAGGGGACTGCATCCAAGATCTGTGCATTAAAATAAAGCCACATTACAAACCTAGAAGTGGGAAGCAAATGACTAAGAACGTGAAAATTCTCCTAACGCTGCAGAGGAGTGGGTCGCATTATGAAAGCGTAAAGAGAGATCACCATGTGCACATAATTCCATGATGCATTTTCATTGTCATTCCCAAGTTTCCTGCAAGGGTAGCACTTGAAACTCCTTAAAAACTTCATAAAATGTTGGTTTCCTGGTTGGAGGTAACCTTCGCAGAGCAGGAGAGGGAGCCAGAGGAGAGGGGATGGGGGAAACCCATGAGCAAGCAGAAGGCACAGATTTTGTGGGAAGGGCAGTGAGCAGAGATACTGGAAACATGTTCCTGTCTGGGAAGGATGTCCATATCTGCTTCTCACTGCTTCGGTATGGCACAGCTTGAGGGAAGGAGGGAACAGAAGGAAGGAATCTCAAAGATGCTAGTTTGGGAGAGACTGGTTTCAGGCCATGGCTGATCTATGCCAGTTTATCCTGCACCAGGTGGGCTGTGAGACTCTGAAGCAGAGGAGAAGATACAGTCCTGAACTGTCTCATCATGGCAGGGTTATTGAATACAGAAGAAGAAAGATTAGTTCTGAAAGGCTGGAAAAGGCTAAAAACAAGCCACCTGAAGGAGGGTATCTGCTCTGAAGCTTTTGAGATTATCTTCAAAGGTTCTAGAAGGAACAGGTGCAGGGTCCTTGCAGGGCCACTTCCAGCAATGCTGAGGGCACCCCTACTCACTGCTGGTGACTGTACCCAGGAAAATGTAGGACCTTTTGGGACAACACAAGGTCAGCAACAAGCAGCAAAGAAAGACCCTCCAGCTTTTTGTCCCCTGGAAGAGGTGTGGAAAGTCAACCAACACTGAGGGACTTCCAGCACCCAGCCTATGGAGTAGCAGCAGAAATAGAAAGGGATGTAGAGTGTCTGGGAGCACAGACCACCACAGACACTGAAAATGAAGGAATAGTGATGCTCCTTCAGTGATGGGGGCTGCGATGACACGTACAAGGTGTCTTTGCCCAGATACGGGCTAAGATGACCAGGAAGACTGGGAAGATCCAGGCTGCTCAAGGTTGTGAGCTGTTAACCCCAGCTGACATGTTTTTGACCAAGAACAGAACGTGCCTGGTTCAAGGGATGGCATATCTGTAGACACAGGGAAAGGTACTGGCCACGTAAGGCTCTTTGAGGGAGGGATTTTAGTATGGGAATGCCTTGCTGTGCTAAAGGTGATGCCAGAAGGAAGGATGAAGCAAGGAAGATTTGAGATCCCAGGGGGAAGGTTTGATGGAGGCGTCAGAGGAGATAAACAGACACCTCTTAGGGTAGGGGAGGTGGTTTAAGTCTTTTGTGGGAGCTAGGCCAGACTGTGGACCTGGAAGGATCTACTTTTCCAGAAAAATGAAACGGTTTGCTGAAGGACAGCAGAGTCTAGGTAGGGGAATGCAGGCAAAGAAAGAGCGGTTAGCTCAGAGGAACAAAAATATGAGAACGAAGAACAGACTGTAAATTTGTAAGCCCAAGCAAGAAATGGCTTACACGTGTAAGGTCCAGCTGCAAGGGACAAGAACCTGAGCTGCGGAGGGCACTGACCCCATGCCTCATGGACCGGTGGGAAGAGAAAAAGAATATTTCTGGAAGGTGTGGGGGAGAGGACTGACATATGTCAAATATAAAAGTCCATGTGTCCTCTGGTATAATTAACTAGGTTCAAGTAAAAGCTGCAGTAGTGGCTTCTTTTGGAGGCAATACACTGTCTTTGGGAATCTTTAAATATGGAGGAAGATGCTCTTCACTCAGGAGCGTTCTTCAGTACCACATCCAGGGAGACCGCTCTCATGATACCAAGAGCCAGCCTTGGGACAGTTTGATTTTGACAAGTGCCCCACTGCATTGTCCACGCTGGAGGTGTTGGAAGGACTCGGCAGTCTCCCTGCTTGGCATCTGACCCGGCCAAGGCTCGGCAGACTGCATTAGCCCCACCAGCACCTTTCAAACTGTTTGCATCTTGTTTAAGCCAACCAAAACACCTAGCCTCACCAGAGTACAGGCTTTGGGTGGGAATGGTTTTCCCCTTACATGTTTACTGCATTGTGTCATGGGTGTAACATAATTTCTGGTTGAGAAATGCAACCGCCACCTCTAAAGAACGCAAGTGCTCAACAGTTACTGGGGTAACTGTTGGGGGCTTTCTCTCTGCTTTATTTTCATGTCAATAAAGGAGAGTTTCTAGAGGTTTTGCTGGGGAGTTTCTCCATTGGCCCAATGGGAAATTCCACCTTGGCTGGACAATGTGGAAAGAGATGAAGACCTACAGAGATATTTAGATACCGACATCCCACTGAAATCATGGGTTTTAGGTACCTGAATGTCTTTATGGGTTGGTTCCTCCTTGGGGAGAGGAAGATTTGGGAGTGGAAGGTAAGGCCAGGGAACCAAGGGGCTGTCCTCCTGTTACAGGAGCCCTTCACAACCCCTGGGGATCTCAAGTCTGAGGAGAAGGTGAAGCTCCAGCGACACCCACTTCTCCCCAAGGCCTGAGCCCCGCGGAGCAGCCGCCCTCCCCGGGCTCAGCGTGGGGGCTGGAGGCGTCTCTCCCCCACCCTGTCCCTGGCAGGCCCCGCGGCCCAGCCCTTCCCGCCGCGGGGAGCGGGGGAGGCCGCGACGCCCAGGCCGCGGTGAGGGCCGGGCCCCGTTAGGGCCGCGCGGGGGCGCCACAGGACGGCGGCTGCGGCCGGGGCCGCCGGTGCGGGCTGGGCCAGCGGGGGCGGCCCGGGCGGCGGGGCGGGGGGGGGTCGCGGGCAGGCCGGGCCTAGCGGGAAGCTGCTGCCGCCTGCAGCCTGGCAAATCCCTGGGGGTTCCAGGTAGAAGGAAGCGCGCCCCTGGTCGCGACATGGTCAGTCGGGACCCAGTTCATGGGGTTTAAATAATTTGCATTGTGCTTAAGGACAGTGACAGTGGTCAGAGGCACAGTCTCCTGGCTTGCGCTGCGGCTTTCCCGGCTTTTTTTGACAGACCTTGGTCACATACCCAGAAACCACCATATTGCAGAGGGACAGTAAGAATTTGGCTTATCCTGGGTAATCAGGAGAGATGTGGACATCGAGCAAGGCCACTAGTGCCCCCCTCACAGAGGATGCATGTGGAGCCCTACCATCAAAGTGTGGTCCTGTTCGAGAAGGGACTGTAACTAATTCTGGTAGGAAGACAGAAATAACAAAATCTGTGTGTTACTGCAAGGATTGAGCTGGGGAAAAAAAAAAGAGAAGCAGTACGAGAGGGTGCAGGGACGTATATGAGCAAGATGACGGGACCACAGAAAGAAGATTTGAGTATGGAAGAATATGTCACATAAAGATATCTATGCTGGCTCAGACTGAGGATTTGTCTTCCAAAGTACTCTACTTCCAGCAGCAGCTATGAGGAGGTGCATAGTGAAAAGTAAGAGCAGTGCAAGTATATATTGAGAAGCTCAACATGAGCCGGCAGTGTGCCCTGGCAGCCCAGAAAGCCAGCTGCATCCTGGGCTGCATCAAAAGAAGCGTGGCCAGCAGCTTCAAGGATTCTGCCCCTCTACTCCACTCTGGTGAGACCCCACCTGGGGTATTGCGTTCAGCTCTGGAGTCCTCAGCACAGGAAAGACATGGACCTGTTGGAGCAAGGACAGGGTCACAAAAATGATCAGAGGGCTGGAACACCTCTCCTATGAGGACAGGCTGAAAGAGTTGGGGTTGTTGAGCCTGGAGAAGAGAAGGCGCCGGAGAGACCTTACAGTGGCCTTCCAGTATCTGAAGACGGCCTACAAGAAAGCTGGAGAGGGACTTTTTACAAGGGCATTTAGTGATAGGATGAGGGGTAATGGCTTCAAACTAGAAGAGGGTAGATTTAGATTAGATATCAGGAAGAAATTCTTTACTGTGAGGGTGGTAAGACACTGGAACAGGTTGCCCAGAGAAGCTGTGGATGCCCCATCCCTGGAAGTGTTCAGGGCCGGGCTGGATGGGGCTTTGAGCAGCCTGGTCTAGTGGGAGGTGTCCCTGCCCATGGCAGGGGGGTTGGAACTAGATGATCTTTAAGGTCTCTTCCAACCCAAACAATTCTATGATTATATTTATATATATATATATATATACACACACACATTCACTGTACTCCCTTGGGAGTACTCTCCCAATCTCCATCTCTTTTCAATCAGGGGATTTCCTGAGCCCAACATAGTTTATCTGTAGCTCTGACGGATCCCTCTGCCAAGTACTTGTCTCGGTGCCCTGCACACATTTTGCATCTCGAGCACTGTTTGCTGAAGGGCTCCACAAACCCACCAGGCACTGTGAGAAAGGCTCCTCCTTCTTCTTAATTTTGAAACTGTCTTACGTGTCATTTGGTGGCTCCTGGTTCTTGTTCTGGAGGAGAAGTGAACACCCTCTCTGTCGACTCGGGTTCCACCTTTCCCACTCATGATTTTACAGCTCTGGTAGCATAACTTCTGAAGTCAGACATCTCTTTCTGAAGCTGAAAAATTCAAGCCTGCTCAGCCACTCCTTAAATTTAAATAAGTCTATATCTTTAATATTCATTTTGCTTTTCTCTAAACCTTTCAGGTTCTGGTATCTGCTTTTGGAGATGTGGGCACGGTTCTCAAAATGTGAGCAAACCAGAGCCATAGCAATGCTTTCTGTACTGTTCTCTCTTCCTTTCCCAATGATGCCCTTTGATGGATTTGTCTTCTTGATCGTTACTGAATGATGATACAGTGACAGATAATAAAACTGAGACAAAGTGGTAAGAAAACAGAAGAGTTGAGTCAAAATCCTCTGGGAAAGGATGGTGAAGGGGGAAAATGAGATGGTGTTAGAGGCCCCTTTTATAAAACCCTAGACCTTTAATGTCTCTTTAATATAAAGAATAAATATTACTGTGAGTTGTTAGTATGCAAGAGTCTGATATTTCAGCTACAAACTCACGAATAAAGGGATGTGATATTGCACTTGCTTATCCCTACAAGCAAAAGGGGATGTATTTTGGATGCAGTTTTAGTAGTGAATGTATTATAGAAGAACCAGTTCCAGTAAATAATTCTGGATCAGAATGCTGATAGCATTAAAATGGAATGGGAAAAAGGACAAAAATATCCTTCTGGGTTGTTGGGTGGGTTGGTTTTTTTTTTCACAGGGAAAATTTCAAGAAATTTAAGAAAAGCAGTGAATGGAGTTAACCGGTTTGACAGCTCAGGGGTTGCACGTGGAAGAGTATAAGAGTTTACATCAGAGGTAGAAAATCTTTCTGGAATTTGCATGCTAAACAAGGGAAAAATGAATAAGGAAGTTCTTCAGAGTTACCTGGATGAACGACTGTTCAAGGAAGGATGCTAGGTGTAAACAGTCTATGGGAACGGATAAAGAGGTCAGTCGGTCCAGGCAGCTCTGTTTTGAAGGTCAGAAAACATAGGAATTCAGTACCAAGTGCCAAAAGTCAAGCTGAGTTAGACCTTGCAAAGATCTGTGAAGATAAGTGCTGAAAGGTTTGGTAACTGTATAAATAGAAACAAAGTTAAAAAAGGAGGAAGTAAGGCTGCTGTGTACAGAGTAGGAGGCTGAGATCAAACACAATATTTGGATCGCACTTAGATCAAGGGCCAGACCCAAGAGGGTACACAGGGCTGTAATGCCAGGAAATTAATTTGGCTCTGGGAACAAAATTCACAATGCTGAGGACGAGTCCTTTGTGTAGTAAATGAGAAAAAGTTACGTTCCCAGGACTAAAATCTACCACAACCAGTGTGATGTCTGAGCTGCTCACGAGGAAATGCCAAAGACACCTGTCCAAAACCCTGTCTCGGCTGGTTCTGTCTGTAACAAAGCTTCAGCCTCTCTGGCTACACCTGTTAGTAAATAAAACATGGTGGGGGTCCAGGATGGTGTACCAGTCTGTGCTTGCCCACGCTGTTTAATAGTGCCTGTTACAGGTATGGTCTGTGCAAGACAGCCCTTTCCCAGGCAATACCTGGGCATGGTTCATGGAACAGCATGGGATTGCTCTTCCCAGTGAGCAGTGTGGAGGTGTCCACCTTGCTTTGAACTTGTTTTAGAGAAGAAGATGGTTTTGCTGTGTGGATGCAAGTTGTGCCGTGCAGCTTGTCCTCAAGGACAGAGAACAGGACACAACCCATCTTATTTAGCAGTATAAGTCTAGCTTCTGAGATTGGGATGATCTAAATGACTGAGATATTACCAAGATAGAATCACAGAATCATAGAATGGTTTGGGTGGGAAGGGACCTTTAATGGTCATCTAGTCCAACCCCCCTGCAATGAGCAGGAACATCTTTAACTAGATCAGGCTGCTCAGAGCCCCGTCCAACCTGACCTTTAATGTTTCCACAGATAGGGCATCTACCACGTTTCTGGGCAACCTGTTCCAGTTTTTCAACACCCTCATGGTAAAAAATTTCTTTCTTATGTCTAGTCGGAATCTATGTTCTTTTATTTAAGACCATTACCCATAGAACCATAGAACCATAGGGTTGGAAGGGACCTCTGGAGATCATCTAGTCCAACCCCCCTGCCAGAGCAGGGTCACCTAGAGCAGGTTACACAGGAACACGTCCAGGCAGGTTCTGAATGTCTCCAGAGTTGGAGACTCCACCACCTCTCTGGGCAGCCTGTTCCAGTGCTCTGCCACCCTCAGGGTAAAGAAGTTCTTCCTCATGTTTAGGTGGAACTTCTTATGCTCAAGTTTGTGCCCATTGCCTCTTGTCCTGTCGCCAGGCACTACTGAAAAGAGCCTGGTCCCATCCTCCTGACACCCACCCTTTAAGTATTTATAAGTGTTGATAAGATCCCCCCTCAGCCGTCTTTTTTCCAGACTGAAGAGACCCAAATCCCTCAGCCTTTCCTCATAAGAGAGGTGTTCCAGTCCCCTAATCATCTTTGTAGCCCTCTGCTGCACCCTTTCCAGCAGTTCCCTGTCCTTCTGGAACCGGGGAGCCCAGAACTGGACACAGTACTCCAGGTGCGGCCTCACCAGGGCAGAGTAGAGGGGGAGGATGACCTCCCTTGAGCTGCTGGCCACACTCTTTTTGATGCACCCCAGGATGCCATTGGCCTTCTTGGCCACAAGGGCACATTGCTGGCTCATGGTCATCCTGTTGTCCACCAGGACTCCCAGATCTCTTTCCACAGAGCTGCTCTCCAGCAGGTCAGCCCCCAACCTGTACTGGTGCATGGGGTTGTTCCTCCCCAGGTGCAGCACCCTACACTTGCCCTTGTTGAATTTCATAAGGTTTCTCTCTGCCCAGATCTCCAACCTGTCCAGGTCTCCCTTGTCCTATCACTACAGGCCCTATTAAAAACAGCCAGGATATCATGGATGACCTCAGTCATGTACTGTCAGGGGCTATTAATGACTGGATAACTGGTTTTTTTCTTAAATTGGTAGTAATCTACTGCATAGTATATTCGAGGTTTCTTGCATATAACCTAATCTTAGACCCTTCTCAACTTAACGTGCTCTTATCTGACTTGGTGGTAGCGTTCTCTAGACAGCAGGATGCATGGCACTTTCTATCCACCCACCCGGAGCCCCTGGGTTCAGAGGAATGCAAGATTCCTGTGTGGAAAAGGACAGCAAGAGAGAGGCAACATGGCACTTTCTCTGTGACAAGGGCAGTCATAGAATCATAGAATCATAGAATCATAGAACCATAGGGTTGGAAGGGACCTCTGGAGATCATCTAGCCCAACCCCCCTGCCAGAGCAGGGTCACCTAGAGCAGGTTACACAGGAACACGTCCAGGTGGGTTTTGAATGTCTCCAGAGATGGAGACTCCACCACCTCTCTGGGCAGCCTGTTCCAGTGCTCTGCCACCCTCAGGGTAAAGAAGTTCCTCCTCATGTTTAGGTGGAACTTCTTGTGCTCAAGTTTGTGCCCATTGCCTCTTGTCCTGTCCCCGTGCACTACTGAAAAGAGCCTGGTCCCATCCTCCTGACACCCACCCTTTAAGTATTTATAAGTGTTGATAAGATCCCCCCTCAGCCGTCTTTTTTCCAGACTGAAGAGACCCAAATCCCTCAGCCTTTCCTCATAAGAGAGGTGTTCCAGTCCCCTAATCATCTTTGTAGCCCTCTGCTGCACCCTTTCCAGCAGTTCCCTGTCCTTCTGGAACCGGGGAGCCCAGAACTGGACACAGTACTCCAGGTGTGGCCTCACCAATGCAGAGTAGAGGGGGAGGATGACCTCCCTTGACCTGCTGGCCACACTCTTTTTGATGCACCCCAGGATGCCATTGGCCTTCTTGGCCACAAGGGCACATTGCTGGCTCATGGTCATCCTGTTGTCCACCAGGACTCCCAGGTCTCTTTCCACAGAGCTGCTCTCCAGCAGGTCAGCCCCCAACCTGTACTGGTGCATGGGGTTGTTCCTCCCCAGGTGCAGCACCCTACACTTGCCCTTGTTGAATTTCATAAGGTTCCTCTCTGCCCAGATCAGACTGCCAGTCAGATTGACAGAGCAATTCTTGGTATTCAGTTGCTGCTTTAGAAAGCCCTGCCAGCACCATCTGAACTCAGCGCTCACAATTTGTGTTAGTTCTCCAAGTGCTCCTGGTGTAACTAGATCTTTGGTACTTGTGGAAAAGTGGGGGTAATTTGATCAGATGGCATCTGAATTAATCAGCCTCCATAAGTTTGGAGGAGGACTAGGACCACTGCTCTAAATGCATAAGTCTTTACTCAACTTAAATTGCATGTTAGGATGCCAAGTCCTTCTTTAGATTTTGTCCTAACTGGATAGCAGTTCCAGCAATGATATTGAGAGGGGCAAATCCGCATTGCTATTGTGAGCAGGGATGCGCACAATTGATGATGAAACTCTTAGAAGAGAACCTACAGATTTTAATATACATTAGCAGATCACCTCCATCCCAGAGCTGTGAAAAGATTGAAAATCTGGAAGTAAAGATTTTTATTACAGTTTTTTTTAAAATTAGGGGTGGTACCACACAACCAGATGAGTAGCAGTCGTGGGACTCTGATTTTAGTAGTATACAAGGTCTTAATACACCTTTTGAAGTAAAACTATACAAAGGTACGAACTTACATGAATAATGGAACACAAAGGCAAGTGAATTCCCAAAAGGAGGCCATTTGGTCTATTTGATTAAAGCAAATAACTTTCTAGACAAGAGAAATGCAGCGTATCTAATCTACTTAAACTGCAGTAAAGTAAATGATACAGTGCTATCTTGCAAACTAGCTGAACTGAAGAAAGGGTTCCTGTACTCCCTCGTACAGGAACGAGGAAGGCAAGAGGCGGTAAGGAACTAATGAGAGGGGAGATGACACTGACTGTGTTGAAAGAGGACTTCTGATCTGGAGGAAAGTTACTAATGGAGTTCCTTCAGGATCCATCCTGGGATCAGTTTTATTTTGGTATTTCTTTTCATGGATTTAGCACCAAAAAGTAGACTGAGTTGATAAAAATTGCTTCGATCAAAATTGGGAGATACCACAATGTGAACAGCTTGGACTTCATGATGAGGATTCTTCAGTTCTATTGATTTGACTTCATCCTATGAAGAAAGGGACTTACTAGCTGGGAACAGCGCTTGCTATTTTTATTGCTATAGCATCAAAAGACTTAGCCGCAGTTGTGTGGCATCGTGGTGGATCGGAGGTGGAAATCAATCTGTAAATACTAAAGGGGATATGAGGACCTGCAAAGCCTTGTGCAGTACAGACCAGCAGATGCTGTTTGGTACAAGTTACAAAGAGAGACAGTGAAGGGCTGCAAAGAGAGAATCATGAGGTCAACACACCAGGCTAGGAAGGGGGATATTTCTGCAGAGTTTTGGTTGGGTATGAGCAGGACATGCCAGAGTTTGTCAAGGAATAAGAAAAAGGTGTTTCAACAACCAAGGAACGAGACGGGAAACTAAAACATGTGTCACCAGCTTCAGTCCCTCCCAGCCACAAGAAAAAATTTCTCAATCACTAGAGTCATTTGATCCAGAAATGCAGAAAACACCCAGTCAACACCTTCCACCTTCACACACACACATTGTAAACACTGGTGCATACTGTAAACCACAAGGCACTCTTTTCCCCTCCTGCTAGTTTCCCAGATGAGAATTTGTAAGGGTATGACTGTAGATGAGGAGGCAAACTGTAACAGGAAGGACTGTCTGTTGTTTAAATAACTTAGTTCATCCTAAACCACAGTTTTGGCAAACTTAAAATTCTTCCTGTGCATAGTTCTGGGATGAAATTGATTTGGCTCTTGAGACGCTCAACATGACCTGGCAATGTGTGCTCACAGACCAGAAAGCCAACCATATCCTGGGCTGCATCAAAAGAAGCATGGCCAGCAGGTTCAAGGAGGTGATTCTGCCCCTATACTCTGCTCTGTTGAGACCCCAGCTGGAGTACTGTGTCCAGATCTGGAGCCCTCAGTACAGGAAAGACATGGACCTGTTGGAGCGGGCCCAGAGGAGGGCCACAAAGACGATCAGGAGGGTGGAGCACCTCTGCTGTGAGGACAGGCTGAGAGAGTTGGGGTTGTTCAGCCTGGAGAAGAGAAGGCACTAGGGAGACCTTATAGCAGCCTTCCAGAACCTAAACGGGGTCTACAGGAAAGGTGGGGAGGGGCTCCTTACCAGGAAAGGTAGTGATACGATGAGGGGTAACAATTTTAAACTGAAAGAGGGTAGATTTAGATTAGAAAGAAAATCAGTAAAGAAATTCTTTACTGTGAGGGTGGTGAGACACTGGCACAGGTTGCCCAGAGAAGTTGTGGATGCCCCCGTTCCTGGAGTTGTTCAAAGCCGGGCTGGATGGGGCTTTGAGCAGCCTGGTCTAGTGGGAGGTGTCCCTGCCCATGGCAGGGGGGTTGGAACTAGATGATCTTACAAGTATCTTCCAACCCAAATCATTCTATGATTCCATGATACACAGAAACAAAAAAATATCTAGAATCTCCCTTCCACCTGTAATTCATTTGAGATACTGAAGACCCATAGATCTACCTGAGGGTGACTTGAACCAATATTTTGAATCTCAGGGCTGACCCTCACTGGAAAAATGCTTTATCTCTGAGGCTGAACTTTGGGATGCTTATTGCCTGGCCCTACTATTCTTTACAAGGAAAAAAACCCAAACAAACAGACAGCTTTTGGCTCCCCTTGCATCTTAATGTTAAATAAATCATAGGAATTATACTTGCACTTGTTTGCTTAAGAAAAGATATTACAGGATTTAATTCTTCCCCAACCCTGGGGAAGAGGTTTTCCACTAACCAGAGAAGGACAAAGGCCTGGCCAAGTAGAGTGGACAAATCCCACCATATAATTTGAGGTGGAAATTTAGATTGAAACCCATTGAATGGCTCTTCAGATGGTAAAATGAATGTTTTATCCACTTATCCATAGATCAAGACTCCAACATGTTCCCAGGAGAGGTTACATGGCCCTTCTCAGGTGTCTTTGTCTCCAGCATACAGAAGAGTGATGTGACAAGGCAAGTCCTGCAACAGACCGTGATGAGGGTCCTTCTCCTATAGGGCATGGCTTGTCAGGAACCAGCTGTACTTGGTGCAGGGGGAAAAATGTCTGGTCCTGTCCTGCCAATGAGTGAGCTACGTACAGGCTCAGCTACAGAAGAATGGGGTCCAGGAGGTGATCAGCTGGAATTTCTTGCTGTGCATATGAGATGTGATGAATCTGCAAAGCATAACATGATTTATACGATGTCAACAGTAAGACTGTGGTCAACTATGGTAAGACTATATAGTTGTATGGTTTGTAGGTCTTGAATACTTTATTTCTGAGGATTTATTTTTTACTGGTTTTAAATATGCAATTGAAATTTCTCTAAAAAGCAAATCAAAATTCCCTGAAAATGAAAACTAAACCACCTGTTCCGCAACACATGGAAAGTCCATTTGAATCCAGCCTGTTCCTCAACTTTTTAATAAATTTACAAAGCTAAAAGGACAACAAATGTCACAGACAGTGTGGTTTTCCCTAGAAAATCGTCTTAGCATTTCTCAGTATCCTCTGGCATGCCTGGATGTAGCCTTTTCCAGGCTTCGCCTGTGAGTGATATCATTTCACAGCTTGGAAAATGCTAAGTGACTTTGCCAGAAACAATGATCTTTCAAGAGCAAAAAGTACAAAAGTCTTTTTCATCTCTGGCACTTTCAGAGAGTACAAACCACATGAATTATACTAATAATTTCCAATAAAATCATGGCCTTCTTCCCCCCAAATAAACACAAGATTCTGAAGGAAGTCCGCTACACCCATTAAGTCCTAATGGGAAAAAGAAAAAAAAAGAGGGAGAAGATGAATGAGAAAACTAGCGTAAGCATATTAGCAGGTGAAAGAACAACTTTGTTAAGAATGGGACTAACCCAAAGCAGTAACAGGATGTTATCTCTGGTTATTTTAAGAAAGGATTACAGAGAAAAGGGTGGGATTGAGGGTGTTGGCTTCAGATAAAAATCATCCATAAATGAGTACAAAAAACCTTACGTTACACTACCACCTCCCACAGCTTTGGCCAAGTGCATTCCAAGGCATCTCTTTGGATTTATACTAAATGATGAAAATGCACAGAGCACACTTCTTGCCATTTCACTGTTGTAAGTCTGGAGCGACTCCATTCTTGGCAGTCACATCTCTCCTTGTTTTCAGCATTGCAGGAATAAAATTTGGCCGAGAGGACTTTTAAATCCATTGTCTGATTCAAAGGTGACCTCTTGGCCCAGCTCTTGTTGCATCAGCCTTGTTTGATGCACTTCTTTTGATTCCTGGGTCCCTGAACTACTGATGAATTCATCAATGCACAAGCAGAGAAAAAAGAAATGGAATAAATCAGAAAGGATGAAACATGAGAGCATTGCTCTGGCCAAAGCGAGAAAGAAGATCTTCCCACTGAAATAGAAATACCTATTTGCAACTATCCTTCAATAATTTTATTTGCCAGAGGTTGTTATTGTAAGGCTGAATAACTTGGGATGGAGCAAGTCACTCTGACCACCAAGCAAGAGGAGGAAAAGAGACAGATAAACAGATCATCAGGGTTCATTTGATTTATTCTGTATATTGCTATAAGGTGCATTTTAAAACTGCTTTAGAGACTTGCCTTACCTGTCCCTAGGATACATCAGTGAACGTGCTGTTAATTACAAATGTAAAGGTGACTAAAAGATCTAGGTTGAGCATCACTTTTCTCAAACACAACATATGTCCCCAGATGGGACTGGGGTGGAATTCCACCCTCCAGCCCATGGACTCTGGTGGTGGGCTGCAATGTTGCTTCTCTGCAACCAACACTGTGGGGCCCTCAGGACAGAGACTTCTGCCATAGGTGGCAAATACTTACCTTATGCTGACGAGGGTCACCTAGCAGGACTGCTGCCAGAGCATATCAAGAAATGCATTTCTGAGCGAGCATTTTGCAGCTCCCAGTAAGATTCAAATGCTGTGGTAATTGGGAGGGACCACCTCACCCAGAGTAAAGATACCACCAGCATTTTGGCTCTTTGAAAGGCAGCATCTCTTTGTTCCAATGCTTTCTTCTGACACTTAGCTCCAATTTGGAAGAAGGAAAATTCAACCTGGCACATTGATCTGACACACAACCAGGGGAGCTCTGTTTCAGCCCCTGAACATGGGAAATGGGTGTAGCTTCCAGACCTTCCCCTCTTGCTCTGATGTTTCACCTCCGGGAAACACTTTGCACTCAACTTTGGAGGTTGCGGTGCCTTCTACTGGAGAGCAGGACCTAGCTTCTTGCTGTGACACCATGCAGTTGGCTGGTTTGTGTGTGCCGTTGCTGTAGCCATGAGGTTTTCCCACCCATATGATGCTGAGAGCCCGGACTGAGGTGGTGCCTGGCCTTTGTGAAGCCAAAGCTAGGGTGGTTGTATGTAAAGAGAGAATGGACACAGGTTTGTGCTAACAGCTCTTGTGTCTAAGGATTATTTGGGATACTGTTAGTTGGTGTGGATGAAAACTATGCTGCAGGCCTTTAAAAATAATTATCCAAAGGGTGATTAAGTACCATGAATATTCCTTAGCTTTATTTAACTTACAAGTATAGACAGAGTCAATGTCACACTGTTTGTGTGGTCTCTGGCACAGTTTTGGCACTGTCTTGAACAATGCATAGGCGTAGGTGGCTGGCATGCGGCAAGGTCTTTCTAGATTATGATTCACCTGGTGCACTTTAGGCATCTTCCTCAGACTGAGACAATAAAAGGTTCAGGGAGGGCATTGAGGACGATCAAAAGTATGAAATGGTTTCCATGGTAAGGATGACTAAGTTGGCTGGGACTTCCCAGACTAGAAAGGAAGATCTTCTAAAATATATATTGGATATACACATATAAAAGCCTGTAAAACACAGAGATGGAAGTAGGGATCAATTGTTTGCTGTCTTCTCCAGTGCAAGAAAAAGAAACTGAGTTAAGTAGCACGTTCAAAAGAAACAAAATGGTGTAGTATTTGAAGCTACATGTAGTAAAGCAGTGGAATTTCGAGTCACGGGATGCTATAAATGCTAACATTTTGCATGAGATCAGGGGAATCTGGAGAAGTTAATGGAAAATGAAGGGCATCAATGGCTACTACATAGAAGGATACCATTTCTGTCTCAGTTGCAAATTGCTGGAGATCAAGAGTGTTCTAAGGAAGTGTCTTCATATGTTTGCTTTATCATACGTTTCCCCACAGATCTGCTTGGACTGTTCTCAGAACAGCACATTGGTCTAGATGGAGTATTGGTGTGGTCCAGGCAGCCGTTCTTAAGATTTATGAGTTGTGCTCCACAAATGCTTGCTTTTGTGCATTGATTATAAGAGAAGCTATTATGATGTGCTTACGTGGAGATATCTGTACCATAGATGCCCAAGGTTAGGGGAGATGGATCTCTTATAGCTATGACTGCCACTGTATCCAGATATCCCTCAGGGTTTTTAATCTGCATACAGACTACATACAGCCTGACCATGAGACATGACCAGTGTGTGCCATGTCTGCAACCTGTCCTTTGCGGGGAACATTTACTTACCTGGATGATCACAGCAACAAAGTCCAGGATAGCAGAAAACACAGGGAACAATGACATTCCTGGGTTCCACAGATTAAAATGAACTAGGATAGGCTGACCAGCTGCTTAATAAAAAATCAGTAGGTGATTAAGGTGCAGCAAATGATTTTTAAATACAGAATTTCTTAATTCTAGCAAAAAGAAGAAAAATCTGAGAACAATTGTTTGGTTGGTTTTGGTTCTTGGGTACCTCAGCTTGGCATAAAAGAGGTTTTCTTTTTCCTGAACAATTTTAGGACCCATAATCTCAGACCACCACTACCCTTATGTATGCAACCACATCTATTAATAAGCTCAGGAGATGAATCAGGGCTCTATGGCAGTGACAGGCAGAAGCGGACTGCAACATGACAGATACAGTTGTCATCTTATGTGGAGCAGCTCTTGAAGAAACACATCAGCAAAACATTGTTTGAAGGCTTTCTGTGAATGCTTACCCCAAAATGTCCTCCAGACTTCCCCAGCCTTTCCAGTGGGTAATCATTAATGAGTGTGGTGTGGTCATAATTGACATTAAACAGTTTCTTTATTGTTTATGCCCTTGCCTGCTTATTCACTACTCTGCTCTTCTGCCTTTGCTCTGGAAAAGAAAAACAATTCCTTCAGCTTTTCATTAATGTGTGTGTTTCTTAGCCTTTTTTTCAAGATTCCCCCAAGTAGGTGTATTTCTTTATGGTTAAATGTCAAAATAAGTACTGTACTGCAGCTGAGGTTTCAGCACTATTGATTACAGCTTCATAATTACTTTCTACATCCTACATGTGTTTCCATTAAGATGCTCTACAAGAAAGATACAGTTGTTTTGGGGTTTGTGTGGGTTTGGTTTTTTTTCATTAGTACCATTAGTACCATGCAGTAGCCTCACACAACTTTTGGGATCCACTGTAATCTCCAGATATTTTTCTAATTAGGTGCTCAGCCAGCTGTTCCCCACACTTATTTGGTTTTCTTTCCTAAACTGTCACTCTCCTTCTTTCTAGAATTCCACTTTATTTTGGACAGTTTCTTCAAGATCCATGTTCGTATGCTGTCCTATCCTGCAGCACACTTGTAGCTTTTCCCATAGTGGTCTTACCATGGACCTTATGAATGGTAACAGAAATGGGATTTAACCAAGCCCTGAACAGCCCCCATGCTGTTACCCTTCCAACATCCACAGCTCTTCTTGGCCATTTGTCCCTGTTTTGGGGGCAGCCATGGCAATTTCATCCACAGCTGGGGGCATGGTGCTTCATGGGAGGCAATGTCAAAAGCCTAATCCAAGTCCACCAGTGCCCACTTTTATCTACTGAATGGAATCATAGAATTGTTTGGGTTGGAAGGGATATTAATGATCATCTAGTTCCAAACCCGATTCCGTAGGCAGGGACACCTCCCACTAGACCAGGCTGCTCAAAGCCCCATCCAGCCTGGCCTTGAACACTTCCAGGGATGGGGCATCCACAACTTCTCTGGACAACCTGTGCCAGTGTCTCACACCCTCACAGTAAAGAGTTTCTTCCTAACATCCAATCTAAATCCCACCTCTTTCAGTTTAAAACTATTACCCCTTGTCCTATCGCTATACTCCCTGATAAAGAGTCCCTCCTCACCTTTCCTGTAGGCCCCCTTTAGGTACTGGAAGGCTGCTATAAGGTCTCCCTGGAGCCTTCTCTTCTCCAAGCTGAACAACCCCAACTCCTTCAGCCTGTCCTCACAGGAGGGGTGCTCCAGCCCCCTGATCATCTTCATGGCATCCATTTCATCCCAGCATCACTCGGTCAGCCATGTTCTGCAGAAGTTCATCAGCTGGCAGAGCACGGCGGGCAATATGACTGAATGGATGGTTCTGTCCAACCCAGCCCCAGTCCTCATTCCCATGGAGTCTGCAGGGAAAAAATAAGTAGGTTTTCCATCCAAGCTGCACTAATGGCACGAAGTGCTTGCCTATAACCTGTCTTTGAGGAACAAGCCCCTTCTTGCTCCGTGGAGGTTATCTCCTCCTTGTCATACAATCATAGAATGCCCAGGTTGGAAAGGACCTTTCAGATCATCAAGTCCAACCATTAACCTAGCACTAACAAAAACCATCACTATACCATATCTCTAAGCACTATGTCTACCTGTCTTTTAAAGACCTCCAGGGATGGCAACTCAGCCACTTCCCTGGGCAGCCTGTTCCAATGCTTAATAACCCTTTCAGTGTAAAAATTTTTCCTAATATCCAGTCTAAACCTCCCCTGGCACAACTTGAGGCTGTTTCCTCTTGTCCTACCGCCTGTTCCTTGGGAGAAAAGACCGACCCCCACCTCTCTACAGCCTCCTTTCAGGTAGTTGTAGAGGGCAATGAGGTCTCCCCTCAGCCTCCTTTTCTCCAGGCTGAACAACCCCCGCTCCCTCAGCCGCTCCTCATAAGACTTGTTCTCCAGACCCCTCACCAGCTTCATTGCCTTTCTCTGGACCCGCTCCAGCCCCTCAATGTCTTTTTTGTGGTGAGGGACCCAAAACTGGACACAGTACTGGAGGTGGGGCCTCACCAGTGCCGAGCACAGGGGGACGATCAGTCCCAGTCCTGCTCTTCTCACTGCTCCCGATACAGGCCAGGATGCTGTTGGCCGCCATGGCCATCCCCGCGCTTCTCCGGTGATGCGCTTTCCCCCGGGGACTGCCGGCCTCCCCCGGGCCCGGCCTCTCCGCGCCACCCCCGGCCATACCCACGGCCCAGCCCGGCCACCGGAAGGGCATCGCCCGCCGCCCGCCTCCCCATTCATTGAGGGGCGGAGGCGGGGCCCGGCGGGCCGCGCCGGAGGTGTAAAGCGGCGGCGGGGGAGCGGCGGGGCTGCCTCGCCTCGCCTCGCCCCTGAGCCCGCCGGCGCTGGGCTGCCCCTCGGCGGGGCGCGGGTGAGTGCGGGGCGGCGAGCGGGAGCGGGGCCGGGCGGGAGGCGGGGGCGGCGGTGGCGGCCCTGCGCGGGGCGTCCATTTTTGTACGCGGCGGGCTGCCGGGGCTGGATCGTCTCCCCTCCCGCCAAAACAGCCGCCTCCCTCCATTTTCTCTCCGTGGCTTCCTTGCGGCCGCCGTCCCCGGCAGGTCCCTCCCGGAGTGCTGCCGGGAACCGTCCCCCGCCACCTCCCCGCGCTGGCGGGGCCGTCTCCAGCCCCTTTGCTGAAGGAGGGATCCCCCAAAACGCCGGGGCCGCCCGGCGGGAAGGGCCTTGGCTGGGTGCGGGGATGGGGCCTGCCGTCATCGGCGGCCGCAGCCTGTGCCCCTGAGCCAGCCGAGGTGGGCATCCCCGCCTCCAGCCGCGCATTCCCACTCCCAGAGCAAGCGACAAGCCAGGGCAGAGATGGGAGACTCACCCAAGTGCGTGCGTGTTCCCCAGTTAATGGGTTTCCTTGCTTATTTTTGCTTGGCAACATGAGCAGCGTTGTGGAGAGCGTGCTTTGCCGGGAGGTGAAGGCCCAGGTGTCAAGGAGAAACCCTGGGCCGCTTCCCGGGCGGTCTTTCCGTGTCTGAGATAATTCCCAAGCGACTGCCCTGCTGTGCCCGGCTTTCTCCTTCAAACTGCAAAGGAGGCTGAGAATTTAATGAAAATGGCAGGTATTGCTTGTAGCACCCACGTCAGCCCTGTAACCTGCAGGTTGCTGCTGTTCCTGAATCTGTTCCGAGGCTGGGGGACTTGTTTCCATGTTGTTTCTCAGCATTTCGCAGGCAGCTGGCCTCTCAGTGAGGATTTCTTCTTTTTTGCGTATGTATGTGTGAATGTTTGTGGCTGATAGGGCTGGGAGAGGTGAGGGGGGAAACCCTAGAAAACCGTAAGATGGATTTTATGAAGTTGGACAGAAAGATTGGTACTATGTACAGAAATGCTATTTAGTTGTGTTGTGAGCTGCTAGAAGCTGTAGTTCGGAGCAGGATGTTGTCGTTGCAGGTGCTGTTGCAGCTCTAAAGAGTTCATGGGCTGCAGATCAGGGCAGAAAAGCCCAGGTGGTCACGGCGCTGCAGCTTTATGAGTTAACTATCTCTTAGCCGAGTGGTTTTGCCACCTGCCTGTTGGACGTGTGGTCATTTACAACCGTTAACTTCGGGCTTGAGCAGCAACCTTGTGGTGATGTCCAACATCAGGTGAACCAGTGGGCACCCTGCTTCCCTCTGCCGACCGCTGTGGGCCCCTCTAAGCCATGGGTGCAAGTGGGGAAGACGTGGTCACGCATGTAGGTGTCGCATGGGACCCTCTGCAGCGGGACAGCTCTGCTTCTTGAAGCTCTTAGCTCAGTGGTGCGTGACTGTCTCTGCTGTCTCCGGGTTAGAGGCAAATACAATGAATGCTTGGAGAGAACAGGCAGCAGCTTATATTTCTGGTCAGGTGCTCTGTGGACTTTTGTTGCCTTCAGCAGTCAACTGAAATGTCTTTTAGATGGGATTTCCATATAATGGAAAAGAGGAGGGACTCCGTAATTGCACAGGCCGCGTAGCTGCAAGTGCCAGCCCTGCCACAAAGAAGGAGCAAGCTCGTTGATTGCCACAGCTCTTGAAAGTTACTTTGCTTTCAAGTATTTTCAGTATTTTGCATTTGAGCATCCTGAAGGGGCACCTTAACTGTACTCCACTGCATGCATGCTTTAGGTAGTCAAACTGGCTTTGAAATAAACCTGTTTCCTGAGCAGGAGGAGTACTGGGTGTTTAGTCCCTGCTTTATGCTGTTTTCCTGGGATATGTAGGGTTTTGAGCCTCGCTGCTCGTAGGCTTGAGCTTATCAGTGAGGAGAGGTGTTCAGAAGGCACTCCTTGTTTTGGGTGGGCTGTAACGGAAACCTGAGGCCAGCTAGGCTTCTAATTCAAGCAGTTCAGTTGTGAGTGTGGGTGAGACGTGTGATTGCACATACGCGATGCACTCTTCACTCCACGTGGAGAGAGATTTGCTGTACAGAAGGAATTAACTTGGACAAAAGAGGGAACCTGAAACTCTTTCTCTAATCTAACCAGCTGTCAGAGTAACCAGCTCTCAGCTGCATTTTTGTTGACATCTTTGAAATTCTTTCTTTTTTTTTTTCTTTTTTACTTTTTCTTGTGCAGCATACTGCCAGATCTGCCAGATTTCAGGTAAGGTTCATCCCCCTACTGTGTTGTGCCTGAGCTCTGTGTCTCTGCTTTAGGTGATGTGACATGTGAGTGAGGGTTGATGTGTGCCAGTCTAGCTGGCGTTGAGCGCAGACTGGTTTGTGCAAGAGGGGGGGCAAAAAGGTGTGGTGGTCATTGCTTAGTGTCAGATAGGAAAGAAGACAGGAAGAAATATGGTTTGGGTGAAGGAGGGCAGGGATCTTGTTGTGATTACTGCCTCTACTTCCTTTTGTTCACCCTTGGTCTATCAGGTTCCTCCACGTTGACCCACCATGACAGGTTAATGAGACTTCAGCAGCCTTTCAGAAATGTCACTTCCAGTTGTATCCCAGCTTTCGGAGTGTAGAAAATAATATGGTGCTTTTAATTCTCTTCTCTTGGCCTGTATCAACAATGCCAGAAGTTCAACCGCAAGCAGTGTGTGGCAGGAGGAAGAGAGGGTGATTTACTTTGGCTGCAGATGTAGCCGGTGGATGCTGGCTTCATCCTTGCGAGGTTTATTTGCTGAGCCATGGTGGTGCCAAAAGGCAGATGGAGACGTGGCAGAGCCCCTTTGCTGCTCCTGAAGGGTGAGCTAAGAAGTCCTGTTGACTTAACCAAGTATTGTTGAAACTAGTGGCATTGACCAGCAGAACTGTGTGGCTGGGTGTTGTGGAGAAGTAGTTCAGCAGTTCTGGGCAGAGTTGGTTGGGGTCAGCTCCAGTCAATACCGACTCAGAGTTAGTAACCCAAGGTGAATATTCCCTTGTGTTTGGCAGTATCCTAGGGTTTTTTCTGTTACCTGCTCTGTTCTCATCCTTCATTATTCTAGGGCCAAAATCCTCGCCAATCTGTCTTGTGCTGAATGGTGTTGAAGGTGGCGTTCATCTGGCCAAATGTAGTCATCTACACCCAAGGTAGTCAGCCCCAGCTCCCGTTACGGTCAGCAAGGGAGAGGGTGGACATTCCTGGGGTGTGATTCATCTCAGCCCAGTAAGCTGAAGCAGATGAGTAGTGACCTGAAAGCTGCTTTCCACTGACTATAAAAGGAGGCATTGAGAGATTAGCTTGGATGTAAAAGTCTGCACTGTAAATGTCTAAGTGTTTATCTCAATGAACTTGTGAGGTTCTTGGATGCTTCAGTGACTTTGAGAAGAGTCGTGGCCGTTTGCACTACGGGTGGGTTTGTTCTGGTATTTGAGCACTCCGTCCTTAGTGCTGTTGTTGCAATGTCACTGGCTACTTAAACCTACAAAAAAAAAAAAAAGGAAAGAAAAAGGTATAGCTGAATCTGTTGGTCAAACAAAACCTGGGGGCTATCACCTGCCTATGATAGGACCACTGGTTGCAGCATTCCTGACAGCTGCCTGTGGTTTGTGGGTGGTTTGGGGGCGTCAGGGATCAGAAGCTGGAGCTCCCACCTTCCCACTGTGGTTTGTGGAGACTTTGGGACCCCACTCACCCTGGCAGCACTGGCCAGAGCTGCCTTCCCTCAGTGGTGGGTTAGCAGCTGGTGCCCTTGCCAGGGTCACTAACTCTGCTGGAGACCACCAAGGTGGTGGGTCATAAATTCTGTGGATGGTATTTGGTGCAGAAGTGCCTTATTTCAGAGTTTCCAAAATAAAATACTGTGAGGTTTTTGGTTCCAGGTACATTTTTGAGTTTCTGGGTTTTTTACTCAAGTGAAAACCAGTTCAGAAAACTTTATTTTCGTAGAGGTGCAGTTTTTGTGTGTTCAGGAGTTGCAGTAACTGCTATAGGAAAAAATGTGCTACTAGATTTTCACCAAGCAGGATCCCTTATGAAATTTTCCTGTTAATCTAACCTGTTCCTCAGTGCCTGTGATGCCGTGTCTTGACCTCTTTTCTGAGAAATCCATGTGATTGCTATATTTACTGAAATACTAAATTCATTACTGTCTACTTAATGATAGTATTTAGCTCCATATTTTCTTACACCTCTTTCTCCTGCCTTTTTCTGAGATGAGGAATAACTCTTGGGTTCCCTTTCACCAGACTTCCAGACAAATATCCCAGCTGTCTCTTCTGAGCTGTACAGATTTCGCAATTCACTCTTACCTCATTATTTTCCGCATCCTTGTTATTTGTTTGTATGTTTCCTTGTAGGTCTTATTTGCCCATTTAGTTTTTAAATTACAAGGATGAGGATTTTACTTAGTAACCTCTTTTTGAGGACTTGCAATTAATTACTGCCCTTATTTACTGAGCGAACTATGCTTTTCTTGAAATTTAGTGGTTATTTGACAGTCATACACTTCTGAAAGTTTATTACAAGCTACTCGGGAGTTCTAAAAAAAAAAAAGAAAAAGAAAAATTGAACAATGAGCTTTTTATTTAACTAGGGTTTGTCCCTGGTAGTGATTCAGGCAGATGGTTAAAATCCCCTGTACCAGATCATTTATTTGTTCCTGGAAGCTGTTCTGTCAAATGAGAAGGTGTTCTCAAAATAAATAGCTGTGTGTGCCGTGACCTATATTACTCCTGGCTGTGCGTGATCCTGCCTGTCTTACATTGCCAGGTATTTTAATATAGGTGAGAAAAACTGAGTTGTAGGGTGGATGCACATCATCTCTGGCTGCAGTTGTGCCTACTGAGAAGTTTGCCGCTGGCGGCTGCTTGCTGGCATCCCAGCAGCAGAGGCAATTGCTGCTTCAGTCTTCTGGCTGATGTGCTTGAGACAGCTCTCCTCTGAGTTGTTTCAGCTCAGGAGAGGTTGGGTGGCACAGGCTGCTGCAGTGGTAGGTCTTTACTAATTTGAGTTAGCAGCTAGGTTACATCTTTAAAGTTTACTAGCAAAGTAAATACTATCGCATGTTTCCAGAAAATATTTGCTAACTCCAGTTAGCAGTGTTTGAGTGAAGTGATCCAGGATGCTGCACAGATAGCTCAGTGCACAGAGCAGAGAGGATGATGGTGTCTGGGAGGCAGAACGCAGTGGTAGTACCAACCATCTGGCAACATTTACCTCTGCAGCTGGTGCACTTGGAGCTGTAAGAAATCCAGTGTTTACGCTGGTACAGTGCTGCTCTGCATGTCTGCAGTGGATCACGTCGGTTCAGTGGTTTGATTAAACCAAAGGTGAGTTTGCTTTGGCTGTGGGGTGTTTGTGGGGTGTGGTTTAGTGCCATTTTCCATTGCTATAAAAGCAATACCATGCAAAATCGCCTTCTAATGTTAAGAGTAAAGCATGCTGATATCAGGGCTTGGGAGAACTTGCTTCCAAAGGATCTGTGTGCCCAGACTGCCTCTGCAGTGGGGCTAGGAGGTGGTGTAGCTCTGTGGATAGTGGGGGAACAGAAGGCCCTCCTATGAAATCTGGAGTCAGTAAGCAAAACCAATTCTGCAGAATAAGAAAGGAGGGGAAAAAAAAATACAAGCTATAAACAATAACAAAATCAGACCACTGGTAATGCTACTAGTGGTTTCATTTGGGAATGCTGACGTGGGAGGTTTATTCAGATGTATATGTGGCAGGAGTAAACTTACTGTGCAAGAAATTACTGTGACTCAGTAAATGAACTGTTTCCTTAAGCTGAAGAAGAGCTTATCTTCATCGGGTGAAAGATTCTTAAAATAAACTTGTTGGAAAAACTGTGTTGTTGAATTTGTAGAACTAGGTTATTTTGTTGAAGTGACTCGTATAAAGCAGTTTCAGCTAGGAAAGTAAATAATGTGGTGTATCTTCAGAAAATATTCTAGAGGGGATTAGTTGTCTCGGGTAACCAGAATATAGTCTTTCATCCGTAGGCTGCTGATTAAACTGCACTTGGGGTTGCACACTGCCTGACCCATGTGAGATAATTCCCCAGCAAAGGATGCTGCTGCATGCTGTGCTATTTGGTTTTTTCCTTCCAAAAAGTTCACAAAACAGGGTGACCTGTAACATATGTGTTGTGAAGATTTTTATTCTTTGTTGTGCTTTGCAGTGACAGTCTGTGCATCAGACTGGTTTGTGTGCTTATAGCTTCTGAAAGCTGAGAGCAGGCCATTAAGAAAAATACAGCAAACCCAACCCCTCCTCTTTCTTGCTTTGCTTGAAGCAGCAACCGAAGGGTTTTTTGCAAGTTATTTGCAATAAGAATCATGTAGCTATTAAGAGATGTTGACAATGAATGTCTAATATAATTGTCACTGTAGGAAAAAAAGTCATGTAGTTGAGGATCTGACTAACTTGTCAGTGCTGTTTTAGCAACCCATTGAATAAAGGCACGTGGATGCTGTATAGAAAGGAAGTGATCAAAATGGGCATTTAACAGACTGTCTTCTAATCGCTGCCTGAATGTGGCTGATACAGGTTTGAAGAGCAAAAGTGCCATACCACTGCATATCCACCCATGCTGACCACAGGTGCATTAGGCAAGACCTTTCTGGGTGTGCAAGCTGCTGGAAGAAAGGAGCAAAATGTGCTCACACACTGAGCAAGAAGAAAGTGCAACACCCAAAAGCCATCAGCTGAATGATGGATTAGGGTGGAGGTACCACATCTCGGAGCAGAAAAACAATAGGTGTTTGTTGCGATTTTTGGAAATAAGAATTTCTGTGAGATTAAAGTGGGAATTTGGCCGCTAGCATCTTTTCAATTCAGGAAAGGTACCAACACAAGCAGTAGAATGAAAAGCATAACAGTTAAGTAATTGGAGAAGAGCAGAAGCAAAACATTTATGCTTTGAAGGTGCTGGGATCAGTGTTCAGTCCTGAAACACAAAGGTTTGTCTAGAAAACTCTCTTATTTTTGAGGAATGCAAGTGTTAGGAGGAACCACTGTCCTTGTGAGGGAAGTGGACTTCTGAGTTGCTAAAGCCCCAAAGATCGTTCAGAGACTTCTACATCTTTTCATTAACTGCCCACAGAAGGACAGGTCAAACTCCATTGAGGTATTTTTGCTTCTGCTGGTGCTAGGTTCAGTCTGTTCTCTGTCTTGAGGAGCAGTCTGAGTTCCTGGTGGGGTTTTCATAGCTGTCTGCTAGAGCCCTGCAGTAGCTAGGGAAGTCAGGTATCTCTGGAGGGTTGTTCCTCCCATCTCTCATCTGAGGGGATAAATTTTTACTTAGAGGTGCTTGTCTCTGCCTATTGGTTACAGAGAGGTGCAAGATGATACCCTAAGCCCAAACAGCTGTTTTGGAGTTGGCTAAAGCTAGTTGAGAGGAATCCTACCCCTCATAACCTGGTCACCATGTGAAGAAACGCAAGAATGTCCTTCAAGGAAACTTGTATAAGTGATGAAGCCACGCTGTTGTGCTTTGGCTGCTCCAGATAAACCATCACAGATGTTAGAGTACTTTGAACCTGCTTTTTCCTTCAAAGGAAATACCTGGAGAGCACAACAGCGTGGTGCAGGGCACCATCAAAAGCATAACAGCAGCTCTTTGCTTTTCATGCTGCTGTTCAGACCCTTGGGGGAAAGTGCTGATTGTCACTTGTTTCACAGTTATTTTGCTTTAAAATCACCCGTATTTTTTTTTTCCCAAGTCCCAGTGCAGTGGAACTAAGGAGAATATTTACAGCCAGTAGTTTCTTTCCTTCCTGCTGTTGCTTAAAGAGCCTAGCAGCAGCAGAGCTTATTATACTTCAAAGTTTTTTGTTCTAGATAAGTGGCACGGGGAGAGATGGCACTGTATGTGCTCAGAGAAGTATGTTGAAATGTATAATGCAACACCTTTCAGAGACTGTCATATTTAGGTCTCTCTGTGTACCCCCTCAGCCCTATAGATATAATTAAGGGTGATTTCCTTTGATATCGGAATGACAATGTGGAAAAACAGAATAAGGTTTTTAAAATGTATTAGCAGACTGAATGGTATTAGTAATTTTATCTCAATAAAAAATGCTGCACACTTTCTCCAAACATGATACACTTGCTGATAGCGACAAAATAATTTTTAAGGGTAGCTGTATAATTTCCCTTGACAGGACTACGTGCTGAGTGGCTTCACTTGTCCCTGTCACCAGGTTCCAGGTGCAGGTTTTGGGGCAGACCAGGCTTCTGTATGGGGATGTTGTGGGGCAGGGAGGTGCAGCTGCCAATTCCAATAAAATCAGAAATCCGAGTAAGATTTTAGCCTACAAATTGTTCAACTGCCAGGCTGATGGGGTCAAATGACAAGTATACGGCAAATCTTTTTGCTCATTGGAGTTAATCTTTTCTGTAAGTTGACTTGTGCTTCTGAGGGAGCCAGAACAAGCTCCCTTCCTGGGAGAGCTTTCTGCCGCACAGATGGTAAAATAAACTGTAAGTCTGGCTACAAGGTAGTGCCTCTCCTTGTGCAAAATAGGGGGCTGAGTCCACACTATTTTGCGGTGTCCTTGTGGCTGGGCTCTGGCCAAATCTACCAAAGTTTTGCATTTCTTACCTGCTGGTACCTCTGCATCGTCCCCACTCTCGCTGCTTCCCCAGCTTCACATGAGGGTTGTGACTTCCTCAGCATCCCTTAATGATGCTTATGAACTTTCTGCCTGAATCCCTCTTTGGGCTGGCCAGTGCGGAGCCCCCTGGTTGAGAGGGTGCAGGATCCCTCTGTGTGGCATTGTCAGCAGTGAGACCTGAAACGTGCGGCTTGTCTGGCTCCTGGTTCGGCTGGTGGGTGTCATCTTTTGGCCGGGCAGGGGGGAGCAGGGGATGGAAATCCCAAACTCCAGCAAGTCTTGATTCAGTCACAGGCAGGAATGGGAAGCCTTTTGTCATACTTTGAGAAAGGATCTGAGTTAAATATGAAATGGGCTGTGCTTGGGCATCTCTTTTCCCCAACCCTTTCCCCCCCACGTTTGGTTTAGGTGGAGGCAAAACTCCCCTTAGACAGCAGCCTCTTTGGCCACACTGACTTAACTCCGAGCACTGCCTGCTGCCCATGTTTTTGACATTGCAACCTTCCCATCGCCCCCATGTGCTGCAACAAATCATGGGGGACAGGAGCTTCGGTTGGCCCTGTATCAAACCTGGGGGTGCAGCCCAGGCATCAACTTCTGTTCCCTCCTGCAGCACAGCTGTTGGGGAGCAGGGGGGAGCTGAACGGTGAGCTCATGGCTAAAAAAAGAGCGTTTACCCAAAACAAACAAACTGCACACCTACCTTGCTGTGAAACTTAATTCCGCATCAGTGTTGTACTTCCTTTCTGATAAGATTTATTTAGGTAGAACGTATCAAAACTGGGTTCTGATGTTTCTGTGTGAAAACAGAAGCGGTTGGTTACCCCATCATCAGACCGGGCAGACATCACCCTTGTATCATTTGCCATGCTCTGTACTTATTGTAGGCTTAAATGCCTAAAATGAATGCAGTTTTCAGAGGCATTTTGTTGTAAATCCATCAGTGCTTGGGATCGGCAAAGTCTTTGCAGTGACGGCTTGTGGGATTATTTGCAAAACACTTCTGAGACTGAATTTCCCCCCCCCCCCCCCCCAATCAGATCAGTAATCCCATTTCATATGCCTTTTTTTTATTACTTGAGCGCTCCTGTCCTGTTGAATGGGGAATTTTACTAGCTCTGGTGGTGTATGGAATTGAAGAACTGCAGAGCCAGGCAGGATTGGGTCAAACACTGAGACGAAAGTGGGTGACTTTTGCAATGTGAAGTTTTAACAGCAAGTGGGCAAGCATGTGGGCGAAGCTGCCATGGAAACTGCTTGTAGTGTTTGCAAAAAAGACCAAACTCTGCATTGCTGCTATTCCTAACTACTAGTCTGCTTTTAGCCGCCCTCTCCGCTCTTGATGGCCAGGAACATTGTGGAGGGCAGCTGCCTGGAACAGGAGGAAGGTGGGAAGGTGATGCAATGTGAGTAGCTTGTTGCAAGCCTGGAGGCAGCACTGGCCAGGCTGGGAGAGCCAGGGTGGCCAGTCGTGGCCGGGATGGTTTGATCTCAGGCGAGAAGTGTGTGCCCACCACCACGCCATGGTGAGGGATGGCCGAAGAAGTGTTGCTTCCTCGTAGGCTGGGAGGTGAGTCTGGTGTCCATCAGCTCTGGGCATCCTGGCTGCACTCCCAGAGTGGGGTTACCCCCTGCCTCAAATGTGGCAGGTGGCTTTTATCACCTCTTCATTCTTTCTTCTTCACACAGCCCCATGCTTTACCTCCTCTGCTCCACCTCTTTGCACTGACCTTGGCTCTCATTTTGCTCTGGGTGTCTGTCTAGACTACATTGACGTTGACACATCCTGTGGTCCTGGCAGCCAGGCTCCGTGGCTGCCCTGCCCAGCCCAATTCCCATCCCAAAACAATGGTCCCTGGTGAGGCATGTGTCCTGGATTGGTGGAGGGGTGGTCATTAACCATCAGGGAGTTGGGACATTGCTGTATCCCAGTTTCACTGGAAGTGTGGCCACACCATTGGTGCTCAGCATCTCCCTCTGCTTTGGTCTGGGCTGCCCCGACTGCCTCAGTTAAGGTGTCCTCCTCTGAGATGCTCTGCTCCTCGTGCTGTTTCCAGGCAGCTGGGGCATTGGTGGCCCCTCAGAGACACGTGGTGTTGGCTCCTTCTGCACTGAGTGACCCTGGGCGGTGGGGTTTGTGTGGTGAAAGGACAGTACTAGTTTGATCGGACAGTAGCAGTCAGTCATTGCTTTTAATCCAGTGTGCGTCAGGGCACTGTCTCTTAGGGGAACATCTTCCTGAAGAGCGCTCCAGTGGGAATTACTTGTCTGCTAGGCAGTTGTCAAGAGCCACCCCCAAAACTGCAGACACGCAGCATCTTCTCGGCTGCAGGAGAGCATGTGGCTACACACACCAGCCGAGGGGGTTGTGAAGTACTTGTTTGTGCCTGTAATAACGAACGTGTGGGGCTTAGAAGGAGCTGATCCCTCCCCAGCCCTTGAATTATGGCTGGAATGCGGGAATACTGGGTCTAAAAGCAAACATTTTTGCTCCCTTTCACACTAGGCTTCTCTTTGGTATAGCGTAAGTTGTATTCACAGAAAGCTTTAGTATTATGTCCATAGTCATGCAAGTGCCCTCAGAAGGTTATAATATATTTTTGAACGCAGCTCGCTTGCTTAATGAGAAATTAACTTCAGTTTCTTCAGAAAAGGGAAGTTTTTCTTAATTCTTCCGCTATGTTGAATCACTACCTAACAGCCACATCAGGGTGCAGGGCTGGCAGGTCTGCCTTGGAGGTCTGTGTGGGGCAAGCCCTTGAGAATGGCCTCCAAATCAGCAGAAAAACTCCTGGATTAATGAAAATGTATTCTAATTACTTTCTAATGACTTTATTTTGATTGCGTAAGCCTAAAGGAGTGATGTAGCATAATTTGACGTTTCACAGAATCTTAGGATGGTTTGGGTTGGAAGGGACCTTTGAAGATCATCTAGTCCAACCCCTCTGCTCTGGGCAGGGACATCTTTCACTAGATCAGGTTGTTCAAAGCCCTGTCCAGCCTGGCCTTGAACACTTATTTGCAGGCCCGGTTACCCGAGGATAGCAAAACCTTTCTCAGAGGCCTGAAGTCATCTTGGTGTAAGGCACAGGGAGCTTTGTAACTTGGCCATGTACAATTTCTGCTCCCCTTCCTTCCTGAACGAGCGCATGTCCAGCGCAGGCTGAGCTCTCCCTTGTGCGAACAATTCCTTCAAGGTTTGTTACAGAGTGTTTCCTCTAAAAAAGCTCTTCAAACACTTCCACCTCTTGCACAGAAACACTGTTCCTGCTTTCTCAGTAAAGGAGAGGGTTCCTTAGCTTCGAGTCATTCATTACCTGTTATGGTAACAGAGGAAGTTTTCAATTGGGACAGCAGCTTGGTAATAAGCCATGCACCAGTGCTGGGACTGTGTCTGAGAAACATCTGATCTGCAGACACACAGGTCCACAGGGGTGGCCAAGCCCTGGTCCATGCTCTGGCACATCACTCAGGTAGGATGCCCATGGGCTGCTGGGCAGGGGTGACCAAGGTCTGCTGCTGCCACTTGGCCCTGCCTCCAGCTGAACTTGCCACTGCTCACCACGAGCTACCTGCTGGCCTTCACCTGCTCACCGCTGCCCAGGGATGTCACAAAATCCTCTGATTTATACCCACTTTGATCTGCCTCTTGTCCACACCTGAAAATCCCCACTCAGCTGTGCCCTTCCTCCTGGTTAAATGATGGTGTTTGGGGAAGTCTTCTCCTTTCTTCTGTCTGTCTGTCTCATCAAATGTGTCCCATGTCTGTAAAAGATGGTGCTTGTTGTTCTGCATGAAGGTTGGGGCTCTTCATTTTTTATTTGTTTGTTTCCCCACTACTATTTTAATAACAAACCGACTTCTGTCTCTAACTTGCTTCTTTATCTCCTAAGGGACATTTCCCGCCTTCTTCCAAGGACTGTTGTCCAAGGACCATGACTGGAGCATGCTGAATGACATGGCCAGGCATTTTGGCTAAGCAAAGCTTTATCTTCATTTTATCTGGGTTTAAAAAGTCAGAAGCTCACTTATTTAATATTATTTCCCAGAGCATAATTTTTTTTTTCTGCAAGATACCAAGGCTGAGTCCCTGGCAGATTATGGGTGATTTGTCACTCTGAGTAGATCCCTGGCAGTCTGTCTCAGGCTTTCATTTAGGAAGTCTAATTATCAGTGGCGATTCCCTCGGGTTTTATGACAAATTGAGGGAGTTAAATCAAGCAATTTTCTTGCAAAGTGTAATTTGAAGCCATGCTGAGGAACTATTTGAGGAGACTGTACTAGAGCTGGTGGGAGATTTTTCAGTTAGACGCTTTTTCATCAGAAAATAGTAATTCATGTAATGAGAGAGGTGTGACACCCTTTATCAGCTAGGCAGGAAGACATCTCCTTAACTTTTTGAGCCCTGAGGAGCTGTGGATGGCAAATGCAATGCTGTCCTCCTCCTCCTCCTCTCAACAGGTGGGTGGTGTTTTGAGCTGCCAGAGGATCCTGACCAGCTGAGGTCTGAGGCATGGACTAAAAGGGCTGAGAGCACTGCAGATGCCTTTCACTGGATGGTAATTCTCAGATGGGAATTCATCCTGGAAATTGCCCCATCCCTCTCCCCTGCCTTGGCTGCTGGCTGCCTTGGCTTGCCACCCTGTTGGTTGTAGCCATAGCATTGGGTTCTGGCAGGGGGGTTGGGCTAGATGATCTCCAGAGGTCCCTTCCAACCTTATGGTTCTATGATTTCTATGAAAGGGATTGTAACATCAAGTTAAGCCTGCAATTAAGCCTGATACATTGGGTGTTTCTGCAGTATCCAAGGAGGGGAATTACTGTCTATCCAACGTTTTACCTGTTGAATGGCTTACTGCAAGCCACCTTTGCTCTTAATCACAGCTGAAGATTTGTGGAGAATGGGCATCAGTGAACTTCCATTTTGGAAATCTTGAAGCTTGAATTTTGGGAGGTTGAAGCATTCCCCTTTGGACTTTTACAGCAAGAACGTCCCTCCTTTTTTTTGGGTCAAAAATCACTACTCATTTCAAAATGGGTTTCATGTATCATCACAAATAACCCAGATCGAGTTTTCTGCAGGTATTGAGACAAAACATTGAAATTTGCCTGCTTTGAAATTTTGGGGAAGTTGAGACTTCTTGTCTGGACTTGGGGACGAGGACAGTCTTTGTCATCTCAGAAGTTGTCCTGGATTAGGAGGGGAATTTCTGACCTTGATACATCCAGTAGCTGTGACAGTTTGGAAAACGGGAGGGTGAAATGCAGCACCCCGCCGTTCTCCCGAGCCAATACTGGAGCACCGGCGCCTTCTTCACGTCCAGCAGGACTTGGTGTTTCTCTTTGAGTAACTGATTGGTGGTAAGTGGGTGGCATAGGGATTACAGAGAGCACCTCACTGCTCCTTTTCCAATGGAAGAAATTCTCCAGGGCTATGAGATGCCTGGAGAAGAGCAGGAGATGCTGCCTTGGAGATGTCCCTAACGCTCAGGAGCTTGAGGAACAGAAACCTGCACCATCCCCAGCCACCTGATCCCCCAGCAACACCTCCCTTGTGCTGTTAAAGCAGCTGTGCTCAACAGAGTAATATGCTCCCTTTTTTTACAGGCAGTGTGTCTTTAGGTAGATGATAAGATTGTGTTTTGAATACACTGTACTGTGTGTGTTCTATTATCTCTGGTTAGCGTGTAGTTTATATTTGATGGCTTCCTTCTTTTGAGCAGCAAATGCCTTGCTAGTGGCTGATCTTGGTTTTTAATGACTGAATTATCAAAGAATATAACATTTAGTATCCATATGTATACACTGATGTAATCTAAATTTCTGTAATGTGTTTTGAGATATATGCATGCATATGCACACATTTGAAAAGTAAAAAATAAAATTATGACAATCAAGAAGGAACAATTTAACAGCACATGGACAAGACATTCCTTGCCTGGTTAAAATACGTCAGCAGAACAGTATCCCTTTACACACAGTGAAACTAATGCAAAGAATTGCAGTTACTTTGGTGGCTTTTGGCTTGGACTCCGTGCTATTACTGCTATTACTGCTGCTATGGTGGGATATATTCCAGCTTCACATAATGCTAACGCTTGGTCATGCCTTTATTTTCATCAGCCTTCTTGCTGGTGTCAGGCATCTGCAAATGGCTATGACCACAGCCTCTGAGTCAGTTCTCAGCACTTGTCCGAAGCATGTCCTCTCTAAACTGCCTGCCTTGTCCAGCACAGCTGCTGGGGACACAGCCAGACATACGTCAGAGTCTGTTGCCATGTCTTCTGTTTCTAAAAGCCTGGTGAGGAAGGTTCAGCATCTGCTGTAGCCGTCTTGTCTCTACTCTGCAACAAGTGACACGGCAATGTAAAAAAAAAACATTGGAGATTTTCCAAGGCAAGGTGCTTTGGAAGAGCATATCTGACATGATCCCTGCTTTATACTGTAATGGATCGCACCTGGGGCTGACATGCCTCGGTGACTGTTGACTTTCCTCATTGTATTTCTGAATGATGCTTCAAAAAGCACTCTGGTTCTGGTTTGATCCCTTACAATGTACTCCTTGCATCCAGGAGTCTACAATCAAATCTGACACCCCAAAACATCTGTAATGCTAATGGCAGTAGCAGGAATTGAGGTAGGGCTTTTCCACCTCTTCTTTTTCTGTGTAGGACTTATCTGTGAATGATGCTACCTTGGGGACAGAAGTAGCAAAATCAGCCTTTTGGAAAGGGCTCCCAAATGGGTTTGTTACCTGTGTGTTAATGGAAAGGTTGCCATCGTTGCTACATGCTTGTTCAGGAAGCTGACCTGTGTTTAAACTAAAAACAAAGGGCCAAACCCATTCCACACTGATTGCCAAATATACCAACGTGGCATAAGCACGAACTGTTTGTTTTGCAGGCTAGTAGTAATGACAGTAGAGTTGTACAGGAAGAATAAGACTGTCCACAGGATGTCACTTGAGAGGAGTGCTGGTGGCTGTAGAGGTTTCCAAATGTTTCAAAATGGATATAAGCTTCTGTGGGGCCATGTTGACTGGGGGTTTCTGCTCACCCTTCCTCTGAGGAGGTGCCTGGGCAATTCATTGGGCACGCAGCAGGGTTAGGCTTGGGTTTTCTTCTTTCCTTAGTAGAAAACGCCTCGTTATGGATAATTTCTTTAATTTTATGCTATTCTGCAAATTGGAGAAGAAAATTCTCAGGAGCAGCAAGGCCTTAAAATAGATAAGGAGTGGTTTTTCAGAAGCTGAAACAAACTGTCATTGTTTAGGAAGTGATAGTACTGCTTATGTAAAATCATGCCCTGTCAGCTTATTTTTATCCATGGTGTTTTAAGTTTAGCTGGACAGATAGAATCATAGAATGGTTTGAGTTGGAAGGGACCTTCAAGATCATCTAGTTCCAACCCCTCTGCCATGGGCAGGGACACCTCCCACTAGACCAGGCTGCTCAAAGCCCCATCCAGCCTGGCCTTGAACACTTCCAGGGATGGGGCATCCACAGCTTCCCTGGGCAACCTGTTCCAGTGTCTCACCACCCTCACAGTAAAGAATTTCTTCCTAACATCCAATCTAAATCTACCCTCTCTCAGTTTGAAATCATTACCCCTCATCCTATCACTACATTCCCTGACAAAGAGTCTCTCCCCATCTTTCCTGTATGTGCCCTTCAGATACTGGAAGGCTGCTATAAGGTCTCCCCAGAGCCTTCTCTTCTCCAGGCTGAACAACCCCAACTCTCTCAGCCTGTCCTCACAGCAGAGGTGCTCCACCCTCCTGATCGTCTTTGTGGCCCTCCTCTGGGCCCGCTCCAACAGGTCCATGTCTTTCCTGTACTGAGGGCTCCAGATCTGGACACAGTACTCCAGGTGGGGTCTCACCAGAGCAGAACAGAGGGGCAGAATCACCTCCCTTGACCTGCTGGCCATGCTTCTTTTGATGCAGCCCAGGATGCGGTTGGCTTTCTGGGCTGCAAGTGCACATTGCCTGCTCATGTTGAGCTTCTCATCCACCAGCACCCCTAAGTCCTTCTCCTCAGGGCTGCTTTCAAGCCATTCTCCGCCCAACCTGTATTTGTGCCTGGGATTGCCATGACCCATGTGCAGGACCTTGCACTTGGCCTGGTTGAACTTCATGAAGTTTGCATGGGCCCAGCTCTCCAGCGTGCCCAGGTTCTTCTGGATGGCATCCCTTCCTTCCAGTGTGTCAGCCGTGCCACACAGCTTGGTGTTGTCAGCAAACTTGCTGAGGGTGGACTCAGTCCTACTGTCCATATCACCAACAAAGATGTTAAACGGCACTAGTCTCAGTACTGACCCCTGAGGAATGCCACTCGTCTTTGGTTTCCATGTGGACATTGAGCTGTTGACCGCAACTCTTTGAGTGTGGCCATCTAGCCAGTTCCTTATCCACTGAGTGGTCCATCTGTCAAATCCATGCTTTTCCATTTTAGAGACCAGGATGTTGTGTGGGACATTGTCAATCGCTTTGCATAAGTTCAGGTAGATGATGTCGGTTGCTCTCCCCTTATCTACCAATGCTGTGGCAACATCATAGAAGACCACCAAATTTGTCAGGCATGATTTGCCTTTGGTGAAGCCATGCTGGCTGTCACCAATCACCTCCTTATTTTCCATGTGCCTTAGCAGAGATTCCAGGAGGATCTGCTCCATGATCTTGCCAGGCACAGAGGTGAGACTGACCAGTCTTTAGTCCCCTGGGTCTTCCTTTTTCCCCTTTTTGAAAATGGGGGTTATGTTTCCCCTTTTCCAATCAGCGGGAACTTCACCAGACTGCCACGACTTTTCAAATATAATGGAGAGCGGCTTAGCAACTTCATCTGTCAGCTCCCTCAGGACCTGTGGATGGATTTCATCTGGTCCCATGGACTTACGCACCTTCAGGTTCCTCAGACGGTCTCGAACCTGATCTTCTCCTACAGTGGACGGTTCCTCATTGTCATAGAGGACAGAACACTGTCTTTGCATTCTGCAACTTGGGTGGTATGGTTGGAGCCCTTGCCGGTGAAGACCGAGTTGAAAAAGTCATTCAGCACCTCAGCCTTCTCCATATCCTGGGTGACCAGGTCTCCTGTTTCCTTCCTGAGAGGGCCCACATCTTCCCTAGTTTTGCCTTTACCCCTGACATAGAAGTTTTTCTTGTTATCCTTGATGCCCCTAGCCAGGTTTAATTCTGTCTGGGCTTTAGTTTGCCTAATCTGGTTCCTGGTCACTCGGACAGTTTCTCTGTATTCTACCCAGTCAACTTGTCCTTGCTTCCACCCTCTGTAGGCCTCTTTTTTGCTTTTGAGCTTGTCCAGGAGCTCTTTGTTAATCCATGGAGGCCTCCTGGCATTTTTGCCTGACTACTTCTTTCTTGGGATGCACAGCTCCTGAGCTTGGAGGAGGTGATCCTTGAATACTAACCAGCTTTCTTGGGCCCCTCTTCCCTCCAGTACTTTTTCGCATGTTACCCTGCCAAGCAGGTCCCTCAAGATGCCAAAGTCTGCTCTCTTGAAGTCCAGGGTAGTGAGCTTGCTGCATGCCCTCCTCGCTGCCCAAAGGATCTTGAATTCTACCATTTTGTGATCACTGCAGCTGAGGCTAACCTTGAGCTTGACACTCGCCACCAGCCCCTCCTTGTTGGTAAGGACAAGGTCCAGCATAGTTTCTCTCCTCGTTTGTTATGATTTACTTTTTGCTGTTAACCGGATGCAAGATTGATTATTTTCTTATAGGGTTGTTTTGAAGAATGTCCCTTTTTAAAAAGTTTTTTAAGGGGAAGGAAATCTGTCAACCTGACATAACGGGTATATTAACCGTTAGATAAGAGGAGGAAGAATATTTATTTTATTTGAAAGTACAACACAGTCAAAGCATAAGAATTTGGACAGGGAACAAAAGTAACAAACATAAAACGCACTGTAAATAAAAGACAAGAACCAGTAGCAGTGGGGGGAATTCAGCCCCTATTGAAGTTGGTGGGAGCTTTGCCATTGACTTCAGTGGGACAGGATTTCACCGAGGATGTGGCCCCATCCCAGGGTCCGCCCTGCTAGGTTATCTAGGTGCGTCATTGCTTCCTGCTGCTCTCAAAGCTCTCGGCTCCTGCTGAAACATGAAGGCGTCCAGAGCCTTGGGGTGAAGCCATTTCCTACCCAAGGTCTGACCGGCTGGGGCTTGCAGCTTGGTGTTTCTCATCGGAGAAACTGGAACTAAAGCAGGGGTGAGAGCTAGGTGCAGAGCAAAACTAATCGATGTTCATTCCGATCAAGTTTCCTCAACTTGAAGGTGGATATGTACCATCTGGTAACATTTCTGGACTAATTTATATTGTTTTATGTGATTAGGACTGCATTATGCCACAGGAGTACTGACTGTACATTCAAAAAAAGGCTCATCGTTTCAAGTACGGTTGGGAGTGGGAGTGAGAGGAACCAGCCCAGAACACTTCCTCACTTCAAAGGCAAGAACGGCTGTTTCAGAAAGCGAGATCACAGCCGGATCCAACTTCTAAGGAGGGAAAAATGATAATCTCCACCAAAATTACCCTTTGATACAATTGCGAAGATAACAAATGATATCAGAGGAAAGGTTTTGGGCAGAGGTGTAATGGCCCCTGTACTGCATCCTGCTAAACCAAAAGATTTTTCTCCTGAAAAAAATCCCACTTGTCTTTACTGAAGGTCTCTTTGCCAAGCTACAGTGAATATAATTGAAAGTGAAAGGTTGATTTGGTACCTGCTGTTTCAAAAGCATCAAAAACATGTAAGAGATGCTTAGGATGTCTGTGAGATGAAGGGCAGTGCTGTGTGCGAGGGATACAGAACACGGCTGCAGCACGGGTACCGTGCCCTGCACCCAGCTCCCCATCTGTTACCTGCAGGGTGTAGGATGTATTTTATTCACAAGAGAGACACTCAGACGTTCTGATGCTTTTGGGATAGGACAAAGTTGGTATCTTGATCCTGAGATCAGACAGGAGAGCACTGTCTGCTGGCATTAAGCCAGTTGGAGGATGTTGTCCTTAATTTCTAGGTCTGTCATAATTAAATAGCCCTTCTTCTAAACGAATTATCCATAAAAAGCAGTTCTGCTTTAGTCTTGATAGCTGTCGTACAGCTGTGAATACCTGTAGGTATGCCTGAGGAGCTTCAACCTAAAATTGCTTTGAAATATGTTTATTGTGGGGTACTCTCGAATTTATGTATAACCTTGAAATAATTCACTAGATTTATTGGTTTTTTAATGAGTAAATCCTATATTCCCCCACCACCCAAAAACCTTGCCCAGCTGGTACCCTCATCCTCCGTCCCTGCAGCGAGGGGCTGTTTCTCTCCTGGGGACGTTGCCCCTCCCCAGCTGTGTTCTAGCCCAAGAAGTGATTTGTCATGTTGTGCGTGGCAAGGGAGGGCATCAGGTACTAGATGTGCCTTCATTTTTGATGCAGAGATGAGGCTCCCGTTGGTTTGGGAACCCTGAGTCATGTTCATTTTGCAAGACACCAGGTTAATTAAATGGCTAGGTAGGAAACAAAAGGTTTACCATTACTTTTAGGCAGTATGTTTTTGAAGCAGAGGCCTTGAGCCAAATCCTGGAAGAAACTTAGCATCCTTGGGTGTCAGTGGTGGTGGAAGGAGGAGGAAGAGCAGTTCTCACCTGTGGGGAACCTTGGTCCACCTGCACCTGGAGACACTTCTTAGACAAAGGTAATTATAAGGCTGCACAGCCTGACCTCTGCCTTTTGCTTTTGTCCACCACAGAACATGTCCTCCTTGGAGCTTTGTGTGTTGTATGGGGACAGTGGGTTACTTACACACTGCAAATAAGAATATCCTTAGTGACACCTAGCTCTTAGGGTTAGCCCTGTTCCTGTCATGTGGGCATTGTAGAAGCCTACCTGTTGATGGGTGAGTGCACATCACAAACCTTTGTCTTCTGCACATTACGTGGTGCAACCCTGTAAGATACTCTCCTCCCTCGGCTTGATTTTCTGTGTAAGAAATGTTGAGCACCTTCTAGCATGAAACCTAGTGTGCTCAGCAAGGTTGATGTCAATCTGGAGGTACAAACCTTGAGGAACACAAAACAATGTGTAAGTCACTGGGGTTTGGGGAGGCCTGGACCTGTAGCCTCACAAAGGGTGAAATGTCTCAGGAAGATCTCCTCCAAGTTTCTCTGGTATTTCCCTATGGTTGGTCCAGCTGAGCCTCAGGGGTCCACTGGGACCTGCCCAGGGGCTCTGTGCATAGGGCAGGTGAGCCCTGCCCAGCTGCACCGCCTCTCTGTGGATCTCCCTGGCTCATCACTCAGCTTCTCCATGAGCTGAGCTGTCTTTCCACCTCCTTTCCGCTTTCTGTCTTTATTAATAGCCTCAGCTGGGAGTCTCCCATATTCTTCTGTGTTGTGTCTAACTCCACTGTTCAGGCCATTGAATGTCTAAACCTTGCCATAAATATTGACTTAGCAAGAAGTAAACTGTTTTTCACCAGTCCTTTGGCATTTCTTGATGTTTCTGTGCCTCAGAATAAACCCGTGTTTGTCCTGAAATTCAGAGTTCGTTTCTGAGTCAAACTGGTCTTGACTTTCAGACTAGCTTTGGAAAATAAATCCATTAACACATCTCCTGTGGGTATCTTGCTCATAGTTGGCTGCGGTTTATGGCATGGATTTCTTTGTTTTGTTTCAGAGGGCTTTTTTTTGTATCTTCTTTAGCATTCTTTTCTTGGTGCACAGCCCTGGGATACTCCCCGTATCCTGGAGCTCCAGGCTGAGTGTCAACCAGCACCGCCACCACTGCTGGGCAGGGTGGATGAATTAGCCCCATTGCTGTGGTCTTCGTAGGATGGAGGCATCAAGAGGATCTCTGCATCGCTATGGTGGGAGTTAAGCAAAGCCTAGGACTTGTGTTCTCCTAGAAAGCAAAAAAATTCATAGGGGATGCTCCAGTGTAGCGCTCTTGTTGTCATCTTACCCCAGTTCAAAGTTCAGGACTGCCCTGTCCCTGCTTTTGGGAAAGTGGGCAGGTGTCCACCTGAAAGCAATCCTGGCTGACATGGATTTGGGTAAGGTTCAAGTGGGAAGGAGACTGCATGAGCAAGTTGATAAATGAAGACACTTAAGTTGACAGGTTTGTCTTCCTTCTGAAGGGAGAAAATAGTTTTCCCTCTTTGTGTGTGTTGGGAATTTCCATGGTTCACCAAATGAGAGTTTTGTAAGATTAGCCTGAGGCCTGCCTTTTTCTGTTAGTCTGAATCCATGTCTCTTGGGACCGTGTTTGGGAGTTGTTGGTGGATGAGACAATTCCTGACATGGGGGGACTTGTAAATCCTCAGCCTTGTTCCTGCGGTTGTAATTACTTTCTCATAGTAGGGGAGTTAGCGTAAGGCCGAGAGGAAGGGATTTAAGCGAAGGCTTATGACCAGTGTCTTGGAAAAGCAAAGAGGATTTTTGATTTTGTAGTTGATGCTGTGGTGACAAAATTGAAGCATTGGAAGCAAAATTGAAGCAAAATTGAAGCTGGCTCAGTTAAGTTTCTTAGCATGTATTTTCCCACCTTTTATGCTGGGTTTTAGCCGAAGCTGATGAAGTACCAATTTCACTTGGCCATACTGTAAATTGCATTTAGTAACATTTTTGCCTCCACGTTATTCTCAGCATGCTGTTGATGTTAGCATGCAATGTATACTGCTGTTCCATTTTTGGTGTACAAGGCACTTGCTATTCATTGGGAAGTTAATGCCTCAGTCCAGCATTGCATCTAAATAAAACAACCTTTCTCCTTTTCTATAATTAATGAAGAAACACTTTAAAACCCTGCTGCTGAAGCTGGGCTTAATGGTACAGTGTGGGTATTAGACTGGGTCTTCTTGAAGCTACAGGATGCAGTCTTAGATGGAAGATGATGGTCATCCTTTGTAGGCTGTGTCCACATGAGCAAGTAACAGCCTGTAGATTTGCAGAGCAAAGCAGTTGCTGCTGAGAATCTGATGTCTGCATGACACATCTTACAGGGGAGGTTATCCTGGAGTAGCTGTTTCTGTGGGCTGAGCACCCATCAGGTCTTGGGGTGCGTTACGTATGCCCCTTCCGTCCTCAGGTTTAGGTTCACCCTGGTGGTATTGGGTTTGTGCACTCCACAAGTGCTCTGCAGCGTGAACCAAAATGTGGTAAATGGGATGTTCACTTTTAAAGTACTCTCATGCTCGGAACAGAAATGCTAATGGGCATTAAATAGCTAAATGCAGGTCTTGCAGTGGTGATTTTGGTGCCTGGAGCCAAACCTGTTTGTAAAAGCGTGGTAGGTTGTTGTCAGTGCCATCTCTGTTACTCTGGCTTAGGTTGCCTGTGGTCTTTGGTTGGAGTGTAGCTTTGTGGGGACTATCAAGGCTTCTTGGTACTTGTCACAAGTGTTGGACTTCTTCTAGCGGAGGCCCATTCAAGGTGAAGGACATGCCTTGCTACAGTTCCCCCAACACTGCTTTATTTTAGTACGTGTCTTTGCTGTGTGTATGAATTAGGAGTAATCCAGCAGGTCCTATGGAAACATCCTAGCTGTGGATAGCATCATAGTATGCAGCTGCCAGATTCTGAATGAGGATGATGATGCTGGGGTGAAGGTGGGGTGGCAGAGTGTGGGCTGAGGAAAATGGCTACAGCAAGTGGGAGCAACACCCAGAAGAGTAGCACGGTCAGGGATGGGTAATCAGAAAGAACTGAAACCTCTGTCAAAGTAGGAGGTGGTGCCCATTGACTGGGGAAGAGCTAAGAGATAAGTGAGTTTACCTATGAGAGACTGGCAGATTCACCTGACAGTTTTATGTGATACGGGGCACAAGGAATGTGGACAACTATTGGGTTTTTTTACTTTTAAAGGGAAGAATGATGGTTCTTTTTTATCTTGACTGGAGTAAAGTTTTTGATGGGGTGCCACATGGGAAGTTGTTTAAGAAGATGAGGACTAATAGGAAACTGGCATGGTACAAAAGGGACTTTTTGGTGAGAAGTCAGGGACTGGAAGAGGAAAACAGACACCAGTAGAGAAGATACCCACTGGAGTTCTTAGTGGTTGCTCTTGGGATGCTCTCGTTGCCTCTTCTGATCGTTCCTCTTGATGCAACAAGTGAGGGGTGCTAATGGGATATACTGCTGCACAGAGGATGGTTCAGAGGTGAACAGTTGGAGACAGCGCAAGGGACTGCCTGTGTCTTTGGGGCTTGGATGGCTTACCTTTGCAAAGCGAAGGCTGAGAGGTTATGACTGATCTCTAAAGGTACACTGGGGTAACCACCCAAGTGGCTATTCTTGGCACGAGAGCATGTGAGTAATGCTGCTTACTAAAGCATTTTGCCTGGAGTGTAGAGAGTGTTGGTAGAGCTTTCCAACAGTGGAGATAAGGCACCTAGAAATTTTTAAGAGAACGCCTGATGTTACACCATGGTTGCCTGTGACAACTGGGGCTAGACTTGGCAGAGTGAAAAGCAAGAAGTTCCCTCTAATGCTGTGCTCATGGATTCAGGTAATGCTGTGAGGAGGAGCTCGCTAGCTGCTCTCTAAAGACAAGGACAATTTTGAAGCAACATACTTTTTTTTTTTTTCAGACAGAGTAAGACAGAACTTCCATACCTGGGCTGTATCCAAGGACATAAATCTTGAAGGGACAGACTCCCTAACGGCACTGCTTCCACAGGTGTCTCTGAGGAGCTGGCCCCACTGCTGGCCATGTTGGTTTGACCAGCTGTAGCTTTTAATGAGTGCTGTTACTGTCTGTGTTAGGTGGACACCAATGCAGGTGGTCGAATTTGTAGGCTTGACAAGTTGCATAGCAAAATCTTCCCATGGTATAGCACTGCAAGATACTCATCTCTCATGGGAAGAGACACTCCAGAAGGATTTCCTGAGGGATCCCTTCACAAAGAGGAGTTTGCTTTACCCTGCATCCCAGAGTCCCAAGCAGGGGAGCTGCACCTGAGCTGCTCACACACTGAAGCCACTGCACGCCGCTGTTTGACCGTGCCAGCAGATCCATACACAGGAATAGTCCAGTTGCTGAAATGGGACCACAGCTGGAAACCCTGACCCATGGTTTCATTAAACGCTTCTGTCCTGGTTGGGACGGGGACATTCAGGAAGCCCTACTGTGTTCTCAGTTCAGTTGTCGTAAATGTGAAGTAGCTTCAACCTTTGTGTCAGCATAACCAAGTTAAATAAAACTTGCTTCTGTGTGTCCTTTTTCTTAAATTATATCTGTTTTAGCCTGAACAGTTGTAGGCAACAGCAGCCTGTGGTGTTGCAGCTGCAGGTGGCTGTCTGTGTCTGAAGCTTAGAGAGGGGAAATGTCCCAGCGGGTCTGACTGCAAATGGTGTCACTGACTGCGGCATGTGGCCGTGTTGGGCTCTAGGGAGAGTAGCACCTGTGCTGCCTCATTCTGGGATGTAAAGCTCACTTCGTAGTTCACCCCGACACTTAAAAAATATATGTAAGTATATCACTCTCTATATATATATCTGTCTTTTTTGTTTAATTCCCAGCCCAGGAAGACCACTCTGAAATCTGAAAGGCAGGCTTTGTGTTTTTGGCTTGACCACTGGGAGCTGGGATGGAGTGCCGCATCTCTCCTGGGATCACATCAGCTTTGCAGCATGACTGGGAGTGGGAAGCAGAAAGTGCTTTGCTTTTGTCTGTTTTAATTGCCTGTGCTAAGCCTAGGTAAAATGCCAAAGGAGACATTTTGCCATGTAAAAAGGTGGAAAGTGGGAAGATTAAATGTAACTGGGCCATAGCAGTGTACCTGTACTGATGCTGTTTTGAGGGGTATCCTGGTCCGGGTAATAATAGCAGCATCTTTCTTGCAGGCACAAAGATGGAGTGTCAAAAAATTATCAATTTTGGAAACCAGCTTCTTCGCCGGAAAAACGTGGACTGCACTCACGATGAGAGTCGGCTCTCGCGATGCCTCAACACATTTGACTTAGTGGCTCTGGGCGTGGGCAGCACTTTAGGTGCAGGTGTCTATGTACTGGCTGGAGCTGTGGCACGGGAAAATGCGGGACCTGCCATTGTTATCTCCTTCTTGATTGCTGCCTTGGCTTCAGTGCTGGCCGGACTCTGCTATGGAGAATTCGGTGCTCGAGTTCCTAAGACGGGATCAGCTTATCTTTACAGCTACGTGACCGTGGGCGAACTGTGGGCCTTCATCACAGGGTGGAATTTAATCCTCTCCTATGTTATCGGTAAGTATGGTGGGTGCACTGCGAGACCCTAGCTTTAGTCCAGGATGGCAACCTAGTTTGTAAGATCAGCCTTATTTGAGCACCTACATTGCTGTTACAAAATAGATCCTATACTCTTGCCCTCACCGAGGATGTCAGGACTCCTCTGCAGGGTGTGTCATTGGTGGCTCCTGTCAGTCAGCGAGGTGAGTGGTGTCCTACGGGCTGAGGGTTTGTCCTGAAGCTGCGTTATTGCTGCTGCAACTTCCTCTGAGTCTCCATATCATCCCTTTGGCATCCCCTGGCACACTTGCCAGGGAGCAAAAAGCCTGTCCCCTCTGCTGAGAAAGAAGCTGCTGACAGAAGGATGCTTTTACACAGCAGCATCTGTACTCCCGGTTGATCCAGGATTAATTTCTGGTTCCTTTGAAACCTGTTTAAAGTATCTGGAGATCAGAGTTTTGTCTCGTGAATGGCTGCAGGATTAAATTTAGGGTGATCTGCAGGTTCACAGTCTCTGAAGCATCCAAACCAAATCCCTAATAAGCCCTTGACTCCCACTAGGAAAGGCTTTGGATTAAGTTTAGAGCATGCAGTGTACAACTCAGCCAATACATTAAAACTAAGCCACATTTTGCTAATTAAGAATTCATGTCTTTTCAAGCACATTCTGGGTATGCTGCTTGTCATCATGCCTGTAATTAAGGCTGCAACCAGTTTGCCATTTGAGAGTGAAGACTTACTAGTTAAAATGAAAATCGATGTTCTGCTAAATTATTAAAGGGAGGGTTTTTTTAAAAAATGCGTTTTATGGGATGTGTAAGTGTTACCTTGGAGATTAGTTCCCATGGTGCTGGGGAGGATAAGATCATATCAAGAACAACATAGTGACGCAGCAGCTGCTTGTCCGAGATCGTGCTGGCTCTGCTCTGTGTGCTAACTGAAACCTTTTCCTCCTCCTTTTATTTTTTTTTTTAATAAGAAATGAGAGAATGAAAAGCCAGAGTCAATTAAACTCATCTCCTTAGGAAATCTGAGTCCTGCGGTTCTTTTATGATCAGGTTCACTGTAAGGAGGGGATAAAAATAGTTTTTAAAAAAAGTAAGCATATAATTTCCTCCAGACTTCTAAAATGGACTCTGCTTAGGCAACACGTAGAAAATTGGAACAGACTTCTTGGTGATTTATCTTCTGTTCCAGAAAGGCAATGATAAATTGTCTCCTCATCTAGTTAGTTGTGTGTCCCTTCCCACCATGATACTGGACCACCAAAATGACTGATGTAGCTGTGGATGCTGTCGCAAAACCTGATTCTGCAAATGCATGATGAAAAGATTTACAAACTGAACATTACACTGCTGGGATCGGGGGTGAGGCTGGTATTTCTGAGGGTTTTAAGTCTTTTGTCCTCTTGTAATGGCTGTTGAACCACTGCTTCAGTTTTGATTTCCGAGTTGGCTGCTCAGTGTATTATCACAAGGCAGAAAACTCAGTAAAAAATAAGTAGATATTATCCATGAATGTGTTCAAACATAACTTTGTTGCTTTTAATTCAGGCCTGTGACAAAAATGCATATTTGCAACTGGCTTCCTCGTAATTTGGAAGGAAGGGTGGCTAAGCAGGAAAAACAACTGGGGGAGGATATGAGTTATAGCAGGTCTCTTTTCTTTATCTAACCCAGCCTTTCTCCCCACGCTAATTGCCTCTCTTATGAGCAAGGACAACTCCCAGCAGCTTCGGGCATGTGGAGGAGAGAGATATGTTGGCAGGCATACGCTGCAGTTCAGAGCTGGGGGTTGAGAGGAGCAAGAAGCCAATTTTTTTCTCAGTCATGCTGCAGAAAATGCCATGCAGTGCCACCGAAACCAGGCAGGGTGGTGGGAGCTTGCATCTGTAAGGGGCTCAGCCAAGTTGGTGTTTTCACACTGAGGTTCTCAGACATCTGTTCAGAAAGTCATGCGGGGGTGGAAAAAGAAATCCTGGGGTCCCAGGATGGGTGGCCAATAGCTTGTAGTTAATTGAAGTGACTTGGCTTGGCGGAAGACTGGTATGGGGTCTTGGAGGTGAGTGAGGAGCAAAAATGGGCATGCAACTGGTCAGTCATGGTCTCGACAGAAGGAAGGTGGTGTCCAGGACCAGGATCTGGTGTGAACTTTCTTCTGGGATGATGTGGGTTTGAGGGGAACCATGCCAGAGTGTGGGAAGCATTTCAGGAACTGGAAGCTGGTGGGAGCTGGTAATCCGATGAGTAACAGGATCCCTGGGGAGTAGCTGCTGCAGGGGGTTTCCTGGGGCAGGCAGTGACCTCTGAAGCCTGTGCCTGTTCCTGCAGTGAGCCCTGCACCTGAGCTCAGCGCCAATCCTGGGAGCTGCGTGCTGTGGGCAGGAGCCAGCTCCATCTGGCAAGGTTATGCTGACCCAGAACTAGTAAATCCTCCTGGATACAAGCCGAATGCCTTTGCACCGTGCTCTCTAGCAACAGTAAGACATTATCCAGGTGCCTGTGATGTTGGAAGAATGTCAGATTCCCCCCGCTCCTCCAAGGCTGTTGGTTATAGAGAGTTTGGGATAAGCAGCTGATAGTTACATGGAACTGGAATCCAAGCAACTGGCATCTAACATAACACATGCAGGAGCTGATTGTTCCTGTCCTAGAACATGGAATATTAGAGCCAGGACAAAAAAAAAAAAAAAAAGCACTAAAGAAACAGTCTCTTCCCTCACATTGTGCCAAAGTTAGGCTGAAAAATTGTAATGTGGTATGCAATAACTTTTGGAGATCTTCAAGATTAAATTGATGGCAGTGATGTCCCACCTCTTTAAAAGCATTCACACTGTGCGCTTTGCTGTCTCAGTGAACAGAAGAGTTTCCAAACAGGTCTGTTCCGCAGCTTATTTTCATATTGTTGGGAAGCTGGATTGGGGCGGTGAGTGTTCGCAGCTTCGCTGCGGGTGCTGGCACCACTGCTGGAGCGGGTTTAGCTGCGGGGGACGTTGTTTGACACGGCTGCAGGTGCCAGCGCCGGGGCCTGAACGCCCACCCGCAGGTGAGTGTGTCAGGACAAACTGTTCTGGGGAGAATGAGGCCCTGATGGCGTCCTCTGAGGAACTGCTCTGCAAACCGAAACCAAACCAACCTCTTTTTTTAACTAGGTAATTATGTACAGCAGTAATTATGTCATGCAATTAGATGCTGTTATGTATAGTGTACTATATAAGGTGTCGGTAGTATAACAATAGCCACTTTAATGCAGGAGAGGGAGAAGTGGCTATTAGCCAAACTTACTTATTTTACACAATGCATCACTGTTTGGTGGTAGGTCTTCATTCTTACTATTTCAGTTCTCTGAAATGACTCTTGTGGCCTAGACAGTGTCCCAGACTTAGTTCTCCTGAGACCCCAGGTTCAGTCTTCACCCGGCAAGCAATGTGTGGCTTGGTGCTCTCGGGAACCGCAGCAAACAATGGCCCCAGAGAGGAAAGTCTAAGCACTTGCTGACTACAGTAGGCTGACTTGTGCTCAGATAACCTGTAAATTACATCTGAGTCTTTATCCTGCTGGGAAGCTCTAACACCAGAGGTCACAGCAGACCTGCGTGTTGCTGGAGTGCAGAGCAGAGCTTACAGAGCTGGGCGGGTGTTGTGGTCCAGGCTCTGGTGCTCCAGCATCGTGCTGCCAGAGGCTGACTGGCTTCTCTAAGATCTTCCTCTGCCTGTGCTGCAGTCACCCAGATGGGGCTGGCAGGGACTTCTGTTGGTATGAGACGAGACTCAGACCTCTCTAGTAGAAGAAATTACCAGGTTTGGGGAAAGTTCAGGCTGCTGGGGGCATAAGGAAAAAGTCATTCTAGGCTGTATCTTAAGGCAAAGTTGAGATTTGCGAAGAAGCCAAACTACTATAGGGATTTTTGTATCTTGTCAGCTGAGCATGAGTTTGAGACCCACCACCTGCCTGTGTTACCACTAAAGCAGATGTCAGGCGTGAAAACAGGCCGTGGGCTGGATCTGCAGAGGAAAGGCTGCTCCTGGCACCTGGGAAGTGCATGCAAGGTTGCTTTGAGGACCTCCATGGCCAAAAGCCATGCAAGGTGCCCCCTCTTCGGAACGTGTGCCAGCCATGAAGGATGATCTGCATCCTTTCTGTCCTCTGGCAGGAACCTCGAGCGTGGCCAGAGCCTGGAGCGCGACGTTTGATGAAATCATAGGCCAGCACATTGAAGAATTTTGTAAAAAATACATGACGATGGATGCTCCCGGAGTGCTAGCAAAATACCCAGACATCTTCGCTGTGGTGATAATCGTCATCCTAACAGGTAAAACCTTGGAGGGGTTTGTGAGTCTTGGACCTCCTTCTTCTGTAATTTCATTGTTTGCTTTTGGAATAGGCATGAAGTCCTGATTTATTTTGGACAACATATGAAAGACTCTTTCTTTGCTACAAGTGTTGGATTGACCTATATAGCTGCTGTGGAGTTACTACAGGGCATAGCCTGGTTACAAGGTTTCTAATTAGAGGGGAACATTATCCATAATTTTTGAGCCACTTTTAAAACCTTCAATCAAATTTTATATAAGGAAGAAAAGAAAATAAAAAATGACTTGTTATCCTCAGTCAGGTATGGAAGTTTAATCCTTCCCTCCACAAATCCTATTACACAAGAATTTAATTCTGTTGCTTTATCACCCTTATTCCCTCTTTGATAATCTGCCAGGTTTTGGTTCTTTGAGCCAGGAAAGTGAGAGAAAAGATATGACACTCAGTAACAACTCATGTACTACTGTTTGGTTTTTTTAAAATTATATATGGGCTTCAGTTTGCAGCAGTGAATGCTCCAGAGAAATAAATGTGTGATAAGCAGTCAGGTCCTCTTTTTTTCTAAAAATGTGCCAAGGTTTGATCAGAATTTGGGAAAGTTTTGAAAATTTGTAAAATTAAAATCCTTCTGACCTCTTACCTCTTCTTCAACTAGATCTTGCAAAGCATTGCCAAATTTAGGCGCATTAAAAAGAAATTATGCTTCTCTGTGGTTTCCAGAATGCAGAAGCTGCAGTGTCACCCCAACAAGGTTATCCCGACATTTCCTGCTCTGATCCAGACAGCTGTCTCACAGAGGCAGGCTTCATAAGCAAGGGATGTTTTGGCATCTGGGTTTGCATTTGGACCAAGCACTATATTGAGGACTGCTGAAGTCAACAGCAGCCTTCTGTTTTCAGGACTACATCTGAATGGGAGAGAAGATTTTCCTCTTTGTTCATCTGTACGCAATAGGAATTGCTCTAATTTCAAATTTGAATCTGGTCTTTCACCTCAGATACAATCTACATAACTTAGGACTCCTCACCTTAGCACTACCAAGGTGTAAAATGATACAGATTACCAATGGCTTTATTCCCCTGCATGGAGCAAATTCCCTGAATTTTAATAATAAATGCAAACCATTATTTTCTACAAAAAGATGCTGAATGAGCAGCTTTGGTCCTAGATCTGTGCACTCGCAGCCCAGAAGGCCAATTGCATCCTGAGTTGCATCAGAAGAACCGTGGCCAGCAGATCGAGGGAGGTGATTCTGCCCCTCTACTCTGCTCTTGTGAGACTTCACCTGGAGTACTATATCCAGCTCTGGAGTCCTCAGCACAAGGACACGGACCTGTTGGAGCAGGTCCAGAAGAGGGCCACAAGGATGATCAGAGGAGACAGGCTGAGAGAGTTGGGATTGTTTAGCCTGGAGAAGAGAAGGCTCTGTGGAGACCTTACCAGTACTGTAAGGGTGCCTACAAGAAAGCTGGGGAGGGGCTGTTTGCAAGGGCATGTAGCGATAGGACAAGGCGCAGTGGTTTTAAACTGGGGCAGGGTAGGTTTAGATTAGACATTAGGAAGAAGTTCTTTACAATGAGGGTGGTGAAACACTGGAACAGGTTGCCCAGAGAGGTGGTGGAGGCCCCATCCCTGGAGACATTCAAGGCCAGGCTTGATGGGGCTCTGAGCAACCTGATCTAGTTAAAGATGTCCCTGCCCATGGCAGGTGGGGTTGCCACCTTTAAAGGTCCCTTCCCACCCAACACATTCTATGATTCTGTGATTCTATGATAAGCACTACAAGTTTATTTCTGCTTACACCATCTTGAGTTTCAGATTTCTACAAGGTACCTTACAAGTTTTCTTGGGCAGGTATGCAGTTTTCTCAAACCCTTCCCTGATTTGGCTGTGTTAGCTTATTTCCTATTTTAAAATAAGGAAAGGTGAGCGCATAGGGTGTTCCCCTCTCCTCGAAGTGCCTTGAAGTAGCAGTTAAGGACACCCTGTTGTGCTTCCCTTTTTCTTCAGGCCTGTATGAAATTTTTTACCTTCTCCCTCAGCTGCCTTCTTAGATTTGGGTTAAAGGCTTGGGTTCTTGAAAATCAGGCACCTGAATGGCAAACACAAGTTACCAGCGCTTGTTGTTCTGAGAAGCCAAGCTATGCCTCAGTGAGGTGCTGGTTGCCAAAGCCTGTAAACGTGCTTTTCTCCTGATGGATGCTCTTAAGACCACAGGCTGAAATCGTGCTTTTGCTCAACTTGCTGACAAAGCTCCTGCTGATTTAAATGGGAGTAGGATTCCCAAGATGCCACCTTTTTGTGTGTCTTCAGCACTGGAAGTAGCTGTCCTCCTGGATTCTGTCTCTGCTCATATTTTACCCTGTTTCTAAGGAAAGTTGGGTGTTGTTCATAACTTCTGCATGTAGCCAAGACCTCTAAGACAACATTCCTTCGTGAAAAACCACCTGGGGTGCAGTAGTGGTGTCTGGGCTGGAGTCCTCATTCTCCTTCTGGGTGAGTTAAATCTGACCTGAGCTACTTGACTTTGTGGAGAAATGAGGTGTGGTAAGTTGGGCAGAGCACAGCATAAACAGAGCTGGGCTACCTCTGCAAGCCCCCAGTGCCTGCTGCTGGTGGCGAAATACCTGACTGCCTATCTGCTGTTTTTTCCCCCAGGGCTTTTAATTTTTGGCGTGAAGGAATCTGCCCTGGTGAACAAAGTGTTCACCTGCATCAACATTCTTGTTCTCGGCTTTGTCGTGGTCTCTGGCTTCGTGAAAGGGTCTGTTAAAAACTGGCAGCTGACTGAACAGGACATTTACAACACCAGCCACAGCCTTTACGGAGCCAAGTAGGTTGGAACTTTTCTTCTCGGCTCTGAAATTGATGCATTTTCAATGGCAAGTTTAAAGGTGGGGTTTGTCGAGTGATTTAGAAAACCAGTGGATGGGATGGCTCCTTCTTTTGCCAAACGCCTTGGAGGAAAAGCTGTCTTTGGTGGGCTTTTGCTGAAAGCAGACTGGGCTGATGGGCTGCAACTGATAGGAGGCAGGCTGTGTCCATATGGGCCCTGCTGCAGAACTGACCATTTCTAGCCTCATGAACAATATGGCATCCAAATTTGAGAGAAAAGAACTTTTTAGACAACCTCCTACTCAAGGCTACACCATACTGGCTCTGGTGCCTGTATGAAGCCATGACCAAGTGTAGCTCTCTAGTGTCTTTGGATGCTTGGGCGGTATCCTTGAGGCGCTGTTGCACCTTTTGGAGACCCCATCCCAAACGCCTCAGTAAAATGAAGGCAAGTTGCAGATTATTTTAATGCATTGCAGCAAGCATATCATGAATCCATTTTTAATGACATTTTGCTACTTGGCCAAAATCCCGTCTTCCTGTACATGATCAAAATTAAGGAGCTTACAAGGCTTGACGGTGATACAAGGCTGTTCATTTTCTCTTGAGACTGTACAACACAGAATGAGGGCCTTTAAATATCTCTACGTACATCAACTCAGTCCTGGCTTGCTATCTAAACCCTTCATGCTGCCCTGCAAGGAAGTACAGTTTGGCAAAAACTAGAGAGATTCATAAATGCTGCATGGGTCAAGTTTGGCTTATGTACAAGTCACTCACTGAGCCTCTGCAAAATTCAGCCTGCTGCAAACAAAATGCTTCTATAGGAAGAGTCCTCTCTCCTTCCCTACTGCTATTTCCATGCAAGGAGCAATTAGTGCAACAGCTTCAAAGTGTAACTGTAACTCTTTGACCCAGAGCACTATTTTTGTTAAATCTGTCTGGGATTTACTTTGTCATTATTTCCAGAGTAATCCACTTTTGGGTTGTGCTATTTCTGCAAATAACAGGCCAGTTTTCATCTAAGTCTCAACAGAGCTCCTGTGAGAGAGTTCAGATGCTTACACCTGATAAGACTTGCAGATTTGGGATTTACTTTAATTGCCTTAATTCATCTTTACAAAGGCTTCTCCCTGAAAAAATGACACAAGTCACTTGTGATCTGAAGGGTATGTTACACATGACTCAACACAGGCACATGGATCTGAGGTCCTGATCCAGAGTGCACTGGGATCGGTATGTGTCTGTCTGTTGACTTTGATGAACTTTGGATGAGGCTCAGCAAAGCATTTGGTGCGTCAGGGCTGCTGGCTCCTTTCCTCCCTCAAGGTTGCAAGCACGGTTTGGGTATGAGCTTGGCATAGGGAATTTTGAAGCTGAAAATTGAATATTGGGCGGATTTTAGGCAGTCATGGCACCCTATGTTGCTCTCTGATCTCTACTCACCTACACTGCCTTTGGCTCTGAGCCCATCTTAGGTGAATAGCGGATGGTTTATATGTTTCTCAGTCTTCAGCTTTCAGAATTACATGTTGTACTTTTTCAAAAGCTTATTTTTAAATAAATATGTGTATCTACACACATGCAATAATATTAGGAGAAGAATTTTAATATTCATGCTATTTTCTCCCTGTCTTAGCCAAAACATTTTTATCCACCCCGAAAAACAGGTGGTGGGAACAAACCACGAACCATTTTTATTCCATGCATTCCCCAGGCTGTTGCAAGCCAGCCCAAAGCTCAGCAGTGGCTAGGGCTTAGTATTTTGCCTGGTACTTGTATGCAAGTGTGTAAAAGGGAGAGCATGTTCCTTCAGACTCCAGCTTTGGATTTTGTTATGAGCTATATGAATAGTTTTGTTACTCCCACCTAAGCAGGATGACTTCTAACCCAGTGCCGTGCCTTTTAGTCAAACACAGGAAGAAAAGCTCTACGGTGCTGGAGGGTTTATGCCCTATGGATGGAAAGGTGTCCTCTCAGGGGCAGCCACGTGTTTTTATGCTTTCGTGGGATTTGACTGTATTGCAACTACAGGTAAGAGGGAAGATGTGTTCATTCCGCTTATGAACCTGGTTGCTGGTAGATTGGCTTTCAGTAATGTTGCACAGCACAGATAATGAGTAATTCGGGACACTGCATTCATCATCCCTCTGAACCTCAGCCCAAAATAGACTTTTGGCTCAGCTGCTCCTAATAGTCAAAGTGCTGAGTATGTCCAAGCCCCTGGGTGCCTGTGTGTTGACTTCTGGCTGCTGTGGCAGGCAGCATACAACCCAAAACCCAAGCTTTCTCCCTTCTTCTTTGCCCACAGGGATGCTCACTGTTGACACTAACCAGGTCAGACTCCACAGAAAACACACCCAGCTTTACCAGTTAGGCAAACAGGGAAGGGTCCAAATTCAGATGTCTTGTATGACTGGTGAAGTCAGAATCCCTAATTCCACATGATGCTTTAATCAGCAGGTTATTCTGGAGTAGGGTTCTTCAGTGCCTTCAGCTGAAGAAGCTCCACTGGCTTGGAGTATTTAAAGAGCCAGAGAAAGAGGGAGCCTCTGGGGAGTCATCTGCAGCCTAAAGCTGTGCCTCAAAATCAGGGGGAGTTTTTATCTCCAAAGGTTCAGAGATCTCCTTCAGAGAGAGAAACCATCAGCATTGTCATATTTCTCCCAGCTAAGACGAATCTCAGTTCCCTGGAGAAAGGAAGGATTATCCTTAATTTCACATTTGGCATGAACTGAGTTGCTTCAAAGATGGACCAAAGGGAGGAGATCATCACAAAGACAGATAAAGCAGTACTGCCTCATGTTCCAAGGAGTTTAAAAAGTACTGGATCCATTAATCCAGCCAGCCCTAGGGCCTCTCCTTGGAGGAGAAACACATTCATCTGCCTTTGACTTATAGGTGTATGGGTCTCTGCTTATTGGTTCATCCTCCTGAAATGCCAGACCTCAGGATCTCTTGCTTTCAGACCAGATCAGCTTTGTAGGGAAGGCTCAAAGCTGTTTCTTATTTAATCAGTGCCTGAATTTTGAGGATTTTTTTATTTTTTTTACACATTAATCCCAACTTAGTTGTCAAAAATTTTCCATAAAAACTAGAGGGAGTCCTTTTTTTAAGAGGGATTTTGAAAGATCCATAGGATTTCCAGGTGCTGAGCAAAATCTGCCTTTCCCCAGAACTGGGAACCTGTGGTGCCGTGTTCACTGTGTCTTAGTTCTGGTGGAGATGCTAACTGAAATGGTCACCCAAGGATTTGCCCTACAACTGCACAATAATTTCTTGTCTCGTGATTTGTAATCAAACTCTTCTTGGGGCTGCACCATCAGTGGGATAGCAGAAGTAATTGGACATAAATATAATCCTTTTTGGGGAAAGGACTCTGTTTAATCCGGATTGTTTCTGTGCCTGAGTTTACAAGGCCTCCACAAATGTTTGTCAGGAGGAGTGACAGGAGCAGCAGAAGTGGGAGCAAATAGGCTGTGGTACGCCAAGTGGATGGGGCAGGCCATCAGCATCATCATGGTCAAACAGCACCTCACTGCCCATGAAGCCTTTGAAAGCCCCAGCCAGCGTGCCCTAGATTGGGATAAAGTTCTTGCTCATCGTTTAGCTGATATTTCAATTTCTTTCTTCTAGGCGAGGAGGTAAAAAACCCTCAGAAGGCCATTCCTATTGGCATTGTGGCATCTCTGCTCATCTGCTTCGTGGCTTATTTTGGCGTGTCAGCTGCCCTGACGCTCATGATGCCTTACTACCAGCTGGATACCAATAGCCCTTTACCCAATGCCTTTAAATATGTCGGTTGGGATGGAGCCAATTATGCAGTGGCTGTCGGTTCCTTGTGTGCTCTTTCTACCAGGTAAGACCTTGCTCTTCCTTTATGAATCTCTCAAAGCAAATATGTATCTCCAGCTCCTTCAAAAAATGGTGCATCAGGGCTTTGCCTTCACTGTGTTCCCCTGGGTCAAGGGAGCTGAGACCAGGATGAAATTCAGAGCTATTCAGGATTTCACCCTGTGATTTCAGAGATGCACATGACCAGTATCACTTCAGAAACTGCCATCTTAGCGGCAGACCCAGCAGGTGCATCTTTGGAATATAAATCTGGATTGAGTGACTAAGTCATGGAGGCAACTCTGCAGTGCAAGCAAGGTTTGCCCACAAGACATCCAGGCCTACTGGGTGGAGAGCAGACTTGTGTCAGGTAGTGCAGGGTGCGTCTTCTGGAGCGTATGAGGCTTATTGTATCCAGGGCCGTCTGTCTGCAGGTTGCCTGCAGGACAGCCATCTGGATGGGAGGCAGGGCAGGCTGGAGGCAGAATATGTCATCTTCTCCTGCTCTCTGGAGGCCTATTCTTTCAGATCAACTTAGACATAATCAATTAGGTGAGCAACTCATAGAGGCTGAAGGAAGTTAGAGTTCTTTTCCTACCTGAAAGTCGGGCTGTTTTCATGCCCCATGGCTAAGTTTAGGTATCCAAAATCTTAGAGCTGCACCTTAGTTGACAGCTATCAGTAACATGGGTGTACAGAGGGAGCCCTTGAAGGAGAAGCTGAAGTGAACTAAAGCCACCTGTTCTGTGTTTGTACTGCCATAAACTTGCTGTCATTTGTGTGCCTGTGCACAGCAGGAGGTGATATAAGTAGATTATTTCCCCCTTCTGTGTCCTTAGTCTCCTTGGCTCCATGTTTCCGATGCCTCGAATAATTTATGCTATGGCAGAAGATGGGCTTCTCTTTAAATTTTTGGCTAAAGTCAATGAGAAGAGAAAAACACCAATAATTGCAACAGTGACATCAGGTGCCATTGCAGGTAAGATCCACAGTCTTGCGTGAGTGTATGGAAAGGACACGTAAGCTCATCCTGGAGGTAAATAAGTCTGCCTGACTCTAGCCCACTTATTAGTCGGATGTATTGCACAGCGCGACATCCCAGAGGGTGCCCTGAGTTTCCGGGACATGCTCTGGAGGGGCTGGGTGAGCATGAATATCTTGCTGTGTGCCTGTCCCTCTTTTCTCAGAGCTCATTGCTGCCATCCTGTCTCATGCCAAGTATTGCCTTCATCCACTCCCTGGGTGCTCTGCTGGCCTTAAAAATAATTAACCCCCTGCAAGGTGGCAGCCAGTGGTGCCCCAGCATCCTTGTGGCGGTTGGCCTGGCTTGACTGAAGACACTGCACTGCCTGTGGGTGGCAGCTCGGCAGAAGACGCCAGAGCAGCTGGAGACAGGCAGATGGCCGCTGTGGCACCAGCATTTGTTAATCAGTTCGTCACAGCTGGCAGCCATCCTGTTCTCCCCTTCTCTTTTCCAACCCCCAGGAATACGGGAATTAAACCTCCCAGACGGCAAGGGCGAGAGGCTTACCCTCTTCTTGCAGCCGCCCCCTTCCTCATGATGCCTAGCAGAGAGGAGAGCCTTGTTGCCTCTTCTTTACCTTCTGCTGCAAATGCAGAATGAGTTGTCGGTACAAGAATGTGCCACTTTTGGTGGGGAGCTGCTGTTGAACTGACACTGTTGGGCTCTGAGCTCCTGTGAAAGGGCTCAGCTACTGCCACTGGGACCTGCGGAGCCTCCTCGCAGCTTGCATCATCCTCTTCAGGTGGCCTCAGGTCCAGACTGGGGAAAAAAGCCAAATAAAGTAAAAAAAGCGTGCTCTGCAGTCCCTTCAGATGTCCTCAGAGTGGTGTGTAGCACCTAGGACCAAAGCTCACACGAAGCTGCAGGGGCAGCACTTGTCAGCTGAGCTTAAAGGTTGGGTTGGTTGTTGGGCTCCAGGTGGAGCGTTGAGGACAGGGTGGGCAAAGCTCAGCTCTGAGTTGCCTGAGCTCTCACACAACGGGTGGCATCACCTGAATGTCTAGTCAGAATGGCATCTGTCCTCCACTTACTTGCGTCTCCTTCTGAAGGCTTTTATACAAAGGTGTGTACAACCAGGGGTTGCCTGGTGAGGGTGTGTAAGCAGCGTGATCCCTAAGGGATGGCAGTCCATACCTTTTTCTGGAAACCCCCATGATGAGGCATGCTAACCCAAGATGCTCATCTTGTTGCTTGGTCCCATCATGTGGACAAACCTGGCTTTACTCCAACTGAGCTGAGACAACACTGAGGTGCTGCCTGTTTTCCATGCCCTCCAGCTACTTGGAGGAGATAATTGTGGCCTTGGGGGTGCTGCAGCTGCACTTGGGGGACTCTGGTAACGAGGCTGTGGCTTAAACACCTGCTCATTGTTGGTAGTTGGGTGAACATACCCATATGAGACAAAGAGGCTGGTGTTTACTGTAGGAAATGGTTCCTCTGGTTCCAGCTAGTGAGGCTGTGCTGGGACAGCCCTCAAGGCTCGGGGTATTCACACACCAAGTCCTGCCTCTCCCCATCTCAGGACAGTTTGGGCTTCCCTGCTGAGTCCTGAGCAATGCTCACACGTGAGCTGCATCATCGGTAACAACGATGTGCATGTTCTGCCGTATTACTGATTTATTTTTTTTTCTCTCTCACCTTCCTCTCCTCCTACAGCTGTTATGGCCTTTCTCTTTGACTTGAAAGATCTTGTGGATCTCATGTCCATCGGGACCCTCCTGGCTTACTCCTTGGTGGCGGCCTGTGTGTTAGTACTGAGGTATGGATGTAGAAACAGCCTCTCTCGTACCGCACAGACAGAAATCCACACAACAATCAGATGCCCTCATAGTTTCCATGGACCTAGTAAAACCGTGAACATCTCCAGCTATAAGCTTGTGAAGAACTGGTTTATTTAAGCTTATGGGGGATTGTACGAGCTAGATCTCCAAGGGTGTTGTCTGAACTTGGTTAACCCTTGGTCCATGCCACTCCTGCTGCAGTCAACCCTGAACGCCCTGGGAGATGTATTAATGGGTAGGGATGAGACATGGGTGATTGTGAATACCTGCATCGTCATCACTTTTGTTCCTACTGGGGATACAGTTTCAGGTCACCTTACTTTTGAAAGTGTGCGTATGTCTTTTAGAAGTGCTGAGCTCCCACAGCTTCCCTTACCTAATTTGAAAATTGAGTATCTTCATTGCTTGGCACCTTGCAGACAACAGCACTCTACCCACGAGGACTGTTCTTTGAAGATCGTGTTACTGAAAAATACTTTTGTGTTCAATGACTTATTCAAAATCTGATGGAGGCTTTTTACCTGGTGGCAGCAAAAGCATTGAACTAAGAACTGTCTTACAGCCCGTGAAGGGCAAACACTGTACTCTAATACTGTTGCTCTTTGCCTGTGCTGTCCACCCTGCCCCTTGAAAATCCTTGATGATTTTCCTTGCCCTTCTTACTTTTCCTCTGATTTCCCAGTCCCTTCTTCTCCATACAGTTGTAAATGGTTTCTTAATGTATTTTTGCAAGCTGCTGTACCCGTTGCATGGCATTTTCCCCTTTGTAGATTGGCGGAGCTGACAGCCTGTCTTTTAGCAGCCCAGGCAACTGATTTGGCTGCCCTGTTGGCTGCCTAATGAAGTAGCAGCTGAATTGTTTCCAAAGCTGTAAGGTCCTGCCACTAATACCCTGCTGTGGCTGAAGCCAAGGTTCTCACTCCACTTCTCACTTTGCAGTGTTTCACAAATGCCCTCGTTGCAAACCCATCCCCACAGGAGCAATTTTAAGGTGCCTTTCAAAAGGGCCCTTTCCTTTAGTCAAGCTTACAGCTGAGAGTCAAGGGCAAAACCTTCTGTAAAAGAGAGCTGAGGCTGGAAGAGTATTTTTTTTTTTAATAGGTCCACATGGTTGTGCATCAGAACCCAGTTGAATGAAGTGCTGTCCACACATGCAACAAAAAAATTACCATTCTTTGTTCACCTCCTCCTCCCCTATGTGTCAGCAGACAAACTAGAGAAGAGACGGGGATGGAGGAGGATGGGGCACCAGGGACGTCACTGGGGGATGCGATCAGCAGCTGCTGGGGTGTGATACCTGCTGAGCTGTTGACTCAGCCACCTTCGTGCCAAAACACAAGAGCTAAACTGCCACAGATAACACGACAGCCTGGTTATGACTGTCTATCTGTCTCTCTGCCGCTTCCTCCTCCAGTCCTCACTTGATCATGTTTTGGTGACACGAATGGTAGGGTTTATGGAAGAGCACTGTTCAGTTTAAAACACTGATGTTACAACCAAGCTGTAGGTGGTAGTAGCTGACCATATTTGCTCATGTTATGATGACATTATTCCTCGTTTTTCCCCCGAAACAGAAGGGTGTAGACATTATGTGTGCCTATTCTGACGCTATAGTGATCTGGGGTGCAGCCATGGCTATCTGTGTGGCTTTTGAATGAACAGTACCCTGCACCAAACCAATATGTTCTTTGTTTCGTTTCCCTTTTCCCAGGTATCAGCCAGAGCAGCCTAATTTGGCATACCAGATGGCTAGGACAACAGAGGAGACAGATAACAACGAGTCTGTGAGCACCAGTGAGTCACAAGCTGGATTTTTGCCAGAGGAAGAGGAGAAATGTTCCCTCAAAGCCATACTGTGTCCCCCAAATTCAGACCCTTCCAAATTCTCTGGCTCGGTGGTGAACGTCTCAACCTTCATCATTGGTAAGCACTGGGCAGTGAGCCAGCTGGTAGGTCCTTGTACTCACCCTGGTGGGAAAGCTCACCTCCTGGCTGTAATTTTGGTGAGCTCTTGTAATGGCCAAAATAACTGAAGATCTACAGGCTGAATTCACGACTTGAAGAGAAATTCACATATGGGAGGAGGGGGGTGTATAGGGGGAAGGGCATATCTCTTACAGTTAGCTTTTTCGTGTGTTGCTGTTCTGTTTGCTGAGCTTTCAGATTCTGCTTTGCCTGCTTGTGGTTTTAGGGTGGTTTTTTTTCCTGTTCCTAAAAAAAGAATCATAAGCTTTTGGTGTCTGTTCACAGGTTTCCTTATCGTGGGTAGCTGTATCCTCACTGCCCTTGAGCCAAGCATTCTCATAAAGGCTGTATGGATTATTGCTGCCATCCTTGTTCTTCTTGTCAGCTTCATTATATGGAAACAGCCTGAAAGCAAAACTAAGCTCTCCTTTAAGGTGAGTGTACTGGGAGGTGTAGCTAGAAAAGAGCTGCTTGGGACGTGACTGGAGGAGGAAGTGCACGTTGGCTTGTATCAGAAGGGGGGGGACTTGGCCAAATGGACACGCAGAGAATATAGGCATGATGTGAACTTTTCCGTGCAGGGCTGCCAATAGAGCTGATAGTTTGAGCTCTCCAGCTAGTGTGGCTGTAACCTCTCGTAGTCTGCACTCACTGTATAAAGGGATGTCCTGCCAGAGCTCAGCTCAGCCTTTGTGGTTTCCTCTTTGGGTCTAACCTCAAATGTCGGTGTAGGTGCTTTGCTGCAAAGTGCAGCATGGCAGAAGCATTGTGGCAAGCCTGTTGCCCAGCAGTGCCACATGGGCAAAAGCAGATTTGGCACAGAAAGAGGGGCTGAAGGTGTTAGTTGAGAGGCTGGAGAAGGGAATCAGGAGGGGAAGCCAAGCATTTTCCGGTCAGAGATGACAGTAGAGGACTTGGAAAGAAATGTAAATGGTGCTGGAATCCAAGAGAATCTGGGAGGGCAGAACCTGGTGCAGAGATGTGGGCAGAAGGGAAGGGCAGGACAGTGCTTTGGAGAGCAGATGGTTATAGGATATGGAAGAGACAGAGACCAGAGGAAAAGGGGATGGTTTTGAAGGGCAGTGTCAGATTGTGGATACAGAAGGAGATAGAACCCATGAAGCAAGTTTGTGTGTGAGGGTCAAAGGGTTACTCACTAAAAGGCTCTAAGAAAGTGCACTTTCATGTCTCACTTAGTCCCCATGGAGACTAAGGGATGATCATTCTCTTTTTAACAACCTTAAGTATGAAGGACTCTGTTGTTTTCCTGCCCTGTCCCAGCACACCATCCTTTCTACGTAAAACAAACACCCAGATGTGGGGTTTTTTCCCAAGTATAATCCTGCAAGTCATGTTTTATCATATTGTTTTCAGGTTATTTCCCCAATTTCTTAGTTTTGGATTCTAATCCCATCCTCCAAACTGCTCTAATTTTGACTGCTCTTCAATTACAGTTTTTCAGTAAATTCTCTAATTTTAGTAATTTAATCCAATCAGAGTTGCCCAATGTAGTGTTTGCAGCTCATCATGGGGTTATTGTCTCAGAAGTGCACACAGAATGTCCAGGAGCAGAAAACTTCAGAATTGTCCTCTAGACTGTATTTTCTGAACTTGTGTCTGAGATCTCTTTGCCTTACACTCAGGATGTTTTACCTCCTTTTTTTTTTTACCTCAGCCACTACTCTGTCTGAGAAAAAAAAATTAGATCTGTCACTGCTAAGTCTGCAATGGCTGTTTCTTATCTCTTCTTTGTCCTTTAGACATTTACAACCTGACTGTCTAGTGATTTTTCTCCAAAGTCTCTGGGAATCCAAGGCTGAGTGGTTTGTTCCCCAGTTGTTTTTCTGTATTTCTTTTTAATAGGTAATTTGTCTCCCTTCTCCAGTCTTTAGAGACCTTAACCGGCCTACCAAGAGCTCTCAGAGATGCCTATTAATAGTTCAGAGATCACTTCTGCAATCTCTGGGTACATAACTCACCCCCCTAGGGAAATCTCATTTGTCCCTACTGACTTGAGAAAGCCTAATTTAGAAAAATATTCTTCTTCCGTTTTCTAATTTGTGTGTCCATCTTGTCTTCCTAATGATGTGAACAGCTGCTCACCATAAATATTTTTTTTGGTGAAGCGTAATTCAAGAAAGGCCTACAACATTTCATCCCACTTCTTTTTGTAAATCTTCTTTTTCCTTAGGAGTGACGTTTGCTTTCCTCTTAGTTCCACCGTGTTCACAAACCTACTGTTACAATTCCCTTTCTGATTTTGTCTTTACATGCCTGTGCTATTTCTTTACATTCTGATTTTTGCATTTTGGCTTTACTCTCTCATTCTTCTTTGTATCTCAGATCATTGAGGCATTCTTGGTACAGCTGCACTCCTCTCTTACAATATCTCCTGGGGGTTTTTTTGCTCTGGGATAATTTGCTCTATATTGCTTAATTACCGTGGTACCTGCTGGATGAAGTTCCTCAGGTCCCTCCTCTAACATTCCCCTTACTTTCTTCTCCTGGTCTTCAGTAGGTGCCTATCATGATGCAGTCCTTGGTCCTCTTCTCTCCTTTCCCCTACAAGTGTTTAGTATTGCTGCTAAAACTTGCCTTTTGCCTCCTTCCAGACCACAAAACAAGGACAACCATTCTTAACACAGGGGAACATCCCTCTCCCGCGGTAGATTGATGTCCTCTGTTTTGGTCTAACCTTGCCTTTTCTCAGACCTGGCAGCTGAAGAGTTGGTAACAGCCATCATGTCCTGTTTACAAGGCATGCGGATGTTTTTGCCTGCCTATTGAGCTGCCCTGTGGATGTAATGTATCCCTCTTTCTTTTTCAGGTACCTCTTTTGCCTCTTCTTCCGGTTGTGAGTATTTTTGTGAATGTTTACCTCATGATGCAGCTAGACGTAGGCACATGGATACGGTTTGCAGTCTGGATGGTCATAGGTGAGTTTGAGAGAGTAAAAAAACTGCGTGTGTTCAAAGTTACTAGATTGTGTTAACCTTAAATTTATTGTAGCATTCCAGGGAGGGATTCTTGCAGCAGCATCATCATCCTTGGGCAACTTCGGTGACTTAACTGAAGCCATTTAGGCAGTGTGTCTCAAGCCTTGTTTTAAATTCAAGGGTCACAAAGCCTTTGTGAGGACAAAACAACAACACATGAACCATCTTATGAGTCTTGTTGACAGCAAGAAACCATGCAGTGTTTCTGGTTGGCTGGCCTTGAACTGCAGTCCAGGTGGTGGGGCTTGTGCTTCTGGAGCTGAAGGAGCTGAGCTGCATGCCAAGGAGCTCCCAATAGCCACGTGGAGAAGGCTGAATTGCCTGAAATGCCCAAGGAATTTGTTACAATGAAAACAAGTAAGATTAGCACCAGTTGTGGATGTGTTTTAGTGAGATGGAGGCTGTAGGCGCACAAATGGAGAGAGAAAGCTCTTTGCAGAATGGACCGCAATGAACTCACTAAAAGCATGAGAAGTTTATTCTATAATCAGCCCCCCATTTGGGGCCTGGATAGATTGTCTTTTAAAGGCTGATGCCTGTGTTAGTGGCTTTTTTCTAAGGAAGGTAGTGGCTGTCTGCTGGAAGCTAGCTCTCAGGATGGCTGGGTGTGACCTGTGTCAGGCAGCGTGAGTAGGGGTTTCTCTTTCCTTCCAGAGCTAATGGTGCCCTCTCCCCTTGGCTTCCGCAGGCTTTATCATCTACTTTACCTATGGAATATGGCACAGCGTGGAAGCCACCTACGCAGGCTCAGCAGATGCGGAGAGAAACGCGGACGCTGGTTCAGACAGCTGTAAATGACTGCACGTTTGGCTTACAGGCAACTGGGGAATGGCTGCAGTGAAGGAAGCGTTGCAGCGGGGATCCTGAACCGGGCTACATCTGGTTAATCAGTAATGCAGGAATAAGGAAGCGTAATGCGGGACTCCCCAGCCCTTTTGCTGCAGCTTGCAGTTTGCTTAGTAGCACAGTTAAAAGGGATCACAAGGGAAAAAAGCCACACCTCTGGCATACTCCCGGCGACACTGTCAGCTAATCTGGGGCTATGCCCTTCCCTTCCTCCCTCTTTTCCCCCCCCCCCCCTCCGGTGTGTAAAAAGAAAACTGCTTCTGTGTGCCAGTTAACCTTAAATGCTGCTATGAAACTAGGCCTTGCAAAGGTCTTTCTTTCACTAGCCCTGGGAATTACCTCCCCACAGAGACTCTACCTGATTATACAGGGAGCAGATTTTGCAGTGCTACTGTCAGGCTTAGACCAGATCCATCCTTCACCCGATGTAAGCTGTACCCCACATGTACGCACAAAAAGAGGCTCTTACCAAACACCATCTTTCACCTGGTTAAGAAACCACCTGCAAGGCTTGCATTCTTTAAAGTATCAGGTCTCATAGTTTTTGTTGTATTTAACTTTTTTTTAACAATGTACTCATATGCTTTAAAGCACACCGCTGCTGTGAAGTGTTGGGAGGGTTTGTAGTTGCTGCTCGTCGGGTGAATGGTCATTTGCCAGCGCGCAGGTAATGCCAGCAGATGTTTCTGCTGACTATAGGCTCAGCAGAGGGACTGCCAGGTTTAGCCATAAAACTCTGTTGCAAGTACTTGAATGGCTTGGGAATGGGTTCTCCAAAGAGCCATCCTACCTCTTTGCTTCAGAAATCACCAGTGGTGTGGCTGCAGTGGTGGGGTGGCTAGCAGAAGTGAGCCCAGCTCTGACAACAAGCGGGGCCCTATTTTCCTCTCCCAGCATCAGTTTTGTGTGCTGGACGTGTGGCATTAGCAAAAGATTTGTCTGTGAGGCTTTGCTTTGGTGTTGGCAGGTGGAGTGTGTTTCTGTCCCGGGAAGGGGAAGCACAGGAGGATCCTCAGGGGCTTGAACTTCATCCGTGAGGAGTGCCTGGTGTCTGCCTCTTGTCCAGGGGAGGGTTGTGGGGGTGTGTAGGGGCTTCTTGGTCTCAGTGGTCCCAGTAGAGCATGCAGCCCAGAAAACACTGCTAAGCTCTAGGGCCTGGCTTGCTGAAAGGAGTTGTCCCTTTGGGGCTGGAGTTTATCTCCAGAGCCTGGCCATTGTGAAAGGTGGGAGATTCAGAGTTGCGACCAGGGTCTGTGGTTGGTTGGCAATTGCAGGTAGAGCCTTGTTTTTGCTGTAAGATTAATCAATTTTATTATTTTTTTTTAATTCTCTGTAGTAGCTTTCCCCAGCCAAAAAAAGGCTTGTTAAAGCATCAGGAAGGTGGGCCATGCCCATGTATGTCACTGATTTAAATTCACACTTAAGCTTGTATTGAAGAACAAATCATAGAATCATGGAATGGTTGGGTTGGAAGGGACCTTTGAAGATTGTCTAGTCCAGCCTCCCTGCCGTGGGCAGGGTCATCTTTCACTAGGTCACATTGCTCAAAGCCCTATCCAGCCTGACCTCAAACACTTCCAGGGATGGGGCATCCCAAATAGATACTGCAGAAATCCCCTCTCCTGACCGGAGTGGATGCTCTCCTAGGTGTCCTCCACGCTACTGCCTCTGAACACCAGACAATCTTTAATCTGTTTGTCAGCGTGGCTCTCACTGACAAAGGGATGGGCTCTTTTCCCCATCATTCAGTTGGAGAACTGAAGAACAGACCCCTGCATGACTCGACCAGGGTCTCACCGGGCATCTGGTGCAGCAGAAAAGGGAACCAGGCCATCTCCTGGATTACATGGCCAGGCTGTGGACCACCTCTCAGAGGTGTCCAAGAGAGACTTTATAGCCTTTCTGCCTACTGAGGAGTCTTAATCTTGACCTTCTAGTACACTGGGAGGCTCTTCTTGATAGGGTTGGAACTGGAGGAAGTGAAGGCAACGTGTGTGTGCCTCCCGAGTGCATTCCAGGGTGCGTTTCGAGTGCAGTTCCCCCCCATCCAAAATGAAGTCAGGGTCTGCTCCAGTTGCTGCGTCTTGACTATCTGCTAAGCCTTTGCTCCTTGTGTGTATACAAAGTTTTACTCAGGCAGGGAGAGGGGAATGTCGAAATTAAAAGCCACTGGGTTGAGGTCTATTTTGTTCAAACACAGGCAAGCTCTACACGCTCCACAGCTCCCCAAAAAGCACGGAAGAGGTGGTGGGAGGGGGAGAAAATGTAAACTCAGAGGGGAGTGAAGTTTCCCGCTGTACCAGAAATGTAAGGATGTTTTTCCCTACCTTGGGTACCAGCTTCTGAGCAATTAAGACATTGAGCAATGACCGTTTGGAGGTGAATTCTGACTGGAAGTGTGTTTCCAAAGAAAATTATTTAAAAATATGCAGTTTTCTTGCTGCATGTAACTTTTTTTAATATATAAATGTTAACTTATTTTTGTTGTCTACTTAGGGATCTATTCTGGTACTTACATTCCATAACTTTGTTTCAGCTTTTGTGGCATATACCAGCAGCACGTAGAAGAAGGAAAAGTCCTAATGGGGGTCATTTTTCTTCGGTTGCTTTTTTTCTGAGTAGGTTCGTAGGAAAACCTTTCCTTGTCACCAGATTTGACATTTAAATGTGCCATCACCTGTACCACCCTCAGAGCCACCTAAATTTGCGAGTGGAGGTGAGGATCTTTAGTGCTCCCCCATCTCCCACTCCTCCATCATGACTTCTTCAACCCATCAGTTCCCTGGTGGTAGGAGCTGTCGTCCCTTTTGCTGTTTGTTGCTACTCACCAGATACAAGGAGGTAGAGGGAACCTGTAGCCCTGCGCGGTGACAGGGAAGCGTAGGTGTCTCCCTGGCTCTCTGCCTACCTGATTCCCCCGTGTCCAGCTGGACCTGGGGACCTCCTGGCCTCCTCTTCGCGTGACTTGACCCAGGGAGGGGACTGGTGGGGAGGTGATGAGTTGGACACAGCTGGTTACTCCTGCCCCATCCGCTCCTGGCTGCATCCACCCCTTGCTTCTACGTTTTGTAAGCTGAAAGACAAATTTGACTGCCTCTTTCTAGGACAAAGTCAAGGACTTTGCCGAATGAGTGCTTTTTTATTATTTCTTTTTTTTTTTTACCATCTTCTCTGCCTCCCTGCTGATGTTTGCATGTAACATAGATCAAGCCAGGTATCTTTGAAGACATGCAACTGCTGCTATAACCTTGCTGTCGTGGATGATATGCCTTCCTTCATTTGAGCTTTTCTTTGTAAATAGTTCAGTTGTTATTTTATTGTAAGAATATTTTGTACAGATGCAGAGCATTTTGCTGTATGAAGAGGTGGGAATGGAGAAGCGATGCCGTTGCTCGGCGTGAGAATAGATCCTTTTCTGCCAAAGCTGAGAGACATAGTAAAAATGGCTTGCCTGATCTTTCAGGGCAGGCTCTGGCCCGAAGGACTGACCTTATTTGGTTGCTCCCAGCCTGCTCGCATGGGAGGAACCCTCCGGCAAAGCTCTTGGAAGGGTCCTACCAACTGCGGGTGTGTGGAGGTGTGCAGTGCCAAGGCTGGGGCGTGCAGTTACATAGCTAATCTGGATACACAGCCAGCCAGCCTTTCTCAATGGAAAACTGGTGTCTAAACAGCTCCCCCCGCCTCCCCCCCCCCCAACAAAAAGAATTGTTTTCTGCAAAAATGACTAGCTTTTGCTTATTTGCTTACAACTTTCATTCTTTGGTCACTGAAAATCATTACCGGCTGGGTTTCAGCTTCGTTTTGCCCTTTTCCTGTCCCTCGGGATGTAGTTTGCCTCTGGTTTGGGCAGCGAGCGCCTGTGCTGGGTGTTGGGCAGCTCTGTCGGATCCACCAGCCCCGGCCGGGCATGGCGGGGGCCGGGCTGGGCTGCAGGCAAAGTGCTGATGGTTCGGAGCTGTTTGTGCTTGGTCGCTGCAGGGGACCACGCTGCTGAAAGCACGGCTGGTGCTGACACCAGGCATTGCTGGTTTATCGCCAGGGGTTTGGACGGGTGCAGTTTTAGCTGGCAGCGCTTGCCGTGGGCGCTCTCACCCGTCGTCCATCCCAGGTGAAACCAAGCTCCTGTTCATGGTGTACAGAGGGAGCCTCTCGCTGCCCACTGCCTCCCTTCCTACAGACTTGGAGACCAGAAGGCAATATGATAGGATATGATGTTTATACTTTGTAAAATCCGCTTCTTTAGCAATTGCATTTTACATCCTAATGAATTCCAATGGGATTTCATAAATTCCCGTCCCCAGAAAGCCACACACAAGTGAGCGTTGCTGTCACCTGCCCAAGTGAATAAGGGTGACAGGCAGGTCAGGCAGGCTGGGGGGGCTTGCTTTGAAGGGGAGGAGGAGGAGTGCTGCTGGTTCTCATGCAGAAGGCTGCCCTGCATTCCCTCCCCTGCATGTGCACCCCTTGGCACCCTCCCCTTTCGAAGGAAGCCTCTTCCCTCTGGCAGAAAAAGCATCTCTCTTTCTAAAACCTTGCGACATCTGCTGGGCCTGACTTTATGGGGAGGTTCCGTTTCTTCCTTCTCCTTACCAAAAAATTGCACTTGTTCAAGGCTACATCTATGTACACAAGGAACAAACACTTCCCACCTCCCCTTTCCATGGGGCCGTCAGCCTGACCTGTGCATCCCAAAAGCGAGATGAAGGCAAAGCTGCCTTGCCAGTGACATCAGTTGCTCTGCCCACGGCCGTTCGCCTCGTGGTTTGTCATTCATTTCCCACTCCAGCAGTGATGCCTTCCCCATAACCCCCGCCCCGGGCTGCCTTACGCTCTGTGTTACGGTTGCAACTGGGGTCCTGTGGGGTGTCTGACATCCAGCTGGAAACCCAGATGATCCAGGAACATCTCTGCCAGCAAGAGCCAGACCTCGATTTTTCTCAGGGTATTTGCTCCTGGCTCACGCTCCGAGACGTGAGGTTCATCTGGGACCTGGCAGGCTCCAGCCAGCCAGAGGCACCTGTCTCTTTCCACGCTGCGCGGGGTGATGGTTTTGGCAGAGTGACAGGTGTTTTTGGGACAACGGGCGGAAGCAAAGGGTTCCCTTGCAGCACATTGTGCCTTCCAGCTGCGCTGGGTGCAAGGAGCAGGAGGAGCCGCTGGCAGCCCAGAGGCGATGTGCTCGCAAACCTAGCGTGAGTTTGGGTCATGTCAGTAAAGGGATTTTTACTGACCGAAGCCATGGAAGAGTCTGTATATTTTTATTTTTTAATTATTAAGCAAAATGTAAATACCTTTCTGTTGTCTTGTTTGATGGTCTATTTTCCTAATGATTTCTCAGAATTTCTTATGGGCGTGATAAATAGTTTTAATGCTTGTTCTGCAAACAAATCTATTTTTTATCTTTTTTATCTTTGTTTTTGTTTGATTTTTTTTTTTTTTTTTTTTTTTTACCGTGTTCATGTAGCAATTAAAGCCTTAAGTTTTAAAATGTGAACCTTGCCCCCAGAGCACAGTGCGGGTGTGCAGCTACTTTTTATCCTGTCGACGCTGTAAATACTTCTCCCCTGAATGATGCTTTTGGAAGTTGGAAATTCACTTGTAATTATGTGGTACAGCATTAAAACATTTTTTCTTGATACCCAAATAAATGACGCCTTTTGTTTACCCTCATTTGTTAGCCTGCCTCTGTTTTCCGGCTTGTTCCAACGGTCTGCTGGCTCTCCCAGTCTCTGCAGGAGAACACTTGCTTTGGGAGCTGCTCGTGTTAACTCTGCCCCATCTTTGGGGTTTGATGAGACCGGTGGGAGAATACGTAATGTGGCGAATTTGCCGCGGGCTGGGGTCTGCGCTCGGTGCTGAGCAGCTTGTGGCTGCTGACACGGAGGTGAGTCTCTCCCTGTCTTGTAGTACCAGTTCAGGTATTAGGTGGGACTTCAGGAACCTGCAAAGTTAGCCTAAAATTTACCCAGGTGGTGTAAATTTTGCTGGCGTTGCAAAATTTGGTTGTCTCAGGAGATTAGGACTCTGTAATGAATGAGGAGTTGTGCTGGTGGGGTTTTCCAGGGCAGGGTCTGCAGGACAACACTGAAGCCACCAGGCAGGAGGAGTCTGTCCCCTGCCACCACCCGCATCACTTGCAGCCTGCATGTGTCCCGCGATGCATGAGGCAGTGGCCCCAGGAACACCGCTTCCCTTCTTCTCCCAGTCATGGTCCTTCACGGCTTCGTCTGTGCTAAGCGAGCCAGGGGCCTGGTGGGAAATCTTTCACAAGGACGTTATCAGGCACATTCCTGAGGTGGGACGTGCCCTGGCCCCTTCTCAATCCTTGTGGCAAAGCCTGAGGAACTGGGTGCCCTCAGCGGGAGGGCAGGGCGAGGGGAGGGGGTGTTAAAACGTGGGTGACCGGCACATTACCGAGCGTGTGTCTTTGCTGCTGTGCCTGAACCACTGGCAGAAAATGTTCCCCTTACCACGTGCTGAAGCACAACACCTTAATAAAAACATTGCAGACCACAATCCCAGGTCTCCCAGGAGTCCCAGTTGCATTGGAAGCACCCTTAGAAAATGAATTCATGGGATTTTTGATGTAATTTGTAGCATGTAAACCAGAGACAGGTAACCCAACCAACCAGCCCTGCTGCCAGGAGGCTCAGTGGCTGTCTGGCTTTGGCCTCTACTGTAATAGGGTAACTCTCTAATGGGGTTTTGCTTTGTTTTCCATTTACTCCAGTTCCTGTGTGCACAGGCATACAGAAAACACGGCAGGACACGCTGGTTCATATGTGTCGGCCCGCATGTGCGCTGGCGCATGTATTTATTATCAGGAATATATTACACGTATCTGTACATCATAACCGAAATAATACAAACTCTTCCTGTAATCATTAGCCACATAGTAAACGGGACCACAGAACTCCTGCTGCGTGGGAGACTGTACAGAGGCTCCTCAGTGTGTCCATGGGACACAACCACCATCAGTGCAGAGACATTAAATACCTGATTTTTGCACTTGATAGTTTTTCCTTTACTCCCCACCGCCCGCTCCCACTGCAAGTCTTTGCCGCTGGCCGAGATAACCCCTCGGAGCCGGCAGCCGTGGGAGGTGTTGTCCCAATGGGGCCAAACAGAGCTTTCCTGCAGAAAAACAGAGATTTCCTGCAGCTTTTCCATCTCTCCGTGCCCCCTGCTTGCTGCTGGGTCTCCTGCTGTCCCACTGCTGTCACCCGCTCCCAGTGCCAATCTCTGGGGCCCCTTCAGAGCAACTATAAGCTGGTTTTATTGCCGCTGCATTGAATAAAGATTAACCAAATCAAACATTCTCCTTTTCAAAGGCATAAGGGCAATAAAACCCAGCTCAGCGCTGGCTGCGTTCCCTCTCCTGCCAAAGGCCGCCCTACCCTGCAAAACAGGAAAGCCACCGCAGTGGCCATGGTGTTCGGGAAGTCTCCAGCCCCCCAAATGCAAAAGCTTCCCCTTGCTCATCTTTGAGCAGGGATGGCTGGGGAGCAAGGACTAGATAAGTGGCTCCCACACCGCTGGGAATGCCAAGCTCACCGTGCAGGGTCACAGCTCCCTGGCGAGAGCCGGAGTCACCGGCTTGGCCATGTGCTCGGGGGTCTTCATTCCCCTTCACACCTACTCTGGCGTGCAGAGGCAAGGAGGGACAGGACAGAGGAAGAGCAGGAAGAAAAGGAATGACCTTTTTGGGGAGAAAAAAGTCCATGTTTCTGGGCTTGCACCAGAAGGAACTACTCTTCACGCCCATCTCAGCGATGGGTTTCTGGGTCCCCACTGGTCAGGCAAAACTTCCTGCAGCTTTGCTAGCCATCGGGCAGGCCCCAGAGGCCGTGCCAAGGAAGAACCCAGTGAGAGGCAGGATTGGGAGGCAAAAATCAGATGGGAAAGGGACTGGCAATGATACCAAACGATGGTGGAGCTGGGATTGGTCCCAGCTTGCCCACCGTAAAAGCCCCACTCCCAATTCACTGCTGGAAGCATCTCTTGCATATGAATTTAAACCAACAAAGTGATAAGGAAAGCACCAGAAATAGAGGGAAAGAATGAATAAATTAAAAAAGGACGGGCTCAGACAGCCCATCAGTATGCTGTAGTGTGTTTTGCATGGAAAAGCTCATATTAGCATCATGGTAACAACTCTGGTTGTACCATCTCACCCATTTTTCAGAAGGGTAAGAAGGAGGCCCCTAGAAACTACCAACAAGTCAGCCTGACTGATCTGATGGTCTTCTGTGATGGAGTGACTGTGTTGGTGGATAAGGGAAAAGCAATTGATACCATCTATGTGGACTTCTGCAAGGTCTTTGATACAGTCCCACACAACATCCTTGTCACTAAACTGGACAGATATGGGTTTGATGGATGGGCGTTTTGGATATGGAATTGGCTGGATGGCTGCATCCAAAGACGACTTGCAGTCAAGTGCTCTATGTCCAAATGGAGATTGGTAACAAGTAGTGTCCCTCAGGGGTCTGTGCTGGGACAAGTACTGTTTAATATCTCTACTAATGACATAGACAGTGGGACTGAGTGCACCCTCAGTGAGTTTGCAGATGACACCAAGCCAAGTGGTGCAGTTGATACGCTAGAGGGAAGGGATGCCATCCAGAGGGACCTGGACAAGCCTGAGAAGTGGGCCCATGTGAACCTCATGAGGTTTAACAAAGCCAAGTGCAGAGTCCTGCATCTGGGTCGGGTAAATCCCCGGTATCCATACAGGCTGGGGGACGAAGGGAGTGAGAGCAGGTCTGCTAAGAAGGACTTGGGGACACTGGTGGATGAATAAACAGACACGAGACAGAAATGTGCGCTCGCAGCCCAGGTCAACTGTGTCCTGGCCTGCACCAAAAGAAGCGTGGCCAGCAGGTCAAGGGAGATGATTCTGCCCCTCTGCTCTGGTGAGACTCCTCCTGGAGTACTGCGTCCAGCTCTGGGGCCCCCACCACAGGAAAGACATGGACCTGTTGGAGCAAGTCCAGAGGAGGGCCACAAAAACGATCAGAGAGCTGGAACACCTCTGCTGTGAGGACAGGATGAGAGAGTTGGGGTTATTCAGCCTGGAGAGGAGAAAGCTCTGGGAAGACCTTATAGCAGCCTTCCAGTACCTAAAGGGGGGTTGTAAGAAAGATGGAGAGAGACTTTTCACCAGGGCCTGTAGTGACAGGACAAGGAGTAATGGCTTTAAACTGAAAGATGGTAGACTTAAATTGGACATAAGGAAGAAATTCTTTCCTGTGAGGGTGGTGAGACACTGGAACAGGTTGCCCAGGGAAGCTGTGGATGCCCCATCCCTGGAAGTGTTCAAGGCCAGGCTGGATGGAGCTTTGAGCAACTTGATCTATTGAAAGATGTCCCTGCCTGCAGCAGGGGGATTGGACTAGATGATCTTTAAGGTCCCTTCCAACCCAAACCATTCTATGATCCTGTGATCTCATTGTTTCAGAATTGTATGGGCAGACTGCAACATGACAATGCAGTAAGTATTGCAGATATCTGTGCATTTAGCAAGTATGAAAGTGATTAAAGTTGCACTTGGCAAGGAGGGGCTTTGTGTGCATGTATGTGTTAGGTGTCCATTCTACTTTCAGATTGTACTTGCTGGACACACTAAAATCTGGTAATGCACTTCAACAGTAGTAGTTGGTGTGGCAGGATCTATTCTAACAAGATGCTCAATTTATCACAGTATCATGCAAAAGCTGCTACAAAAATAAATTTCTCTAAAAAGGAGGAAAAAAAAAACTTTTTTTTTTTTTTTTTAGTGCTGTGGAACAGGCCACAGGTGCTTTGATGGTGATTGAAGCTGTATCATCTAAGCTGCAGTCTGTGAATCCTGAGTACTTCCCAGGAAAGCTGAAGCACAGCTCCCATCCAAGCGGAGCCGGGTAGGAGAGCCGCCCTCCCCGCAGCACTCCCGCACCCCAGGGATTCTCTGCACGTACCATCTCTCGCTTACTTTGACCCCGGTGCTCAGAGCAGGAATGCACGCAGGCTCTTTGCCCCAAGCTGGATAGAAAAGCATCCCACAGATCTCTCTTTTTTCAAAAAAAAAATTATGCTCAGGCATATTTTTTTTTCTTGCTAGCAATGCCCAGGAGGGACCTGCAGCCCGTCCCACCCCATCCGCTCCTCGTCCTCGCCTCCCCCTGGGGTGGGGGTCACCCCACGCCTGGGTGAATTTTTTTGCTTCTAGGCAGGGAAAGTTAAAGGTAGTTTAGCCACTCTTTTCCACGAATCTTAAAAGTGCTCTGTAACTTTGGGTAAGCTTTAGCAATGTGAAATAATATATATATATGGGGAAGGAAAGAAATTCTGACCTCGTTTGCGCCCATGTAGTTCACTGGCGTTGCACCACTATTTGGTGTTGCAGATGGGAGGAACCTGGAGCCCTGTCAGGTGCCCGGTATCTCATCCTAATACTGGAAACCTCTTGGCCAGCAAAGATCAAGGTTGAATAACTTATTTTCTCCTTCTTGCTTACGGGACTTTAAATAAATCAAAACGGACAGGAACCTACAACCAGAGATTTTAATTGTACCCAAACCAGGACAAGGTAAAACAAGGTAAGACCTAACTAGGATTTAAATTCACTAAAATTGAAACACGTTAACCAGTAACCTCTATCAAATTCGCTAAAAACCCTCAGGTTTCTCATCTCTAGCCTATCTCCACTTACAATATCGATGCTAAGAGTTAAAAAGCAGTGAATGGTATGCGTATCTCATCTGGTGGTCAATGCAAAGGTGATGGTTTCAAAGGCAGTACTGTCTCAAAATTTCAAAGTCGCTGGTGTTCATGTTACATAGAGTACCACTTGGTGGTCATTTGGAAGGCGCTTCTACTTCTGTGTAACTTTCTTCTAGATTGGGTATAAATATTCCTGGGAAGCTAAACAGAAATGCTTTTCGTTTAGGTACAAGTCTTAGGCACGAGTTAGAAAACTGCTGACTGTAATGAAAATATATCAGCACTTAGTAGTATCCAATAATATAAAAAATGCAATTCAGAACATCTTCAACTACATATATATGTGTCTGCGTCTATATATAGGTATAAAGGTACAATACGTATATATATATAAACACAGACACATATACAGAAATATTAACAGCTTGAACTGTATTTGTAACTAACCTGAAGTACTGCAGCAAAAGTTCATTCTGATGAACCATTAATATAGGATTTTCCAACTTTTGGCTCTAACCATAGTTAAAATGTTAATACATCGAACTAAACATTTTGCTATCCTAACCTTCTGCTGTCCTAGCTTTTTGCTATCTTTTTTGCTACCCTAATCAACATGTCAGAACCAAGAGCTCCTGTGTGGGGACTGTAAGAGTACCCTGCCTAGTGCAAAGCTATGCAGCTACCGAGCATGCTTGCAGCCACGAACCCTGGGCGCCTGTTGATGGTAATACTTCGCTGGATGGTAACATGCAGCAGATTGGAAATGCAGAAAAGGCAGGGGACCCTCGGGGGTCAGGTGCCGAATCATCGCCGCAAGGTTCTGACTTTTGCTGGAGAGGAGTCCCCTGATGAGCAGCGATAAAAAGAAGTGGACGATGGGGGTGGGAGTTTCACGGGGCTCACGGCATCTCCCTCCTGCAGCTTCCAGAGGAGCTCTTCATTAGTCCTGCTCAGCTTCTTCTTCTCCTCCACTTCTTTCTCAACGTATTCTTGAAGATTAGCATTCTCTTCTGACAATTGCCTGGAGAGGGAAGCAGGACAACATGTAAGGTGGTGGAATTAATGCAGCCAGTTCTGCACAAGAGGCAGGGCCAGGCAGGACCCCCAGCACCTCCCTCCATCCCATCCCATCCCATCCCATCCCATCCCATCCCATCCCATCCCATCCCATCCCATCCCATCCCATCCCATCCCATCCCATATCATCCCTAGAATCACAGAATCATAGAATAGTTTGGGCTGAAAGGGACCTTTAAAGGTCATCTAGCCCGACCCCCCTGCAATGAGCAGGGACATCTCCAACTAGATCAGGTTGCTCACAGCCCGTCCAACCCAACCTTGAATGTCTCCAGGGATGGGGCATCTACCACCTCTCTGGGCAACCTGTGCCAGTGTTTCACCACCCTCATTGTAAAAACTTTCTTCCTTATATGTAATCTGACTCTACCCTTTTTTAGTTGAAAACCATTACCCCTTGTCCTATTGCAACAGGCCCTGCTAAAAAGTTTGTCCCCATCTTTCTTACAAGCCCCCTTTAAGTACTGAAAGGCTGCAGTGAGGTCTCATCTAACCAGGTGACTGGTTTTAAAAGAAATGGGGCAGTGCAGGAAGACTGTGGGACCTGACAGACACGTGTTTTGGGCATGTGCTGGCAACACCACCATCCCAGAGGATGCATGCAGGAACACCCGGCTTCTGCAGCCCCATTACGCTTGGGCAGGAGCCAGGTCCTGATGGGATCAGCCTGGGGCAGCTCTGGGCACATACCTAAACCTGATTTACGGGCAACTTCAGATTTCGTAGAGATAAACAGGGAGGCACCTAACCTCCCTCCTAGCTATTTCCAGGGTTCAGCAGCAGCTGGGTGTGGATTTTCGATGCACACACAGAATTCTGCACAACTCCAGTTCTGGGAATAGCCTGAAGCCTATAACAGATGTCACGGACTGCTGGTCCACTCTCTTTGTGTCATCAAAAGCCTCTGAGAGGGTGGGGTTGGCATTTCTGGTTTTGTTTAAAAAACATTTTAAAAGAATTTCTGCTTTTTTAGCCTCGGTTCCTACAGAAATGGAGCTCAGGTGATCAAGAATATGTCTGTTCTCCCAGTCCCTGAAAGTTTTGAACCATGAAGCAGTGGCTAGCAGAGTCAAAGGATTAAAAGACACAAGCTGGCAAAAGTTTTCAGAAAGCTTCTTGCCTGGTAGAGGAGGAAAATCCTATTTGCAGTCCCATTGGGGAACCAGCTGTGGCATGAGCTCATGGTCTAACAGGCACGAGAAAGTCCACATGGGAGCTCACCCTGAAGAAATAACTCCATAGGAAACCTCTTGCTACACACAGAATTACTTATTTCTTTTGCAGTGTCTAACAAGACAGGCCATAAAAGTTATACACAAAGCCCCACTACATCCTTTTTCCAGCCAGCATTCACTAAGAAAAAAACCCAAACACATGTCTTCCCTGCCTTTGTGCGGCTCTTAGCGTGTGACTGACTGGTAAAGCTCATCTGGATACTGGGAACAGGCTATTCACACCAGCACAGACCTCAGAGCACGCTCAAGGGCTCCGCTCCCTCCTCTGCTAAAGGCTCTGCTTGGGCAGGAGGCAAGCACAGTCCACAGCCCATCACCACGTATCAGCCTCCTTTACACTGGAGGCTTAATGCTGCTTGCTACAGGTATGGCAGGACGCATGGTAGCAGTGTCCTCTGGTGTCCCTCACACAATAGACTTTGCGGCACTAACGCACGCTGCAATTTGCGGGCAGAGGTGGGCTGCAAGTTGTACACGCGACCTGCAGGTAAGCAGGGAGACGTCTGAGCAGAAAAGTAGCCAAACGCCTGTGAACACACCGTGCAGCATGTGGACATGTCCTCCAGAGAGACCTGCTTTGGCACGCCGATGGAGAAAGGAGCTTATCGCACTTATTTTAGCCTCGTGCGCACTGCGCTGGTAATTTACACCGTGTCACCTGAGGTGATGTGACCGGACACAGGCAGAGCCACCTTCATGCCACATGGAGACAGCGGCAGTGCCGACATCCTTTAGCAGAGACTCTGCCCAGCCAACCTGCATCTGCCTCTGCTGCGCCATGGGCAGGGAGATGGGCAGATGCAGCCTTGCTGCTTATAAAAGAGAGAGATGCCCATTCAGCCCCTCTTCATCATTCAGACAGAAGAAGGAAGAGAGGCAATGTAAAAGCAAATGTGTTCTCACTATTAAGTTTGTATCTTGAGATATCTGTTCCAATTTTAGACCTAACCTATCCCCAGCACTGCAGACTTACGATCAGACGCGTTCCTCTGCCAGCCTCCCTGCAGTTTAAGGTGCTGTAAAAAATCACAGCCATAAAACCACAGAGGTCCGCAGGGGCACACTGACATGATAGGGATGCAGGGGAAAGCACTTGAGTCGTGCCCTCAACTCATGTTAAAGCCTCTCCCAAAAGGCCGAGGGGTCAGTAGGTGCCTAGGTTATGCCAACAGTGACCAGACACCCTCCTGGCCATCTTCATCTCTAGGGTGCTGGAAACTACCATTCCTCAAACATCCCCAGTCCAGAGAACCAAGAAAATGCTGGTTAATTTGGAGGGAGAATCTGAGATGTTGGGAAATCAGATGATTTATTCAAGCACTTGGGGAAGTCCCAGCAGAGATTCTGTGGAGTTCCTGTGCCCAAAGCTGGTGCATGATCTACCTGCAAGGCTCTTCTCCCTTCCTTTGAACCTGCCCTTGGCTTATGATTGGAAATATCTCTGCAGTGCACCCCTCAGCTCCCCGATGCCTCCGGGACCCCCATCCTGGCCGTGCTGCAAAGGCTGGCTTTGCTCTTGTCCCCATCCCTCCTGCTCCTCTCCCTCCTCTCACTGCTGCTGGGCTGCCACGGCCGCACGGGCTCCCAAACTGCAAATCAGCAGAAATAGCTCTAATCCGCGCTGTTCCCCGGCAAGGGTGGCTCCCTGAGCTCGTTCACCCTGCACTTCCCAGGCAATGCCAGCACAACAGAAACGAGCAGCTGGGGTGGCTACTGCTGCCAGGAAAACACATGTTTTAATAACTCCATCTTTAAAGCCCTGCCCGACGCTGTCCCTCTAGCTGTCCCCAAACTGCCGCTATTGAAAATGACTGTCCTCTAAGTTGACTTTTCAGGCCGACCTCAAATTCAGAATTTCTCCCGGTAGATGTTCTTTGAAACCAGTACCTACGTAGTTACAGGCAAGAAGCAAAGCGCTGCAGCCGGGTGCTGGCAGGGAGTGGAGGGTGCTATTCGCCCAGCCGGGGGCAGGGTGCTGCAGCACAGGGAGACGCCAAGCACCGAAACAGGCACCCTGGCTGCCATCACAGGCCTGGAGAGAGACTGCCACTTCCAGACCACAATTCATCCAGCCCAAAAGCAGGCGTCTCAAACTGGTCTGGTGAACCAGACCTTAAAAATTCCTGCTTTTCCTCCCCAGGCACAGAAAGGCTGTATGTAGATACCCTCCTCAGACAGTGACGTGTGTGTTACAGCTATTTACAATCAGGTGTGACGAAACATAATCCTCACCCCAACCTGAATGTTAGTACAAGCAACACTGCCTTTTAAAAATATCTACATGTAAGAGACATTTTTTTTAAAAGGCTGAATCATTAATAGAGGAGGCACTACAAAGACAAAAACTAAACTGAAACCAGAGATGAGACACCAAAGCTTTAAAAAGTCAGCTAAAAATTAAATTGCGTTTTAGGCCAATGGCATCATTTGTGGCAATAGTGACAGCTGGTATGTTGGGACAAGTTCAGCTCTAGCATCTCCCCCTGGTACCCTTTCTGCCTGGCTCCAGCTGCTGTCTCTTGCCTTACAGCAGACTATAAACTCTCTGGGACAGGGACTGTCCTACCCTTCTCTATTTCTACACTACCTAACACAAGGAGCCGTGTCACCCTTATCAGGTTGTGACAAGGGTGCAAACAGACAGTGCAGATGAAAAAACCCACCTAAGGATAACCCTGCCTGAGTGACAGTGGCGTCGTTACGATGTCTCTTCTGAAATTGCCCCATTTCCCGTCTTTGTTACCCACTGACTGAGGGGTCTCAGGGCACTGACACTGAGATCAGAAGCCACCGGCAACTTTGCTCTCAGCAGCATGTTCAAAATCATGGAAATACACGGACAGATACGTGGCATTCCTTATGTTAAAGTAAGCAAACCCTGATATAAAAAGGATTGTTTAATAAAACAAGATCAGGACACCAATAGACGTTCAGGAGGAAGTAAGTTTTTCCCCTTCTGAAATAAGTGTCAACCTTGGGCAGTTAAGATCTGCAGTCTCCTTTCAGGCTCAGACAGATTGCAAATATCAGCACAAACCTTGTTATGACAGTATTTTGCTCAATTCTGGCTCTGAGTTCTTCATTCTGCTGTTGCAGCATGGTGATTTTTTCTTCCAGTTTAAAATTTTTCTCAACCTGCAACAAAAGAAGGTTCATTAAGTCTGAAGAAAGCCCAACACCTGATCCAAGAGGATTCATTCCTTACCTTTATTTGTCCCTAGAGCAACTTCTAAAATTTGAGGATAGATGGAGGTGGTCATCTTGAGATGCAGCTGAGACTTAGAGGTCTGACTCACACCGCATCATACTGGTGAGGTAAGTGGGGTCATCAGCAGAGCATTGAGTGGAGGCAGAGCCGAACCAACCCTTACTTCTAACTGAGGAAAAGGACGTTCTTAGTCTTGTCAGCACAAATAAAACATCTTCCTTGATGGTGCCCTGACAACTTTCATCCCTCAGGAGCCAGCGTCACCAGCCGTTGTTGTGGACAGGGAGCTGGTGCCACTTGGGAAGCATGGGGATGCCCAGCATGGAGAGGACACTGTAGTGGGAGTGGTCAGCCTAGCGATGAAGGAGGAGTGCCAGGTGGTATGATGTGCCTCATCCAGCTCAACTAACCTCATTGGACATAATTATCTGGTATCCAACCTCTAGGATTGTGATTCTGTGGGTATGGGGAGGAAAGAGTTACCCAGCAGGGCAGATTATGCCCAGAAGCAGCCTTAGATGGCTGCTGCATTCACATGAGGTGGGCTACCCTTTGGAGACACTCCTCTCCACTGCTGGCAGTGTTGGCTTAAATGACAAGCTTAAACTAGTCATTTAACCTTAAGCTACAATTAAATGAAATTAATCCCATCCCACACATAGGTAGCTTTTCCTCAGGGCAGTTCAAGGACAAAGGTTGAGGATGTCAATAGCACTGTATTAAAACATCAGTAAAATGCACCTCAGCCTCAGATGCCCTCTTTTTCCCAAGTTTTGAATTTGACATAATTTATCACCTTAGTTCTTGGTTTTCCAGCAGTTTGAATTTTGCTGGATTCAACACTTTCAGAAGAAAACAAGTTATCACAGGGTAACCTTATCTCTGTGTGAGCTCGGTTATCGGATTTCCCAACCTTTTATAAAGAACCAAAATATTGTGCACTGGAGTTTGCAATAACTCACACTTCATGGTGGAGGCATCAGTTTTGTGCAGTGGTTTCCAGTCTGTGCAGGTAGCCATAAAGGATACTCCCGATTCTCAGATATTCTGGCCTATCCCAGTATATTTTGTTAGAGCAGCACAAGGATTCTGCCCCTGTTTTGAAATGCTCTGAGAGAGGAATCACCATCACAGGTACCCTCTCTGCTTCCTCAATAGTTCTACTAAGTAGTAGCTATGCCAGCATGAAGCATGGAAGAGATCTGTGCATCTCCATCCCTCTCCACTGCAACCCTCACCCTATACCGCTCCCTTCCTGCCACTTTCATTTCCAGCCTCCCTTAGGGAGGACAAGGAGCCAAGCCTGACCCTGTATTTGAAATGCCCTCCTGCTCCCTTGTGAGGCACCCCATCTTTCAGAGCATTTGGAGATGCCCTGAAGATGTTCTGGCACCTATAAAGGTAACACTTTAAAGAGAAAGCAGTTGTGCTTTTGGACCACTGTAGAGCCAGTGTTTTACTGTGATAAAAGGCAGGAGCAGGACTGTGTGCTCATATGGGGTTAATTAGCAAAAGCAGTTAAATGACCAGGAACTATGTAGGTTGTTGTTTGGGATTTTTTTTTTTTTCAGTATAACACTACAGTGCATGTTTTCAGACGCTGGCTTTGCTCCAGGAGCAGCGTGTTGGAAGGAGCACAGTTGACAAGCCTCAGTTGTAAAGAGGCACTTCTCTCTACTTCCACTTACTCAAGCATCTGTTCAGCAAAATCATTATCAGAGTTCTCAAATTTCCCCATAAATGGAAACAAATCTTGCTGAATGCTGTGCTGAACCAGCTGTTCTGGCTCCCCAGCTGAGGTAGTGCCTCATCCTGTCACCGTGCCACACGTTTACTGTCACTGTAGGATATACCTTACAAAATCAATCCCCTTTCCAACAAAAAATGTAATTGATGGTGAACTGGGGAGTTCTTCGTTAGGGACCCCGACAAGCAAAGGATGAGAAAACAGCATAGGCCGCAGAAAAGCATTACTTTAGGGTTGGTGAGACCTTTCCCGGCATAGGGACTGCTTGCTGAATATTGCTAATTCAAACTCGCGGCTGGGAGCTCCCCAAATGCCTGCACAAGCAGCAGCAAGACGCACACAGCTCAGTCTTCCTCCACTTGTCCTTTCCAGCCCTAAACCTGACTCCTGTAGGGGCACATGGTGCAGGCTGGTGTACAAAATAAAGCCCTGGCCTTCCACAAAGTTCCCCTTCCTCCATTCTTCCTACACCACTTGCCTCACTGTCTAACGTAACAGACTGGGCAGGTATTGCATGAAAAAGCAATATAGATCAACGGATGTGTAGGAGAAATCAAGGGTATCATGGGATGGGATAAGATCCCAATTTCTGAGTGAAAACCTGCGACATAGTACAGTAGAATCAGCTATGCAGGCTGACAGTGGAATAGCACAATACATAGCCATTTATGAACCTCTTTGTGTCTTTCCCCAACACCATGTGTTTTCTCACCCTTCTTAAGTTCATCTGCTGTAACCAAACTTTTACTTTATCATCTCTGTGACGTCTCCTCTGGAGGAAAAATGACAACTCACCTGCTTTTCTAGCTCCATAATCATCTTCTCCTGTTGGTGAATCTGATGGTTCTTCATTTCCAGAACATGTTTTAAGCTCTTCAGATCTTCTTCTAAGTGCAAATACGGAGCTCGTACAATCTAGGAAATATATCAGTGATTTGGCTACCTGTCAGCCACAAATGCATCTTCAGCCATAAGATAAAGTTTCCTCAATGCAGACAGTGGCTCGAGAGTCTCAGTGATGTGAAAACCATCTGGACTTGGGCCTCCACAGCCCATCTGAACCCTGATATTCTCCCTGAGACCATCCCTTTGGCTGGATAGCCAGTGGTACCTTTCTTTTGACCAGCCTCGTGGCTAGAAGAATGGGCTGCCAGGTTGTTCAGCAGCCTCATTCCTACTCATAGCTTGGGTACTACCTGAGGTGTTTTATGATTGTGCGGGTATTTTGTCTTAGGAAAAGTACAAACTTGAAACTGAGGAAACTGGACAAGGGGGCTGGAAGGGAAAACTACAATGTTCTGCTTTGCCTGCATCACTTCACCACGGTGCCTGTTAACAAAGATCAGATCTGGTGGGAAAAAAATTCCTCCTCTGCTTGAGAACTTCAGATGTCGGGGATACCAGGGTTCAACTCATGGGCAAAAGATGTGCTCTGAATTACACTGATGAAATACTGTCGCTGACTTAAGCCGTTCTGTCTGGATTTTTCCCAGTGAACTGCCTGGTGGTAGTCAGCATTAACAACACTGTGACACAGCAGAATTTGTCCTTTCATGTAAATCAGTACAGTGGAGGTGGAAAGGGACAGATACTACCTGTGTCCCATGGCCAAACCTGTTTCAGACATTTGTGCTCCTTTCCTAAGGAGTTCTCTCACCTAAAAACTCACTGACCCCCTTCCTCACCCCACTGTTTTTGTTCTGTCCCCCCTGTCCTGTTGATACAACTGCTGATGGGGTTGTGCTGTGAACACACTGAAATGCCCCAAGTTAAAAGAAACCTCTTTTTGGAGGGTCATTTCAGTGTTATTTCATTTCAGATAAATAATCGCAGTGTGTGTTTACTTACACACTGTAAATAAGCAGCATGGCCCCAATAGACAGCAGCTAAATAAATACTTCATATGACAGGGCTGTCCCCTGCAAGTCCAGAAAAAAATAAGGGAATACAGAGGACATCAAAGAAGTTAGTTCAGAAGGCACACATACACACACAAAAAAAAGAAACCTAAATGTGAAAAGAAAAAAAGTAAAGAGAAAGAGAGGAAGAAGGGAAAGAAGAATAAACAGTAAGGATGTACTAGATGGTGTTAATGAAATGTGAAATGTGTTGGAAATAGAGCTACAAATGCTGGGTGAAAGAATAAAGAAAAAGAAGTAAAATCAGAAAATGATGGACCTAGGCTAAGATTTCTGACTCCTCGTCAAAGCTCAAGAACTGGGGTCTCGGTTGGGACCTGTCCCCCCAATCCCTGGGGTAAGGATCCCATTGTTATCCACTTAATTGCATGATATGAGTCATACTTAGAAACACGTATCTTGATGACTGTATAGTTATAGTTGCCATCTACCTTCAGTTGTTCCTCGGTGTTTTTCTTCAGAGCCTCTTCAAATCGGTCTGCTTTGGCCTTAAGAGATTGGTTCTGGAAGGTGAGGGTGTCTATCTGGTCCTGGACGGGAGACACATCAACCATGTTATCACCCCTCTTACATTCATACAAGTCAATCTGCACTGAGAAACCACCAGGGGAGTTGAACAAGGCTTAGAAGCTTCTGCAAGGTGGTATGTTTCATGCAAGGCCACTTGAACATACAGTGATAACCCAGTGCCTCAGGAAATCCCCAAATCCCTGCAACGCCTGAGGCTGGCTGACGCTAACTGGCGCTAGTTCATGAAGTATCTTTGATGCTAAATCACGCCATCACCTTGGGTTGGATGAGAACGAGCATGTCCTTCCTTAAGTGAGCTGGCATTTATTATCACAGGCACGAAAGAGGTCATTTGTGCGGTCCCTAGAGTCTGAATGAGGTGGTAGATACCCCATCCCTGCTTCCTTCACCTTTCTAGGCTTCTGACATGGTAACAAGCAACGATGAATTAGTGGTGTGGGCTTTAAATGATCGACATTTCATCTCAGAGCTATGCACAGGAACAACAAGTTATTTTAAGCAATCACATTTTTTTACCTCGCTATATACAACATCCGTAAAAGCCACAGTTGCTGTGAAACTGGTATTCTAATCTTTCATACATGTAATTTCTTGGCCATGACAATACAGCAGTGCTTATTGCAAAACTGCTGACACGCCTCAAACTGTCACAGCCGCATGAGGAAGGCAGTGGCAGTTGCTGCGTGCAACGATATGTGCTCGTCAGGGGTTTTAAAAAGTGTAATTCATCTCTGCCTACAAAATCAAACAGAGCTTGCATTATTTGCTGTGGCATTTTTACTTGTTCACACAAGATTTCCAAACTTAGCATGAATCACAGGGGCATGTTTCTGCCCTCCACTCTTTGGGATTCCTTCATCTAGAGAGTGAGAACAGCATGGAGTTGGACTGAAAAAGCCAAGATGATCTTGAGCTTGGTGTTATATAGTGGGATGTGGGAGATGTGATGTGCAGGGCTGATCCTGGCCAGCCACAGCCTGGCTGCGCAGCAGGGCCAGCCCCAGGGCATCCCTCACCAGGGACGGCATCGCCCTCCGGTGGGAATGGAGATGTGTCTACACGGCGGGACTGGCTCCTCTGCCTTCAGGCAGTGGGGAGGAGTTGAAAGCACAGGCACAGGGCCAGGCAGGGAGAGGCGAGCGTTTCTGAGCCCCAGGGGTGTCTGCCGGAGGGTAGCATGTAGAGAAGGTGATGCTCACAGGCACTGCAGGTGCTGGAGCTCTCCCCACCATGCAGGGAAGAGCTCCTTATGCTAGGCCAGCCACCAGCAGGGTCAAAAGGACATTTCTTTGCTTTATCCAGCTGCCTTTTCCCCCCTTTAGGTTTGCCCTCTCTCCTCTTTCAGATAGCATTTTGCTGAACCAGCCAAGGCAGGGGAGGAAAAAACCTGAGGGGGCACCTTTGCTGCTAGATCCCAGTTTGGCTGGGCAGAGGACAAGAGGTACTAGAGCTGGTAAGAAGCAGCTGGCAATGGGGCTGGGGCTGCCCCATCAGCTGCTCCGCAACATCATTCCAGGGGTGGGGAATAACAAAACTGCTAACCTGGAGTGACAGCCGCAGCTTTTCAAAATTCTCTTCTAATTGTGCCTTTTCCAGCTTGTGAGCAGTATTCAGTTCTGGGGGAAGACACACAGACACAACAGTGCTGAGTGAAGTCCAGCAAGCCAGGGTCCAAGAGCACAGACATCATGAGCCAAGCGCAATTCGGGATGGAGTTTTAGGGCATGGAGGTTGAGTAGGAAACTGGTAGTAATATACTCTGTGACCTTAGGCGAATTGTTTTGAGCATCAGGATTTCCTGTTCTTTCAGTGGCTGCAGGTACGTCTATTTCTACGTGAACAGATTCTGATTTTACAGAACTGCTCAGAATTCCCAGGGGCTCTGATCTGAAAAGGGTCAGTCTGACATACCTGTTCAGAGTGAATATCCCCAAATCAAAGAGTTTTACACTGAATATATTTAAAAGCTTGGGTTGGAATTTCTTTGGGGAGATAGAGGGGCCAGTAAGTGGGATGCAAAAATGCATATGATAGTACTTCTCCAGGAGCTGTGGCAAATGACCCGTGAGGTTTATTCCATTAGTGAGACCGACAGAGCCCGAAGAGAAAAAACTGCTCTATTTCTATTACATGATTTAAGGTTTCATTACTAGAACAACTCACCCTGGACTTAATAATAACCGAAAGTTTAATAATCAAAGCAGAATAAAGTTTAATCTCTAAACCAATGGCATCAAATTGTCATTCAGTACAGCAGTAGAACCTACCTTTTTGGTAGTTGGACACTTTATTTTTTGTGTCTTTACCTCCAGACCTATGGGTTTTTTACCTCGAACTATTGCTCGCTAGCCACAATCACAGCAATAATAATACTATTGCTCTAGTGCCCTGTACGTGGCACTAAACTGCAGCTGCTGCAATGCCTTTTCCATGCACAGGAGGGCATTTCGCACCCACACCAGGAGCAGGGAGTACAAACTTTGGCCGCCAGAGCCCTGATAAACCACTGCCAAGATTTATCATCAGAAAATACTAACGAAAATGGACAGATAAGAACATCCTAAAGCCAGGAACAGCTCTTCTTTTGTTATTTTCAAAATTGTATATGTTAATTTAAAAATCGTATGCTAGATACCATCTCTGCCTATGGGAAAGGGGAATAGGCTGTTCTCAGCTCAAGTTATACTCTGGACCGTGTCTCTAATTGACACAGTGCAGAGCTAAGCAATATGGCTTGGTCTGGGGAAAGCTGTGGGAAAACCTACTAGAGCTATTTAAATATTAGACCATGCTTATATTAAGAAAAAAAAAAAAAAAAAAGAGGGCGATTGTACAGATATCTGCTAAATGTCAGCTAAAGCATGTACAAAGACATGCATTTAGATACTGAACTGGCAGGGAGGAAGCAGCTCTCTCTGCAGCATCAAATCCCATGGAAAAATCATAACATAAAATTAATATAACAGTGCTGAGATGCAGATTTGCACCAGCATGTGGCTTTGGTCAGCTCAGCATGGCCAGACTCGTGCTACTGAAAATGGTGAGTCTTGGTTTTAGAAGCAGTGTAGGCCTTTAAACACCTAATTCAGAGATTTTCAATGAGCTCTAGCCTCCTGAGCGCCTCCTGAGGCTCTTGAGAAAAGTCTGGGTGTGAAGTGAGGTGGAACTTGGACTCTGTGTTCAGCAACCCGTGGAGAAAGCCTTATTGTTGTCCCAAAGACCCCTCAGATAGTCTCAGGTCCAAGTTAGATGCTGTACACACTGCACACAGCTCTCCCTCACCCCTAGCATGAACCTGGTGGTCCGCCCCACGTGAAAGCACTAGACCAACAGGAATTTTCTGTATCATCTACTCTGAAGGAAGAAAATCCAGGTTTACATAGTCTCACTACAGCGCTAATTTCTGCTCTGGAAGAGCTCTGTAGCCATTGGGTTGTCGCTGGCTTACCTTGAATCTTCCAGTCATTCTCATCCTGCAGTACTGTAATGGCAACTACGTGGTTATTTTCCAGCTGTAACAGTGCAGCCTCGTGTGAAGCTGTGATATCTTCCACCTGTTCCAACGACAATGGGTGGAGACATGGAGACACGATTAGACATGCTGTGGCACACTGACAAGCCGCTGCTAGAGAGCTCCAGTGAGCTGAAAACAGTAAAGGGATCTACTGAGCATGACATTTCCAGCACCTGAGCAGGTTTATTCATTATGAAACGGACATGTTGACGCTTTGACTGGTAGTGTGTAGTCACTGGTGATAGTATTTTTGCTCTTTTAACTTAACAATGATAAAAGAGACACATAAGAAAGCAAAAGGCCAAAAAGCCCTTAAGCAAAAAAAGCCGTTCATGAAATGTTCATAAATCTCAACATTCCATTCGTCTAAATTATATTAATGACCCGACTCCCTCTGACGGTCAGATAAACATACACAGTTCTGAGCCACCCTGCTTTTTGTCTTCACGGCACTTTGCTGCCATGATTTTTATTGTACGGTCTTGAATTAACTTCCATGGAAAGTGCCTATGAATTATTCATAGTTGTAAAATATTTATTTCTAGAGAAACATTGAAATTATTGTCAGTGGGTATGCAAAATGAATTGCACTCTATCATACTTTTACTTGAAAAAGAGCATCCTACGAAGTCGCCAATACCCAAATTCCTGTGTCCTCTTGAATCGTGTATTTTGAGTCCACATCTACGAAACTGATGAAAGATATGACAGAACCTTTGTGCAGACACATGAGTTTTCAGGTGGGTGTGGAAGTAACCAAGGTGACAGTGAGGCCACAAAACTTTTTTCCCGCTCTCGTATTGAGGCCAGAAAGAGGTCCTGCTGCTGCAGGCTGCCCACAAACTGCACCCCACCGCACACAGCCATCAGGGGAGCAGGGGATGCAGCTGCAAGAGGGCAGTGGGCAGCCTGCGCTCGGCTGCACCCGATGGGTTTGGGACTCTTTCAGTACATTGCTTGTGACTAGACTTGGCTAAAGGCAAAGCCAGATCCCTAACAATGGTGTTTTGATATGCATCGTTAAAGAAGGTACAGTGAAAAGCTGCGATCAAGGTTAAGTCAGTGGTCCAGAGCAGTTTCTGAATGCAAGGCATCGATTTGCTTTTCTGGGTTTTGTAATCACAGTGATCTTATTCTCTACATTTAACACGTTCTCTGTGATATCTGGGAATTCAGAGGATCAAACTATTTCACTTTTATAATGAAACAGCTGTTCATTGCAAAGTGACTTGACTTTAAACAGCTTTTTTGCTCACTCTTATGTTAAATAATGGTAGAAAGTTACTGCAGCTGAGTATGTCTTGACTGGAGTTAAGTGTTATTTCACTGTGTCTAACTGTCAAACATATGTGTTAGATTATCCAACAGAAGCAAATTTTCCAACTGTATTGGAGAAAGCATGCTCTTAAAATGAAAGATAGGCATTTAACACGGAAGTTAAAGTTATCCAAACTCATTTTCACAATAATATGGGAGACAACTCAGTGGTGAAGAACTGTTTGCAAAACAATGGGGACTCAGCCTGCCGATATATTGCATGAAAGAGCAGGGAAAGGGGGGCCAGATGACTCAATGGGCTACTAATGGGATAGAGAACATCACTTGACTTTTCCCAGAGCACCATGTCCTTGTATATGGTGTCTGCCTTGAACCCTCATGAGCATCGCCATGTTCTTTACCTAGCCCTTGTTTAAGTCTTTATTCATACTCTAATTGCTTCTCAGCTGAGCAGCACGCCATAGGAATGATTACGCTCAACTCCAACGCCTTCACAAGGTGAAGGGGTCTCCTTTCCCTGCCACCAGGCTTGGCAGGTTATTTATCTACAAAGCCAATTAAATATGTTCCAAATGGTCTCCGGGGATTTTTCTGTCTTCTGTATGTTTCATATCCACATCCCACGTGACTCTTTTTAATCTTCCAGCGTGACCTCCTGTCTGCAGTTTTTCATAGCAGATAGTCTACTTAGTGCTGGGAATCAGATCTCTTAGATATTAATTCCAGCTTTGCCACTAACTTTCTCTATAGGCTTGATCAAGTCAACCTGTGTCATGGCTGTTTCTGGCTACAAAGAGAAGTTCAGGTGGGATTTTTAAGGCTTAATAAAGTAAAATCAAGGGGAGGCTCTAGTGGGACAAGTTCAATAAGTTGGTGGACAAAACAGCTTGAGTTGAGCAGCTCAAGCAAGAAACACTGGCAAGCCAGGATCGCAGCCTGTACTTTGCAAGGAGATATGAGGACTATTGGGATGCATTGTCACACATGACTGGTTTGTGAGGAGTTTGGCTCTCACGCTCAGCTATGCTGAAAGAGCTGCCTTCACCTCCTCAGAGACACATGAGCCTTCAAAATCTGACAACTGGGTATCCAAAGAAACAACAGCTACCTTAGAATCATAGAATCACCTAGGCTGGAAGGGACCTTTCAGATCTTGTGCAAAAGCAAAAGGTGACTACAGCAATACAGTGCGGAAGACTAAGTTGTGACTCGAAACCATGAAGTGAGATGACTAACTTGCAAATTTGATGTGTGGATACAGAAATACCTGCAGATCTACGGTTAAATGGATTTTGCTATTGGTATTGCCACCATGAACACAAGCTGAGCTGAGCAGCTCAAGCAAGAAACACTGGCAAGCCGGGATCGCAGCGTTTACTTTGCAAGGAGATATGAGGACTATTGGTCCAAAGTACCCTGCACAGACAGGCAGGTCAAGGACAAGGCTTTTCCCATGCCCAGCGTAAGAGCTCTTTAGCTCATGGGTTAGGTGCCTCTGGTCTAACGCTGGTTGGGACCAGTCCCAGCTCAGCAGTGTCGGAGCTGAATGAGTCCAGTCCCTTGAGCAGGCTTGCTTGTTTTGGCATGGTCTGAGCCAGGAAATTCTCCTCCTCCTCTGAGAAAAGGAAAGAAGAACCAGAGGATCACAAACCCTTTGGGTCAGCAGCCGTTAGGGATCCTTATTCCTCATGCACCTTGGTTCCTAGGCTAAAAAAGTTCTCCTTCTCCTTGGCCAAGAAACATTGCTGGTGAGCAGCTTTCCAACCCAGCCTGTCAGCCTCCTCCGATCCAAAAGCACTGGACACAGGATGGGTGTACGGCAGAGTAGGAATTGAAAGGGAAAACCTGCTAAAACTCATCCTGAGATGCTAACGGAACCATGGATTGAAAAGATGGGTTTAAACTCTGAGATACTAGGGTCACAGCAGCACTTTCAAAGCAGTAGAGAAAAACATTTGTGTTAATTTCAGTAATTCAAGGAACAAAGAGCCCTGGAGCAAACCAAAGGGCTGGAGGAGACTGAACTATTTGCCCGACAGAGGGAAAGATGTGTTTTCATTGTTTCTGTGTGGTGATGAATAGAATCACAATAGATGAGAACAGGAGGAAAATAAGTATACTTCTAGTCAAGTCCTATGGTGACCTATATCACCCCTTCTTGCACTGATCAACTTGAGGGAAAAAAAACCACCATCTGTTCTTGTGGTCCTGGAAGCTTGCAGAGACACTTCAAAGAGCAGCAGAGATAAACTGTCTCAGCAAAAAATTAACTCGCAGAACAAATTCCTTCACAAATGCTAATGTTTTGTGATCCAGGAGAGGCAAGGCTTGCAGCTAGAGCTAATATCTTCTACTAAGCAAACTGACACACTGACACAGTGAAAGGAAAAAGAAGCCAGGGCTTTTGGGAATACCACCCATCCTTCATATCAGAAAGCAAAGCAGAAAATTTGAGGGGCATTGCAAGAAAACCATCTTGCATAAACTGAAATCAGAACCAAAAGACATGGCTCATCTCTAAGAATTTACAGAGAAAGATTTTGAAAAATCTGGTTTAGAAAACAAAAACCTATTTGACAGCACCTTCTAATGCATCTTTGAAAATCAATGCACTAACAGAAAAAGGTAGTTTGTCTGGGACAAAACAACCCAGTCAGATAAAGCCTTTGTGTTGCACGTTACAAGCCTGCAGATCAGTAACAACTAGCAGGCACAGCAATTAAAATAGGTAAAATCCAGCAAGAGTTCTTCAACCTCCCCCCACTGAAGAATCAAACCGAATTGTGTGGCTGTCCCCAGGGCAGCAGGCACGCTGGGGCACAGGCTGGGACGCCGTGTGTCTGACCCGGCTGTCTGACCCACATGCCAGTGAGGACCACGCTGTGCCGGCGTACCATTGCTCTTACACAATAAATCTAACACCGGGCAGCTGTGACATAAGTGACATAAAACTGTCACCGTCTCGGTTTGTATTTGCATTCCCAACCCGGGAGTGTTTTACAGTGCATCAAGTACAGGCAGCAAATGGTGTCATTTCCCTTTTTACAAATAGTTGACCTTAAAGACAGTGGGCTGCCGCCTCTGCTGCGCTGTGTCGGTGCTCTCCTCTCCCATGAGCTCCCTGCAGGCCAGCCCCCTTCCCTGGCTCCTGGAGGCGCTTCAGCTACGGCCACACAATGCTGCACCAGCCTTTACCTCTTAAATGGTCGAAATTGGCTCAGGCACAGGGTTCTGCTGTTGGGGGTGGTTTGCTTCTGAGCCCACAGCTAGTGCTGCCATCGTCCTTTGGAACCGCATGGGGCACGTCGGTGCTCTGCACCCCACTGCAGCGCCTGCTGCCAGTCTGCTCCCTGGGCATGAGCAGGGGGGAGCAGCAGCTCTGGAGCCTTGGCCACAGGTTCCTGCTTCAGGCAGCAGCCCCAAAATGCACCCTGAGATACAGAGCACACAGACATAAAACCTTCTCCTCGACCTTTGGTCACATCCATCCGTCTCACAGACCACATGTGCACTGCACTGTTGCTGCCAATTTACGTTGCCTCAGAGAGGGAAAAAATCACCCTCTACCAACTCCAGCTGCCCTGGGCATTGGCAAAATCCCCAGGATGGAGAGAACGATGCTGGCAAACAGGGGGTCTGTTGGCCGGGCTCACATTTCTCAGATGACTGGCCCTTGCGCTGCATCAGACACCTGGGTGGCATGCCCGTGGCAGCCAGGGCTGTGGCATGTCGAAGTCCGATGGCACAGACTGCAGAGTGCACCTGAGTGCAGCAGATACTCGTGTGAGAAAAGCTCTCACGAACTGTGGGCAATGGGTAAGGGTTGCAGATGGAAAAATCAGAACTGTGTCCGATGCTCACTGAGTTCCAAATGAGAAAAGGCAAGGTAAAGGCATTATTGCCACAACCCAGAGCAGGATGTTCTGCCACCATGTGAGAGGTGCCCACAGGTGAGTTAGTGTTTGTTCACTCCAGCCATTAAAAATAAGACTAAAGTAGCTGCATGTGAGAGTATTCCCACCTGCAGAGAGTAATACTCCTACCCACACACAGAAAACAAAGCAGGGAGAAACACCTGGAATGAACAATCTGAGAGATTAGACTAACGGTGGAGCAGAAATCAGGGAACCTGGAGTGTATCGCTGGTGTTTAGGCTACATGTTGCATGGGCCCTATCACTTTGCTGTACCGTCCTTTAATTAGCATTGCAAATAACAACGGGCAGGACTATGCTGGCCTTACTTGTGTTGAGCAGATTCTTGTTCAACCCTTGGTTTCATAAAAATTGGCTACAATGGGTGGGTTGGGTAGTAGTAAGCATGGGGAGCAGAGCTAGTCTTAATATTTGTGTTGTAAAACATCTGGAAGCATGTGAAGACAAGACATAGAAATGTAATGTGCTACTATGTAAAAATACCTATAGGAATAATAGGGAGGAAAAGCAGTAAAGATAGTCAGGAATATATTATTCCAGTCATCAGTTAGTTACCAGCACCTTCATGAGGAGAGGCTGAGGGAACTGGGCATGTCTAGTTTGGAGAAGAGGAGGCTGAGGGGAGACCTCATTGCCCTCTACAACTACCTGAAAGGAGGCTGTAGAGAGGTGGGTGTTGGCCTCTTCTCCCAGGTGAATAATGACAGGACCAGAGGAAATGGCCTGAAGTTGCGGCAGGGGAGGTTTAGATGAGATATTAGGAAGAATTACTTTACTGAAAGAGTGGTGAGGCACTGGAACAGCCTGCCCAGGGAGGTGGTTGAGTCACCATCCCAGAGGTATTTAAGAAACGTGTAGATTTGGCACTTCAGGGCATGCTCTAGTGGCAGAGATTGTAGGGGTTTTTTTTGTGTGTGTATGGTTGGACTCGATGATCTCAAAGGTCCTTTCCAACCATGAAGATTCTATGATTCTATGATGGAATGTTCAATATATTTCATTACCTCAACGCACTCAGTATTGGCATGGTCTACTCTTCAAAGGGAACAGGCAGAGACTGACCTGATCCTGATGCTGCAGTTTGACTTGCTCCAGCTGGAGGCTGTGCTGCTCCTGCAGGCTCTCCCTCTTGGTGTTGTACTCCTCCTGCAGCTGCTGCTCCAGCACCTGCAGCTCCTCCTGCTGCTGCCTGCGAAGCCGCTTCCCCTCCTCCTCAAAGTGCCTCTCCAGCTCCTCCTTCTTGCTCTGTAGTTTCTTCCACCTCGCTGTGTTGAGGGCTGTGGAGACAAGACTGTACAGTCAGGCTCTGAGCTCCTCGGGAGCAAACAGTGGCGCTGATCTGTTTGTACAGCACGGAGCGCAGTCGTTCTCGCCGACCCTGGGGCTCCCATGAATCTCAGCCATCAACAAGCTCTCGCTGTCACTTCTCTCTCTGTCCCCATCTCTCACACACACATACACACAGGCACTTGTTTAAATAGAGGCACTGCCAGACTATGCAAAAGCCAATGCAAAACTGGGATCTGATTAGCTATAATAATAATAACAACAACAACAACAATAATAATAATAAAAGCAGGGAACTCCATGGACCTGCAGGGTGACTGGATGTCCCCTCCTGGTCAGCACAGTCTTGGATCCATAAATTGAGGCTTTGGGGCTTTTCCTTTGCCTTGGATATAAGAAACAGCATGTGAGACAATCACTTGACACAAAGCCTTTCAACTGGGATATGAGATTTTCCTTATTTCCTTCTCTCAAGCCACAGTCTTGGCTGAGTCCCCACTTCCAGTGATGTGCCAGGAAGGCAGAGGATGCCTGGGCTCTCAAGGTGCATCCTATGTATGTGTTATGCAGAGGGTACGATTTGCCACTTGACTGGGAGAAGGAGATACATCTCATGCAGCCCGTTTTCTGGCTGTTAGAAGCTGCTCGCACCATAAACCTGTTTTTTGCACCAACTCCATCAAGGACCTCTTGAATCCATGAGTGCATACTTGCTTAAAATATTTTTATATTCAAACCACTATCTTGTGTGCTTCACGGAGTCAAAGAGTGCAAATGAAAGGCTGGTACTGAAGGCAATCAGAAGACGTAAAATTTTTACTCTTGTGAACTAACCCAGTGACCATGTCTCCAAATACACAACCATGTCTATAACTAGTTTCAGGAGGTGCACCTCCAACAGTTCTATTCAAGGATATTCAGTTTATTTCCCCATTTGGTTCCTGACCTATATTGTTCCCCAGGTCCCAGGACAGCAGCACCACAAACACCGCATCCATGGCCTTTTGCTTTGCTAAAGAACGGTTGCAATCAATCCAGATTGAAGACCTGTTGTAAATTGGACAAGGTCAGCCAGACTACATTTAGAGAGCAAGTTTGCTCACTTGCAAAGATCTAACAGGTAAGAAATAATTAAAATCATCATGACCATAATGTTTAGAACAGCACTAGAGAAGAAGAGATGTGACTTTAATGGCACTGCTAGACCTTTGTTCTGATTTAGACCCATAGCTGGTTTAGAAAAATGATCACGTTTTGGATATAACATTTGTATTAGCTACTCATCCATCCTTTGCCTTTCAAAATGCACGTGCCATGCACAGACCGGTATGGCACTGTAAATCAGTGAACTGGAAGCAGCCGTCTCCCTGGGTAGACAACTTCTCAATGTTTTAAAAACGTATTTATCCTATGACCATATATTTGCTCAGTATCTGGCAAAGCCCCCAGTGTTTTCCTGTCTCTTTCTACTGTGCTATCAGACTATGCTCATTTTTTTTCAGGATAGCAACAATTTGTCAAAGTTACCTATCCCTGTGACCACAGCTCATGTTAGGTGCATTCGTGCACAGTAATTTGTGCACCCAAGCTAGCCATCCCCTTACACATAGCTATTTTTCACCCTGTTTAGATCTCTCCTTCCACACTTAGCAGACACCAATATCCAGACTTGCTCAGTATATCCAAACAAATATCAGTACTGGGGTCCTGTTCTGATCCTGATGTTTTCTGGAGCACTAAGAGGGACTCTGTATCCCTTTCAAGCTCTCCGCTGCTTACAGGAAGAGAGAAAGTGAGCCAGAACCAGCGAGTTTAGCACCACAGCAGTGGCACATAGAAAGCTTTCCTACCTGCCTCATACCCAAAATGGAACAGCATGATTTATATGGCCATTAGGTGAAAGGTATTGTCTCCTGCCAGTTTGGTTTATTCCTCTAAACTCTCTCTCTTGCTTTTTGCTTTTTGATTTTCTTTGTCACGCAAAGCGATCACGGAGCTGGAGGACAAAAGATAACACTCGCAGCTCTGCGTTCAGTAGAATTCAAACTTACTCAAGCTTTAAATTGGAGCTGTAATGAACACTCTCTCTCTCCAGCCTCTCTAATGAGATTACCCAGCACACAGGGAGGGCCAGGCAATGAAATGTCATGCTCTAACCAAAAGCAAGTCCACCTGAAACACTTTCTGCAAACTGAAACACAAAGCTATTCACACCTTGCAAATCAAACCCTGATGCAGGTGCAAAATGGAGGGAAGAGGAAAGCAGGGAAAGAATGTCTGCATGGCACGTTCCCCACACACCGGAAAATGCTATTGGAAGCAGAAAATGATGCCATTGCCCAGGAAATTTGCCCTATACTGAATATCAAACACCTCTAATGAGAAGGGGTGATCCCTACCACAGTCTCCCAGACCAAGACAAATGAGGCCAAGGACTGAAGTGGTGAAGAAAGACTCAATCTCTTCTTAGACAGGAGATCGACCTTTGGGCCTGGCTCGACTGGGACAGGAGTAGCAGAAGGCGACACCCGTGCAGCCCAATACAAGGTCTGCAGCTCCCTTACCTGGCTGGGGAGCAGGAACCAGAGTGGGAGAGCCTGCCTTGCTGGAGCCAGCCTTTAATCAGCAGAGGCTTCAGGAGGTGGTTCTGGCAAACCAAGCTGAATCGCCTCCAGCAAGGCCCCAACATCACATACCTGAATTTTGCTTTCAGGCACCTGGATATGGGTACTGTAAAAGTGAGCTCCTCTTGTAAGAAAAAAAGAAAAATCACTTAGAAAAGTTATCTAAAAGTATTATTGACACGGAACAAGACAAACAGAGCACAACTGCTAACCAGAGTTACACCCTGGTTTTCTTCTCCCTTCTCTGTAGGTATTTCAATTGCCGCTTACAGGCTGGAAATGACTCTGACATAACATGGCATTTCCCGGGATGACAGCGTGCTGGGTTAAATGAGAGCGGATGCCGTTGCTTCCTTACTCCAAAGCACCCAGTGGCTTTTACAGCACACAACAGATGAGCAAAACCCATTTCGGGCTGGGCTGGGAAGGTGAGGGAAAGGGAGATGTCACTAATGGACTGATCCTCCTGCACAAACCCAGCCTGAGCGGCAGCCCAGCCTCCCCAGCTCTGGCACTTTGCATTCAGGGGGGTAACTCCCATGGGAACCGGCAGGGCTGGCGTAATGCGCCCTCAAACAAGGGACCATCTGCTTCTGACATGAGAAATGGGCTCTTCGCCATGCAGACTCTGCTCTTCCTCCTGACCCTTGGCCACAGACAAATCACAGCCACTTCACTCAGGTTAAGGGTCCTCTAACTGGGAGGCACATCCACAAGGAGGTGGAACACAAGCTTTGGCTTTCAAACTCTCGTGAAGACAGATAATACAAATTTTAAACTTGACATCTGATCGTCTTCCATTCATCTAGGTTTTTATGCATCTCTTTACCTCCTCTCAACTCACTTCACACGTCATTTGCCTGACAGCAAAGGAGCAGGTGATTCTGACATTTAATTTCCATTAGTTTGAAAGGAAACAGCTGGTGTTCAAAACCTCTTTATTCCAGGAGTTTCTGTTGCAGCTGAGAAGTGCTTATATTTATAATTTATAAAGATGGGTGTCTTGAGTGCAGAACGATTGCTTGTCATGTTTTTCTAGCCTTGGTATTTCTAGCAAAATACATGAGCAAATCTTATTGCATAAAATAACAAGTCCCTTGGCGTTTATAGAGGCCACATTCCTCCTCAGGGCTGGGAAGGGAGAGCGTTTTCCTATTTCACTGCATGCTGGTTTCAGATGGAGTGCGATACTTCACAGGAGTGGCTGGGGGTAAAGGTGGATGGTGTTATCCGAACCTAAATATTTTGCCTGGCTCCACAAGGGTGCAGGTCTCCCTAGGCTGTTTTACACATGCTCCATCACTGCTATTGCTTCAGCAGTGGTTTTATTTACCGAAAGACATTTCCTTAAAACTATATTTAATTTTTCTGGACAGTGGATTGTATCTCGCAGTTTCATTGCTTTTTATAGCAGAATCCTGCAGTTTCTGTTGAAGCTAACAAAGACTGTGTGCTTTCAAAACCAAGCGGATTCAGTCCCTAAATCACAATTCTGAATCAGAGTTATTGCCTAAACAACTAAATGCTGAACACACTGCCTGTATCAACCCCGGCTAGTCCAGCCTTGTTTTACTGATTCATCCAGGCATTTGCATCATTGAGTCGGACACGGTGAATCTACACCTGAGAAATCAGGAATTTCTGACCAACACCCATGCGGTTTAACCGGACTGGTTATTTTTAATGAGAGACTACTTATCAAAGTGATTGAGACAAGTCAGAACTACAACCTGGTTGTAGTCAAAATAACCTGCTCTGTAGATTTTCCCTAAATTTCTTCATAGAATCACCTATAATTGCTGTTGTCAAATAAATGACTGTTTCATTCTTTATTTGCATAAAGCTTGGCAGAATGTGTACAATATTGTTCAACATATGGATTCATCTGATAGCGAGACCAAAATAACCTTCCTATAATGCAGGCAGGCTTCATGTATCCAGTAGCACCCAGAGCCACAGCTTGCACTGCTTTAGAGACAGCAAAGAACTGCACTGACGAGAGCCACTCTCATGCGCCTGCCATTTGCCATTTCACCTTGCCCATGGATTTAAAACACTGGCAGTTTCACAAAACTTAATTTTATAATTTTCTTCTGAAGGAAAACAGATTGTCCAGCAATTTTTGACTTACCCTAAAAAACATACACATTCACCTTCCATATGTATGGGCACATACCAGGATTTGTACTACTGATGAATTTTTTCACGTCCTGCTGGAGTGCGATATCTGCCCGTGTTCATCTTTTTGTCCATCCCTGCTGGGAATCCTTCTGCCTGGGCATGTCGCCCCTCAGGGTTGTACAGAGAGGATTACCTCCAACAAGCAGGACAGGTCACCAGCCACCCCTGTTGCAACTAGACAGTCTCTCCTCGGCATCTCAGTGTCTCCCGGAGTGGTGGCTTCCTCAGGAAGAGGTGGCCTGTGATGGCTCCTCTCCAGTACACATGCCCACAGGACCACTGAGGAAAGGACTATCTCACACCATCTTTCCCCTCTCTGAGAAAGAAAGCACATACTTCTGAAGCAGTTACAGCTCAGCTGAGACCTCAGACCGCTCTTCCAGAGTATTTGGGTGTTCCTACCAAAACTGTCTCCACATATTCCACCAGGACTCAGTTTTGTGCAGAGGTATCTATTGCTGCATGCACAAGAGCAGCAAGGGCAGGCAATGCAGTGATCTCCTGGACATGCTGCTCTATGACCCCCACATGGGCACTCAGTTACCTCCCTGGCAAAGTTCTCCCACAAAACCACCAGTGATTTGTATTCACTTCAGCCGTACAAACATGGGGTAAATGAAGCAGAGCTCTTTATCTCCAGCACTGTATCTCTCTTTCCTTCCCATGTCACCGCCACTTGCGGTGGTGCACTCATAAAAATGAGCAAACCCAACTTCTCTTTCAAATGAGAAGTGGGTATTCAATGGAGAGCTTCGGACGTGCCCTGCCTAAAGAATGCACTGGTGGCAACAACTCCTCTGTGAGAGCTGTGGAGATGCAGAGGATGGACGAAGGCAGGCATCAGGGAATAACTAGAAATGCTGCTTTCCTATTGCTGCAGTATGCTTTGGCCACAGGGACAATAAAGCTCTCTGTGAAATGACGATCAGACTAAAAAAATTTAAGAGGAGCACAGCAGGGAGCACAAGCTGTTGGGTATGAAAAAAGGTCTGGGATCAGCTTCTCAGCACTGGGTTGTCATAGCCAAGGTGAAGAAGCAGCACAGGGAGGATCTGCAGCTCTGCCCAGCTCACAGGGTTTGAGTCCTATTTTGCAAACCCTCCTGCCAGATGGCATAATCTGTGCTTAATGTGCAACGCAGCACCTGGGCTCCCACATACAGGGAAAGCTGAGAGGTTCCCCCTGTTCACAGCTCCAGTCATCAGTGGTTCCAACACCTTTTGTTACTCAGGGTGTCCCCTGCCTTGATGGTCCTCCCTCCAGGGGCCCTTCCTCCTCTCTGTTTGCCCTGCAGTAGGTGAACCCAATGTCACACCCGTTCTGGGGAGATTTAAGCCCAAAAGAACTCAGTCTGTTGACTGAAGCCAGCGCAAAAGCCCATCTTCTCTCTCAAGAATTGAAATGTCTTTATGCCCTCCCCGTTTCTCCTGTCTAGATCAGAAACCAGACAGGAAAAATGATGCATGCAGATACACGGGGAATACACAGACAAAAGCACAAACATGCTGCTTTTGCCGCCTGTCAAGCAGGAAGAGACCTGTCACTAACAAGCAAGTTCTGAGCTTGGTGTCCTTCAGTTTGTAGCTGAACTGCAAAACACGTAAACGTACATATAAGTGATGCATTCCCAGTCACCGTGCACCACAACAGACCCAAGTTCACACTTCTCACCACGCTGTGCTTTCTCCTTGGCAGTGGTGGTACATAGTTTGAGAACGGAAGCTATGAGTCTGTGAAGAACCATTTGTCTGGTAAAGATGATGCACAACCAGCTCCAGTGTGTGTTGTGATGGACCCACCTCCACAACAAAGAGGTAAAATCATGGTTCCCTGCAAAGCCACAAAACCCCTTGCCACTGGGCTTCAGAAGACACTTCACCACACGTACGCAGGTTCCCCAGGACCAGGTCACAGGGAATTACTGCTTTTGTGTAAAGTGAGAAAAATGACTTTGCTTGTACTACTTACCAACTTCATCCCTGATCTTTGCAAGCTCAACTTCTAACTCCTTTATTTTCACAAGGGCATTTTCATTCTGTTTAAGGAAAAAGAGAGAGAAATACGTATAGTCCCCAGGTTTAGCCCAGATAAGCATTTTCACATGTTCATTGAGTAAAACAGATTAGAATGATTCCTCAGATATTTTTTTTTCCACTTTTTTTTTTTTTTGGCAGGTGGCATGGATTATAATGAACTCATTCAGTTTTTAAATCAAGCTTAGGAGCCACAACTCACTGGCTACAAATACCTTGTATCTCTATGAATGCGTATACAGACACTCAGGTGCACAGGGCAGCACAGAATACTCTATTTACTCCTATGTATCTAAAAAGACATCTGCATTTTTCTATCGTTTCGTGTTCAATCTGTGTACCATTTATGGCTGGACTGCATATGTACAAGATGGTTTTATTAATTCTGGTAAAACGCTTTCATCTACTCATGCCTGCATTTAACCACCTCTAGACGTAGTAATATGCTCACACCGCCAAATTTCCAGAGCAGATTACTGTACTTACACCATTCTAGGCATGGTGGGCATACCCATACAGACACCACTAATGGCCTGATTCCACATGCCTATTTCCACATTTATTTCTGATATTTTAGTTTCTGTAAAGGAAAAGAGATCCTTTCCTCGACCTGTCTCAAAAGAAATCTGAATACTTAAGGAATCAAAGCAGATGAGCTGGCCAAAGGAAAATTAAAACATATTTACGTTAGCAATGGGTCCTCGTTTGAGGTAAAACAGAACCAATTTTCAGGTTTGTAATTTTACTTTTTAGCTGGGCCTCTTCTAACTGACTAAAGTCTGAAATTAACAGCATATTGTTCAGAAACTGTTCGCTCTCAGAGTGATAAGACCTGATTATACCAAGGAGTGGTATGCAGAGAGGCTCTTGCTTATACTTATTGCTATAACAACCAAGATCACTTGACTTCGCTATTTGCCCCGTTAGAGGTTTGGAAGCAGAGAAGCGTAGCGGGGTCCCACCTGCAGGGAGAAGCGGACAGGCCACGTGACCCAAAACTGACCAACAGGGTATTCCATCCCACATGCATCACGCTCAGTATAAAAGCTAAGGGATCAAAGGGGCAAGTGGCTCGCTCTCCTTCTTCAATGGTCGACGTCCAGGGAGGACTGTGTCTGTTCATCTGCCTTTGATCCTGATCTGAGCATTCCTGACTCTAGTTCCGGAATTCAGCTCCTGTCCATCGCTGACTCCAGTCTGGGACTTTCCCTGTGCCTGCTGGTGATGCGATTGTCATCCTGGGAGCTGAATACGGTTTTGTACATATTGTATACTTTTTTTTTTTAATTATTATTTCTTATTTCCTTATTTATTATTATTTTCGTTAAAGTAGTTCAGTTCTTTTTTCTAAACTTGTAAATCTCCTTATCTCTCCCTCTCCTCTCTGAGGTGGGGGGTGGGGGGGGGAGGTGGGCAGGGCAATCTGTCGTTCTGATTAGCCAATACGGCCAAAACCACGACACAATGCTAAAGCGTTATTGCTAAAACGCAAGGACTTTGTCAGCATCTCATGAGTGCTGTGCAAACTGACAAAGAAAAACCTCAGGAAATTCTACTGGAGTTTGGTTTAGTACAATAAATCCCAGCATAATGGTTCCAACATAAGGGCACTTTAAATTGGAATGTATCCTGAATCACATTAGGAAGATGACAAAGGAACACATCCTGCTGGGAAGATCACCAATGATTAGGAAAACTAGATCAGGCTACTATAAATATGTCCTAGGTTAGAAAAGGCCAAGAGTCTTTCAAGGACACTACAGAAAAAAGTATATTCAAGAGAAAAGGCAATGTAGTAGTAAACGGAATTAAAAAGAGTCCTAGAAAATAAATCTTTTGGTAATAAGCAAGCAAGGCTAATAAAAATCTAGGGCACAGAAAGGATTAGTTCAGCAGCAGGATACAGAGCAGGTAGGAGAGCATATTAACTCATCTTACCAAAATGAAAGTGGAAAAGAAGAAAGATTTCAGAGCTTAATGTTTCTGCTTATTTTTCCTGCCTCTAGTTTTTAACTCTGTAAAGGGACATAACACAACAGCTTTATTTTTTGTAATACCAGGAAATTGGAATCTGGAATTTAAATTAATCCTTTACACACTGCCCTTTTGGGATGATTTCTACCAGATCCAAGGGACACACTTTCCGGAAAGTTTTGCTGTAAATAGAGCAATTAATTGAGCTGGTTTGAGAGCCCTGGGTGCCTGAGGAGAACCAGGCGACGTGGGCATCTTTCTTATTCAGTTATGGGCAGAAGCCAGGCACGCAAGGCTAGGCTCCTCCGAGCAGCCAGCTCCATACATTGCTGAGTAATGCACAGAGCGTTTTGTGCCAGACTGCAGAGTCTCCCGTCCTGACCGACTGCGTTAGGCTCAGAATGAAACAGAGTGGGTTGTTTTGGTTTTTTTTCTTCTAATAAATATAAAATCTATGAAAAAATAAAAAAGTCTGGATAAATATAGGCCGGTATGTTCAAAAAACACAGGCCTTCGTACAGATTCCCAGACCAGCAGTCTTACAGAGATAAGGTTTCCGCTTTTGGAGAACATCGCTGCATCTGCCCATACTGCTTGTTTAACTCACTAGGGTCATTTTAAGAAGCGTTCTTGACAGATTGCCAGGATTGGTGCCCTTGAAGGCGTGTGCACCGGGATATACTGGATACGGGACTTGCAGACTGGAAGCATCCACTCAGGTTACCAGCTCCCACTACTTGTAAGAAAAGGCATTTCAAGCAAGAGGGCTCTGTATAAACCATTGCCAGCACCTACAGATAAGCAGAACTCAGTGGAATTGTTACTATTCTACTTACATGAAGAAAATGAAAAGCAAGCAAAAAAAAATGACACCCTAGGGGAAAAAGAAGTTGTTAAAATTTAGATGCCCCAGAAGAAATATTACAGACTCCTTTTTTTACCTTACGTTTTCTCTTAGATAAGGTTTGTCCTACCCTTAAGGGCATTTGGTGGTGACACCCTCTCCAGAACAGTGGAGAATCACCATGGTACCAGCTTAAAAATGCTATCCCATAACTCAGGTGCCAGCATGGACACCACCCCACCAGGACAGTGGACCTCCTGGCTACCTCACACCACACTGGGGCTGTGGTCTCCAGAGCAGCCTCTGGGGCTATCTTGAGCCGCTGGTGTCGGCACAACTAAGATGCCTTCGCTGTCATGTCTCTACCCTACCAATACTTCTTGCATTGTATTTTACTTTGGTTAGAGCTTTCTGACTACTCTTTGGGACCTCAAGTTTATGTTTCCTGGGAGGTCAGATGTGCAAGGGTTGCCTTCAGTGACCAGGTCTCAAATAGCCCCTCTTTCTCAGGGGGTTCTTTCAGAGAGCAATAATACGAGTCCTTATCTTCCTCTTCTGCAAGAGAGGCAAGGGATAGTTTTGGCTAACCATCGTATCATCCTCATGGTCTCCTGGATGCTCAGTGAATTTACAAATCCCTGATATTTTCTGTTACTGTAACCTGCTTTGTCAGTGTAACACAACAGATTTGGTCTGCACATGTTCTTGCAAACAGTGTAAACACAACACTAATACCAAATGAAAAAGCCTCTCCTCGTTATCATCGATGTGGCTCTGGGAATAACCAGCACTTCAGTGTCAGTGCAGCCAGGGAACTGGGAATGCCAGTGCTCAGGAAACCAAACGTGACAGTAGAGCAGAACTGGATCTGACATGAGAATGTAAAGCTATCAGGTCCAATGCTGCAATTCATATAGGTCCAATCTCAAAACATCAAAGCAACTAGAAAACTCACAAGCATGCGAGGAAAAATCTGCCAAAAGAAATGTGTAAGAAGCCAAATTAATGGGATATCCCATTGAGTTAATCAATCTTCATTCATATTTATCCCAACAAAGTTTGAAAGAGAAGGTGGAGTAAGCAGGAACCTGTGTTGCCCTCCCAAGAGTCTCGTGTGGAACAGGCTCAGCGTATCAAAGGAGCTTTGTGGGCTCCCTTCCCTAGGCACCGGTGTGAGTACAGCCATTGAGGGTGAGCACTAAGGGCCAAAGGCTCAATGTCCATACTAACACAGCCGTTTCCAGTGGGTGAAAAGCTCATAGACACTGTAAGGAGATTGTGAAAATATCTGGCATTTCAGTGTGGCAGTTCAATGGCAAGGGAGAAAAAAATTGCTTTGATATGATTTGGGATTAATATTTTTTTTTTTTTTTTTTGGTCAAAATGTGAAACCAAAACGGTGGATTTTGTACAAATTAAAATGTTGCATTTATTTTTCAGATACTTTTAGTGAATGATGGATTTCATTATTGCTTGGAAAACCGATGAGAAAGGTTTTCCGTTGGCTGCATCCCAGGAAATGACTCTGATACTGAAGTAATTTTCATAAAATAAAATTACGCTCATGATGGAGATGAAGGAAAACTTCTTCCTCATACCTGTACTCTACAACACAATGATTAAGTCTTCTATCTGGAATATGTCCTGTCTCCTCAGACAGAAAGGAAAATAGAACAATATGTTTGCTCTGTGCTTAAACTACCGCGCTGTTGAATAGAAGACACAGTAGCAACTCTTTTTCCTATCATCAGCTTTCTAAGGTACAGACCTCCCAGTATTTCTGCCATGAAAGGCTCGGTGATGGACTGCATTTCAGCAAGTAAAAAAGACACTGAGAATTGCACTTATGTATTCTCCATTCAAGTCAAAACTCCCTGAGGACACTGAGGTATGACTTACACCGCTGCAGTATCTGAGCAGCTCCAGAAAAACTGGCAGATAGGCAGGCAGGTAGGCAGAGAAGTGGGAAGGAAGGAGGAACTTTTTTTCTCATATTTGATCGGAACTTCCTATTTTGTCCAATTAAATATAACAGTGGGCAAAACTCAGCAGTGTAGTTCAGAAAAAAAATCTGCAGGATTTAGAAATAACTGCGTGTGAGGACCTGGAAAAATAACTTGGTAAAAGATGCCATGATACAGGCCTGAGGACGGTCAAGACACTGGTGGTGTTCAAATAGATTAAGAAGGGAAGTAGTCATGAAGGCTTGGGGGAGAGGAAAGTCTCTGCTTTAGTTTCCTGGAGCTTCAGCCAAGAGCTAGGCATCCTCGAGGAGACATTGTCAGGGAGACAGGTCAAGATTTTACTTTAGACCAGGAAAAATTGTGGGATGGGGAGTCAGAGTTAAGGTTTGCCTTAGAGTATCTCTCCTCTGAGAACTGCAGACTACCTGAGAGATACTAACTCATTAGAAATGCTAATTAATTAAACCTCCAGGTACTTATTAACAATAGGTAAGCAATAGTAGGTCCACTCCAAAAAATCGGTCAGATGAGGCAAGGAACATCAGAAAATTGCCCAGACCCACATAGGAAGTCAGCTGCAGCTAGGGAGTAAACACAGGAGCTGGAGTTACCTCCCCACATCAAAATGTCTCTCCTCCCTGCCAACTTCCATGCTTGCTTATATTCTGAGGTCCAAATATATGTACAGTATCTCCACAAACACCTCCCAGTTCTCTACGATACCTCCTAAAAATATGCACTGCACACAGATGCTCTGTGGCACTTGTCATTAAAACTGCTCCTTCAGAATAGCTTTTCTGTATCCAATGCTTTCAAAATATTAAGGAAAAAAAGAAAAAGAAAAAGACTGACCTGCAAATGGTGCTTAGTCACCGTTGTGCTTTTTTTCTGAGTTCCCTGGGGCAAGGCCTTATATTATAATTGGGAAGAGAAGCATATACATTGGGAATTCTCTTGTACCAATAAATATTTCAGACGATACTTGTAGAAGCAATAACTGAATCCCACTGCAGATGATGTTCAAAATGGTCTACAGTCTTCCTTCAAAAAAGAGGTGTTCTAACACTCCTGTTTCAATCATGCCAGTTATCTGGTAATCCTCCCTCACAATACTCTTTAGGTTAAAGTTTACAAGCACCTAGATATCCCCCACTGACCGTACTTTAACGAGTTTTATAGTAAGCCATACATTTTTTCTTAACCTGGTTAGTAGCATATCTCAAGCTGTATTTGAATATATTATTAGGTTAATGGAAGACACTATCGGCTTTACATTAGACCAAGTATATGAATAAGTTTTAAAAGACAAACTCCAACAAAATATACTGCACAAGCATGTGTTTCTGCCATGATATTTTCTATTAAGCAAATTAAATGCATTAGTTCATTCTCCCTCCTTAATACTTAAAATCCAGGCATACATCCAGAAGAATAACACGAAAAGCTATGTGTTAGAAACGTCCCACAACTTCTCTCACACACGCTCATCTCCTGCTACCTGTAGCTATGTACTTACCTCTGCACTGACATATGTTACAGGACCCATTTTGTTGCCTGGAAGTTTGATTGGTTTAGATTCACCCTGACATAAGAAAACATGTAGTTTTGCCTTGTTTCATTTCTAGAACGGAGGATCAATCCCCGTCAGAAAGGAGGATCATTAGAGAGGTAAAACCCCAGGACAGCTAGAAGTTGAAAAAAATCTCTCTTCAAACTTTAAAACTCTGTGCAAGTTCCCTTTCTAACTTGTACTCCACAGGGTTATTAAAAAATGTATGAAAAGTATAGCAACAAATCAAGCCAGCTGTTACTACAGAAGATGCCGGTGGTCCCTCCTTGTTTCACGAAAATCCAACCCTTACGTTTAGGCTGCAGGATAAAATTATGTAAGGCACTGCAGTGCGTGTGAAAGCGACAGTTCAGACTTGTCCCTGGTGAACCAGCGCTCCGCACACCGTAAAGAAGCCGAGCATCGCTCCCCGCTCCGCCACCCCGGGATGCGCGCACACCACCGACGCCAGCTGGAAGCAGCGGCACAGGCTTAATCACGGCAACGGCCGCCTTCCTGCCCTTTCCCTTAAGGATAAATTTAAAAGTACCGTCTTGTCCTCGCACCGAACGCAGCAAACCAACTTGGAGCAGAATTTGCCCATCCTGGCAGGACTGCCACCAACCGGCCGGACTGCCACCCGCCTCGCCCGGAGCCAGAGGATGAGCCCCGGGGGCGATGCCACTATCAAAAAAGGGATGTCGCGCCCCCGCACACCGTGGCCGGCCTGATGCCCCCCCCCCCCCCCCCACCCCCCCCCGGGCCGGGGCGCCGGGGGATGCCCGCAGCGGCGGGGCCGGGGGTCGCGGAACTGGGAGCAGGGAAGGGGCAGGGGCAGGAGAAGGAAGGGGAGGGTGGCTTTTGGTGGCTGCCGGCGGCTGGGGAAGATCAGCGGGTGCGGAGCGGCAGAGCAGTCACCGGCGTGGCGGAGGGCTGCCCGCTGCCGTTCCTGCCGCCGCACCCCGGTTTGGAATCACAGCATCGTAATGGAGTCACGGAACCGTCCAGGCTGGAAGAGACCCTTACGGTCACCGAGTCCAAACGTCACCCTACCGCTGCCAAGTCCACCACTAAACCAAGTCCCTCAGCACCACATCTACCCGTCTTTTAAATACCTCCAGGGGTGGTGACTCAACTGCTTCCCTGGGCAGCCCCTTCCAGTGCTTGACGACCCTTTCAGTGAAGAAATTTTTCTTAATATCCAAGAGGTCTGCTCAGGCCTTTCCCGAAAAAAAAAAAAGGGGGGATCCGCTCGCTTGCCCAGAGCAGGGCACGTCCAGCAGCGCCATGGCGGGAACGTGTCGGGGCGAGAGGGACGGCCGGGAACGGTTTTGAAACTTCGCCGCGAAAGCCGCAAATGCGCTGAAATCCGGGAGCGCGCCTGGGCTCCCCGCGGGAGGCGGCTCTGGCTGATTCTCATCTTCGTGCCGCATTCACAGCCACTGACCGCTGCAGTCCCCGTCCTCCGCAACCCTCAGCCGTGCCTTTAACCCGAACGTCTCCCGGCTCGCCGCCGGCGCGGCTGCTCGCCCCCGCCGCTCCCCAACCGATCCTCACCGGTCCCCACCGGCCCCTTTGGTCAGCTTAAAGTCCTCTTGGAGAAAGTGAACCCAAACTCATTCAGTTTAAATTAAGCCACACCCCCACTCACCACCCACCCATCCCCCACCGCACCCCCCCGCCCTGGTCCCCACCGGTCCCTTTGGTCAGCTCAGGTCCTCTTGGAGAAAGTGAACCCAAACTCATTCAGTTTAAATTAAGTCAAATCTTGCAGGTCAAGGTGTGCAGCACTAAGGTGAGAAAAGACCCAAACTGAGAAAAAAGGCAAATGGAAACTATTTTAAAGAGCAGTTCCTCGGTCAAAAGCACAAAAAAAGGAGGATGAAGAAAGGAGAACTCAGGAGGGGTCTCTCTCGTGGGAGCATTCTCCAGGTTGGAGGCAGGTTCCTACACGGAGAAATTTGAACATACAGTTGAAGGCATCAATGCCTATGGGATTAAGAATATAGAAATGGAAATAAGCATAACTGATACAAGAGCAAAAAGCTTAGCAAAGCAGGCATGTCATGGGAGAGGACAACCCCTATACCCAAATTCTATGAGAACCGGCACTTTAAACAGCAGGTTCAGACCAAAGTTTTAAATTATCAACTCTTTTTTTTATTTTAAAATGCTAGAGTGACCTGCCTGATTTCAGCGGCATGTGGCACTTGATTCGCATACTGAAAGGAACGATGCATTAAAAAAAGAAAATTGTCAAGCACAACAAAGCACCAAAAGCAGACAGATCCATGACAGTGCAGGCTGCTGCCTCTGTACACCAAAAGAGTTGATATTTTTAGATGAGGGCCCTATGTAACTCTCACCTACTGGCGATCAAGTGACTTCAGATATGGTGCCAACCACAAGATTGGCTGTTAGGCTGGGAAAGATGGGGAATCACTGAAGAAGCGTTAAGCCTGGAGGAGCTGTTTGGGGGGAGGTGGCAGGGAGTTGCCATAAATGGAACTACTGGGCTGTAGTAATGGAGCTGTTCCTTGTCCTTGGGGCAAATTATGTTCACTTATGATGCTGGTCAAAAGTTAGAGGAGTGCTAATGAGATGCTGGTATGCAATGTCTGTCAATGGGAGAGTCAAACCACCATTCTTGTCAGGCTGGATGGTATTTAGGGATATAGTAGTGGTCATGAAAAGAAACATAAAATACTGGCAAGTCCAGGGTCACATTCATAGGGACAAATAACAGGAATTTCAAGTAGAAGATGGAGACTCATCAGCTGGAAATAACAGCAAAAAAAAGAGTGTTGCTTATTCAGTCATAAAATGACTAAGAACTATGTCTACGGTACAGCTCTGAATAAAGCACATACAACCTTAGGCTGTAGGAAAGAGAGTAGAAGGGAGTTTAAATGCTTTATGGAAAGCCCAGAGAGATCTCACCTTGAACTACACACAGTTCTGGTCACCCATGTTTTGGGGATATCAGTTCTGACGCAGGCAATATATAGCCTATAGCACTGGAGAGGAAAATAAAAGTAAAGTTGAAAAAGGATAGCTTTCTATAAATACATCAGGGAGGAGAACACTAGGAGAGGGAGAAGTAGTTCAAGGTCAAAAAATGTATTTACATAAGAATAAAGGGGTGTGAACTTGGACATACCTAAGTCTTTCAGCCACAAGAGGTTCTGAAACAGTCCTCTGGTAGGAACAAAGGAAAAGATAATGACTTTTAAACTGAAATTTGGTAACTTTATGGAAGAGCTTATAGGATTTGGTTGTTTGAAAGAGGAAGGGACTGGATTTGATGACCCAGGATGAACTTTGCTAGCTTTATTTTCCTATCATGCAATACTGCTTGCCTGTGCATTGTCACTGATACATTGCTACACATCTTGCTGATGGTCCACACCCAAAATGTGAGCGTTCCTCTGCCAAACTGCTTAGCATGGAGCCCTGGCCAGCAGACCTGGTCCACATTGCCCTTCAAGGCAGGAAGGAGAGGTCTGTGGATAAGAGAGACCCACAGGGTTCGGGAAAACCTATGCTGATAATTAAAAAACACCCTACATAAAAGTTGCATTCTTTGTTTCCTTATTGGAAATAGAAAATACAGGTAAGTCCCACAAAGAAGGGCGTTCCTTGTTATGTATAGGATTAGCAACAGGGATAAGAAGAAAAAAGGCTATTAAAATTAGATTTTAAAACATCAAAATAGTAGCACACAACAAGCGACTTAACAGGATACAATTTACAAGATATTGAGTCCTCCAACATTTATTGACTTCAGTGGAAACACAATGTCGTTAGCACCTCACAGGGTAAAGTTCCTGGGTAATTAAAGCCCAAGGAGGATATCTATATTTTCTTAAATGTCCCAGGGGAATTGCTTAGTCTATAAAAAACGTATTCTAATGGTAAAGAGGCATCATGGTCAGTAATCTTTCCCACACTGACAGAATCAATGCTTTCCTCCATGATGGGCATGATACAATTCCTATTTACTGTCCAGGCAATTCCAATATTTTACATCTATCTGAACCAAATTGGGAGAGAGAGAGTTTAATTAGGCTTTTTTTTTTTTTTTTTTAATTTACTAAGGTCCCCAAATGGACCACATTATTTTCTGTAACTCCATAATGGTCTTTATGAATCAGTGCATAGCACTATATCTCATTTCATTTGGATTCTAGACATATATTCTAAGATATATAAGTAGCTTTGGATTCTTAACCTTTAATATCTGATGTTTCCTTACTTTATGGAGGTTGGCTACCCTTTCTAGGAGAGATATAAAGCCTTCCCTGGATCTTCACAGTGCTGGTCTGCAAAGGTTTGGCAAGTGTGAAGATGGAGATCCATGGAGAAAGACATGAGAGGGAAAGACAGAGCCGGAGTCTTGGGAAAGCTCTGGGAGATAAAGGTAGTAACACTGTACTATGTGTGTCACTGAGCAGGAGAATCCTTACGTGAACTTTGCATTATTCATCTTTTATGAAACACTGCAAATGCTTGCTGAGAGGCACAGCATGTGAAGTATGTCAAATATTTAAATTAAGCTGAACAGAGAACAGACTAAGGGCAAGAGCAGGAAAAGACAGTACAGGGAACCTCAACGGACACAAATTGGTTTGCAAGAGGACTGTCAGCTCTGGGAAGAGGTTGATGGGACAGTATCTGTGGTTATGGCATTAAGCACAGGAAACTAGGAGAAAGCTGAAGGAGACAATGGTCGGAAGTGAGGACTAAGAAGAATGAAGACAATGCCATAAGGGTATGGAGAGAGATAATGGGAAGAGAAGGCTGAGGGGGAGCATACCACACGCTGAAAAACTACTTCACCTGGAAAAGAAACCAAAGCATGGATTCAAAGAAGAGATGAAACGGAGGAGGAAGGAAAAATTGTTCTGAAGATGGCATTTCAGAGGACAAAGGGCTATGCAGCGGAGAAGGGAGACAGGGAACAAGAGACTGCAGGAATGAGGAGATAAGGAGAGACGTGAAGGTCAGATTCAGATGACCTGGTGCATAACCGAGACACCGCAACCTCTGTGATGTCTCAGCTCTAGAGGGTGACGGATAAGTCAGGCTGTCGGCAACTGCCGCCTCCTGGCATTCTCTGCGGTCAACAGCGAGAGGCGATTGTGACACCAACATTAAGCACCTCCGACGGATGATGTGAGGAGAAGTCTGGTTGGCGGCATTCAGCGAGGGCCAGGGTTTTGTCTAAGGCAGTGCTGGAGTAGGGTAGAACAAAGCTATTCCAGTAATGCATTTTGAACAGGAGGCTCAGAAGATGATGGAGTGGCGTGCCACGAATTATCATTCATTACAAAGATGGAAGAGCGAGATGGGGAGAAGAGACATCCATTGCTGCCTATGCAATTACCACAACCTATTTCTCTGCACATACTCTTTTCAAACACTGTTAGGTATATTTCATGTGACAGAACATGCAGGTGGACTTCCTCAGAATTTTGATACCTACAAGAGAGAAATCGAGTGTACTGTGAGAACTGCAGACAACTGGGGAGACTGAATTTATTTTTCAATAAACCAAGCATGGGCCTCAGAGCCTGCAATCCATTGCTAAAGGTATTGTTAATTTTCCAATATCTGCAAGCAGTGTAATTTGGAAACAGTCCCAACTAGTCCTAAATTCTCTTTCCAAATTTTGCTTATTGAAAGTGCTAGCCAAATTGTATTTCTGTGAGCGCTTGAAACCAATAAAGGTGAGTGCGTCTGTCAGAGGCGGGGATTTCATCCTCCCCTCTCATGGTCGCTTGTTTTGTCCCTGTTTCCTTCCTTACAGTCACACAAGCGTTTGAGCAGCGAATCAGATCGGGGTTAAAACTAAACCAGGGAGAAAGTGGCAAATTTGGGGAGAGACAACCTCCCTAGTAGAGGGACAGCTTCCCTGGGACAAATGCATTTGTGGAGTTCACGTGGCAACCTCCACGCTCTGCTGCCAGCTGGTAGGAGAGTCCTGTCACAAGCCCCTGAACCCTTACATCTTGTCAGACTAAAAGCCACAGTGGCCCAAGAAAATAAGAAAAGCAAATACATTCACTATTACATTTCATCTTCCTTGTTGGAGGTCCATTACAATTTTTCTCTGATGCGGCTCTGTTGTTAGGAACATGGTTCTCCACATTGGTCTTTAGACATACACATGTAATATATTATTTTCCAGGTTGGGTCTGTTATTTCTTTTCTTACCTAACTTTAAAAAAAAAAAAAAATTCAGAAAATGTAGTATAGTGATTTGGGTATTTCTGAAGATATGAACAGTCAGTCATGAGTTTCAGCAAGATGATTCAGCTCGAGCTGAAGGTCATGCCTGATGTCCCCAGAATGGCAATTTCCCTTGGATTTACAGTAAGTTTCACATTTTGTGTATTACTCAGTACCATGAGGTTTTAATGATCCTCAGGCAACTTATATGGAAGCAAACATTTTTAATACAGTTTTTCAATTCTACAATTACGCTATTGTATATCTGGAAGAATAGAATGTTTACTCTAGAATTTAACAAATTAGCACGGACTACATGCTCTCTGTTTCTCAAGTGAGAGAGCCCAGCCAGCTGACTCCATTTTTAATTCAGTTCTCATATGAGAAGAATGTGAGGATCTAAACAGAATTCCTTCAGACTTTTGTTATTTCTGTTACTGTAGCCTTACATTTATTTTTATGTCAGTAGCTTTTAAGGCCATGGATTAAAATGCACCAGAGAACAATAGTTTATTACTATGTTTTCTAGTTCTTGATGTCTGGAACAGCACAAAGTAAGTATTTGCAGCGAATTCCAAATTAACTAGCTCTTGCTGACAAGGAATTTGTGTTTCCTCATATGAAACATCATTTATACACCAAGATCATAAGGAACTAAACCAAATGCATGTTTTCACTGAACTCCTCACCTGCCCTCTACCCAGGAATACAACCCCTGCAGGGCTATTTCTAAATTCCAACCCCCTGAGTAGCTGGAAGCAGATGGTCATTTTCTGAAATCAGCTTCGCAGAGAAATGTTCCCTTCTTCTCCCACTGAACAGGGAATCTCCTCTCTTCCACTTCTGAGTTTTTCTGGCCCAAAGCCAAAGACAACTTCAAGCTGCCCTATTTTGAGGCCAAGTAGAGCAAGGCACGAGCGCTGACATCCTGCGACAGCAATATCAGTGGCAAAAAATTCCAGCGGCTTCGCATGGACCAAGGTTTCTCCTATTGGGAAGACTCCCAGAGCTCTGCTGAGAGGAATAGCGCATACTCATATCAATGAGAATCCAATCTACCAGTTGTGGGCTTGGGATGTTTTTATACAAAGAAAACCTAACTCAGATGATTTTTAGAAATCATTTTAAAAAGGCATGACTTATACTAATTTCTCTGTCTCCAGCGACTGCGTAGTTAGAACTGGCTTTAAAAAGAAATCATAATAAACAGTTCTCAAATCATTATATTAAAAACCACATCACCTTCTGAAGTTATTTCTTTAATGTGTGAGAAGTGGTTGTAGGAAGCAGCATTTGAGTCAGATCTCAGGGGTCTTTGAGTCCATCTAATCCAGATCCTGTATCTAGGAGTGATTACTGCCAGAAACTTCAGAGGAAGGTGCAAGAAGTCCTGCATTAGACAGTGTGATGAAAAGCTGTTCTGCACGGAGATCGCATCTTAATATTTATCTGAAAAAGGCTTCTGACCTTAAACTAGGTGTCTCCCCTCTAACACCTACTCCATCACCAGATGTTGTATGTCCAGATATTCTTGTTGCCATCAGATCTTGTAGAATTTAAAGACAAAGGGATGATTCAATCAAGCCCCGTTTTTTGTATTACAGGACATTATATTTTAAGCAGTTACTGTTCTGTAACTGTACTTGATGAAATCATCCCCTCCCCAAAGGCATCTGGTGGTGAACTGCAGACAGGAAGATGTGGAGCTGCTTCCTCTTCTCACAGTGGTTTGTTCTAATAACTGATCATCTCTACTGCTAAAAGCCTGTGCTTCCTTCATATGTTGAAGGTGCAAAGCTTCTGCTTCCAGCCAGTGGTTTCTGCTAAACCTTCCCATGCTGGAGAAAAGAGCCTTCTGGTACACAGCAGCACCTTCTTATGGTGATTCGTCTGCCCTGGACTCAAGCCACCCTGTCATTTTTTACAAAGAAAATCAATTGTGCTCTGCAGTGTCTCACAGCGAAGGATTTTTCCAGCCCTCACAGTTGCCTATTGCTCTTCTCTGTTTCCTCCCCATTTTTTCATTGTTTCCTGAAGACATGTGGGCACCAACGCTAAACGTCATAGTCTAATATCAGTCTCATCAGTGCTGAATGTGCAGGTGTTATCACTCTCTTCTACTTGCTATGCCTCTGCTTATTCACCCAAAGATCTCAACAGTTTTTCATAACATGTGTTCCCAGTAGGAGCTCACACTGATTTGCTGTGACACCAGAAACTCTAATTACTGCTAGAGTTACTCCTTTCCAGCTGACACCCAGACCACAGTTCTGTGGCATGACCTGTATTCTGCATTCGCATTTATTCATTAAAATCTAGTTGCATTACAACACATTGTGTCCGAATGGCCCAGCTCACTTCATGATCCAAATCACTCCATACTACTGCCAGGTCCAAATACCCTCTCTGAGCTAGGTATCAGCCAGTTATGGGGTGGTGGGGGTGAAGGGATGAAGTCTTGGGCTTTGCTTTGCACACAGGCCAGTCAGGATTGTACTGAGAGACAGCTCCAGGCAGAGATGATTCCAGCCTGGCTTTGCTGCATCCATCACCCATCAGAAATGAATCGGTGGGAATGTGAGCCTGTCGGTTTTCATATGCTCAAAAGTGTAGGCAGCTCGCGGTCCACAAATGAAATATGTGGCTACCTAGCTGCTAAACTCTGTAAATGCAATCCACACAGAATGCAATGGGGGTATGAAATTGCACCTGCAAATGAAGATCAACTCAAAAATTCATTAATAAAGAGAATGCTCCTTTTCCATCTATACGAGACATATTTGCAGATGTGGCAAACAGTCTTGAAAGACTTAAAGGCGGGAATTGTAGTCATAGTCTATCTGTGTTTTCAAACCTTGTTTTGCACTGGAGCAACCTCTCACCTGCCAGGAATTTTCATCAACAGGGAAAGTTCCACTATATTGCTGCAAAATCCCTCTTGTGCATCAGCTCAAAATGCATCTGCTGATGGATCTACTACACAAGAAGACTTACAATATTTACGCTTTAAGCCCCTGGGACTGCAGCAGTAATTTTGGAGAGACAGAGAGTTATATCAGCAGAACTTTCTAGCTTAGGAATATACAGTGGTGAGGGAACACAGTAAATAATCTTCTGAAGTCTTTCTGCCAATGACATATAAGAATGCCTTTGGGGCAGGGGAGAGGAGACAGAACATTTTTTTAACGCTTCTAAAACTCAGTAACTTCCAGTACTTAATTTTAACTACAGATAGGTGCAATGCTGTTTTACATGCAACAAAAGATATTCCAAGACTATGAGAAAGAAGTTCAAACGCTATAATCATATGCATGGCACCCACACAAATATATGGTGTATATTCAACTGTTCCATGCTTATGTTTAAATGAATTCATGTAATGTGTTTAGCTTTGAGTATGTTACGCTCCTTTGCAACATGTTTGTTTTTAAAAATGCCAGCTAGGAAAAGGTGAAAGCAAAAGCGTCAGGCCAAATATCTGGAAGCCTGTGCTAAATCTAGAGGTGATCTCTGCTTCTTTACAGTCAGAGAGGAAAGAAGCCCTAAAACCTTTTTCTTTTGCGACATGGACCCCACCAGAAATGCAGAGAGCTATGGACAACATCCAGGCCTTCCTGCACATTTTCCTCCTATTTTCCAGGACAGAATAACTTTGCAGGCATTTACACCTGTCAAGCACTTCTTTCCCTAGCCTGCAAGTTATCTGTGGGTTGCCATTGCTGCAACATGCTCAGAGCCTCTCCACGGGGCTGGGGGGCTTTGCCTCCTGCCTAAAGTCCTGCCTTGGTGCTTATCTCCTGCCTGGAGTTAAATGCGGTGCAGCTTAAAGTAGGCAGCTCAGTATTACACAGGCTTTTTACAGGAGCTCCAAAAGCCATGTCCAGAAATACAGTCAACTTCAGCTGCTGCAGGGTTCACTACTTAACAGTCTCGTGGTCAGGCCAATTCCCCAGCTTAGGCTCGGCTTGAGGGAGGTGACTATGATGGGTATGAAAAGGATGCCCCATGTGCCAGGTGATGCAGTCCTCCAGACTAAGGGAAAAACTACTTTGCTCTGCTCTTGGGGAAGCTGAGTCCCTGCACAGAAGGGAATAGTCATGGGTCCAAGAGGGTCCTCCTGCAGCGTGCAGCCAAGCATCTTGGGCACCAAACTGCAGATGTATAAAGGCATCTCAAGTGCAGCCCCAGAAAAAGGTCAAGTTCAGGCTCCTCTCTGGTAAGTGGTGGTGAACCTCAGTGCTCCCCATCCAGCACACCAGCGGTGCCAGGGCTCCTTAAACGATCCATGGGCAGGCACCCCCCATACATCCCCTGAGGGGAAGCATCCCTCTGGGTCTGTCCATTGACTGTAGACCAAACACGGGTACTCTGCAAGAGATCAGACCCCCTTCACCTGTCTGACACCTGCACTGCACCCATGGCTGCTGGACTGAGCCCTGCACTGAGCCCCTTGCTCTGACTGGCACAGGAGCCCCACTGCAGAGCAGAGGGGAGCCCTCCAGTCTGCTTTCTAACATCTACTCATCTCTAACTCAAAGGTAAGAAATACTTCATTAAGGACTAAGTTTTGCTCATGTCACATTGAAGATTTCTGGGACTATTCATTCTACTACTCTATATATACACATATATACGCATGCATATATTGTCTATAAAGGTATCAGCTTTCCTTTACAACACTTAGTGGTTGTCTCCTGTTAGCTTAACGGACAAGATGTTGATGTTCACATTCATGATAAATGTACACGATTTCAGCTTTACTCCAGCCTACCTTCTTATTTTAGCAGTAGCTTCAATATATACACTAATTCAATTTACACAATTGCACAACATGCTCCTTTTTATGTGTCTCCAAACAGAATTCTCTACACTGTATATACCAAGGTGCCTTTTCTCAGTGTACTAAGGAAGAAATGTAGCTTATTTTTTCCCCACAGATGAAATCAGGGTGAGATAATAAGAATAGCTGTGCAGCTATCATCAGCCCAGGGGTGTTGCCCAGGACACGTCCTGCTGCTCACTCCTGCAGCAGCCCACAGACACGTGCGGCACCGCAGGAAACTCTGCCAAGGGCAGGCGGGGACGAACTTGTGTGGGATGTGAAATATTCATCACACCCGTTCGGCGCAAATGAACATGGACAGTGGGAATATCCCTGTCTGCAGAAGAGAAACCGTACTCACTGCGCTCTCTTCTACAGCGCATACAGAGCTGCGTTCACACAACCACTGCTGCCTCTGCGCCTCCCGATGTATGTGGGTTTGCTTTCACTCCGTGCCCACCCTCACTATTGCACTTAGGTGACACACTGGCAGGACACCCTGCCGTCCAGTCCATCTCCAGTGCTGCTTGTCACTGCGACCATTCAGTGATCCCAGGCACCATGATTCTCCAGCCCTATCCCCCATAAGTTTGTTGAAAACGCATGTCTTCCCAGAGGATATTTGGGACACCAGAACAGACTGTAAACGTGTGCTTGCATGCAGGTGTGTGTATCCGTGTGCAGGTACACAAACACGTGACTATCTTTCTGTATAAATCCCAGACGTATGGTAATCTCCAAGATTCAGTCACTTTGACTCCCCAGTTTTAATTGGGCTTTTGCCTATTCAGATGCTAAGCACTCCATGACTGGAACATCATCTTTATACCATCTGCAAAATGTCTAGCACTCTGCTGGGATAACTGTGGAATAATAAAAATGTTGAAGTCCTAAATTCTAATGAGATTGTTATATAGAGGCCAAATATTAACTAAAAGGAATACATTGTCAGCCAAGTGCTTTGTTTTTAACACACCCAATTCAGTCCAGACAACATCTTTTTGTCCTTGATCTGCGTACCTCAAACACAACAAGCTAATGTTACTTAAACAGATTTTATTGCACTGGCAAATACGAAGATAAATATTGATGTTTCAACAAAGGCTAGCCTTTACAATTTGTGATGGCTAAAACCAAATCAAGGCCATTATACATCAAGCCTGTTATTTCTGCAATTAAAAACCTGGCACGTAGCTGGTTTGATGGACATTTAGCATTGCCAGACCTTTCTTATGGATAATAAATCATTCCTCTTACTAGGCTGCAGAAGCAGCAAGATCCCTCAGACAAACTTAATTTCTATTGCACTGATCATTATTGACATTATTATTATGATGCCTATAGACATCATTATTGGCCATATCTATATGAATGGAGCCATGCCACTTTGCCCTGGGGGTAATGTGAAGTCACCAAACAAAAGTATTACTGCCAGAGGTCTAAAAATACAAGCAGGGAGAAGGGCATCTGCATCTGAGGGCAGAATAGTCACTGGGATGCTACAGTGGACCTCTCCAGGTGAGGCTGCAGCCACAGACTGAGCTATCAGGTGATGCCACATGGGTGAGAGGGACATGGATCTGGCAGAGGGACAGGTTACTGGAATGTAGCCAGCATGTAAATACGTGGTCATTGCTTCTTCTGGGTGGGTAACTTGGTATTTCCTCTCTCTAGGTTGATTGTGGCCTTCCTTAGATTTTTGTTCAAGAATTTGGTCTTGAAATTACTTCTGAAGGTTAACTGTGAATCAGGGCATGGTCTCTTGTTTTACAGCAACCTTATAGATTGACATTCGATCTCATCATACACTGAAACGAACATAAAATCTTATTAATATGTTTATGAAACAAGAGATGTGCTGAAAAGTTTGTCTCTAAAGGGAGGCTCAGGTTTTTGACTCCCAAAGAGAGGAGAAGATCCCTCCCATCCAGACAGGCCAGGGCTCATCCACACCACTGCTAACAAGAGTTACGGATTCTGTACTTGCTCCCTCAGTGAAAACTTTGCCCAGCCTTGCCAAATTCCCTGAAAGTTATCTACGAAATTTCAGTTGTTAAATATTTCTGTCCTCTCATGGAAGCAGCAAAATTCTTCCATTTCTGGTGTGATTAACACTTTCATATATGAGCCTTGCACCTATTGATCTACAACGAATTGCAAAGTCTTTGTTCTGTTACATTCTTGCTAGAAATCTTGGTAGAGTATCCGTGGAGCGCAACCAATGAACCAATCAAAGAAAATGAAAAGAAATAATGAGGAAACTGCCTTTGCAGTATGTGTCCAGCAGTAGCTGCTGTAGTGCCCTGCTTAACATGCCTGTGGGTGCTGTATGAATTCTGTAGCTACCTTGCTGGTGTTGGAGCTGCCCCATTTCAAGCATTTTGTGAGGAAGGTGCAGGCTTCTCATCCCTTCAACTGGCCAGGAAAGGTAATTTAGAAACATCTAATATTACAGTTCCTGTTCAGGCAATTTTGAAAGTGAAAATTGTTAATTCAGGGACAAGAAAGTTATTAATTCAGAGAAAAGCATGCCTATTTCCCGGTCAGTTCACAATAATTTCCATTTACCTGATGAATAGTGTCTGATGTTATAAATGGATTCAAAGCACTTACTAGTTCCACAATTACTCTGCCACAGGTCTAACCACAGCAGCCACACAGGGTCTATGAAAGCACTATTCCAGACTGCCTGTACCAAGAACAAACATTCACATGGTTAAGGCAAATGCTGCTAATACATTTTTGGCACAAAGTATTGATCTGAGACTGCCAAAGTCTCTGGATGCTAGAATTGTTATTCACTATTCTTCTTCTCTGATGAAACAAAGTTTCATGGAAAAATGCAGGCACCTTGAGTCCAAAATACATCCTTTGGAACATTTTGGTATTGACAGATTGAAGCTATGGTTCTAACAAACCCTGCCCAGATCCATACTGGATTTCCTTGGACGAACAATATGATGCTTTCAGGGTTTTTCCCCTGAAACGTAACCCCAGTAAGCACAAGCACCCCTGAACCACTGATGGGGCCAGAGCTGAGCGGCTGTGGTGGTAAGACCACAGAGGACAGAGATCCTCACATTGTCCTCAGGCCTGGACAAAACAGATAACAGAGCTCCCACGCTCCCTGTTGCAGAAATGAAGGCCAAACCTAACAAGAGGTTGGAAAGTGAACTCACTTGCTACTCAGCAACTCACGGTGTCCCTGTAACCTGAGAACGACACGACCACTGTTTCTTGCAAAGAACAGGATCCTTAAGTAAAAATAGATCCTCCAGTTTAAAGTGAAAAAGAAATTCTGAATCTTAGAAAATGAAATTTTGGCTAACTGCGGAAGAGGTATTTAAAACGCACGGGATTTAGAAGAGGGGTACATTTCCACTGACGCCTTTGCTGAACTTAAAGAACGTCATGAAAACATTGCAATTTGGGGTTTGCTGCATGAGCAAAGGCCGCAATACTGCTGGAGTCTATTACTCATCATTGCTTTTCACACAACTCCCAACGCGTTGCCAAATCCCTCAAACTCACCAAAAGCCAAACCTTGCTTGAGGCTGCCATCGTCACAACAGCCACTCCCGACTCTCGTTCTGCTTTTTTTGCTCTGAATGCAGTATAAAATCAAGGCTGTCAAAGTCAGTTGCTTACGCGGAGATCAATAATATAAACAAAAGGAGACAATAAATTCAGCTTTACCTGATACTTGGCACACAGCCTAAATATATTTCTCTTTGAGGGCAACATGTAAATAAAGAGATCTTTAATTTGTAATGGACATTTAAAACCTTTTCAAGAGGAGCATTAGAATGCCTGGGGCTATTTTTTTTTTTTTTATCTTGAAATTTGAAATATTTATGTGTAACTAACAAAATTCTTCTCCAGCCAAGGGGTACAAGCATACTCTAATTCGGGAGTTGATTCAAAACAAGGCCATGTAACTACCCCAGCTCTTCTTTTCCAGGGAAGCATGTTCTTCCACTCCCCCAAAACCAAAGTTTGCACTATTTGTCACAGCAATGGCTGTGAGAAAGCCACTGGGGACAAGGGGGAGAAGCCAAGAGGTTCCCTGTGCTTTCTTCCTTCTGTCTTGCAGGGACTGAGGCAGAGCAGGCCACGCCGCTTGGGAGCAGTGTACGGTATCTGCATAAATCTAACATTTGCTGCCAGTTTGGCTGCAAAGCTGGTGAGAGACCCTTCGGGTCTGTCCCCAGCTGAGGCTGCCCCAGGACACCTGTATTCACTAGTGAAAAGCTCTACATAGTGATGGGATAGCAGCATTTTGTGTCTTACCTAAATGGACCCTTTTGAATATGAGGTGCCTGAGGACAGTGCTGTGCATTGGATGGTATCATCACCTGTAGAGTGAAACACGAAAGGCGCAGCCGAGTGCAGAAATCAAAAGCAGTGACGTGTCTCTAGGGCTGCCTAGCAGGAGTTACTGCTCCAAAAGGAGAGGCGGAGAGGTCAGGCAGGACAACTGGGCAGCTTCCTCCCTGTCCCAGCACCACCTTTGCCAGTGGCTGTGTGAAACAGCCCCATTTCAGCTGCATCTTGGTGCACGCTGCCTGTGCTGCCCATGGGTTCCCCTTCACTTGCTTCCCTGTCCCTCCCTGCCTCCAGAGTCTGTGGGTTATTTCCATCAGGATTAGTTTGGCATTGCCATGAATCCATCTCCGAAGCACTGGCAGAGGTGTGCCACAGCCCGTCATGCCAGGCAAAGCCAGGCAGTGCCTGCTCCACCAGCACAAATGGGTGCAGGCAGGGCTCGTCCTCTGACACGGCAAAGGAAACCAAAGCTACGGGGAGAGGATAAAAATCTCTACTGACATCTCACAAGTGGAGGCCCCTGAGCACTCCTTTTGATCCCTTTTCCACTGTGGAGCTCCCCAGGGGCCAATTGCTGGGTGGAGATAATTAGCCCTTAACTAACACCAGTTTTATATATATTAGCGTGTTGGAGGCATCCCTTCTTCACACAGAAGGAAGAAGCAGCCTTTTTACTAAGTAATTAACTCTTCACCTACCACTTTTTCAGCTATGGTCCCACCTGAATTTGCTCAAACATCAGCCTTTAGCATTTCCCCTTAAAACTCTTCTTCAGAGCCTTTGTGGCTGCTCTGCAGCCACAGGACTTCCAGCAAGGAGAGGAGTTTGCTGCTGCCCCTCCAAATGCCATTGCTCCTGCTGCCCACTGCCTGCTTCCCCAGGGGTGAGTTACTCACATCCACTCCTCGCCCCACAGGACAGGGTCTGAGAAAACCATCACATTAGAGACAGGGTCAGCCCAGCAAGTTTCTGCCTCTTCTTTTTTTTCTTTTCCTGGTTCTTCTCCCTTCCTCAGCCATATGGCTGTAGGGCACAAGCCCGGAGCAGGGAGATCCACCAGATCCAGGAGAAGAGGGTGCACCCCAGAGGCAGAGTTTATCTAATTGCCCCATTTGCAGTGAGGCAGGAGCTTGTGCAACTGAGTCCATATCACATTGGAAATCCTGCTGTGGGTCTTGCTCTATCCAGGAGCACACATCTAAAATGTATCGAACAGGAGAGACTTCATTGCCCAGCCCCACTCCCACCTCACACGGTGCCCGCCCCGGGAGCCCTCAATGGGGCATTTCTCTCTTTTTTCTTACAATACCAAATATGCTCCATCATCATCTTCACTCCAGCCATCTCACACCCCCACGCCCCTCTGATGGGTGTGGGATTGCATTCAAAAACCAGCAGCAGCACAGTGAAGCGGTGCAGTACCCAGGTGGATGGATCTCCACTCCGTGGGGTGGAGCCACCATACAGCCACAGCACAGGGTACAGCAAGGCACTCCCGCTTTGCCCAGCGAATAGGCATGTCAGTACTCATTTCTGAATTTGCTTATCTTCTTCATTCATTCGTTATGTAGCCCAAGGCCTTATTTATTACTCAAGCTATCCTCTGCACTGACTGCAAAGCACTGATTTTCCTCACAGGCTGTTCTTTTGTTGCCTCACCCCGATATCGATATCGGAGCGCATCACAAATACTAATTTTTTTCCTCCGTGGCGCCCTCATGTGATGGCAGTTCCCTGGTGTCCCCATCTAACAGCTGGGCTCAGAGGCACAGGGAAATGAAAAACATCCCTCAGATCCTGTGCTAGGTGAGAGGTGGGTTTTGTTGGCCCTCACGGCAGCAAAACACTGAGCACCGAGAGGTGCTGCGCGAGCAGAAAACGAGGGACACACTCTGGCACAGAGGTGGAGAGCTGGGATGAAATGATATTCCCACAGGCCCTGTGTAGCATCCTCTGGTAACATCCAGTTACCCAGAGGATAAGGAGGGGAAAGATATTCAGCTGCTTTAAAGTTTCTATTCCTGCACCACCTTACCTTCTCACTGCCTGTCTTTTAACACCCACAGCAAACGAGCAGGGGGCCTGCAGAAGGCAATTTCCTTCAGTTCCCAAACCCTGATGCATTCCTTGGGCAGATCGACTGTGTGTGAGTGTCCTGTAGGTCCCATAGCAGCCACGTTATAGAGCCTTCATTGTAACACTTGCAAGTAAAGGAGCACCTCTCCATTCTTACTGCTCTTACTGCTCTGTTTTACCATAACTAGTAGCACCCAATACCACACCTTATGCATTTCTACTTAAAAAGTAATTTAGAAAGCCCTAAATGGTGACAAAGCTTCTTTCTAATTTTTTTGCTCCCAAGTAAAATAAGTGTTTTGTTTGTCTCACAATAAAATGTTTTTGATTCATATCCCTAAACCGTCAGAGTTTGATAAGTCCAAAATGGATTTTTTCCAGGATACAGAATGAAAAGGTTGAGTTGTTCTGATTGTTCCCATCTCCAGCAGGAGCAAAGAGAAGACTCAACTTGCTAAATATAGGAAATCTAGCCAAGCTGTAATAATGATAAGGGATAATAGGAGTTGCACTTTTCTAAGGACTACTCCTGGGCCAACTTCTAACACATTTTGCAAACGTTGGGAAGTAGCACCCCTGAAAGCCAGAAGGTCAGTCTTTCTGATGGGTGCTGGCTTCTTACCATTGTGCCACCACCAGGCACAAACAATAGACATATTTCTCCTAAACCCATTCTCAGAGACAGTTGTGAAAATAACATTTTCAGCTCAGCCTGAGATAAGCACTTGAAATGTTAGCCCAAAGTACTGTTTTGGAGGCACTGGCGGGAAGTGCCAAGCAACTTACAAACAGTGCAACCTATTTTGCCTCTAACACAAGAGGTCGTTCGCATTTGGACAGGGTAGTTACACATTACTCTGAAAAATGCACACAAACACATACATATCTCAGTTATTTCATAGAATCATAGAATGTTTTAGGGTGGAAGGGACCTTAAAGATCATCTTGTTCCAAGTCCCCTGCCATGGGCAGGGACAAGGGGGTTGAATAGGGGAAAAGGTTTTCCTTGTCCATCCTAGATTTTGCAGGATGCTGCTATGTGTGTTTACTTGGCTGGAAGATGTGTATCGTATACCCATCCAAAAGTAACCCACACTCAGGTGTGGAGACAAACACATGCACATAGATTACTAGTGACATGTCCTTCCCAATGTTGGTAGACACAAAGTGCCTGGGATGCCATCAAGTACTGCAGTGCTGTCCCAAACCTTGTTCAGGGCATCTGGGTGGTTCCCCCGTTCCCAGCTGATCACATTGCTCCCCCATGCTGGGACCTGTCCTGAGCAGTCGTCCCCCCCTCCGCCCCCCGCCGTGACAAAGCTCACAGCAGGAGGCCGTGCTGCAAGTCCTCCATCTCCATGCCGAGCATGGGACAGACTACCCCAGGATAACCCTTTCCCTCACCTGCTCCCATCCTTGGGGTCTGCAGCCCAGAAAGGATCCCTTCCCCTCACGTGCACTGTAGATCTGGAGTCCTAATTTGAAATTTCAGAGGCAGAACTTGATAACCAGACTCCTCTTTTCAGCTGTTCAGGCATGCTGTACTGGTAGAAAGGCATTAGTCTGCTTTCCCGGGCCTCTGCGTAGTTTGGCCACGACAGTCCTCAGCACAAACACATCTGCTCTAAGTCTACTAGAGATACGAAAGTGGTTTGTTTTTTTTTGCTCCCTGTTTATATCCAGAAGGATTAACCCTCCAGAATTTGTCACTTTGTGCTACTCTCCTTTAGGTGGCACTGTTACCACTTCCAAGAGGGACTGGGAAAGTCCTCACAGTATCCTCCTCACGGTATCACTCTAGCTCTCACCAGTCAGTTGTTCACTTTGGAGTATCCCCCACAGCACAAGGGTTGTATTGACATGATGAACATCCAACACTAAGGACAAACTCAATCTGCTCCTTTTCAGAATAAGTTTGAAGCAGTTCCCAAAGTCCACATGCATATCTGAGGGCCTCAGATAATTAATTTGCTAATTAAATAATAATTAAAAGGCATGCTGTCCACGGCACTACAATCATTACTTTCACAACTAGCTAAATGCTTATGTCAGAACCAGTGCTCTAGATTTTTTTGTCCACTGCCTCAGCCATCACCTGCTTGGATTGCCTAGGCTTTTTCCCTACATAGCAAACCAGTTTAGCTGTCATTTAATGGGTCTGTATTAAGTACTGCTACATGCTGTGCGCTCCTTGATGCCTATTAAATGAATCTTGCCTATTAATAGCATTTTCAACTGAGAGAGAGAGATGATTCCAGGATACAATTCAGTAGTGGTCTGGAATAGCCAGAAGACAAATCCAACAAAACCCAAAGAAAATGGTCATGCAACCTTAAGGTTGCTACAGCAAGTGCTTAAAATTGGAAAGCACTCAAAGAAACTGCCGATATAGGCCAACACTCTTTACTACATATTGACACTCTCTTTCTTCAGCGAAACATGGCTGTTGGACCACTTGCATTGGTGCTTTCCCCAGCTTTGGAGAGACAACAGAAATAATGCGAGCAAGACAAGAGAGCCATGGGCACGTGGAGACTCCTACCTGTGTGCAAAACACTGGTCCTTTGGTTGCTTTTAAGACTCGGTCCAGTCCTTGCTGCCTGGGAGCGCATTTTCCAACATAATTCAGCTCCAACTCAGAGAAAAATCTATGTATCGGCCAATATTTTGGTGTGGTGTAGGGAGAGAGAGAGACATACTAAAATTAGCCTATGGGTGACTATCAGCCCAAAGAGGCTCCCTAGCACCAAAGTAGGATTGGGCCCTCTGTTAAGCCGAGCAGAACTTCCAGTTGGACAAATCAACCCCAAATTTCGCTGAAATAAGGCCCCACCTTATTCCTGAACGAGTATTATTCCCTTACCAAACTGCAGTTCTACTCAGACCTCAACCATTGTGCCTGCAGGCTTCTCAGAAACACACACACACACACACAATTACTATTATTTTTATAATGGGAAAAGTTTCTTTTTCTATGCTGCCCTAACTCAAAGCCAGGCAACGCAATTTTGCTCAAGCTTTCAAACAATAATGCCATCTCTGAAAATGTCTGCAGACTAGCTTTTTTGAATGACACTCAAAAACTTGGAAATCTGTGTCTATGTTGCAAGACAACAGGCTGCCCAATTACGCAATCGCTTGAGTAGTCCCAGGTCATCCCACTACATGTAGGCTCCCAGCCTAAGCATCCAGTTTAAAAATGCAGCAGCCTTAGGCCTCCCTGGAAGCCTCAACCAAGACAGGCAAGTACCTGAAGCAGAAATTCAGATCTTTGGTGCTGTAAATAGTCTTCTGGGAGTGCTCACCTGCCTCCATTTACTAAAAATGGAGCCTAAAGCAACCCTGCTCCTAATGTAGGTACCGCATCTGAGTGCCTACTGGGTAACTGTTGGGCTCACGCTGACTGTGAGGGGTGTCTTTGCTTGGGAGGGGTCCACATTACATGGCTGCCAGCTGTCAGCAGCAACACACAAGTGTCTTGCGCTGCACTGAACGGTGACGTGCAGATGTAAATACTCTGGGGTGACCAGGCTAGCCCAGAAGGGACAGGCACTCAGGCTGAACATGGGTAAGTGAGTCCAGCAGTGGATCTGAAAAAAAATCTACATCTAATCCTGTTCAAGCCTGAAGGCGCTTAAATTCCACAGATATAATATTTTTTACCTCCGAGCCCTCCACGCACTCAAAGGAGTATTACTGCAACCCCCCAGCTGGTCTGACAGTGCAGAGGAGCTGGGAACATGAGGGACAGCTATGCCTGGTACGGACTTAGAGAGGACTCTATTAAATAAAGTCCCCCAAGGTTTTCAATTTAGGAGGCATTCTCAGGACAGATCTAACACGCACCAACAGGACGAGAGACATAAGCTCAGCTGCAGCAGCTGTTCTCATTTAAAACATATCCAGAGGAGATGAAGGACATATGCACAAGCTTCCAGAATTCCTTCAGCAAATTGTGAATGAGGCATGAGATGAAAAATCTCTCCCCAGTGGACAACGCATAGACAAAGCTGAGCAGACACTGCTCTGCCCCTTTTTGTTTCCCTCTGCTTTAATCAAGGACACTCCACGCTTAGCTCAACAAAAAAAAAAAGAAAAGCAAAAAAAAAAGCTTTACAAATGCCCATCAAGACCAGAAATGTCAAGAACAAAGAAAAATAGAGGGGGAAAATCCCCTGGGAAGGTATTTAAAATATTTAGCACTTTTTAAAAATTCCCTGGTTTTTTCAGCTCAGTGAAGCTCCCCCAGCAACATCATCTCCTACTTAGGGAAAAGTGTGAACTATGGTATTTTGTTCAAAGGTAACCTTTCCCACTAATATATAAAAAAAAATAACTGAATAAAGTATTTCAGAATTTGTGAAGACTGTTTGAGTCTGTGGTTTGGTTTTTGGATTTCTTTCTCCCATTTAATACTGAAAGTTTACTCTTGTCTCTTCCAAAAGTAGACAAACAGGCCATCAAGGATATTATCCAAACCTTGGGTCCTACTGCTGGTGATTATCTACCTGTTTTACAAAGTACTTGGGGCACCAGGTTAACCTGGGATGGTACAAAATACACGGGCATCACGTGAACCAGGTCTGGATTCCAGCTAGATTTCCCAGACCACTAAACAGCTTTTGAAACAAGCAATACCTACAAATCTTTCATGGCTACTGCAGTCATCTTTTAAACTCTACTCATTTTGTCTTGAGTTTAGTGAATAAATAAGCTTCTCTACTTATTGACAACATTTTCTTTATGTTCTCTATACCTGCTGAATGTAATCTCCTAAATGCTGAGATAGTGTTATTTTAATGTCTTCAGGAATTGGCCCCTCTGTAACAGGGACCAGTCTGCCTGATCTGTGGTGAACAGGAACAGCAGGTAAGTACTGTGAGAAAGCAAATCTTTTCCTTCATCCAGCACCTTTGTTTGACTAAATGCATGGATTGTTTTGGCATTTGTTCACAACTATCAATATCTCAGTTACATTTTCCATTGCAGCTGTAGTGGTCAGGGACTCGGACTTCTAAGTTTCTGCATCTGCTTCACTGTTAAAAACATCCTGAAATCCCTCCGTGCTTGTGACAAATGCTTCAGTCACAATTCTTCTTCATCTTCCAAGTTCCTGAACTTTGATTTTCAAATATGTGGCATCAAATAATAATTCCCTCCTCATAATAACTGTTGCAAAGAAATTACATGCTTTGCTCCCTAGAACAAAGTTTCAATGACTGTGGATTCATTTGAGCAAGTGACTGATGTAAAGGCAAAGTTTCTTTCCAATGGTAAAAAGTCCCCATTGCACTTACCTGCCTGAAAAAGTGCTGTGTTGTTATAGCAAAGACATCAAACCCACAGCTGGCCCTTTTAAGCTCATCTCGAATATTGCTTAATTGCCGGGACTGCTCATCACACTTTTCCTTCAATCTCTGAACCAACTGCTTTTCAGCATCTCGACTCTCTCCTGGTTTCGGGGAGAATCCATTCTTAGGGGTGGTTGGCCTTTGCTTGGGATGTCCTGCAAAGGAGAGAAGAAAAGACCATCAGGGTCACTTATTTAAATGCGTGGACATGACCTTTATGTGTTTCTAAGGCCTTTGGGACTCAGCTCTATAAAAGAAAAAACGGTTTGTAGCATTCATACAGATCTGTAATGACTTTCAAAGAGCAAGAGCGCAGCAAAATATGTTTCCCTAGGGGCCAAAGCTCAAAGCTTTAACAGTCATTTGACCTCAGGCTCTGAGCCCGACGGTCTTCTACGAGTTGAGAAGAGCTCTCCTAAGAGTGTCTTCCTGAGAACAGAGATCATCAGAGGAAGGATTCACCTCACCTATGTTAGACATCTACAATAGAAGTCTGCATCTTGATGTGTGATGCTGAACTCTCCTGAATGGCAGTGAGAGGAATGGGCACTTCCATGTTGAGATTCACCTTATCCTGTCATGGATGTGGAGAACGGTCAGATGACATTTACACACTATTACACACAATTTCTTTGGTCACCTGAACCTCAAACTTGGTGACTTGACAGAGGTGCCAGATTTACTTTGCCTTTGCAGATTTTCTTTTCCTCCAAACGGGACAATGTGGGGCTGGACCTGTCCTTCCCTGCATGCAAACATAGTGTGGGTTGCTTGCTATTGGGATATCACTATTTCTTTTTATCAACATTACCGCAGTCTGCCTTGCTCTCCCTTTTATAACACTTCTAAAGTTGCAGCACAAAACAGATAGGTATAGAAATGCCACCAGGTCCCACGTAATGCTGACTGGTTATACCACTGCCCCTGCATCGCTGCTCTCTCTGCACCATCTGTCACACCAGAATCACTATACGGTCTGCCTGCACAAACGGGTCCACATAGATTCTGGCTCCTCTGATACACTCCAAGTTGGCTTGAAGCAAGCCTGATCCTGTATAAAAATGTGAAACCACAAGTGTGGCTTGTTTTTAGGATATCAGCTCAAATACAGTGTTATGTTCACATGAATGGCACAAGAAGTAAAGCTTACTCATGATAAGCCACTTCAGGGAAAGCGAAGCTTTCATCCTAAATTAAGTTCATATCCTGCTTGAGTGAACTATCCGTTTCTCTGGATATACTCAGTTAACGAGGATGAAGCAAGAAGGGGCAGTGTCAGGTTGCTCAAGCCCCTGCTCGGACCATCTGTTTTGTCTTTATGTTCTTAGCTTTCTGAGAACTCTGCAAACGTTTACGGTCAGCTAGGCAACAACTTTGCACAGCTTACTGATTCTTTTTGCCACCCTCAGTCTCTCCTCAGCTGATGCTTTTTAGCTCATTCCTGAATACTGGCCAGGAATCTCTGGTTCTTTTCCTCAGCTCCTCCCACCAGTCTCCAGCTTTTAGCCTAGGAGCTAGAGTCAGTAAGAATGAGGGAGAAAATAGACACCTTGGTTTCATGTGTTACTACAGATGGCAGATATTGGTCTGGATACAGATGAAAAATCAACATTTCTGTGTTAGTAGAAAGGGTTGGCTATGCAAGAATCTGGGAAAAAAAAAAGGATATCTTGTACTTTTATAATCTTGTAGTGTACAGTTTCTGAAAAATAATACAGAAACGTCTCCAACCAGTCCTCAGCAATAGGGACAGTATTCTGCCATGGATACTGCCTACCCCTTTCCTAAAAACCAGAAGAATCCTTCCATGGAGATGCATCTGATGGTATGAGTTTGAGCCAATTTGTGAAGTAGAGGACTGTTCCAGAGGTAATTTTGGCAGACGTGCTTTAGATATTTTACATCTTTAAGATTGAGGCCTGGATGTGAAAACAGATCCTTAGGGCAATTTTACTAGATCAGGGAAGCAGTATGGGTTGTAAGAGCAATACCCCAGGAGCGTATTCCTATTTTCAGACCCCCAGCTTGTGTGGAGCCACTGGGAGCATATCTTCCAACTTGCTCAATTACATTCTGGCTCCAGGCTAAGCTTACAGGGATCTAGCTCCAGCAGAGATGCTGCCTCATGTCTCCAAGTATCTAATGCTGCAACTGCGAAGACTGCAAAACAGCCTTTGAAACTCTTTGTGCCCATGACTTACATGTGCAAAGAGGAATACCAGGTTTCACAACATGCCAAGACTAACTTTGTGATGTTGCAAGAACTAAACAATACAATACTCTCTCATTGAGAGAGTTCAACGAGCTATTGCCCTCTATCCATTTTCCTGTCAGTTGAAGTCTACATCTTTTTGTGCAGGAAGGGTATTTTCTTACAGATTCTTTCTTTCATTCATTTGAAGGGGCTCTTAACCAGACAGTAGATATTATCACAAAATAAGAAATCAATAAAAGCAACAGCCACAAATATCTGTCTTTTTAGCATAAAAATCTCCGATTGTTTAGGCAGCATGGCGATATTACAACAGAAGGCAAAGGGAGAAGCGCAGGGGGAAGTCCTTGAAATCAGTCCAGTTTTAATTAAAACAAAAACCCATCATGTTGTTTTGTCTTATGTCTTTCTAGTTTTCCTGTTCACTGGAACATTTGAAATGCACATCTCTATGTTGTCCTTGTCAGTATTATAAGCTGTCCTTGTAAATTAAACTGTGCTACCCTCCTCAGGGATAAATCTGAATTTCTCGGTTCATTTGGGTCTGAAAAGCAGCTTGCTAAGCTTGTTCTGCCATTGATGTCTCTCTTCTGTTGCTCTGCACAAAACAGGGTATATATTAATGATGCTGCCCCTGATCCTGAATGTCCTTTTTGCTGATGGTGGGACCAGGGTGGGCAGACCCACTGAAATCACTGAACCCCTTTGATCCGCTTCAAAACTCCCAGGTCTTTTTTATCTACCGAAGTGTTTGAACTAAGGAGACACAACAGCTATACACTCATAATTAACACAGTCCATGAGGATTTAGATGGGGAATACGATTTATTTGTCTTTTAAGTGTCCAGTTTCCAGCATTTTGGTAAGGAAAGTGGGAAATTATTTTGAGAGGATTGATAACAAGCAATCCATGGAGTGACAGATGTCAGAAACAGATGGCACTGTCCTGCGATGGGGTAGAAGGAGAACACCTGCATCTATGTATACCTGCTCCTATACACAGATTTCAGGAATGGTATTGCATCAATAGATGAAATTGAGATCCCTACAAGACTCTGCATCTCAAAACTCCATTGCAAGTCTTCATGAGGACTAATCCAAATTCTGAAGATCAGATTCAAGGCTAAAGAAAAAAAAAAGTGTGACAGAAAACCCAGTGCTGATTAAAAGGAACTGCGTGTGAGAAGGCCAGTAATAGATGGAAAACAACCTAGAAATGGCACCCAGAAATTTTAGAGCCGGTTCCATGGCCACATGTAGCTGTGGTGGAGTGACCTGGGGGACACATGCTCTCCTATCACAAAGTGTAAATGCCGCATGAGTTTGTGATCCTCATGGAGGAAAGGCTGTGTCAGTGCCCTCTAGCCCCAGCTATACTCACTGCTTGTCCTGTTTAATGGCTGCTTTGATTATTTTGTGAAATTGTTAAATAGGTGAAAAGATTGTCTGTCTTTATTGATTTGTTATTGCTGTTATGATTTCAAAGAATGCTAAAGGCTACTCTAAAAAAATAAATGAAGATGAGGTTTATTTTCCTATTTGATCCTTATCGTGATAAACAATTTTAGACTGCCATAATTTCAGACAACCAAGCTTAAGAAATCCTAAATCGGTCTGATGGAGTGAGGGCAGTTGCTCGACCTTTCGTGAGAATGAAGAAACCTTTGAGGCCTCATGAATTGGATATGTCAAAAATTTAAGCCTTGAAAATCATTAAGTCACCCGTGGAAATGCAAGCCTCTTTAAGACAACATAAATACACAATACAAATATGCCTATGTTTCATTTTGCTTTCTAATTCCAGTGGAAGAAAATCAGCTGGGCTGTAACATGCTGCTACAGCCACAATCAGTGCTGGTGCTTAAACTGGACTCCCACCGTTATAAACACTGGTGAGCTGCTGGTCTGGCACTCTCCACAACAAATTTTTCTTTGGATCTCTCTTGGTGATCTCACCAGGTGCAAAATAGTCTGAAAATTATATGATTCAGAGGACAGTGTTAAGTTCTTCTTTTTACCCTAGTATCTTAGTAAGGAGAAGAATTCCGAGTCCTGTTGGTGCCTGGAAAGATTAAATTTAACCCTCCATTTTCCTGATTTTGTTGGTTGGGAAGGAGAAGAATAGAGATCGAGTTTAGTAAACATGATGAGACTCTTGATGCAAGTTACAGGAGCCAAAGAGCTGCTCTACATGTTCTACACTTTATCATCAAATGAAGAAACGTGGGTTTCTACCTCCCATAATTGTAACTCAAGTATCATACAGCTGTAGAGATGACATTTAAATTATTTAAGTAGAGTCTGAAAAATGAGGTAACAGAACAGAACATAAACGGCAAGCACAATGAAATCAGTGCCCACTCATTTCAGAAGCATTCAGAGCAGCCTTACAAAAGCCTTTAGGTACGTTATACATTTTTTAATGTACACTTAGTAGACACAAATAGAAATTAGCTCTATTCGTTTTACTAAATAAACAAAGGTATTCTTTAGAAATGCTAAAACCATGTGTTTGTGCCCAATATTGAGGGGTGAGTTGACAATGCCCCAATAGCACTCTGAAGGTTATTTCTGCAGATAATCCCTTTTCCAATTATGCATAGAAATAGCCCAGGAAATTCAGTGCCTCTGCACAACAGTAAGAGTAGATTCCGAGTAATTACTGTCCCTCCAGGTAATTGTCTGAGGTGTCTTTTATTTCACTACATCTATCTGTTCTCTTTTTATATAAGAAAATTATAATGATAAACAATAAAAAAATGTTCCTGTGCCCTTAAACATGTAATAGCAACAACTCTTTGTTTTGAGGGAGAGATGATTGCACAGTTATAACAAAGAAAACATAAGTCTATTCAGCTCCTGCACCGGTATAATAAAGTCTGCTGTCCTCACAGGCAGCTTAATGAACCTTGGGCACAATGAATCTTCACTTAACAATAGTAGGTCTCAGATTTTAGCCTGTTAACAAGAGATGCAAAGTTGACAAGTTTAAATCTTCCCTGAAACAGTGCTTTTGGGTTCATAAATACCTGGTGAATGGAGCTTGGTGGCTGTTACTGCTGATTTCTTAGGGGATGAGACAGCTGGTCTGTTAGCATCCTGATCTTTTTGTACTTCTTTCTTCAGACCTGTTTTAGGAAAAAAAAAAAAAAGGTAGAAAGAAACACACTTTATAATTCTGTTTGTAATTGTGCAGAACTATGTCACTATGATACATCCTGGAATGGCAAAATGTAAGTATTTCACCGATACACATCCTGAGCTTCACACAGAATGATACTACACAGTACTTCTGTATTGGAGGCTAACCTGCCACTTCTGCAAGCATGACTGTGTGCACGTGGCTGAGCTGACAACAGCACTGAAGAAGGTCAGAAGAAGGCCTTACACACTATCTTGGTTCTCCAGCCATCTGCATATTGACAAATGCCATTAAGGCAAAAACAGCTACACAGGTAGCCCATCCTATCTGTTCTGAGCTCTGAGTTCTGTCTCTTTACCTTGCTGTGCATCCTCAGCCAAGGATCTGCTGGGCTGGAGGAGAAGCTAAGTAGGACTGCGCAAAGCTGATTTGCTACCTGCAGGGCCCTGCTCTATCAACTTTTTCCCCAGCTTAGGAAACTGCCTTTTCCAGTGACCAACTTTCCCAAGAGGGTCTCCTATGGGCAAGAAAGAGGCTTCTGCAGAACCAGAAGCATGTGGCACCCCAGCCAGGAGAGCGGGTCTCTGCCCGTGCAGTAAGTCAGGCAGGGCCAGAGAGGTGCAGCACGTTCTGTGCACAAACCTACAACCCACCGTGCCAATGCAGGGCGCAACAGGGCCATACCATCGCCTTGCTGTCCACAAGGCTGCGCCAACATATGGGTCGTGCTCATCTACGACCCAGGCACGTGCCAGGCTGCCTGCCCTCCTTCCTCCTGACCTCTCCATTTATGCTTTTTTTCTGCAGCCACTAATTCTTCCCACTGACAGCATGATGCCCGAGAGCTCTTGGGTTATGATCTCCAGAAACTTTGTGCTAGCCTTTCCGCTTCCTTTAATTTTTCAGTGGGAGGCAACTCAGTGTCTGTTGCTATTCCTCCCACCACTGGAGCTCTCTGGTTACAGGCTCAGGATGGTCTTGACAGTTGTCCAAGCTCTGCAGTCACCGAGACGAGGGAGATACAACTTCATGTGAAAGCCAGAGCGGCCACCCAAGCTCAGCTCACCCCTCCTGCCCACCCACAACTCCCATCAAAATAGCTGTGGGGACCACGCTGAGAGCAGCAACATGAAAGCCCTGCCCTGCTGGTTTGCCCATGGTGTGACAGTCACAGACACAGGCTTTCATGCAGAGAACACTCACTGAGGAAGTAAGGAGGAAGAGCAAGAAAAAGCAAACCCCTGAGACATTAGTGTATTTTCCTGTTTGCTTTCCTTTTTTACCATTAGTGTTTGTCGGGGGTTGTATTTTAGCCTGTCTCACAGCCCTTGGATACGCAGGGAAAAGAGAGATTTAAGGCAAACTCCTTGTCATAAAGGAAAAAACAATGTTTGCTTTATTAACTTCCACTTCTCTCATGAGTACATTTATGGGCGTCTTGTAGAAAAATGTTGCACAGAATCTGAAGTATTTGAAGCAGGAAAACAAAACCATATTTTCTTGGTGGTGTTTAAAGACAGTGGTAGTCCAAAAGCTAACCCTATCTTCCATTGTGCTTAGTGCAAATGTGATCTGGCTATTTCAACACTGGAGAAAAGTGCTAATTTTATATGGGGATCATAGTCTCCAGGGACACTTACTGGATGACTAGTTTTCTGCCCTCTCCAAAGCCACAGCTAGTCACAGTTGCAGCATCGGGCTTATTTTTGAAGCATCGTTCACCCTTCCACTTCTGTCTGCATCAGGAGGTGCGAGCAGCGAGCTGCGGACACGGCGCTTGCCACACACCAGAAGCTGAGCTTCGTATTTTCTAGCACCGTCCCTCAGCATTCGCTTGCAGAGTGCTTCTGCGAAGAGCACATGCCCACGCAGAAGCCCTGTGTCCAATTTTTTGCGGGAGGATGGCACCGGAGGAGAAGGTCTAAGACCCTCACAGGCATATCGCACCATCAGTCATCAGGGGCTGGTAAAGACTGAACTCTTCTTCATACCTTTGCTTTGGTCCATCTCCGTTTTCTCTGCTGTTTGTAAATTGGACATGTTGAGGCTACGATTCTCATTTGTGAACAACACTGTTCAGAGTGAAGTGCCTGAGGATTCAAATTTCCTGTGTCTGACACCTACTACACTGTACTTTACTACAGGGCAGAACATAAAATAAGTTTATGATGCCGTTTCGTTACTAAGGACCAAGTGAAAGCAATCTGACATGGGAGCTGTGAGACAAAAGCAGAGCTAGTTTTATAAGGCAGAGTTTATATGGTTACAGATTTGAGCATTATTTTTTCATGGCAACAAGGCCTTGTTTTTTGTGTGGTTTTCAAAATAAAAATATGATGCACAAATGGGCCATATACCAAGCTCCTCTATAAATTTCGCTATGGCAAATGTCAAACACAGACAAAAATAGGGAAAGTACGTTTTCCTTATGCTTCCAGCAGTAACAAGGGGCATATAAATACTTAACTACTTTTGTTTTTGAGACATTTTCAATGAGGAACACCTGGGGAATTAGTTCAGCCTCTTAACCTTAAGCACAAAGCGAGGAACAATATCCTAATTAGAGCTCAGTTGAAAGAAAACAGAGCAAAGAAGCAAAGGAGCCCAGCGAGCACCATCGTTCTGCAGAGGGCAAGGCGAGGTCTGTGGTGAGCAGTGAGAGATGCCCCTGGGTGCAGACGGCAGTGCCCGGCAGTGACATCGGCCCCAGAAGGTGGGACATCAGCAGAGCCAGCCTGAAGCAGGTTGCCAGCAAAGGTGCAAATAGGTATCTTGGCAAGGACAGAAGAGTAGGATTAATAACCAGAAGGGCAAACAAGGATAAACACCTTCAGTTTGCAAGATTAGGAGAGCTCCTAAGGTCTGGCAGGGGTGGCAACGAAGCAACTGGGGAAGCGAGGAGGGGCTGTGCATCAAAGGAAAAGCCAATGCACAACACAGCTTTGCTGGGAAGGGACCGAGGAGAGGAGCGCATGGAGCTAGTGATTATTCGGCTTCTCCTTCATAAGCAGAAAGGTCTTGGTGGCCCCTCTGTGTCTCCCCTCAGCAGGGGGGGATTTAGGAATCGCGCAGCAGGCAAAAGAACGGACAGTCCGCAGGAGCAGACTGTTACCGTTCTGCTAAGCTCATCACCCACAGGGAAATCTTAGGGGAAGAGCCGTCCCTGGCATCAGATCTCAAATAAGAGCTCGTGCTGAACGTTTTTCTAAAAATGGGGTTTGTTCTTTCTCTTCTCTTTTGAAACAACAGCTGTTAGTTGGTTAAAAGAGAAACATTCAGAAAACATGTTGATTTCAAGAGAAGTTCCCGCAGGGAATATTCAATTCAATGTCTCAATGACAAGAGTTCGGGCTTCAAATTTGTCATTTCACAGAAATCTAGAATTTCAGGTTTAAAAAAATCTGTAGGGGGGCATTGGTGTGACGATCAGGATAACGCTGTACCATGGGGTATGGCACAGCAGGAGGTTATACAGTTTGATCTTTTCTACCTCTGAGTGTACTAGAAGTAACTCAAAGATTATAATGTATATAAAAAGTTTGATGCTCCACCGTAACTCAAGACAAAGATTTCAGTTGTTATTACGGGCCTGAATGGGTGTAAAACCTCAAATAATACTTTGACTATCATATGTATTTTGAAATGTCAAAAGGTGTGTGCGTACAATCATAAAATAATAAAAATATGTAAAATACAATCATAAAAGGAAATTAAGCACCGCAAGTGTATATTTCTTGAGCCTGCATGCTGTTTTAATTTTGTTCTAAATTTGCCTTTTGATATGTGTATTAACTCTGACCTGGAAGAAATTTACGTCAGTCTCTTAGTGTTATTGCCCACAGGCTGGAAATATGGAATTCCAATTAGCTCTGTGCTAAATGCCCGTACATTAGCTTTATTTCTGCTGGCTGCGTAATCAAGTCTCTTACCACTGAGCCTCCCAGCGAAAGGCTCCTGGCGGCGCAGGAACCACCGCTAACTTCCAGGCTTCCAGGAGCAGCTTCCAAAGCTCTGCCAACTCCTTCCACTACCGGAGTTCACGGAGCAAGAAGTTGTCTTTCTGGTAGCCAGGAATCAAAGCCACAAACTACTAATTTTGATATGAATTTGCATTCCATTTAAGGTTAGGCATCTCCCAATGTTTCCTCTCTTTTAAAAGCTATACTTATATAGAAATGGATATTTCAGGCCATAAGATAACAATGAGAATAAATACTTGCTCATGTTTCCTACTGGTGTGGTTACAGCATTTGCTTTTGACAAATGCATCTGAATGCATAGTGCTGTAAAGGTATTTACATTTCCTAATTAACACACACAGTCTGCTTCAAACCGAACAGAAGGAGCAAAGGCAAAATCATTAGAAATATAAGGCAAAACACTCCAGGCATGTTAAATCATTCAGCAATCACTTGGAAAAACAGCAAACAAAGGCACTTCTCCATTCCCCCATCATTGCTGAATGCCAGCTTAGGAACCAGAGCTAAATACACCTTATCTGAGACATCTTCTCAAGAGCTGCTGCAGAATCAGCGCCTGTATTTGCCTGTACCTTTCTGAGTCTTTAAAAGCCAGTACAGTGGGATAGGCTTCAATTTGCTTTCGCGCTTCAGACTGAAAACATGCTAACAAATTACGCATTGAGTATTTACTCCAAACCAAATCCTAACATGCTGTAGACATAATTAACAATTCAATGGGACTGGCTGCATTCATTTGGCTTCCAGATGTTCTCAGGCGTATTTTATAAGTTAACTAATGCAGTCTGCAAGTTTAAAAAACCCCAAGGAAGTGTTTTCAGTCACTCACAGCCACAGAGAGCCACTTCAAGCTTTCTTCTGCCTTTCCCCCTGATACCCGCGACTAGTCGTGTCCTTGGTGAGTAATGACACATCCACGCACGCCTTGTTTGAGACAAAATGAGCAAAGCTGGAAATATGATGGATTCTGTAGAATAAGATCAGTCTAATTCTCTCTCGAGGGTCTCTACTTCCTGTGATCTATGAGACGCTGAAAGACTGTGAATAAATAAGTAGACGTAGAAGAAAGACCACTATTTGTTGAAGTAGAAACTGCTAACGTGTGTGCTTTTCCCTTTGTGTTTGTTTCAAATTTAAAGTCAATCTGATAAGAAAAAAAGAAGGACGGGGACTTGCCTGAAAGTGATTGTTTTCTTTCTATATTAAAAAGAAAAGTCTCTTTATCTGGTATTAAAAAAAAAAAAAACTAAAGGAAAAAATTAATCTGATAAAATGAATCACTCTTTGGACTGAACAGAAAATCTCGGGGTAACTCAGAACATCCAACGTTAGTTGCAGAGTTAAAACAACTGCTCCTTCTCTTCCTGTTATTTGACATGGATCCCATGGCATTTTATTGTCGCTTCCTCACAGAGTTGTGCTATGGCAAGTTTCAGAGTGGTTCCCAGGACAGAGGCTGGAAAACTTGCAGCTGAACGTCTCACTTTCACCTCACAGCGTAGTGCTGTGTATCCCCACGTTCAGTACAGGAGCAACGTGAATGTAATGTAACCCACCGCGTATTCACTATTCAGCTTTTAATGGAAAAAGGGGAATAAAGCACAGCAGACCCTTCTCCCTCCCTCCCTGCAAGAGCACTGGTGCTCACTTTTCCCCCCTCAGCTGACCTCAGCTCATCCCTCTCCCGCCTGCTGAGGTTGTGTTGCCTGAATTTTAGAGAAGCTGATTAAAAGAAGCACATTTGACACTGCAAGCTTGCAGGTGGGAGCTGCGATAACACCGGCCTCCTATTTTTCATCTTGACTGATTGTATTTAACAGCCTACCCTGTTACTTATGATTTAGTGGTACTTGTAAAAGCACAGGAATTGACTGAGTTAGTTTTTTGAACAATGCTTTTGATTGTCTTTAATTTAGTGGGACAAGTAGAAACAAGCTGCTCAAACAAATTCTTTATTGCTACTGTCATTGCACACAAATCACGAGTTTTCTTACGGGGAATAACAGTCACTTGTCTGTGAGATAAACATTAAATGAGAATAATAACCAAGCTGAAATAGGTATGCCATAACACACACACCCAAAACCCCACAACAAGTCACAGACAATATAAAATCCTTCGGCTCTTTAATTTCATAGACTGTTGGGTGGCAATTCCAACCTGGTGGACAGAGCTGAGGACTAGAACAAGAAGCAACCTGGTATAGTTGAAGATGTCCTTGCCCATTGCAAGGTGGTTTGTACTAGATGACCTTTAAAGGTCCCTTCCAACCCAAACGATTCAGATTCTATGATAAGCAACCGGATGTTCAAGAGTTTGTATCAGGACTGCAAGCACAAACAAGGGAGCCCAGAGCTGCACCAGTATCCTGAAGGTGAACAAAAGTTTCAAAACACAGCAGAGTTTAGAGGTACCAAGATGGGTTTTCTGTGGGTTTCTATGTTCTGAGAGAAGGATGTGGCTGAACCAGATCAGACAAGGATGACACCACAGAGGAAGCTGTATTACAAGGAAGAGAATAAAAACTATGCAAAGCTGGTCAGATTTAAACCACTTCTCAAATCCTTACACACAGGGATTGATCCATACTTTCTTTTTTTTTTCCTGAATTGCATGCAAGTCCTATTGCCTTGGTAGAAGCCATGCATTTCAGCTCCCCTTGTGCAGACTTACCCTTTAGCTAGACATTTCTGCTCGTGAGTTACTCCTCCTGAATGTGCAAAAGAGGCCACAGCACTACAAAACAACGTGTCACAATGGTGGCACATTTATTCACCTGTGGGCCTAAGATGTTCATGGCACACAGAACTGCACATCAGCTCTGTTGGGAGGGACCTCTGAAGTCCTCAGGTCCAGCCTCCCGCTCGGAGTGGGTTGCACTACAGCAGGTTGCACAGGGCTTTGTCCAGATAAGTTACAGGTATCTCTAATGATGGAGGATTCACCACCTCTCTAGACAATCTGCTGTAGTGTTTGACCACCTTCACAGGTCACCAAATGACGACCACCTTCACAGGAGGTCAAAAAATGAGAATTTCCCGTGTTCCAGCTTGTTTTTGGTGTCTCTTGCCCTGTCACCATGCACCACTGAGAAGTGCCTGGCTTTGTTCTCTCTATATCTTCCCATTAGATAACTGAAGACTGTGGTAAGATCTCCCTTTGTTTTTTCTGAACAACTCCAGCTCTCCCAAACTCTCCTCCTGACCTGTCCAGTCATGTGCCCCAGTCCCTTGACCATCTTGGTGGGTCTTTGCTGCTCTCACTCCACTATGTCACATTGCTCTTGTCCTGGGATTCCCAAAACTGGACACAGTTGTGAGTGGCCACACAAGTGCCGAGTGGGTAGGCTACTGGTGCTGCAGGCCACACTCTTGCTAATGTAGCCCAGTATGGAGCTAGTCTTTCTTGCTGCAAGGGCACACCGCAGGCTCAGATTCAGCTTGCTGTCTAGTAGGACACACAAACAGGGCAGAGCTGCTTCCCAGCCAGCTGGCTCCAGCCTCTCCTGTAGCATGTCGTTATTCCCCCCAAGGGGCAAGGCTTTGCATTTGCCTTTTTGAACTTCATGAGGTTCCTGCAGGCCCATTTCTCCAGCCTGGCCCTTTGAAGATCCCTCTGAAGGTCCCTCTTAACTGCAGCCCTGCCCTCCAGCATGTTGACCAATTCCTCCTGATTTGCTATCATCTGTGAGCTTGCCAAGGGAGTGCTCTATCCCACTGTTCAGGTTTTAAACGAAGAAGGTAAGCAGTATTTGCCCAGTATCGATAGCTAATGCATGCCAAAGTCTGCCATCTGGACTTTGTACCTGTGATCACAACACCCTGAGCCTGATGGTCTAGATGGTTTTCCATCCACCTCATTGTCCATCTGAGGTCTGCAGCAAGCTGAAATACTCCCAGACAGTCACAGACAAACCTGGGTATGAGAAGGGAGTTGCAGGAAGAGGTTTCAGGTCACATTTATGCTCTTGAGTGGCTACCGGCCTGTGGAGAACATGTCACTCCCAGGCTCGATCTGTGCGAGCCCCCTCCAGAATTGGAAGCCTGGAGCAGATAAAGCCAATGCTCCTGGCCAGGAAATAACCTAGGTCTAAACCACTTTAATTATAATCAACTAATGGCAGCACTGGGTGAATGCACTATGCTGCTTCTAGACCTAAGCATGTACACCTGCATGGTGCTGTACTTTGTGGCTCTCCAGACCTGACAGCACCAGCTCAGGAATCGCTGCCCATCTGAATCCCCTTTCCATTGCCCACGACAGACACGCTCTTCTTGGATTACTAACTGCTGTGCTGTGTTATGCTGAGGCCTTTTCACACATCCTGAAGGGCTCACCAGGTACACCACTAATTGCACCTTGTCAAAATGAAGGGGTTTGCCCAAAGTATGACAGGATTAGCTCGTGGTTTGATTTAGGAGCTGAATTGTCCCATGGTGAACACTAATCTAAGGGGTTTGTAAAACAAATCCCCTGTGAGGGTGGGAATTTGTTAATCTGCTGTCTCTGAACATTGCCTTCTGCAGATATTCCCATGTTTTCAGAGAAATTTAAAACAGAAAATTCAGTATATGTGTGTCTCAAAGATTATGTATTTTATCAGTATCTGTGGCAATACCAAGCTTATATGTCTCTTCAGGGGTGGGTGGAACTCAGCTGCAAAGTTCCTGACAGAGGAAGCTGCTTTCCCCTGTCTTTAAACAAAATATGAAACAATAATAGAAATGGTAAACATTTGTTAGGTTATCACTGTATTTCTCAAAGCAGCTACTACGTTTAAGCGAATTTAAAGGACCTGTCTCAGTTTTTCTATTCAAGTATGCTTTTTTCCCCCCATTTTCTGTATGTTGACAGGTACGCAAATATGAAAGGGGTCTAATAACACATAAAAAGGGCTGTGCAACATACTGAAAACTAATTAAGTGTATTCTTTTCATAGACTAGTCGAAAAGCAACCAATTGATGTCTTCAAAACAATTTGCATGACAATGATCTTCCACTACTATTATCCCATGACAGAAAATTTTTTTGATCACCTGAATCACTGCACAGCAGCAGCTATAGGAGTCCATTTTCATTAATTTAATGTGATTTATACCCTGAAGTCCAATTTATTTGACAAGCACTTTTAGTGATCAGGAGTACAATCTCTCTTGAGCAGTCATCCCTTCTTTTTTTTTTAATGAGACTTTACAGGACAGGTGGCCTTCTCAGGTAACATCTAACACATGAAAGCTTTCATGAGATTTTTGTTGGTTATTTCCCACTCATTAATATAGGTAGATATGCTCCTTTGTCAATTAATTTCCTATTCATGCATAGTTAAAATGATGTACATCTCTGAAACACAAAGGCAATTGTTACACCACCTGATATTCCACTCTCTCAGAAATATTCTTTATATTTAAATTACTGTCTTCCTCTTTGTGAAACACTTTCTCACCCTTTTACTTTTGTAAAAGCTGCTATACACAATACACACAGTGTCTGTGCACTTTAGCTGTAACAGTGGAGCGCTCTAAGCATTTTAGTTTAGTAACTGCAATGTCTTGCACAGGAGGTTGGACAGATGCAGTGCAAGTGTATATAGAATATCCACCATATCATTCTCCAAGCACATAGAACATATAGAAGGAATCATTGTCATTTCCCTACTTTTCAAAAGCTTTACTATATGGCTGACTTCAGTAGCATTGCTCATGGGACAGCCTGGCCTTCTGACTTTGACTGAACGAGGCTGGTGACTTCTTCCTCAAATGCAAAATTCAACCCTAAGGTCACATTATTGATTCACTTTTTCTTATGGAAATACACACTTGCAAGATGCTGTTGCTTTGTGTTGTAAGTCCTTCCTGCTGGAGGCAGGGATTTCCCCCCACCCACAAGGAGGGGTACATGGCATGAAGATATGCATTTCACCCCCAGCTAATAATTTCCATCCCTCCCTCCTTGGTCACAGCCTCTGTGCAGTGTCTTGTCTTCTGCCACGGGGTGAAAAAGCAACAGGAAGTTGGGATGGTTTCGTTCCCTCCAACTGTGACTCCACAGTGGGGCTGGGCTGCTGCCAGCTGAGCTATGGAGAAACTGGGCTGAGACAGAGGACAGACATGTGCCCCACCATGCTCCTCTGTCCTTCGGTATGTCTGCGCATGCAATTGCCATTATATGACAGTTTGGAAGAATATTAGAAATGTACACATTCCACTGTTTTCAAAACATTGCATTCCTTCAGTTTGGAGCACTAGTGAAGGTTTCTTTGGTGTTGCTGTTGCAGCGATGAGGCTGGCTGCCTCTCCACGCATGACATTCATCATCTTCAAGACCAGGCTGGACGGGCCTTTGAGCAACCTGGTCTAGTGGGAGGTGTCCCTGCCCATGGCAGGGGGGTTGGAACTAGATGACCTTTAAGGTGCCTTCCAACCCGAACCATTCTGTGATCTTTATGACATGCCAGTGTCAGAGATCCAAGGTAGGTCAGGTGTGGATTAATTTTTAGGATACCTTCAAACATTTTTTAAACACTGATTTTACTTCTCTGCTCCCTTATTGTTATCTGTCTTTTGCCCTGTGATGTCCAGCAATAATGCCAGACTTGCCCAGCACAGACTGGTAGCCTGAGCCACTGATTGTTCTTTCCACTTTGCAGCAGCACTACAAGCAGACATTTTACAGTGTCTGTACATGCAGACTTTCAACCTTTACATCCTCTATCTGCTGCAGGACATCCTTTTGGAGTCTGGCCTTTTCAGCACAACCATGCACTTTCTCTGCCATATTCAAAATATGGTATCTGACACAATTTTGAAGGGCTCTTGTTAAGACGCCTTTGTTTGCCTGGGATCAGAAAGCCCAAAGCAATACAAACACTTCACTGACCTTTCTCCACTTGCTTCATTTGATCTGTAGCATCTTCCTTCTGATTTAATACAGAGTTCAATTTTAAAAAGATGGTTTTGTGCTTCATCATTTAAAAGATGTGCAAAACTGTCGAAAGGATACTTAAAGAGAAGATATTACATTCTATAGGGCTTCCTATTGTATTAGGATCTACAGACAGCATTCATATATTATTGCAAGAAAGACAGGATAAGACCTGCTAAAACCCCTTGTCTTTATCTTTGCTTTGATTTACTTCAGCCTTTGCTTCCATCAGATACTCAGCATTGTGTGGAACAATAACACCTTTTTAATAAAAAACCCCATGACGTGACCACAGATCCATTTGCTGCTACCTTGGCTCATATAAAACGTAAACCAGAGCATTGGACTAAAGTTGGGGTTTTTTGCTTCTGTCAGTTGTGTATAATAACAGCAACTTCTCAAACTTGCCAGCTGTTCAGGATCTGTGTCTGGCTGTTTGTGTAACACAGCCAGGTATCCCTACTTTACATGTTTAGTTTCCTTCCAGAATGAAACAGGCAAGTTCTACCTCACCTGACTGAGTCTCCCTATCAAGACCGGACTACAAATTCAGTGAGGAGGTGGCAATGAGCTCCACCAGTCTTTGCTAGTACGAACAGAGGTGCCTTGCTGGGAGGAGGCTGGGATGGTGACCAGAGCCCCTGATCTTCAGAATGGGAAAGAGTAATTTCAACGCTTTTCCAGTTGTGATGGATCTAATGTTCTGGCAGTACCCTTCCTGGCTATCTGCTACTGAGGCTTGCATAAGCAAGCATATGGACAATCCCCATCACATCCCTGGCATGGAAAGGCCATGGTGGGCTGTTGGATTGAAACCTGCCTCCTGTTTGGCACACTGACAGCTTCCCGGCTGCAACGAAGCTTAGGAAACAACAGCAGAGTCAGACTAATGGCCTTGCAATGGGAAGAACAAACTGACTGCTCTCCAGCGTGAGCCTGAGCACTGCAGCTCCTGCACAGGGCACACCTCCGTGGGCCAATGCACCCACAGACACAAGGACTGAACACCGCACTCTACACAGCCTGGAGGGAAGTAAATCCAATTTAGAAGCAATGCTGTCCTGTCTCCACCGGGCCCGTTAACTCAGACACAGCATGGCATTAACAGCTCTTTGTGCCTCTCAACCCACAAGTTCACTTACGGCCAGCTTGAAGCACGGGCAAAGAGTTTCCATTTGTGTGCCCCCATGAAAGCAGCCATACCCAAGGATACTGGAGGGTCATGCAAAGACAATAACAAACGCTCTGAAGGAAACTACACAGAGACTGACTAATGACTAACGACATAGAAAACATCTACAATCTCAGGACAATGAGCAAATTAAGGTTGTTTGGAAGAAAAAAAAAGGGAGAATGTCTCATAATGATGCAAATTCTGTATGGACTTTTATTTTTCAGCTTTGTGTCCAAAGGTAGTAAAATTCAGCAAAAAATTAATCTTTCATTTCATAGATTAAATAATTTCCTAAATTAAAACCCCAAATTATAATTTCCTAAATTAAGACCGCAAATTAAAAATCAACTTTAGCTTTCCACCAGCCTCAGTAATTCTTTTCCCCTTTAGCGTTTATGCCCTGATGTGACTGCGAACATTATCCTCTTTCTGGAAACCCACTGCTTGATCAATATTGTTCTGCATTAAGTCGTAATTCCTGCTCTCCTGTGTGGGTCTGAGATTTGGAGCCTGTGCAAACTCAGAGGTGACAGCCTGAATTAGTTCTGCCTATGCTAGATTTTGCATGCCCACATTAGCGTGATTGCATATCAAGCATCAGGGTTCCAGCTCATGGCAGTGTCCCAGTACTGAACTCTCCCTGGCAAGCACTCAACCGTGTGAGACTGCACAAGTAGTAGAAGACTCAGGATTTTCAACAGTCTTCTTGTCTGTGACAAAAGAACCCCAGAGGCCAGAAAAGCTCCTCTACAGAAACTTGAAATAGCCCTTTAAAGCTTATCGTGCCAGTGTCACTAGCTGGAAAAGAAAGGCTTTTGCTTGAGATGTCTAGGGATAAATCTGATACTAATCAAATCTGCTGTAGCCTGAAATGACATAGTCTAGCTAGAGATGCAAGAGAGGAAAGGAAGCTCAAAAGAAAAGGAAAAAAAAAAAAAAAAGGAAAAAAACTTGAAAAGGAAACAAAAAAAAGGTACCACCTTTTATCCATATATCCAAAGACCACTTCCTCCAAGCTCAGGATCGGTGCATCCCGAAGAGAAAGAAATCGGCCAAGGGACGCAGGAGACCTGCATGGTTAAGCAGGGAGCTTCAGAAAAAGCTCAAGTGGAAGAAGGAAGTTTATAATAAGTGGAAGAAGGGACTGACCCCTTGGGAGGATTACAAGAATGCCACCAGAGCGTGCAGGGATGAAACAAGAAAAGCCAAGGCCGCCTTGGAATTAGACCTGGCTAGGGATGTTAAGCACAACAAAAAGAGCTTCTACAAGTATATTGGAAGCAAAAGGAAGACCAGAGAAGTTGTGGGCCCACTGTTGAATGAGACAGGAGGCATGGTGACGGAGGATGCGGAGAAGGCAGAGTTACTGAATGCCTTCTTTGCTTCGGTCTTTTCTGCTCGGCCCAGCCCTCAGAAGTCCCAGGCATTGAATAAAGTAACAGGGAAAGAAGAAGACTTCCCTTGGGTTGAGGAGGAGCGAGTGAGGGATCAATTAGATCATTTAGATATTCACAAGTCCATGGGCCCCGATGGGATGCACCCGAGAGTGCTGAGGGAGCTGGCAGAAGTCATTGCTGGGCCGCTCTCCATCATCTTTGAAAGGTCCTGGAGAACAGGTGAGGTGCCTGAGGACTGGAGGAAAGCCAATGTCACTCCAGTCTTCAAAAAAGGCAAGAAGGAGGAGCCAGGGAACTACAGGCCGGTCAGCCTCACCTCCATCCCTGGAAAGATGATGGAACAGCTTGTTCTGGGCGTCATCTCAAGGCACGTGGAGGAAAAGAAAGCTATCAGAAGTACTCAGCATGGATTCACCAAGGGGAAATCATGTCTGACTAATCTGATAGCCTTCTACGATGGCATGACTGGATGGATAGATGAGGGGAGGGCGGTAGATGTGGTCTATCTTGACTTAAGCAAAGCGTTTGACACGGTCTCCCACAGCATCCTCATAGGGAAGCTTAGGAAGTGTGGGTTAGATGAATGGACAGTAAGGTGGATAGAAAACTGGCTGAAAGATAGAGCTCAGAGGGTTGTGATTAGGGGCACAGAATCTAGTTGGAGACCAGTGACGAGTGGTGTTCCCCAGGGGTCAGTACTGGGTCCAGTCCTCTTCAATATATTCATCAATGACCTGGATGAGGGGATAGAGTGCACCCTCAGCAAGTTTGCTGATGACACAAAGCTGGGGGGGCGGCTGACACACCGGAGGGCTGTGCTGCCATACAGAGAGACCTGGACAGGTTGGAGATCTGGGCAGAGAGAAACCTTATGAAATTCAACAAGGGCAAGTGTAGGGTGCTGCACCTGGGGAGG